>OY728581.1:14011466-14693966 GCA_963422195.1 Carabus problematicus | reverse complement strand
GAACCGTCGTCAACATTAATACACAAAGTTTAAATAATAACAGCCGTGATAATGTCCAGGTTCCGAGATGCAGTGCTGCGGGTCAAAAATAGTGTCAAAATTACTTTAAGAATTAATAATGTTTAATGCAATCAGCATTCGTAAAACTGAGGGTGTATACTCACTCCACAACAGCAAACTCAGTTACATAGTAACTGTTATAGCAGCATGTATGATACCAGCAGTGTTCATAGGGGTGGTAGGCGTTGTGTTCAAAATAGAGCGCGATGGATTATATGCACGCGTAGTTACGCTAATTATAGTTTTCGTAATTGCACTAACAGTGTTGACTCCTGCTGCAGGCTACATAATGGTACTTGTCTCTTGTAAGCGTGTAAGTATAACTACCAAGTATTATATGCACTGTACATGTGATCCGAGAGCTCATACTTACATGTATTTCATAATCATTTCAGTTACACAGAGTGTTCCAAATCATACACAACATCGACAGGCAGCTGGAAACCGTGAACATCAGTGTGAAGCACTGGCCCATCACTCTGAAAGTCACGGTGGGTGCACTGGGCCTTGTTATTCATAATGCTGCATATTATGTGCAAGGGTACTCATCTATTTCGAAACTTCTATACTATCTGTTACTTATGGGTCCTTTTGAACTATTTAATATATGGGTCATATTAATCCTGTTGATAATCCAACAGAGATTTGTATATTTGAATGAATTACTTCATCAAAATGGTAAGTCATATACACACATATATATATATATATATATATATATATATATATATATATATATATATATACCGGGTGTCCCAAGAAATCTGGGACATAGGGAATTAACATGTAAAATTGAAAAAGTTGCGATTACTTCTGTATTATACATTTTAGAGCTCTAAAATTTAGTACAGGTGTAAGGATAGGTTATTAGCATTGATTGGTATTAATTAAAATAATATTAATGGCCACATTTGTGATAAAAATCCTTTTAAAAAGTAATAATTAATAGACGTAGCTTAAATACCATCTTTTGCAAAAAATTGTTTATGGCGTTGCTAGCACAACGGTAAGATGCTTATTTGGTAATTTAAATAATTTATAAATTTTATGGTTCGAATCGCCAATATACTTTAGAGTTATTTTTTTTAATTCTAAAATAAAATACATACAATTTCATTTATTTAAAAGATAATTTAAATAAAAATATTTTATTTATACACATAAAAATGCCTAACCTAACCTACATTTGAAATCAGTTATTTACAGGAATACATTCGTAAATACAATTGATATAAAAAATGCTGTAATTCAGGAATGTGTAAAATAAATATTAAACAGTTTAAAAATGTAAGAATTAATTTTTATGATATATTAGGTTATTGTCTCGCAGAAATGGGGGCTTATTTGAATAATTAATATAGACATTTTTATGTGTATAAATAAAATAATTATTTTTTAAATAAATGAATTTCTATGTAAATTATTTTAAAATTAAAAAAAAAACTCTAAAGTGTATTGGAGACTCCAACCATAACATTTATAAATTATTTAAATTACCAAATAAGCTTCTTACCGTTGTGCTAGCAACGGCGCAAATAACTTTTTGCAAAAATATTATATAAGGTACATCTTTTAATTATTACTCTTTAATAGCATTTTTATTAGAAATGTGAGCATTAATATCATTTTAATTAATACTAATCAATGCGAATAACCTATCCCTACACCTGTACCAAATTTCAGAGCTCTAAAATATATAATACAGAAGTAATCGCAACTTTTTCAATTGTGTATGTTAATTCCCTATGTCCCAGATTTCTTGGGACACCCGGTATATATATATATATATATATATATATATATATATATATATATATATATATATTTCAAGTTCCATTTATATTTTCTAGCTACTGTAACAAACATCCATATTGTTGGAGCGAGGGAGCGGCATGATAACTATGTACTGAGCCGGATAGTGCTTGCACGGCATGTGCATGAGCAGCTTACTGAAGCTGTTCGTCTGTTCTCGGACTCATGTAGATGTGTTATCGTGGGTTTGTTGCTGGAGATAATGGTAGAAATATTACTGGTTGCGTTAGTTGCATTTAAGCATCAAGTGGACTTTCTACATCTAATCCTAATGAAAAATTATATCCAACTTGTCGTGCTGATTGTCATTTGCCAGGCCAACAAAAGTGAAGTAAGTTATTGTATAACGCGTGACTATGTACTGTGTGTTCATTCATGAAAATGATATTTGTTTATAGCGTCGAGTTCTGTCTGCAAGACTCCGGCATCTCATAGCATTTGAGACGAATCGGGAAATAATTCTACAGGTACAGCACAGAGCACACTAGCTCCTCACACTTGTATATATATTCTAAATCTGGTGATAATGTTGCAGGTGAGGCAGTACATCATGTACAATGCATATTGTACCACGGGACTGGTTGATTTCCAGTTATCGAGCGTAGACTATGTACTGTTGTTCACGGTAAGCTGCTGTTGAGAGAAATAATCAACATTATTTGTTTACTAATTCGTTAATCATTTCAGATTATCGATGTTATTGCATCTAATATGCTAATTATATATTCGTACTTTCGATAAAAAAAAACCTTATGCTCAAATGTTCCTCTGCAGATTTTTAGTTTTTACTTTTAGATAATGTATGTTTTCAATTACTATATAAGCAAAATGTCTGATGTTAATTTACATATTAATAGTCAAATTAACACCTGTGTAACTGTTCAAATGTACACTAATAATAATTACAGGTATCACAGACACACATCTCGCACATAGTGTAATATATTCTGTCATGATGGAATTTAATTGTCTATAAATTGTAAATACTGTGAAACTTATTGCTATGTATCTCTTTAAATTTACATATATTCCCCCAGCTGCTAATCCCCATAAGGTCCTTCGCCTCATCCGTAAATTCTCCATAAAATGTGCCATTAAAATTTTCAATAAAATTAAACAATTGAAAAACCAACTGAATAATGTTAAGAGAAATAGTCGAATTTCATGGCACACTGTGTGTGGTGTTCAATGCACGTGATCATATTGTGGTATTTCTCGAATCTATTGGCCTCGTTTCAACAACAGAAATCTTGCAGTGAATAATATACTACGAAATATTAGCCTAGTGGGCGGATCACTTGTTTCTTTTTGAATGTTAGTCGTATGCTTTAGCTAATGAAGAGCGTATCATTGAAATGATTTTGATTAGTAACATAATTCTTCAGATTTCAGCGGTTTTACAGAATTTTAAGTATGAATCCTGTAAACCAACATATCTGGTAACTAAAGCGAATAAAACTGCATTGAAAGCGACTGATTGTGTTATGCAAACATTGATCATACTCAATAAGTATGTAAAATACTCAAATCTACCCAAAAAAGCAACATATGAACAGAAATACACATTTGAAAAACTATTACATACGTGTATTTCAATTTAAACTGAACAGTGTACACTGTTTTTCAAGAAAGTCGTCGGTTCCATATACATGTGTATGAGAGAGTGTTTTGGCGACGATGCTAGATATTTTCGTCATTAAACATTGCTGTGTTACATAGTTTTGAAGTATAAGTACGCCTTGTTTTCTGGCAACCCGCCTAACACACCTGATGTGCTGAGAACCTGTACAAGTTACCTGTCATACCGACAAAATTGTACGGTGATATTTTAGTAAGTTCCAATTGATGTTAAGAGAGAACAGCATTTGTATGATTTCATACGTTAAATACTGCACGGCCTCTACTAGCAAATGATCTGTTTGGTCACAGTAGGCGGTGACATTCTAGTTGACCAGTGCAATATTCACGTTCAGTACTTGAGTGGACCGTCCTGGATTACCACCATCCTTGCTAGTTGAATGTGTCAGTGCCGTCCGGTGATGGATCGGTTATAAAAAATCAATTTAATGTGCAAATTTTTAGTAAAAAGCTACTGAACACTGTGTTTTTTAGATATGTTCTAGACTAAGTACTAGTTCTGGCAACAGCTAAATAACTAAAAAACTAATATGGCCGATGGATCCTACAGGAGTATCCCTCGGCTTACTGTCCCGGATTACGCCAGTACTCTGGTTATTGATGGGTTATTTTGTTTATCAGCGATTTGATGTAATATCATACATACATACATACATACATACATAACATCACGCCTTTCCCATTACTGGGGTAGCAGGCCCTTTATTCCCTACAATCACTAAAAAAAAAATTAATATTATATAAAAAACTGCCTTTCATTCCTTATTTTCTAACAATAGCTCGCCAAATACTCCTATCCATACATAACTGTCTCGCCTCGTTAATATCCATACACCTTGTCATACATGCTCTCCTATTATTTCTACTTATAATTTTACGTTCACTCAAAACATTTCCTATCATATTCATCCATTTACTCCTCGGTCTTCCTCGCATTCGTGTTCCTTCAATTTCACCTAAATAAATCTTCTTAGTCAATCTATCATTTGACATTCTTTCCACATGCCCAAACCAACGCAGCTAACTTGAAGCCACTCTTTTCACAACATTTTCACTAATTTCACATTCATCATACACTACGTTATTCCTAATACGGTCTCTTCTAGTCACTCCGCACACTCCTCTCAAAAATCTCATTTCAACCGCAGTTACCCTTTTTTTATTCCGGTTATCCCATACCCAACATTCACATCCATACATCAACGATGGCACAAGTACACCATCATACACACATAACCTAGCTTCTCTTGATACATTCACATTTCTAGCAAACATTCCCAAAGCGCCCAAAACTTTTCTACCTTCTCTTCTTTCAATTTCAGCATTCATCCGTCCATCTTTCGAAAACATGCATCCCAGATACATAAATTCATTAACTTGTTCCATTTGCTCACCATCTATGCTAATCTTGCATTCCGTAACTTCATCCTTCTCAAAAACTAAAATCTTACATTTTGAAGCATTCATGATCAAATTCAAACATTTTCCCTGATTTCTGACACTCTCAATCATTCTCGTCATTTGTTCCTCAGATTCACCCATAATAACCACATCATCTGCATATGGTAATGCAGGCACAACGAAATCACTTATTTTCACACCATCATTTGTACACTCTAACGCTCGTCGCAATAACACATCCATATACAAATTAAAAAGCCAAGGAGACATCACACAACCCTGTTTCGCTCCCACGTCAATATTGAACCATCTACTCAAACTACCATCCACACGAACTGCTGCTTGATTATTTACATATAAAGCCATTAGTGCTCTCAATAACGTACCACTAACGCCATACTCCTTCAAAATAGGCCATAATTTTTCACGCACAACACTGTCATATGCCTTCTTTAAATCAATGAACGCACAAAACAATTTCTTGTTTCGGTCCAAAGTCTTTACGTAATATCAATAAATAAATTATTGAAAATCCAAAGGTAATAATAGCCAGCTAATTATGAATGAGCAAAAATTACATTTTGGGGTTTCACCAAAGATATTTAAAAGATATTGATAATTAAATTTTGAAAAATCATATGAAGATTGGGCAAAATAGGAATATCTGTTCTTTGGATTTGTTTAATTAATTAATATCTTTCAGAGAACTATTTATAAAACAAAATTCTGAAACATTCCAAGAATTTTTAGGAACGCTGAAATAAATTAATAAAATGATTTAAATTTTTCTTTATTTAATTTATTGATTAATGCATCTGTTTATAATAAACAATTCCATAACAAACATTATTATTGCTGGAAGTAAACCAAATATCAATAGATAGAATGCTCCAAGGAAATGATTCAAATTTAATTTTCGTGTCTTCGTGCTGGGTTTGAGATTCTTGTACGATTGGTCCGTATCTCTGATCCATTTACTACACAAACCACTTTGCCAAATCCAGGAAACTAGTTCATCAAATCTCTTTACAAACGGATATCCCTTTGAAACGAACATGGCGATTGCTCCAAATGAAACGGCTTTCTCCAATTCGTGCAGTTTCGGCGTTCCATCTGGATTGGTATGATATTTCCAGGCGTTGTACCTAATTCTCATGGAATGTGCTAAAAAACCCGTGTTACTAATATTCTTGATCATCGCCATATATTTCACTGTCACATAAGTGCCTTTCTTTACTATCTGCTTCTCCGTTTCCGATATCAAAGATTCCGGTACAGAATACAAGACTCCAAAGTAGACAATTTTGTACTCAGATTCAACAAGTTCATCTAAAGTAGTAATTTGTTTTTCGTAAACTGTGTTACGATTATTTTGTCACTCTTGTGTTTTGTATTCTTTTTGACGTTTTGTGTTCTTGTTATTGTTTGTATGTGTGGCTTACTTGATTCTGGTGCATCACTCTCCATCCTAGGTCAGCAAGGTTGGAACTCAATTAAGCACCTGAATCTACCATTAGACCAGACGGATAGCCCACACTGTCGTGTGGCTAGCGGGAAGCTGTGTTCTAGCTTAGGTTCCGTCACGCTACCAGTGTCATTAATGAACAAAATGAAGCTGATTATCCTGGGCATGGACTTCTGGCAAGCTATGGAGATCGTACCCGACCTAAAACGAGATGAATGGAAGTTTTCTACCCTAGCGCCTATTAGTAGCGAATCAGGGATGAAATCCCAGTCTGAACTTACCTGTATGCAACAACAAGACCTCGAGCACTTCCTAAAAGATCAGTGGAAGCGAATGAGTACCTCGCTTGGTTGTACAACTCTCGTCCAGCACACGATAGTCACGGATTCATTACCTATCAAACAACGTTATTATCCTGTGTCTCCCGCAATGCAGAAACACATACATGCAGAGTTGGATAAAATGTTGACCGAGAGGATCATTGAACCGTCGCAAAGCCCATGGTCCTCACCCATCCTCATGGTGCCTAAAAAGGACGGCACATATCGATTCTGTGTGGATTATCGACGCCTGAACAGTGTCACAAAGAAGGATGCATACCCAATCCCGTATGTGTCAGCGATCTTGGATCGTCTACGCGGAGCTAAATACCTAAGCTCGCTAGACATCAAGTCTGCCTACTGGCAGATACCGGTAGACGAAGCCAGCAGAAGCTATACTGCCTTCACTGTTCCCGGCCGAGGGCTATTCCACTTCCGGAGAATGCCATTCGGGTTGACAAATGCCCCCGCAACCTGGCAGCGATTGATCGATGGTGTACTCGGACCTGACCTCGAACCTCATGTCTTCGTGTACCTTGATGATATTATTGTTATCTCGGAGGACTTCGACCAGCACCTGCAGATCCTACAAAAAATATTTGATCGCTTGATAGCAGCCAACTTAACCTTAAGCCAAGGAAAATGTCAGTTCTGCCGACCAGAGCTACGCTACCTCGGATATATAGTAGACAGCCAGGGTCTCCGAGTGGACCCCGACAAAGTCAGTTCGATATTGAATATAGCGACTCCACACAGCGTCACCGAAGTCCGACGATTCCTGGGGATGGCATCCTGGTATCGTCGATTTATCCAGGACTTTTCCACGCTCAGTTCGCCTCTCACCGACTTACTACGCAAAAACCGTAAGTGGCACTGGACTGATGAATGTCAGCAAGCGTTTATACGGCTGAAAGAATGCCTCGTCTCCGCGCCCATCCTGACCTGCCCGGATTTCAACAAACCGTTCGTGGTCCAGACAGATGCCAGTGCGTATGGCCTCGGAGCGGTGTTATCGCAGAACCACCAAGACAATGAACAGGTCGTCTGTTTTCTAAGCCGATCCTTGACCAAGCAGGAAAGAAACTATTCAACCACGGAACGTGAGTGTTTGGCAGTCGTTTGGGCTCTAGAGAAGCTCCGTCCTTACCTGGAGGGCACTCATTTCACTGTCATCACCGACCACCACTCCTTGCTGTGGCTTAACAATTTGAAGGATCCCTCCGGTAGGCTGTGTCGTTGGGCTGTCCGCTTACAGCAACACGACTTCCAGATACTGCACCGCAAGGGAAAAGACCATCTCGTGCCTGATTGTCTTTCACGATCGGTGGAAGTCACAAATGCCATAGAACCGCACATCCTGGAACCCGCTACTCCTACCACAGATAAATGGTACACAGCCCTCCTGAATAATGTCGCTAAAAGGCCACGTAAATACCCCCGGTGGCGGATCGACAACGGCTTGCTCTTTAAGTACGTCGGAGCTAAGATTCCGGAACTCGAAGACAACCACTACGCTTGGAAACAAGTTGTCTCTAAGGAGCAGCGCGCGAAACTCCTGAAACAAACTCACGCTGAACCGACCTCAGGGCATCCAGGAGTCACTAAAACTTACGCGAAGCTGAGGCAACGCTATTACTGGCCCAAGATGAAGGCCGATGTAGTGGCCTATATAAGACGGTGCGTCACGTGTGTCGAACAAAAAGCTGTCCAACAATGTCCACCCGGTCTTATGGGCACCCGTCCTCGTGTATTCCGTCCTTTCCAGTTGATTAGCACAGATCTGGTAGGCCCCCTCCCTAACTCGTCCCGCCGATATAGGTATATCCTTGTTGTGGCTGATTATTTTAGCAAGTTTATACTTACTTGACCTCTGCGAACCGCAACCGCGCCTGCTGTTGTGCGCTTCATAGAAAATGAAGTGTTCCTGTTGTTCGGAGTTCCGCAATATCTAATATGCGACAACGGAGTACAGTTTCAAAGTACCGCGTTTCGACAATTGTGCAACAAGTATCATGTAAGAATCCTTTTTAATGCCCTGTACCACCCTCAAAATAACCCCTCCGAACGTGTCAATCGCGTTGTAAAGACTATGCTCTCCTCTTACGTAAAGGACAACCATCGACAGTGGGACCTTTACCTGCCTGCAGTCAGTTGTGCCATTCGAACACTGATCCACGAAGTTACTGGGTATACTCCGTATTTCGTGAACTTCGGTCGAGAGCATATTTTGTCCGGTAATGAGTATCCTGCTGGCGCCGTTGGACCAAATGCACCCATCGTCTATGATCGGGAGACCTTGGAAACAAGGACAGACGGATTTGCTAGAATGTACACGGATATACGACAACGATTAGACCGCGCTTACCAGCAAAGCAGAGCACAATATAACCTTCGTCGACGACCAGTTGAATATGAAGTAGGCCAAAGAGTTTGGCGTCGAAATTTCGCATTATCTAAAGCCGCAGATTATATTGCAAGCAAGCTTGCACCCAAATATGTCGGGCCTTTCGTTATTCGGCGTAAAATTGCGAGTACGTCTTATGAATTGGGTGACCATAACGGTAAGGAGCGAGGGATTTGGCATGTCAAGGATCTGAAGCCCGGACCAGATGATACCGATACTGACGATATTGCTGATAACGATTAGATGAGGAAAAATTTAGGAATTTTCCCTCATGGAAGTAGAGGGGAAATGTTACGATTATTTTGTCACTCTTGTGTTTTGTATTCTTTTTGACGTTTTGTGTTCTTGTTATTGTTCGTATGTGTCATTTTCGCCTTTTGTTATTAATCTGAAATACATTTTGTTTAGTTCCGATCCCTTTGATTATCTAGAAGTATTTATAAATAATTTAGAGTCACATTTTCATAGTTTTCATTCTACTTACCGTTTTATTTAATTCAGTATATATGTTTTTCAATTCCACATGATAAGGTTAGCATCACACGTTAATTTGACATTACAATGAAGTTGACTAGCTTGTTCAATTATGATAGTTTAATGACTGACCGGTTTACACCTAGTCACTAGCGTAAAGTATTTTATTTATTGTTTTATATTGTCACAAGTAATTATATTAGAAGCATTTGTAAAGTTTATTCTCATTTAGTTGTTCAGTTAATGTCATTAATTTTTAGCTGACCCATATTTTGTCCCGTATTTCAGATTATTCTTCCGTTCTTTCGTGTAAACGTTCCTTATCATCACCTTTGACTAGGTCATAGTTTTGGCGCGAATTTGTATCTATCTTTCCTCTTCTTTCTTACTTAACTAAATGTTCTCTCTTCATGAACGAGCTGAAGGGCGTCGTTTCTGGTTTTTGGTATTCTATTCTTTTGTTCAAAAAGATAAGTCGAGTTCTGACCTTCAAGTGAATAGCACGCAAGGGCGTTGACCGAGTGTAGTTCGGATTTTGGAATATTTCCTGATCACAGATAGTTTTTGTGATTTGCCCTTTTACGGGGATTATAGTTTCCATTTTCCTCCGTACGGAGATTGAGTGTATTTTTCCGGCGGGCCACCCATTTTGGGGATCTGTGCACTACGGACAACCCTGACCACGTGTTGGCACAGGACGTCAGGACCTTCTGACTTAGCCACGTGAGGACGTTTTCCGTTCCTTCCGAGGCTTCAGACCGTCAGTGAGCCGTTTCGAGGACGAGTTGGACACCTTACCGTCCCGGCAGAACCAGCGTCACGAGGGAGAGCTAAGTGCTAGTTTGTTTGTTACTATTTTTCCAGTGTTCTTCGTGTTTAGCCCCAACCCCTCTTCTACCGACATAATTATCTGTTCATTTATGAACTATCGACGCCACGTTTGATTTCTAGTCTATTTATTTCTATATTTCGCCCAGTTGTGTCCGCTGTTTGAGTGGGCATACTTATTTTTGTAAAAGCCGCCGCTTTCGTTCATTTATTTTGTTAGTATTTAAGTTTAGGTAATATTTAGTTTTAATCCCGTGTGGATGAGCCACGTGCTTTTCTTTTGTTTAATTTTCCAACTTTGTCTTTTGCGCTTGTGCCGTGTCGCATTCGGTCCCCCACCACCCGTTTTTGTGAACCGAAACTGATCAGCGTAGGGCCCCTACTGTTTGTACTACGTACTACGACGTGGCCGAGCGCGTGCGCCACGCACATTCGGCGCTTGTCGACAACTTTCGCACATCCACGCGTTTATGTTTATGATCTAAACTTGCCATTTGTATTTGGCTAAATTTACGTATTTATTTACTTCTAACTGCTACATGTTGGTAGTGTTTGCGTTATACTCTATTTTGTTACTTAATTTTATTTTACTTATTTACTTATTACTTATGTTTCATTCCAATAACCACTACTTGTTTTAATTACTTAGCATCTTGTTTATTAACTTTCTTATTTTTCTTAAATCTTACTTATTAATAAATTCAGTTTTCAATTCTAATTATCATTGCCGTGTTTCTTTCAAGTCTTACCCTTCCCCCACCTCCGTTGTGATTTCAGCTGCCGAACTGTTTCATTCTTGTCCCGTCCACCATCGCAATTTGGCGAGGTGTAGGTACTGATAAATTGCGTGGCGCCCATATTTTTATTAAGAACCACCCCGTCTCCACTGAGAGGCCGGCAACCTCACCCTCTGGCGAGGACAATTGTTCGTGTCCCATCCGGGCACGTAACAACTGGTTTAGTCAGTATACTTAACAGTTTTGACTGATATGCACTGGCCACCATCCAACATGTGATCACCCAAAATATGATGACTAATCTTAAGACCACATTCTTGGGAAGACGAAACGATCCCAACAACAACGAATACCAAGTGTACATTGAACACCAACTCAGACTTCTCCATTCTGTCATTTCACGGACGTTCCTTCCAAAACACCAGCAGACAAGGATATTTAAAATAAGCATCACACTCAATGCTAACCACAATTTTCCCTCGAAAATTAGAAAAAAAACATTGCCATTGAGCACCGGGTAATGCTATCGGGACAAACCAGGAATTCTTATCGAAAAAATACGGATAAGTTATGTCAAAATCGTCGAGAAAGACGAAATTCGTCCACAAATGACCATAAGTCATATCGCACTGGCGTGAATGAATATATGTTACGGGTCCACTATAAGTTCCATTTGGGAATTTAGCGCTAAATTGTGTTCCATCCAGTCGCGTTATCTCTACGGTTGCATTGATTCTCCTTAGCAAATTACCAATCAGCACATTTTCAAATCCAGCATCTGTCGAATTGTCAGTGTACAAATCATTCGTCATGGTGTATGGGTCAAACGGATTAATTGCTATTTTAGTCAGACATCCATTCATTGTTCGGGGTACTTAATTTGGATACAAGTTTTTAAAAGGATATGTACCACATTGTCCAAGGAATTCCTTCGAAATATTCGTGCCACAATTTCCATTTTTGTATGGATAATAAGTGTAGACATCCAGTTGTTCATTATTCATTTGTATTATATTTATATTTATAATATATTTTCTCCAAGCAATCTTTAACGATGCATCAATATCTTCTCTTCCCGTATATATAACCAGAAATCTTGCATGTGGATTCCAATTAAAAGAATGCGAATACCGTTCCAAAAATATATCAAACTCATTCACTTCTTCTATGAGAATGACGTACATTGAAAATTTATACAAATTAGATGTTTCCTTTTCGTCTTTCTTCATATCAACGATAACGTTTACACTTTCAGTCATTCTTATTATTCTGTCAATATTATATTCCTTATAATATGCAATTAGAAAATTGTTCCCACCTTCATTGTTCATAATCTGTGAAACACAATACGACAATACTTCGTCGCCATTTTGTGGAACTGTAATGGCAATATTCTGCGCTTGAAATGAGTATAATAATTATAATCGTATTCAAGTTCATCGTTTCATAAATTGAAACTGCTCATAATTAAAACTCGTATACAACTATACCGTACAGAGACAATGTGTGTTATGAATATTTTAGTAACACAACAACAAAATTTATCGCGACGTCGTAAATTTTTCCTTAATTAACTATTCCTTTAGTTAACTTTTCCATTATCTCCATATACGTTTCCAAATATTGAACTGTTTGCAAAATAATTATCATTCCTGATGGTGATGTTATAAGTAGAAGTCATAAAAGAAAATACATATCTAACATCACGTGCATATAAAAATTCATCATAAATGTTACGCTAGCAAACCGTGCAGTGTTAAGTTATAGGTTATACACACGCTATAGTGAAATATTTATAAATACATCTAGAAATATAATACTACGTATCACAACCGAATATAACATACATGTATATTAACCAAAATGTAAGTATAAATATAAACCCTAAAGATGGGTTCTTGTTATTAAATTAGTAACTGTTTTTTGCACGACCTTCTCGATTACATACTGTTACACTTTTAATCGAGAAGGTCGTGTTTTTTTAGCGAATACAATAATTTTCAATTTACAAATTATAATTTCAATTATAAAAGTGACAAGAGCAATTAAACATCCCACTATTAATACAATGAATGCTCCTTTAATATCTTCAACTGTCAGTACTCTCAACTCATTTTCTTCTACAAACAGAGGAGGTTCTATATCCCTCTGCCATTTCTCGTTAAATCCAGCTGCCATACTTCGTAAGATTATATCATCCATTCTGTCAATAAGTGGAAATCCTTTAACTGTATGCATAACTAAGTATAAATACGGCCATGTGTCCTTGAATCTATAGGCTGTTGGTTTAATATCGTAATAATATAGTTGTTTCCACGTAAAGTACTTTGAATATGACGTACTCCCATATAACGCTGCATTTTTAATGGGATTCATCCACGCATCCGTGATTTCTTCCATGCTAACAGCATGTCCCCTATTTAAAATCTCCAAATCACGTGGTACACTAGAACTTTTCAAACTGCGTACATAATTTGGTACTAATGGTATTTCTAAAGAAGAACTCAACATTTCATCCACTGTGGATATCTGATGTTCGTAAACAGGTTTCATTAAAAAACTGAGTAGCTGACTTTGATATGACGTCGTTAGTATCAGGGCAAAGACAGTCCAAAAGAACACTAATATTCTCAAAGTTGTGACTGTCGGTAATTGTACAGATCCCATAAGCAACATATACCAAATGTTCAAACTGCACTGATCCCAGGAACGATAATTGCTTGGTTGATTCGACACCAGACCAAATACCCACACAACCAGTATCATACAGAACATGATGACCAGCAGAGACAGCCACAGCAGGTAATCAAATGCTAACAATATATTCGTCCATTGCTGACCAGGTAACGCCAGAGGTACATGCCACGTTAATGTATCAACATAATACGAATAGGTACTGTCAAAATATTCGAGGAAGAAATGCGCACTCCATTTTTGACCATAGAGCAGATCACATTTGCCCTCGACTATATAAGTGTGTGGACCAACTAGAGTACCGTTTGGAAATATAAAACTAATAGTCAAATTTGTAGTAGTAATTAATTTCTGGGTTAAATTCATTCTTGCCAATAGATTCTTGAATATTACGGCTTCTAATCCAATCTTCTGTGAATCTTCTACAGTTAAATTAGGATCCATTAAAAATGGTATTCCGAGATTAGCAACAACTCTAATTTCACATCCTGGTAAAACTAAAGGTACCTTATTTGGAAACATGGCGTCCAAAGACAAATTCTGACATTTTCCCAATCTTGTTACGCTTATATTTTTTCCACAATTTTCGTTTTCATACGGAAAATATGTATCGATATAAGATGTACCGTTTGACATGTATATAACACTGGTATTAATTATATATTTTGACCATGCTGTTTGGAAAATCTCTCTGCTTTTATTGCTGTTCAAATTCAACACTATAGTTTTACCTCCTGGATATAAATTTAAAGCTTTGAAGACAATATTTAGGTCTTCCACTTGCCTAATTATGATCAATTGTATTGCTTGCTTATTCAGGTCGAATCTGTAACGAGTCGTTTCATTTTTACGTAGACTTAAAATTGTAAAATCAGAATGCAGTTTTGTCAGTAAATCGTTACTATTTTCTTCATCAAAGTGTACAATTAATACGGATACATCTGTTGCTGAATTTATAATATTCACCGTGCAGTCAAATGTAGAATGAACCGGATATTGCGGTACATACAATGAAAGATCAATTGACACCACTGATGTAATACACAGTAAGATTAAAATAAAGGAATACATAATAATCGTTGACCAACACTTCTGTTTTATTTAGCAATCTTTCTAGAATACTTTTTAATCTAGCAATGAAAGTTGTCTGTGACGAAAGCAAAAGAATTTATGATAGCAAATATATACCTATAGACCAGTACATTAGTAGTAAATATTAAATGGAGAATAATCATATTCTCTCATTGTTTTCCAAAATGTTATTAGAGCACATTAAAACAAATGATACTGATTGATGCTAAAGTGTCAAGTTCTTAATAGCGTTAGATTTTGTGAGTCTAGAGTGCAGTGAAATAGCTTTATTTACTTTATTGACATTTAATAGCTAAAGAATGAAATAGGCAACCATAAAATGGTAAAATTTTAGAAATTCATTCGAATATAAAATATTAAAATATTTTGAAAGCGACCATTATATATTTTAGAAATACTAACAAGTATTTTAATAATAAATATTGTTTCTAAGTAACTATAAAATAGCATATTAATGCTATGGAGATTGACATTTATTACTATTTTACTAGCGTTAATTCTACACATTCGGTTACTTAATTCCTTTGACGTACCAGTTGTCTGAAACTAAAATGAATAAAATAAGCACATGCAACCCAAACATCCTTAGGGAAATATAATTATGTAGATAATTAAGTATGGCGTAGTAGAATAAATGTATGTATATGCCACAGAAATCAAAGACTATGTTCCTATGTTTTCGTAATAATTGTAATTTAGTTCATAGGTGCACACAGTATAAGGCAAGAGAAGGAGGGTGCACAGTCAATAACTCTTCTTCGCATTATTTTACTTCAACAATTCTGCGAAACAATATATTTATTTTTTCCATATATGAAAAATTACAAATAAAAAGTCAACATTTAGTAATTATTTACTTAATTCCGACAAATGCAATAATTACAAACGACATTCAAATAATAATTACTTTTATTTCAACTTCATTCATGCATTAAACACTTGAGCTAATTGAATTTAGATTGATTTTTAAAACCGCAAATTATTGTATTCACTGATGCAGTGCTGTATTAATTCATTCAACTAATTTCCGGATTGTTATATGTATTATATATTGACATTGATTAACTTAAAATTATTTTTCTTTTTCTTTTATATAATCCAATTCAAGTAAATATTGATGCGAATATGAAAAGTAATTAACAAGTTAACAAATATTATTGTTATTGTTAGTTAACAAACGTAAAGATTCATATTATGAACGAATTATTAGAAATTATTATTTCAATGATATTTTAAACCGAATAACAGAATACGTATTTAGACATACCAGTCTATATGTCGATATGTCCCATTCAATATGAAGCAATATTTTAATATTTGCATACTATACAACCGGACATACATAGAGGTTAATATTGTCGTATGAAACACACACAATTCCCATACATGTTACCTTTCTTTTATAGTTTGTTTCAGAAAATCAACAGATTTTTGTTGACCTTTATTATTGAAAAAACACACGTGCCTGTATTTACGACTGAAAGTATGGAAAAAGTAGAAACTTTGCATTAGTTCCCTGTATAAGTGTTGTAATTAAACAAAATATACACACTACAACGTCAACAGCTGTCAGGAAAACCTTGATCATAGCGGGAGGACAATAAACATCTCAAACTAAAGAAGTATTTACATTACTAAGCTTTTTTTGTAATAGACCTGAAGATTTGACATTTAATAAGCAAATTATTAGAAGCAGCAATATAAGCTAACTATGAATCTCTAATATTTTACCTGAATACGTACCTGTTCATGATCTGTTACAATTAAATACACTTGCTGATTTCCAAGTTACTTCCGTGATTTGTTTCTATGTAAAACTTGACCTTACTCGGTTGCTAATTAACGGCAAAGAATTCATTATCGATATCACTTATTACACATAAAAACTAACACATGTTTGTGTGTGAATGTTTTATAAGAACTTTATAAGAAAATTATATTCATTAAGATATGTGTATCTACAACACGTAATTAATGTAAGCTTGTAATATTAAACACGTTACATAAAATATGATTTCCAGAAATAAATTTAATAATCGTCGATGGTAATCAAGCTGTTTTACCATTACTGTGCGCAATTAAAAACCAACTAATCCGTCACAGACCATGTAATCATATCCGACAAATCAAATTATTCATTTCAATATATACATATATGTATTTCAAATAAAGATATTACTTATTCTACCCATATTTTAAGTATTAACATTTTATTTCAATGAAATAAAACTGTTTATTTTGGAAACAATTTGAATAAAATACTCGATACGTATTTGTTTACAATCACAGCATATGTTCATTAACAAATCAATCAGTTATAGCCTGGCATTATTTAAAGGGATAGGAGGGTCAAATGCTACGACCTCCTGAGTGGTGGGGCACCCGATTGTCGATATATTAATAAATGTACTAGGTATATTCGTTAGGGTATTGTACAGGCAATAACATATGTTAAAAATTTATTCATTCGGGTAGGCAAGCCCGCACTACACCTGTGTAATGTTGGTCACAGAACAGAATTTCAAATAATGTTAAAAATAATTTAGAAATCTGTACATTAAGGTTTTAATAATTCACTATCAAGTTAATAATTACAACATTGCATCAAATATAATGTAGCATATGTCAACGTCAATATTGGAAAATTAACGGATATACATTTCGTTTACACTTTTTTGTCTTTCGTTGTGCATGTGCCTACTGTGGACAATAAAATAGAGATACTAATATATAAACATGTTGTCTGGCATGACGCTAATATATACTACATTATTTCTATTGCATTGTTTTATTTATTTTGGATTGTTTGAGAAAAACAAATAAGAAATTAACACAACAATGTTAGATATGATAATGAATGATTTGACGAATAAACCTGTTACATTTGTTTCAATATATATATATATATATTGTGACGGCCCTGACTTTTTTTGATTTATTCCGGGTCGAACTGTTAGTTCCCTCTGTAGTACGCTAGCTTAATGATTGGAGCTGGCAGTGACGAGGAGCGAAAAGACAAACACGCGCGGACAGGGACAAGAAAGAAAACGAGCTCGGCATGAGCACGTGGAGTTTTTAGGGAAAAAGGCATTATCGTTTTCCGTTTCGCTTTGAAAAGTCATACTTAGTTATCTCGTGTGTTTTCAGCAATCCTATTTTAAGTTAAGTAATATTTCAATTGTTTTATAAATTAAGTTTGGGTATTATTAGTATTTTCTTTATCTCCGTTTGCATTATATTTTCTGTAGACATAAGTTAAGTTACGCTAGCTATATTTCAATTGTTTTGTAAATTAAGTTTGGGTATTCTTAGTATTTTCTTTATCTCCTTTTTGCACTATATTTTCTGTAGACATAAGTTAAGTTACGCTAGCTATAGTTTTAATTTGCTTAATTTAATGTTAGAGCCGTAAGTTAATTTTATTAGTTTAAATTATTGTTGTATTTCTATTAGGGTTTAGGTTTGTTAGTATCGTTTGTAGCCAGATAATTCTTAATAGACCGTTTTAGCTTCCGGTTGGTCACCCTGACTCGAGACGTCCAAAGGATCCAAAGTTATCTAGAGGACTGGCGCTTCCTGCCCAGCAGGATAAAGTTTCGAACCACTGGCAGAGCATTAACGATCCGATCCACCGAGTGAGGCTGAGCCGTCATTGAAGGACTGGAATTATCGCTACTTAAGTATCGTTTATTTCTAAGTTTAGTATATTAGTGTGTAGAGGGTGCCTTGCCCAGTTAAGGTTTTTCTTTTTATTAAATGTACTTTGTTTGGTGGACATTCAGTCTTTTCTTTAGGAACAGTACAGACACACTATACCCCGACCCCCCGCCACTGTCCTAGTCCGGCAACCTTTCGTTACATAAATTTGGCGCCCAACGTGGGGCCGGAGTGTGTCTGCTGGTAGTAGTCAAGGCACCCTATATATATGCTTAAGAGTTTATTAGTTAAGACGTAATCTAGTTTGTTTTGGTATCTCCTTTGTCGTCAATCGATACATTCTCTCCAAAATTCGGTGCATCATGGAGTCCGCCGGGCTCACTTCTGACGAACTTTAGAGAGGAAATGTCGGGATAATTCTCGTGTATCGACCGCGGCTCCCTCTGTTGACCCTCGGCCAGTACATACTAGCCAACCGAAACCTTGTCCGGTGTACAAATGGAATTTCAATTTCAGTGGTGAAGGATCTGTTAGCGATTCGTTAAAGATTCGTTGGCTGACTGGGACCAGCTTGTTCTTCAGTTGAAGAAATATTACCACCCCATCGATTACGAGCATCAACTATGGCAAGAGATCCTGCAACGCAAGCAGGCTCCATCCAAGCGCCCTAGCGACTTCATCACTGCTATGCAAACTCTTTTTTCTCGTTTGGCCGAGTCAGTCTCCAAAGATAGGCAGCTGTTTACCATTAAATACAACCTGGATCCGTACTATGCTCAACATGTAGCTACACGCGACCTCTCAACTATCGAAGAGCTGCACCAGGTATGTCAACGCCTCGAATTGGCCAAACCACCCTCTCGCAACACCCCGTCAGCCTCTTCAAGCACGTTTTCCGCCTATCGCCGTGAATCTCCTTCCACAGTTTCTACTGTACCCTCATCGTCAGGTCCACGGTCACGTTCTCCCTCTTCACGACATGTTTCGTTTGCTCTCAACTCTACGTGTTATAACTGTAAGCAGTCCGGCCATTTATACGCTGCCTGCCCGGCTCCGCGGAACCAATTCTGCTACCGCTGCGGAACTGCTGGGTTTAACGTTTGCAACTGTCCCAAATGCCGTCGTACAACGGGAAACGAAGAACGCGAATAGTGGAGAATCGTCACCGGATTCGCTGTACCCCCAAATCGATTCAATCGAACGACGCCGAGTGGAGGCAATGGCTATCTCACGTAGCCAAATTTCACGGTAAACCCGATCACTTTGCCCTTTCGTCGCGTCCTGATGATCGACGTCCCTATTTGAACGTTTCAATTCATGATACTCCCCTCAAGGGGCTTCTCGACTCTGGTGCTTCTAGCACGTTGCTAGCTACGCGAATATGGACTAAGCTCCAGCATCTACCAATTCCGTCCAGAAACGCTACCGGACCGGACTTTATTACTACCGCTAACGGTAGCTCCTGTCGCATTGAGGGCGTTGCTTCCATTCCGTATGAATTGAACGGAAAGATACTTACTGTCGACACGCTGTTAGTTTCTTCCTTGGTACCTGATCTTATATTGGGAGTAGACTTTCTGTCGAAATTTCACATTGTTCCCGATATCGCTAATAACACCTTCACTTGTAATGCAACCAAAACTTCTGGCGCGATTGTCGATAAAAATCATCTATCGCGAAGTGAACTCGAGGAATTGACACAAATAAAGAACGAATACTTTAATTTCGCTACCGCTCGGTTAGGCCGAACCTCTATCCTTGAGCACGTCATTGATACGGGCGATGCATCACCAATAAAGCAGAGATACTACCCGGTTTCGCCTACCATAGAAAAGTTCATTAATTCCGAACTTGATGAGATGCTCAGACTAGGTGTAGTAGAACCGTCCCGGAGCGCGTGGAGCTCTCCGGTGGTAGTCGTCAAGAAACCCTCTGGTGAATACCGTTTTTGTATCGACTTTCGCAAGGTCAATCATATCACAAAAAAGGATGCGTATCCACTTCCGTATGTATCGGCTATCCTTGATCGACTCGGTGGGGCGAAATATCTTTCCTCTCTCGATCTGAACTCTGCCTTTTGGCAGATTCCTCTCGGAGCGTCTAGTCGTGAGCGTACTGCGTTCACTGTGCCAGGTAGGGGGTTATTTCAGTTTGTAACCATGCCGTTCGGTCTTTGCGGGGCACCAGCAACGATGCAGCGTTTAGTAGACCGAGTTTTTGGTCCTGAACTAGAACCCTGTGTGTATTTAGACGACATCATCGTCGCAACCCCCGATTTTGCTACTCATCTCAGAGTGCTACAACAGGTTTTCAAACGCCTTCAAGCAGCCAATCTGAAAGTGAATCGTGACAAGTGCCACTTTGCCAGACAAGAGCTAAAATACCTAGGCTACATTGTCGATGCCCAAGGGCTGCGAGTCGACCCAGATAAAATCGATGCTATTCTAGCTTTCCCAGCACCAAAATGTCCTAAAGAGGTACGACGCTTTATCGGTCTCGCTTCCTGGTACCGACGCTTTATTCCAGACTTTTCTCGAAAGATCGTCCCCTTGACGCGATTAATCCGCAAAAACGCAAAATTTTTGTGGTCGGCTGAAACCGAAAGTGCTTTCTCCACTCTAAAAGCTTGTTTGGTATCCGCACCTATTATGTCCTGCCCCGATTTCACTCGACCATTCTCGGTCCAAACCGATGCTAGTTCGGTAGCTATCGGAGCTGTTCTGACTCAGGAGTTCGACGATGGTGAACGTGTCATCGCTTATGCCAGTCGTACTCTCAACAAACACGAACAGAACTATTCGGCTTGTGAGTTAGAAATTCTCGCGGTGCTTTGGGCTGTTGAAAAGTTTAGATGCTATATCGAAGCCTTCCGATTTAAAATTGTTACCGACCACCATGCTTTACTATGGCTAAATAAATTACAGGA
Source organism: Carabus problematicus (assembly GCA_963422195.1). Classification (NCBI taxonomy): domain Eukaryota; kingdom Metazoa; phylum Arthropoda; class Insecta; order Coleoptera; family Carabidae; genus Carabus; species Carabus problematicus. The sequence goes on along the minus strand of OY728581.1, from coordinate 14,672,458 downwards.
ACCGAAAGGCAAATTGGCTCGCTGGGCACTGCGGTTGCAGCAGTATGATTATGAAGTAGTTCATAGAAAGGGTACACTACACGTGGTTCCAGATGCTTTGTGTCGTGCCGTAAACTGTCTTGAAATCAAGACTGAAGACCATGACCACTGGTATCGGAACATGTTAACCAAGATCGAGAACCAACCAGACGCCTATTCCAGTTGGGAGATTCGAGATGGGAAAATATTCAAGTTATGTAACCTCGTTAATCCAGCCTCTCCTGACGAAGATCCGTGGAAACTCGCCTTACCCAAAGCTCTTCGCGCTACCGTGTTACGTCGGTACCATGACGAACCCACCGCTGGCCATCTGGGAATTTTTAAGACCAAATGCCGTATCGCCGCTGAGTATTATTGGCCTGGGATGTCTGAAGACATCATCCACTACGTGCGGAGCTGTGAAGTATGCCAAGCCCACAAGGTAGAACAACGACCTCCAGCCGAACTTCTGGGAAAACGCTCAGTCCACCGGCCTTGGCAATACGTTTGTACTGATCTCATTGGACCCCTTCCGATGTCCAGAGACCGCAACCGATATATTTTGGTTTTTTGTGATATGTTCACCAAGTATTCTTTGTTCTTTCCTATTTGTATTGCCGATAACGAAGTGTTCTTAGTCCATGGAACGCCTGAGTACATGATTTGCGACAATGGCCGTCAATATGTTAGTAAAGAGTTTCGAGATCTTTTGGCATCCTATTCGGTAAAACTACAGTTTACCGCCAACTTCCAACCTTCCGCCAACCCCACTGAGAGAACAAACAGAACCATCAAGACTATGATTGTTTCGTACATCAAGGAAGACCAACGCAGATGGAATGTTAATCTCCCCAAGCTTCAATATGCCCTATGTACGGCCACTCATGAAGTCACTGGATTTACGCCGGCTTTTTTAAATTTTGGTCGCGAGCTGCGCATTAATAGTACTGCTGGCACCTTCGACACTAACATCCGTCTCTCGGTTTACAAACGCTCCGATTATGCGCAACGCATAAAAAAATTGCAAGGGCTTCAAAGGTTCGTAAGACAACGGCTTGACGCTGCTTTCCTGAAGAACAGCACTATACATGACCAACAACATCGTCAGGTTAGCTATGCTTCTGGGGAAATCGTGTGGAAGCGCAACCCTGTTTTATCCGACGGCGGGAATTACTTTTCCGCAAAATTGGCACCGAAATACGTCAAGTGTCGCATCACTCAGCGCTTATCCGATTCGCGGTATCAACTGGAAAACATGCAGCATCGCAATGTAGGAGTATGGCATGTCTCTATGATGAAACCTTACATTAGCCGCTAGATTCAATCCTATTTTGCAGAGGCAGGTATTCAGCTTACAAAAAAAAAAAATTCCTTCAAGTACTACTTGAGCATTTTTTTTTTTGGGGAGGACAGGAGAATGTGACGGCCCTGACTTTTTTTGATTTATTCCGGGTCGAACTGTTAGTTCCCTCTGTAGTACGCTAGCTTAATGATTGGAGCTGGCAGTGACGAGGAGCGAAAAGACAAACACGCGCGGACAGGGACAAGAAAGAAAACGAGCTCGGCATGAGCACGTGGAGTTTTTAGGGAAAAAGGCATTATCGTTTTCCGTTTCGCTTTGAAAAGTCATACTTAGTTATCTCGTGTGTTTTCAGCAATCCTATTTTAAGTTAAGTAATATTTCAATTGTTTTATAAATTAAGTTTGGGTATTATTAGTATTTTCTTTATCTCCGTTTGCATTATATTTTCTGTAGACATAAGTTAAGTTACGCTAGCTATATTTCAATTGTTTTGTAAATTAAGTTTGGGTATTCTTAGTATTTTCTTTATCTCCTTTTTGCACTATATTTTCTGTAGACATAAGTTAAGTTACGCTAGCTATAGTTTTAATTTGCTTAATTTAATGTTAGAGCCGTAAGTTAATTTTATTAGTTTAAATTATTGTTGTATTTCTATTAGGGTTTAGGTTTGTTAGTATCGTTTGTAGCCAGATAATTCTTAATAGACCGTTTTAGCTTCCGGTTGGTCACCCTGACTCGAGACGTCCAAAGGATCCAAAGTTATCTAGAGGACTGGCGCTTCCTGCCCAGCAGGATAAAGTTTCGAACCACTGGCAGAGCATTAACGATCCGATCCACCGAGTGAGGCTGAGCCGTCATTGAAGGACTGGAATTATCGCTACTTAAGTATCGTTTATTTCTAAGTTTAGTATATTAGTGTGTAGAGGGTGCCTTGCCCAGTTAAGGTTTTTCTTTTTATTAAATGTACTTTGTTTGGTGGACATTCAGTCTTTTCTTTAGGAACAGTACAGACACACTATACCCCGACCCCCCGCCACTGTCCTAGTCCGGCAACCTTTCGTTACTATATATATATATTTATATATATATATATATATATATATATATATATATATATATATATATATGTATATATAGTAACAAAGTAAGAGGTGCTACGATCTTGGCGAAATAGGCCACGAAACGTCGATACCAGGAAGCGGCTCCAAGGAATCGTCGCAGCTCTCGTATCCGTGTTGGTGCAGGGATGCAATGGTCTTACATAATTTGCATATACAATATAAGATTGTATTCTATCGTACAAACATTCACACAAAATTATAAGATTCCATAACATAAATACTATATTAAAGTTCACATAGTTTATAATTGTATGTATAATTGTACAATTATTTTAAAATAATTAATAGTAATTTATTCTATCGAAAATATAGAATACGTTAAACATAATCACACCGGGATAATTAGCAACAATAAAATTAATTGTCATACAATACAACAAAGTTAAAACAGTTACCACCTGCATTCTTAGCACAAGTATATACGCTTACAATTGTACTATACAATGTTAGGATTCAGAAATTCATTGTAACTTAATCATTCGCTATGTTCAGAACAATAAGATACCAACATTAGAAAAACAAATATCTTTAGAATTTTACTATTAACCTATAGAAATCAGTGTATGTAATTATATTTAGTATTTCAACTGCACAAACACGATTTTTAAAACAGTATAATACACCAGGAATAGATTTGGGTTCTTTCAATGTTAATTCGTGTAAACTAATAGTATTCTGATAGGAAATTACAATAACTATTAATACCAATATTTTCCGTCCAACTCTCAAATGAATGGCATGATTTTCAAACACAATATTAATTCATATTGACTTTATTATTCAATGTGAATTAACAACGATCGTTATTAAAACATAATGCAAATAAACAGGAGCGTTTTTTGTTTTGTTTTCCTAAATACACCTAGATGTTGACAATAATTAATATCTACAATCTTAATTTCTAGTTCCTATAAGCCGCTTTTCTCTGAATGTATACTTTTTTTAAACAGAAACTAGTTCCAGCCAAACTTGTTGATGTAAATGTTGTGAACTGTAGAAAAGCTACTTATACCACACACATGTCTTTATAAATGATATTATCTGCCCCAATGTAAACAAATAAAGCAAAATGAATGAAGTCTATGTGACAGGAACAAACATAAATATAGTACATCGTATTTGTATGTACAAAGAAACAAAGAACTTCACAGAATTAAAAAGTGGATCGAGTAAGTATACGGGGGCGACAATTACGATAACACTTATAAATTACCAATCAATAGTTCAGGGCACGTCAGATGATTTGACAAAATTATGTCTAGAATTGTATCAATAACTACCATGTATTAGCATTAATTGATAGAAATAGGTTTCCTGATTGGCTGTAAACAAAAATAAATGTATTGCTTATTTGAAAATGAACCGCGTGGTTAATGTGGTGAATCGAAATGTGATAATTACTAACCAGGTTGTTTAACTTTGTTGTATCACAAACAATTCCTATGTACAATTGTCTGGCGACTGTCACTCAGCAGTCCGTCTAGTCCATTTTAACTGTCGAGTATATCTTACGCACGAACAGACTAGTGCCTATGTAACCCACTGTGCCACACATGATGTGCTGGCAGTGGTTAACAGCCTGCGCAGGCTAGGTGTTCACGCACCGACGGGTGAGCTGCGGTATTCAGCTCGGGTACTGACCTACATAGTCAGTAGGGATTTAGATAGGTCCCCTCCGACCAGTGAGGCTGAAGGACTTGCAATCCTGAAGCGTACTGGCAGGTCAGGCCAATGCAACTTGTTGCATACATGCCAAGTGACCGCGCTGATCGGGCGTATCTCGATCCCACGCCCTCGGGGGCCGTGGCGGATAAACCTAATGGTAGGCACCGCCACGTTAAACAATAAACGCACGACACCACTACGTGGTTAGTGTTGGACTTATGTGCCACACATGATACCAAGAGCTGCACTGAACAGTGCCATGTAACCAAAGTAGAAAGCCGTCTGGAACAGTCCGTACATCCTGAAACACACAAACCGTATTTGCACATTGCCACAGAGACATTTCAATCACAATAAACGTATTTGGTTTTGAAGAAGAAGTAATAGAACGAATACATGTGCACGTATGCGGATGTGGAAGCCGCGGCAAGGAAACTAGTCCATTGCCACTGATAATCTTCAGCATTCAACAGGAAATACGTGCAGACAATGGTCACACACACGGTGACCACCATCAGGATCAGGCACACCAACAGCATGAACCCGTACACGTAGTAGATCTTGTATGCCCAGAACGATGTGAAGATGAAATACCTAAAAACAGAGAGACAATATGTTGTTGTTTCATCATAATCTGCGGTGGGTCGGTTATAGTGCTTACATTTCGATAAAAATACTCGCAAATGGTAAAACACCGCCCAACAAAATGATGATCAACGGCTCCATAAACCATTTCTTCTCGGGAATCGGCCGAGGCACAGCGTTAATCCTACACGGATAGTCTGATTGTCCCGTTAAATTGCGACCCAGCACCGTACCTATCAACGTCAATGGTAGAATGATGCACAAGCATATACAAGTTACAGCCACCTATAAACAAACACATAAGTAGGTATTTTCATACATATAATGATTTTAACATTTAATTATAGGCAAATAAAATAGTTTAATGATGACCTACACATGGAATTGAAAAAACATGAAGTGGATGATAATTTATGTCAAAAATTACATAAAATAACTGACTTACCATTGTACCAAATGGTATAGCTCTACTGGCATGATAGTAGATAGCAATGAAGTTAATGAAGAACGCCGTACCGCATACCAGCACCGGTAACATGCGAAGCATCTCACGAGTTCGAAATCTCACTAGTTCAGTTTCTCACCAGTTCACTTTCTCATTTGTTCACATTATCACTAGTGCGAAAGTCATCCCCACTCCATCAACTACTGTGGCAACAAATTCTTGTCTCGCGAGTTCCCATTCTCAGAAGTTCGGAAGCACCCCCCGCCACTTTTCAATGATTTTCATTTGTTCACTTTCTCACGAGTTCACTTTCTCACGAATTCACTTTCTCACGAGTTCACTTTCTCATTTGTTCACCTACGCAGTGCAGATATACACGAATGTTAATTTGGTTGCCTGTCGGCAGGCGAATTTTTTGTATTGTTAAATTATGTAATATATAAGATATACATATACATACATACACACATACATATATATATATATATATATATATATATATATATATATATATATATATATATATATTTATATACAGTGCGAATAACGTAAGACTATACATTGGCGACTTTATTTTAGCTTTAATCAATTTGCCCATGTCAGTAACAACTGAAATTACAATGACGTTTGTTTTGGTAAATGTCACTGTTTTCAATATTGTGTTACTGATATCTCACGAGTTTGCGTAATAATTAGTGCAAAAAATGTACATCACAGAAGAAAAGTTTAAGATGTATTCCTGGTATTTAGAAAGGGCGTCTTTGCGAGAAATTTCTGATTATTTCAGCTTTGAATTCCCGGGCAGGCCCATCACATGTCATCAAACGGTGGCAAATTTAGTTATCAACCCCAAGTGATTTTGGAAATGTACTGATACCAATTACAATTTCAGTACTTGAAGTGTACTTTTAATACAATAACATGTAATACATTTAATAAAAAATTTTGGAATAAATTCTGTAAATGATTTAAATAAATATAGTAGTCTGTGGACTAGTGTCTAATTTTACATTATTCAACCCACGACCTTCTCGATTATACTACGGCCGGTAAATAGACCCAGTTTCAGCGTGACGCCGCTGTCGCTGCCAGTTGCACGAAACAATTGAACAAAATACGATTTTGACGGTTGTCAATCAACAAACAATATTCATTCTAATAACAAATATTAAGATATTTTGCATATAAGTAATGCATAAATTGTGGTTTTTGTGTTATTTGGCCTTAATTCAGTTTGTGCTATTAGTTTTTATTATTAGTATTATTAATTATTCCGTGTTTTAATTTCTAATTCCAGGTTTTTGTGGTATAATAGTGCAGTGTGTTATCGTCATGTATAGAAAGTGCTGTGTACCGTTTTGTAATCAACGAGGAAAATACTCACTCCACGAATTCCCGTCAAATATTAATATGTAACATAAATGGCTTAAATATTTAACATTTGTCAAAGATATTATTAACTCACTAACAGTAACAAATTCATTGGTTTTTTTTTAACAAAATACACTGCCGTTTTTGTGCTATTTAAAATATAACGAATATTTGCATCAATATTGTAGTAATCAAAAAATACTTCAACTGTAACAACATAAATTCTGTAGCGATGCTAGTGGTGACCACTAAAAGAAAGATATATTTTTTTAAAAATACAGCTATCTAAAATAAAAAACATAATGAAATTTATTTAGTAGTTCTTTATTTGTTCTCTTACGCTTCCGAATGTTAATTTTTCTTTTTAATTTACGCCTTTCGTGTCTTGTAATTAGCACTCAAATCTGTCAAACCATAGAACTGATCATTTCAGATAAATGGTTTTTTCACAAATTTATGTTTGACACTTCTTTATCACGTTATCAATATAATTATGTACAGTAATATTTAGTTTTACAGTCATAATAAATAAATTTTTCGTACAAAAACATTTCTTAATCTTATCTGTCATTTTTGACAATCAGATCAGAGCGTACGCTTTTACATTAACCAATCAACGTGCGGTACATGATGTACAACTCTCAGCGCCATAACTTTGCGATCCGCCGCTGCTGTCATCACAAAAAATCTATTGTTCTTTCGTCGTATTTACAGGCCGTAGAGTGTACACAACTGTCACTCAATCGAGAAGGTCGTTATTCAACCATAATAAATTGGAGTTTTTGTATATAATCACCATGGTAACATTAAGTAAATGCCCTATGTCTAATTAGTGTCTTTAGAACCATGTTATTTCATTAACCTATAATCTGTGTGTTTTCTTATTAGCTATCCTAGTACAGGATAATAATAATCGATAATTTGGTGAAATAAGGCACACATGTTGTTTACTATGTTAGTGATACATGTAAATTTCCCACCGATATCATCTGTTGCCTTACCAACCTTGTCCAAATTATGATATGCGAATACATATTATTAAATAAATAATTAAGGTTCAATAGTCGGAATTTGGACAGGAAAGTCAGAAATAAAATCACTTTCAAACGTTATGCTGACGTTTTGGTATATTTGATACCATCTTCTACTTTTGCACAGAGCAATGACCGTTAGCGAACCAATTAACGCGGTCTGCGCTCGAGCTCCGGACGGATTGAAACAGTATTCGTTGAACTGACTGGTTTAATTCGGGGTTGAAACATGTGTGTATCTCGGGGGTATAAATAGCCCAGCAAATTTCATGACAGGCAGTTAGTGTTCCGCTCTCCGAGGTGACAACCGAACCGTAAGAAAGTTTCCGTATTCCGATTTATTGTACTGCCTTGTGCGGCAGTGTATATTTTTTGTATTGTTGAGTGTTGCTCTGCACTGTTGCAGAAGTAGCCGCATTTTTTGACTTGTATTTTCCAACTGTGGCTTGACACTGCGACCCGACCTGTTGTCAAGTCATTAGTTTCTGTTCCGTATCAGCCGCACTGCGACCCGACCTGGGCGGCTGTCCTACACTGTTGCTTGACACTGCGACCCGACCTGTTGCCAAGTTCAGTCTCCGTCCCGTTACTAAAGTATCCTGTTATAACGACCATTGTGCATTTCTATGTATGGCTATGATTTATGGAATATCTATTGGAATAACGTGTATTGTTCATCTGAGTGATTAGTGAATCACTGTTGTTATTTTGTTGCACCACGTCGCGTGGCGCAAGTCAGTTTATTTTACAGCTTGTACTACAGTACAACAGCACGACGTCAATAAAACACCAAACTTTCTGTGCAAGCTAAGTTATTTCTGTTACCCTGATCTCCCTTGAACTATCCTGGCACGAATCCGATTGGCGCCCGAGCAACCCGACCCCCGCACTACCAGGAAGCGTCACAGTCTATAATGCTGTACTTGTGACATCGTTGATATATGGAAGTGAATGTTGGATATGGGATAACCGAAATAAAAAAAAAGGTAACTGCGGTTGAACTGAGATTCTGGAGAGGTGTGTGCGGAGTGACTAGAAGAGACCGTATTATGAATAAAGTAGTCTATGATGAATGTGAAATCTGTGAAAATGTTTTGAAAAGAGTGACTTCTAGTCAGCTGCGTTGGTTTGGACATGTGGAACGAATGTCAAATGATAGACTGACTAAGAAGACCCTACTGGTTTTATTAATAAAATTCTGAATTTTATATAGAATGTGGCTGCATATGATGAATCTACACATAATTATAGTTATTATAAATTTCCATATATTTATAAACTATCAGAGAGATTAGTGAAAGTATTACAGAAAGAAAATAGTAAAATCGCTTTATGCAACACCAGAAAAGTTAATAGTTTGTTCAGCAAACTGAAAGATCGAGTACCTACAGAGTTAAAATCTAATGTTATTTATAAGATTAATTGTACTGATTGTGATAGGACATATGTGGGTCAAACTAGACAGTATTTAAAAAATCTGGTGTGGTCACCACACTACTTTCTTATACTCACTTTAAATTGACACATATTTGACTTTTAAAATGCGTATTTCTGAGAATATTTTGTCTTTGTTTTGTTTTCATAGCATATATGATATTTTAAATACATGCCAATATATAATTACATTTTACTCAAAATTGGATAAAGATAGACGAAAAATGTATATATTCATTTTTTAGAATTAACAATGTGTAGATTGAGAAAAATCCATGACCTGCCAAACCTCATCAAAACGGAAATTTAGAATCAATTGGTTATTTTTAAGAATAAATTCGAAAAATCCCACTATTTCTTTTATTAACTTAATATACATTGAAAAAATCTTGCGGAATGAAATGCAATGAATTAAAAAATAGATATAGATTTCTTATTTTCCATGTCCAGTTCCGATTTAAAACTCGCTTTAGTAAACAGAAACACTTCTATTCAATATACTTCGGCATACAAGAATTCATACCCATAGTTCTATTCTCCTAGTTATTAGCGAAGCAAGTTTTCTTGCAACCACGACGATCACGGCGACATCTAACGAGCCAGAAACAAATATAACGGGCCATCCCGCGGCCTTAATGATATAAAATGAAATGATTTGGAAAGATCGTATTGTAATTCGATTTATGAATGCATATTTGAAATATTCGCGTTACGATCGATTATACATCTATAGTGAAGAATATTGATTATTTAGTTAGTTGATTTTGTTTCATTTCAACTGTACATATGTGTAATTTTGTATCATATATATAATTTCGTATTCAATTATAGCAAAATGTTAATATTAATAATGTAACCTGATTCATTTTGAATGCATAAAATATGTAAAGATTATTCGTTTCTTTCTTGCACTAGACATGCACAGTGTTAGTTGTTGTTTCCGGTTCAAGTTGCCTGGGCGTAACAGGGCGAATAGTACATGAATACATTGAAAAGTTGTTTTGCTATCTCCACATATCAGGAACCTTTCACTCGGTCATAGATGAGCGGAATTCGTATAACGATATATAAAGCAGAGATCAGACAACCAACTATCATCAGTTGCTTGAACTTTCTGTTCAACATCACATCCCAAGCAAGTGCAACATGAACGTTTTTGTGAGTACACGTTTGTGGACAATTTCAATTTCGAAAACAATCTAATTCGCTTTATAAACTACTGTCAAATTGACATAATTTGAAAGTTGGACTTGTTTCAAATTTGTAGCAATTCAACATAACAGTGAACGGAACAAAAATCTTTTCATTAACTATGGATATTGTTACAAATAAACTAGGATTTTATTAACGCAAGCTATAAAGAAATAAATTCGTATTTGTTCTTATATTTTACAGAAGGTAACCGTCTTTGTGCTCGCTGCTGTGTATACAGCCAGCGCAGGATTCGCTGGCAGTTTGGACGGTGGTGCAGGAGGCTATGGAGGACAAGATGGTGGTCAACTACAAATTCCATCAGGTGGTGGATATGGAGGACAGGATGCAGGTCAAGATGGTGGTCAACTACAAATTCCATCAGGGGGTGGATATGGTGGACAGGATGCAGGTCACATTCAAGTTAGCTCGGGGGGCGGAGGAGGACAAGACTATGGTCACGGTATCAGTGGATCAGGAGCAGAGCTCACATCCGCTGGTGGCCAAGACTTTAGTCATGGAGCTGGTGAACATATTGACCTTGGTGCTAGTGGTGGTAGTCAAAACTATGACTTCAGTGGAGCACAAGGACAAGCACAAGGAGGCTATGACTTCAGTGCAGGACAAGGACAAGGCCAAGGAGGTCAGGACTTTAGTCCCAAAGTCGAACACGTTGATGTGCCCACGCACACCATTGAACGTACCAAACCAGTGCCTGTAGAAATTATCAAGAAAATCGGCGTGCCTGTACCACATCCTGTTGGTGTACCAGTACCCCATTACATCAATGTTGGAGTGCCCAAACCTTATGCTGTGCACATCCCCATTCCTCACCCCATTCATGTTCCAATCTACAAGCTGATGCCCCAGGAAGTAGAAAAGAAAGTCCCTTATTACGTTGAGAAACTCGTACCATACCCTGTTGAGAAGCCTATTAGGATTATAGTGCCCAGGCCAATTCCAGTAGCAGTTCCAGTAAGTATTCATATACAAAATAATCTTGCAAAAGATAGTTAAAATGACAACAGAACTTGTCATCATTCACATACTTCATGATATAGGCGACATACATCATTAAATCTATAATCATTTTCAGCATCAAACTATATACTTAAACGTTTGAAACACTAGAACTAAAATTACAGTTAAATGATAATACCTCTTTTGATTATTCCATCATTTACCCATTCCATAAGTCTACTGCATGGTCGCTATTTAACAAATGTGCTTTTACTTTATAATAATTATTTCTATGACAAAAATTAATACGTTTTCTTATGTACAGGTTTACAAGCATTTCCACCATCACGGTCCCAAAATCAGCAACAAATGAGCTTAAGTGACGACACCGGATACGTTCAAGTTTATTATTTACCTGCACATTTACTTTCAAATTTGGAAGTGTATCAAGTTTGGAGTAACAAACTGATTGTTGATATTGTTATTATTTTTTATAAACTATTAATATTGTTCATGTTTGCTTTGTTATCTTTTTACATTTTTTTTTGTAATATAAACAGTTTTTAATGAATTTTTTGTGTTTTACAATTATTTTATTTAGGTACTATTTCAGCGGAATGGAAGCAATAAGAAATCTTGCAAAGGATCCAGTCTGTGCCAATGTAAGCAATACCTGTCATTCTATGGAGTTAAGGTGGAGCAAGTGGAATCTTTCACGAGTTTCCCCTGTCGTTATGATGAAATCGGATATGTGGCACATGCACTGTTGAGGAAAAAACGGAAGGTTGAAGCTTATCAGCCGTTTCTATGTCCGATTGTTGGGATAGGAGAGTGTAAATTTTCGGGTAAATGCAGTCAACTTCTCGCACATTGTCAGAAAGCTCATCCAGATAACGTTATTGAAAATTCTTTACAACTGATACATAATATTAACAAATCCAGTACTCACAATTACATTCTATCAACATGTCAAGAACTTTTCCTAGTTCAGAGTAAAGTATGTGTGAATAGTCAAAAACTGATTTATTCCGTACGATTAATAGCGGATCCCAGAAATGCTGTCAAATATCAATTCGATATCGACGTTCAGAATCTGGGTATAAAACATAATGCATCTGGCAACGTTGCTCCGCAAGGATGTTTACCCGTGCCGGAAGACAAATCGGTGGTGTTTAACGTCATTCAATGGCGTGATCTGCTTGGACATATAAACGACATTACGTACAGAGTTTCAGTAAAGAAGATATGCCATGAAATCCCGGTAGACTCGATGTTCCATCCGTACATGTGTCCAATTGCCAAGATAGGTATGTGTAAATGGTCTGGTGTACGGAACGATCTCTTAGGTCATTGATGGATAGAACACGCAGATAGTGTAATTGAAAATCATTGTACAATGACACGTAATATCAGCAAATCGAGTCACCATAATTATATTCTATCAGCGTATCGAGAACTTTTCTTCGTTCAAACCAAAGTGTGTATCGAGAGCAAGAAAATATATTACTCTGTCAGACTTATCAGTAATCCAAGGAGAGCAAAGAAATATCAGTTTCACATTCATAATAAAGGAATAATATCGGGAACTGTAGCACCACAAGGATGTTTAGAAGTGCAAGAGGATAAATTAGTAGTGATAGATATTGAAAGTGAAAAAGGAAATTTTATAGGTATTATACTCTCGGTAACCAGAATAGTGCGACTTAATATAGTTTGTAATTTGAAAATAAAACGCTGCAAAGTGTATCGCCGTAGGTATTAAGTTTGTAAACAAAATATTTTCACATCAGTGGACATAACATTATCAAATGCAATAAATACAGACGTTGTCAATAAAATGTAAGTCATATGGAATCTGTGTGCATTAGCTATATCATGAAATAATAAAATTGGTATTCATATATAACAAGTTTAACAAGATTTACTAAAATTTACCTCTTCGAATGTACAGTTCACACACTCATAATCATATATTGTCTTCGCAGAAGTTTTCTTACTAAATCTTGATACTTTTTTTTATATGTTTATTTTCTCATATTCTGTAATAAAAGAATTCATACTTTTCAATAAAGAACAATTGCAGTTAGTAGTATAGTAATGGGGTTTCTGGACCAACATTGCGGGTTGCCTACCTCGCGCCTGTACTGTAGTACGGCGTTGCGGGGTGAGGGGAGGCGCGGGGGTCACGTGACGTCATCCAAGGGGCTAGGCTGTACCGTTGTATGGCTTCTTCTTTCAAGGTCATGTACCTGGAGGAGTTTTCTTTCAAGTTCATGTACCTGGCGGTGAGGGGGTGAACTCGGGGGAATCACGGGACCTGGATCAAGAGTAACGTCATCCAGGGGGCCAGGCTGTATCGTTGTATGGCCGACTTGGAGGTCTTCTTCAGGCAGGATGGGTCTTCTTTCAAGTTCATGTACCTGTAGGTCTTCTTCAGGGGGTGAACTCGGAGGAGTCACGTGGTCTGGATCAGGGGTTACGTGGCCCAGTGAGCCAGACCGTACCGGAGGGTTTTTCTTTAGGTAGAGTACGGACCTGGTGGCGCATGCGCAACGCGGACACACTACGAACTTGTTCAAACCTGTTTCCTGCAATTGATTACGTCATAGCTATTTCTGTGATTCCTCCGTTTCCTAGAATTGATATGATAACGAACCTGTTCAAACCTGTTTCATAATTCCTGGAATCGATTACGCAATAGTTGCGCAACTATTGCATCATTCCTAGAATTTTTCCATGTTTACGGACTTGTTTAAACTTGTTTCACATAATTCCTAGAATTGATTACGTCATAGCTATTTCTGTGATTCCCCCACTACAAACCTATTTCTTGGAATTGATATGATTACGGACTTGTTCAAATCTGTTTCATAATTCCTGGAATTGATTGCGCAACTATTTTGAGTAACTTTTGTATAAATGGAGGTTTGATAATCACATGCACTCAATATTGTTTCGAGCGTTTATGATGGAAAAAGAAATAAGTGAGACCAGCTCTTCGTTTGTCGATAATATGAAGCAAACATTTACACGTCTAACGAATAAATCCGGTGAACTAAGTACGTGGATGAGTGAAATAATTATAAAAGCGTATAGACGTGGTGAGGTGGATGATGTTAAATTTATCAAACTGATGAAGAGTTTCGAAGGTGCTCAGCTAGAAGATTTATTTCACAAGCTACCATCAAAATTTAAAATACATCCGGAATTTACCAAGCGACTTCCATGCTACGATCATTACAATCTACCAAGTGACAGAATACATATAGACGGTCCTGCGCCACCCGTTTACAAATGTTTCCGCTGCCAATATATTGAAATGTGAAAAAATATGTGTATGAATATATGTATCTTATGTAGGAAATACAAATTGTCTAAACAAATTTATCTGTTTTTTTAGAATTCCTAGTTTCCTAAATAAAATTTCATCTCTCCTAGTTTCATCGTTCTATGAATATATACTGCTAAAGACGCATTTCTAGAATTCCTCCTAACGAACTTGTCCAAACTTGTTTCACATTTCCTGGAATTATTGCGCAATATTTCATCATGTTTATTTGCCAACGTTGCAGAAAATTAGTATAAATTAAGCTTGCACTATACATTTAGTATTCATTTCATCATTTTACTGTTGAAGAGACAACTGTGATTCAATAAGTAAAAATATTAGCTGAGCTAAATGTTAATAGATGGCTATATTTGCATATATATAAAGAATATGTACAACTAAATTTACAATAGTTGTTCCAAATATATCGAAATAGACACTTGTGTGCAGCATGACAGTTATTCTAGATCTCCAAGGCTTTATGCTGAACAAAAAAACAATTTGTTTGTAAAGAAATTGCAGTGATTTCTATTTGTGATGGAAAATGTGATTCGGAAATATTTGCTCCACCTCATTCATGGAGTCAATTGAATAGAGAAACCCAACGAAATGTGAATTTCCTCGTAAGACATCATCACAATTTAGAGTGGTGTACCGGCAAAACACAATATTCTGATTTGGATAACTTACTTATATGTTAGCGAATGTTACATTAATATACGTAAAAGGTCTATCAAAAATTACATATTTACATGAAATTTTACCGAAACATTTAAAACATATATCAATCAAGAATCTAGAAGATATTGAATGTCCTGCATTAGAAGAATTATTATTATCAACTACATATGACTGGTGCTATTTTCATAACAAACATTGCGCCGTTCAAAATGTTCGAGCATTGCACGAATGGTTTACATGGCGGTTTACAAACTTAGCTGCCCTTATAGCATTTCATCAGAACGGAATACTAAATCAACTATACTCAGAAGAAATTCAATGTCTAACGAAGGAGTTCGTGATGGTGTACGCAGGAGAACAAATAGATTATAATTGGGAAAAATTTCCAAAATCTTGGAAGGAAGATCTGGAGTTTATAAGATATAGATATTGTATAGAACATATAAATTTTAATACTAATATGTATAGGTCTATAATGGTTAAGGACTGTATGAAATGTAAAGAAAATGTTACATTAATATACGTAAAAGGTCTATCAAAAATTACATATTTACATGAAATTTTACCGAAACATTTAAAACATATATCAATCAAGAATCTAGAAGATATTGAATGTCCTGCATTAGAAGAATTATTATTATCAACTACATATGACTGCTGCTATTTTCATAACAAACATTGCGCCGTTCAAAATGTTCGAGCATTGCACGAATGGTTTACATGGCGGTTTACAAACTTAGCTGCCCTTATAGCATTTCATCAGAACGGAATACTAAATCAACTATACTCAGAAGAAATTCAATGTCTAACGAAGGAGTTCGTGATGGTGTACGCAGGAGAACAAATAGATTATAATTGGGAAAAATTTCCAAAATCTTGGAAGGAAGATCTGGAGTTTATAAGATATAGATATTGTATAGAACATATAAATTTTAATACTAATATGTATAGGTCTATAATGGTTAAGGACTGTATGAAATGTAAAGAAAAACTTTGAATTTTAATAAAATTACATACTTTATTTAATACAGATATTTTAATTACAAAACATCATTATCCAACTGTTGTGTGTTTTGTC
The DNA here is from genome assembly GCA_963422195.1 of Carabus problematicus. Taxonomy (NCBI): domain Eukaryota; kingdom Metazoa; phylum Arthropoda; class Insecta; order Coleoptera; family Carabidae; genus Carabus; species Carabus problematicus. Next base: position 14,656,247 of record OY728581.1, on the reverse strand, counting down.
CATTCCTAACCATTTTACATACACTAAATCCCCTTTCTTCACATTTTTTCCCACTAAATACACGTCAGGCTGTTTTGTACGCTGTAATTCATATTCGTAAAATGTTCCTGCGATAGGCTGTTCTTGATAATCAAACAGTTCATACGTAATGGGATTAGTACGTCCCACTTTATGTATAGTAAGTAGTTCAGTTGACCAGTTTGGCCAGTATCCTTTATCCAAAATTCCCTTATACTTGCTGATCCGTACTTTATAACTTAGTGCAAATTTAGGAATTTGTTTGTCATTAAATTGGTAATTGTAGACGGATTGTAGTATTTCTTCTTCATTTTTCTTCGTTACTTGAACGGGTTCCATTTTAATAGTTCGATGTTTCGTGTTATTATACTTCTCAAGCAGAGATGGCAGTATTGTAATCCATTTATAAGTTCTCTGCATACTAAACTGTTTCCACATCATATTTTTCAGCGTCCGATTAAATCGCTCACAAACTGATGCTTTCAGGTTACTGTATGTGGAGTAATGATTTATGTTATGAAACTTCATTAACTTTTTGAAGTCAGAATTGTAAAATTCCTTTCCTAAGTCTGTTTTGCATATTGTTTGGAATGCGATCTTTAAGTACATGTTTCATAGCGGCAACAGCATCTTTTGCAGAGAAAACATCGGTGACGGTTAACATATATTTAAAGTTTTTATTAACCTTTGCATAAGGAATTATTTCCACCAAATCAGCTTGAAATAAGTCATTGATTCCTTTAACAATCACATGACGTCGCTTATAGTTTCTGCGTGCAGAACGATGTATTTCATTAACTATTATTTCTTTAGTGTTCATTACTGCCGGTCTTTATGTAGTTCAACGTTTTTATTTCTTTCTCCAAATTATTTATTCGTTTTTCTAATGTTGTAAACGTTGTTTTAATATGTTTATCAACGTATAATTTATTAGCAGCGTCTTTCGCTTCCACCGGTTTGCTCACATTAACGAGACGTTTAGAAGACACATCTATATTTCCATTCGAATTTATATTCAGTCCAGTTTGTTGAAAAATAACGCGGGAGCTCTTGACACTCTCACCATGTAAATGACCATATTTAATTTTAGTTTAGTTAAAAAGAGCTATTTTTCCTCTTTACAATGATGTATTTGTTTATATAAATATCTTTTTTTAGTTTCGAAGAAAAACTGAAAAGTATGATAAAAAGAATGATTTTTGTAGTGTGCCATGAAAATTTGATATAAAACAATTGCATCTAAACATGTTTAGTACATGCAAAACAAATGAAATTCAATAACATTTGATAAACGAAACAAAATTCGTCACGTAAACTGAAAACTATTACATAGATTTTCATATGAAGCCATACCTACATAAATTATTTTTCGTCTATAACACTAGTTTACAAATTTTTAGTTCATGGCGAGTACCTAAAAGAAGAAGTGTTTTTTAGACTAATTTGGGGTCAGGGAAAACGAAAATGACAGTCTTTTATTTTTCCAAAGAATAGTTTTCGAGATATTTGCAAAAAACCTGTTTTTTGCTCATTCTTCATATACTGACTTAAATCTTGGTAACGGTTGATCCAATTAATATAAACTGTATATCGTTCGAAAGGTATATTCTTCCACTTTCCGAAGGTATCTTATTTTTGTAAATCGGATTAAAAATCTTTGGGTTACAGGCGATGAAATTCGAAAACTGGATTTTTCGGCATTTTTTAAACATCACTCACTTTCGGTTGTTTCATTGAGATAGAAAAAAATTATTTCACATACTTTAAAGATTTCATATCAAGGATAATTTTATAGCAAAAAAGCAAAGTCTAAGTTTGCTTAAATCGGACGAAAAATACAGAAGTTATGACACATTAAGTGAAGTTAGACAATTTTAGTTTTTCAGGAACATGTTCATACTTTTGGTCGAAAATATGTTTTTTCACTTAAGTTCCTCCATTTATGTTGCATTGAATCGACACGAAGTTGCATCCAGCAGTAGTCACTTATCATGCCTTCATCCCAAAAGCCTCTCTCGCCTTGTTCATCGCTGTCAGTTCCCAGATTCGGAGGAAAAGAGTCCATATGACTGTCGAGGAATTGCATTTTCAATGACATGCGCGCTCCAGGAATCAATCAAATGGTTCGTTTATAATGTAAAAAAATGTAGAGATTTTATTTTATACACTTCATACTCACCAATAGCATGAAAATTTTTCATCATTTTTTGGATTAATTGACGGTCGTACAGGTTTCTGTTGTTTTCCAGAAAATCGTGAACTACGTCCTGAAAAGCATTCCAAGCTTTTGTCTCGGTATTGTTCAAGCATTTTGTGTACTCGGTGTCATTGAACAATTTCTTGATCTGCGGACCAACGAATACACCCGCTTTAATTTTTTCCGTTGACAGCTTTGGGAAACGCTGTGACAAAATTTTTCTTTAGTCCAAGTTTTATATGTAACTGTGACACAAAAACCGTCGTGTTTTGCATAGCCTCCGTGCAGACCAGTGAGTAAAGCGACGACCTCACAACTTATATACTTGTACAGATTGTAGTTAAGCAGTTGAAGAAGTTCTCTCATGGTCTTATAAGTTTCTTTGACATTTGTGGAATGACCAACCGGAATTGATGGTTTCTTGTTAACTTTATGAAGTAAAATAGCTTTTACACTATATTAGCTGCTGTCGATAAAAAGGCGCCATTCGTTCGTAACGTTGTTTTCCTCAAATGCAGCAATCAACTGGTTCACATTGTTACAGTAGCGCGCATGTCCTTGAACATGCAATTGCTCTACAATCATTTGGACACTTTTCCTCCGAATTTGGGAACTGACAGCGAGAGAGACTTTTGGGATGAAGGTATGATAAGTGACTACTGCTGGATGCAACTTCGTGTCGATTCAATGCAACATAAATATAGGAACTTAAGTGAAAAAACATATTTTCGACCAAAAGAATGAACATGTTCCTGAAAAACTAAAATTGTCTTACTTCACTTAATGTGTCATAACTTCTGTATTTTTCGTCCGATTTGAGCAAACTTAGAGTTTTCTTTTTCGCTATAAAATTATCTTTCATATGAAATCTTAAAAGTATGTTAAATATTTTTTTTTTCTATCTCAGTGAAACAACTGAAAGTGAGTGATATTTAAAAAATGCCGAAAAATCCACTTTTTTTCGGCTTTCATCGCCTGTAACCCAAAGATTTTTAATCCGATTTACAAAAATAAGATACCTTCGGAAAGTGGAAGAATATACCTTTCGGACGATACACAGTTTATATTAATTGGATCAACCGTTACCAAGATTTAAGCCAGTATATGAAGAATGAGCCAAAAAAACAAGTTTTTTGCAAATATCTCGAAAACTATTCTTTGGAAAAATAAATGACTGTCATTTTCGTTTTCCTTGACCCCCAAATTAGTCTAAAAAATACTTTTTTATCTTGGTTCATTTTTCTTGTAAACTAGTGTAATCTTTTGTTTACCAAATATTATTGAATTTCAATTGTTTTGCATGTACATAACACATCTAGATGCAATTGTTTTATACTAAATTTGCATGGCACACTACGAAAATCATTCTATTTGCCATACTTTTTAATTTTTCTTAAAAACTAAAAAAAATATTTGTATAAACGAATACATTATTGTAAACAGAAAAAATAGCGCTTTCTAGCTAGAGAAAAATTAACTATGGTTTCCATTTAAACAATTCAACTTGCATGCTGTATCTGTAGAAATATCTATTAAAAAAAAATTCATCGAATTCATCGAAAAGTTTCTTATGTATGCTAAAATAATTATTTGAAACTCTTTTCAATATTTTTTATACTTCGTAAGTTATAACGAAAAATTAAATTTCGAGAAAACCGCACTTTTGTCATTATCTAGTGAGCCAGGCAATATTTTGAAAAAATTAAATCGCCATTATCATCGGCCCATAAATGCGCAACTTTTGTCTAATTTAACCGACGTTGTATATCTTATAGTTTCCGAGATCCTTGTAGTGGCCCGTTTAAATAGGACACCTGTATATAGTTCTTTACACTACAGCTACAGGGTAATACATACAGATTTAATTTAATTTTTATTCTTCTAAAGAACAGCAATTAGAAAAAAAAGCATTTAAAATGAAATAAAAACAAATAAACAAATACAATAAAATTAGATTAAAAACCAGTATTAATTACTTTGTAAAATTCTTGAATTTTTCAATTTGGTAGCAGGGTCACATAAATCGCGTGGAGTTTAAACTCACGCGTAAAATATAAACGCAGCTTGATATTACTATTACTTCATGTAAGTTATGCGTTCCTGATATTAAATGTAAAAATTCAACAATTTTGTGATGAAATACATTCCGTTAAGAGGATTCTCTGCTCGTACAAACAGTGCTTAAAACATACCTTACTATTTGTTAATTCTTGTGAAACCTATTACATTCTAACAAGATGTTTTTGTTTTGATGGTAAGTATAAAGTACAAACTACACAGTTACGTATGAATATTCTCAAACATGTTTATAATAACGCAAATAATGTATGTTGAAAAGCAGGGAAAAAAGCCATTTCTGTCTATATTTGTATCACGTATTTTCTAATACACTATTCACAAATTGGTACATATTGATACGGTCAAGTGTAGTGTAACATGTAAACTTTCATGTGCGCTAATAAAAATGATCTTGCAACTAACACATTAAGAAAGAATTTGAAAATACGAAATAACATTTTTTAATTCATAAATATATACACTGGTGGCGTGGTAGGCATCAAATGTGTTTCAAGTGATTAGCTCCGCCCAGAATGGTTTGTTCGGTACCGCTTGCGGGGAAGGAGGACTGCATTGAATTTAAGCATTATGTTATCAGTGTTTTGGTAGATGTTTATATATTAGAACCAGGCTTGGTTGAAGCCGAAATGCAGTTCTACAGAAACAAACGCGCTCTATAACATAGATGATTATCCATGACTCCTTGAGGTTGCTCTATGAAAAAGTTTGTACATCGTTTACTTTGTACGGTTTATATATAACAATAATAAATATATATATATATATATATATATATATATATATATATATATATATATATATATTATATATATATATATATATATATATATATATATATATATATATATATATATAATATATACAGGGTGTCCTATTTAAACGGGCCACTACAGGGATCTCGGAAACTATAAGAGATGCAAGGTCGGTTAAATTAGACAAAAGTTGCACATTTATGGGCCGATCTTAATGGCGATTTCATATTTTGAAAATATTGCATGGCTCACTAGATAATGGCAAAATTGTGATTTTTTCGAATTTTAATTTTCCATTATAACTCGGAAGGTATTGAAAATATTGAAAAATGTTTCAAATAAATATTTTAGCATAGAGAATAGGCTTTTTGAGAAATTTGATGAAATTGTTTTTTACTTTTTTATTTTGGAGATACAGCATGCAAGTTCAATTTTTTAAATAGCAACCATATTTAATTTTAGTTTAGTTAAAAAGAGTTATTTTTCCTCTTTACAATGATGTATTTGTTTATATAAATATCTTTTTTAGTTTTAAAGAAAAACTAAAAAGTATGATAAAAAGAATGATTTTCGCAGTATGCCATGAAAATTTGATATAAAACAATTGCATCTAAACATGTTTAGTACATGCAAAACAAATGAAATTCAATAACATTTGATAAACGAAACAAAATGCGTTGTGTAAACTGAAAACTATTACACAGATTTTCGTATGAAGCCATACCTAAATAAATTATTTTTTGTCTATATTCTTTTGTTTACCAAATATTATTGAATTTCAATTGTTTTGCATGTACATAACACATTTAGATGCAATTGTTTTATACCAAATTTTCATGGCACACTACGAAGATCATTCTATTTGCCATACTTTTTAATTTTTCTTAAAAACTAAAAAAGATTATTATATAAACAAATCCACTATTGTACACAGAAAAAATAGCGCTTTCTAACTAGAAAAAATTTAACTATGGTTTCCATTTAAAAAATTCAACTTGCATGCTGTATCTCCAGAAATATTTATTAAAAAAAATTTTCAATAAATTCATCGAGAACTATCTTATGTATGCTAAAATATTTATTTGAAACCTTTTTCAATATTTTTTGTACTTTGTGAGTTATAACAGAAAATTAAATTTCGAGAAAATCACATTTTTGTCATTATCTAGTGAGCCATGCAAAATTTTCAAAATATGAAATCGCCATTAACATTGGCCCATAAATGCGCAACTTTTGTCTAATTTAACCGACCTTGTATCTCTTATAGTTTCCGAGATCCCTGTAGTGGCCCGTTTAAATAGGACACCCTGTATATATATATATATATATATATATATATATATATATATATATATATATTATATATATATATATATATATATATATATATATATATATATATATATAATATACATACATACATAACATCACGCCTTTCCCATTACTGGGGTAGCAGGCCCTTTACTCCCTACAATCACTCAAAAAATTTAATATTATATAGAAAACTGTCTTTCATTCCTTATTTTCTAACAATAGCTCGCCAAATACTCTTATCCATACATAACTGTCTCGCCTCGTTATTATCCATACACCTTGTCATACATGCTCTCCTATTATTTCTGCTTATAATTTTACGTTCACTCAAAACATTTTCTATCATATTCATCCATTTATTCCTCGGTCTTCCTCGCATTCGTGTTCCTTCAATTTCACCCAAATAAATTTTCTTAGTCAATCTATCATTTGACATTCTTTCCACATGTCCAAACCAACGCAGCTGACTTGAAGCCACTCTTTTCACAACATTTTCACTAATTTCGCATTCATCATACACTACTTTATTCCTAATACGGTCTCTTCTAGTCACTCCGCACACTCCTCTAAAAAATCTCATTTCAACCGCAGTTACCCTTTTTTTATTTCGGTTATCCCATACCCAACATTCACATCCATACATCAACGATGGCACAAGTACACCATTATACACACATAACCTATCTTCTCTTGATACATTCACATTTCTAGCAAACATTCCCAAAGCGCACTAAACATATTGCTCAGAAGTAATCACAAATTTCCTATATTTAATTTCCTATGTCCTAGATTTCTTGGGATGTAATATATATATATATATATATATATATATATATATATATATATATATATATATATATATATTGTGACGCTTCCTGGTAGTGCGGGTGTCGGGTTGCTCGGGCGCCAATCGGATTCGTGCCAGGATAGTTCAAGGGAGATCAGGGTAACAGAAATAACTTAGCTTGCACAGAAAGTTTGGTGTTTTATTGACGTCGTGCTGTAGTACTGTAGTACAAACTGTAAAATAAACTGACTTGCGCCACGCGACGTGGTGCAACAAAATAACAACAGTGATTCACTAATCACTCAGATGAACAATACACGTTATTCCAATAGATATTCCATAAATCATAGCCATACATAGAAATGCACAATGGTCGTTATAACAGGATACTTTAGTAACGGGACGGAGACTGAACTTGACAACAGGTCGGGTCGCAGTGTCAAGCAACAGTGTAGGACAGCCGCCCAGGTCGGGTCGCAGTGCGGCTGATACGGAACAGAAACTAATGACTTGACAACAGGTCGGGTCGCAGTGTCAAGCCACAGTGGGAAAATGCAAGTCAAAAAATGCGGCTACTTCTGCAACAGTGCAGAGCAACACTCAACAATACAAAAAATATACACTGCCGCACAAGGCAGTACAATAAATCGGAATACGGAAACTTTCTTACGGTTCGGTTGTCACCTCGGAGAGCGGAACACTAACTGCCTGTCATGAAATTTGCTGTGCTATTTATACGTAGACCGCGCTAATTGGTTCGCTAACGGTCAATGCTCTGTGCAAAAGTAATTTTGAACACAAAAAAATACACTTTGTCACTTCCCCTCCTTACTTGGGGGGGGGGGTGAAATACAAAAACCAGACTTAGAACAAGAAAAATTCAACATACTTAGAACTACTTAACTACCTTAACACTAGCACTAGCAATGTTCACTCAGGGAAAATTGTCACGAACACTGTCGTCTTTTCGGCGGTGAACGGAAAGGGGGGTAACACTGTCTCAAGGGGGGAAGGTGGCTGGCCCGGAGGGCCGGAACTCCGGTTCCGGTGCTGGTTGGTCCGTGGCTCCTCGGTCCGTGGCGTGCTGTTCCATGGCAGCTTGGTCCTTGGTGAGATCGCGGTAAAGGTCCTACTATGTCCGTGGCCACTGTGTCCCACGGACCGGCTATCGCTGGCGGTCGCATTAACCCCGGTGCTGCTTGTTGTGCTGGCTTGAATCGCTGACACAGCTGGCATTGGCGCACGTATTGGCTGATATCCTTGGCCATCCCCGGCCAGTGATATCGCAGTGCGATCCGGGATACTGTCTTAGCGATCCCCAGGTGCCCAGCATCCGGGCGATCATGGTTCTCCTGTAGAATCTGGCGGCGTTGTGGCAGTGGAACACAGAGCTTCCATTCGGTATCTTCAGCTGGTTCATTGAGGTCTGCAAGGTCCCAGAAGCGACGAAACAGACGTCCATTAGTTATACGGTAGTCCGGATGATCCAGCGGTCGTTCCTGTACCTCGGTGAACTTACTTTCGTACCACGGGAGCGGATTTCCAGCCACGTTGAGTTCCGGACAGTCTGCCTCGGCTGTATACGGCAGTGGTTGTCGTGATAGCGCGTCCGCGACTTTGTTCAAGGATCCTTTCCGATACTGAATGGTACAGCAGAACTGCTGTAAGAACAGTGCCCAACGTGCTAATCGACCAGACGGGTTTTCGATAGAGTGTAGCCAGCGTAGTGCTTGATGGTCGGTCACAATTGTGAAATGGTAACCCTCCAGGTACGGTCGCATCTTCTGCACAGCCCAGACGACGGCTAAACACTCTTTCTCGGTAACGGAGTAGTTTCGTTCTGCATCCGAGAGTGCACGACTTGCAGACGCTACTACACATTCCTTGGATTCGGTTCTCTGTACGAGGGCGGCTCCCAAGCCGTAGTTGGAAGCGTCGGTCTGTAGCTCAAAGGGTTGACTAAAATCCGGACAGGTGAGCACTGGTGCACTAGTTAGTGCCGCTTTCAACTGATCGAAGGCTTGTTGTTGAGCGTCCTCCCACTTCCACGGTTGTGCTTTCCTCAGCAGCTTAGTAAGCGGGGCCACAAGCTTAGCGAAGTCGGCCACGAAGCGTCTGTACCACGAAGCAGCTCCCAGAAACTGTCGTAGTTCACGTATCCTTTTCGGTGCCGGAATATCCACGATGGCCGCTACTTTTGCGGGGTCCGTTTTTATCCCTTCTGCGGTGATTATGTGTCCTAGATACCGAATGGAGCTCTGCGCGAACTGCGACTTCTCGGGATTGATTTGCAGGTTGGCCTGTCTCAATCGACGGAATACCTCCTTCAGGTGGTCCATGTGCTCGGATAGGGTAGAACTCAGCACGACGATGTCATCCAAGTACGCAAATGCGTGTGGCTCCATCTCGGGTCCGATAACGGTGTCCAGTAACCGTTGTAAAGTGGCGGGGGCTGCGTGTAGTCCAAACGGCATGACTTTGAACTGGTACAGACCTCGGCCGGGTACGGTGAAGGCAGTTAGTGGACGACTCTCTGGTGTTAACGGGACCTGCCAGTATCCTTGCTTCAAGTCGATAGTGGAGAAGTATCGGGCTTGCCGCAGGCGGTCCAAGATGGCGGTTATGTACGGTAACGGGTACGCGTCTTTCTCGGTTACGGCGTTGAGTCGTCTAAAGTCCACACAGAATCGCGGCTTGCCATCTTTCTTGCGTACGATGACGACAGGTGAGCTCCACGCACTGTGTGAGCGTTCAACGATGCCTTCCTTCAGCATACGCTCGACTTCCTCGTCAATAACAGCTTGCATTTTCGGATTACGGGGCTGGTATCGTTGTTTGATGGGTGTCTGATCGCGTAGCCGGATGTGGTGGTTCACTAGCTGCGTGCCGCCTTTCATACTTTGAAACTTCGCGAGCTCACTAGCTAGGAAGTCTGTCAGTCGCGGTTCCTTGGTTACCGGTGCTGGTGGAGGCGGGAGTACACTGCAGGTGCTCGCGAGTATGGCAGTCGGATAGCAGGTGACTTGGTTATCTCTGGCGTTTATTACCATTCCATACGCCCGAATGGCGTCCATGCCTAGTAACACGCGGTTGTTAAGTGTAGGTAGGCACATGAAGGTCATCCTTCGCCAGATGTCTCCGATCCTACATCCCACCGTACATTCTTCGTCAATGTCAGTGGTGACGCCGTTTGCCATTCTCGCCTGTGTGAAGCGGGCGGGTCGGTACTCAGCACGATGGTGACGTAGTGCTGCAAACAGACTTTCATCTACGTACGAGCACATGGCACCGGTGTCGACGAGAGCAGGCCCAGTCCAGTCGCCAATGGTGGCATTCACGAATATCCGTCCGTCCGGGATCGGCTCTGCGTTCAGTGTGGAGATTGTGTTGCGGAGGGTCGGGGTGTTGCTGGTGCGGTTCGGCTGGCCCCCCTCCTTTACTGACCAGTCGTGCACGCGTTTCCCGACTTCGCAGCGCATGCGCAGTCCCGGGACATCACTCCATGAGTGCCACAACGCGAGCAGAACTTCCTCGGTGTCGCGGTACATTGGTTTCGCCAATGGCCCTCTTGTCCACATCGCCAGCATGTTCTCTTCGGATCATACCCTTGGCTTGATGATTTCTGCGGCTCCGGTATCACACTGGCTAGGCGGACTGGGCTCGGTTTAGCCATGTCTTTCTGCAATTGTTCGTACTCTGCCATTTCTTGGTTTAGTGTACGAATGTCGGTGACATCCTTGCGTCGGATACGCTGTCGGTATTCCGGGAGCATGTTTGTGTATAATCTGAACAGAGCTTGTTCAGTGGACATACTGCCGTGTCTGCGGATTAACGTTTGCAGATCCACCAGGTAGTCGCGGCCTTTTTCTTCCGGTTTCTGTTTCCGACGGCTGATGTCTTCTTCCAAGCGTAGTTGATAGTCAGGTGGTAAGAAGAACAGACGGAAGTCTGTCACAAAATCTTCCCAGCTTTCCCAGAAGCTGCAGTTGTTGCGGTACCATAGCAGAGTGGTACCCCGTAGCAGCTCGGGCACGGCTAGCAGCAACTGCTCTCCAGTCAGTCGGTAACTCGTCTTTAATTCCTCAAGCCGTTCCAGGAAGGCGACAGGGTCGGACTTACCGTCAAAATGGACGTTCCACTTCCTTACTGTCTCGCAGACGTGTACCGGAGTGCGCAATGTCGGGGTCGCATAGTAATACGCGGCTGCTGGTGGGGCGAACGGTGTTTCTGGCTCAGCCTGTGAGCTGGCATCGAAGGTCTCGTTTACCGCGTGGTTCTCCATGACTTGTTGTGTCAATCCTACCAGTCGTCTGCGGAGTTCTTGCACGCCTCCTGTCGTGCTCAGCCCGAATCTACTGAGCTCTCTCTCTAGTGCCGGTCGCTGCAGTTCGTAAATCCAGCCGGTCTGAGCTGGTGTATGCGGAGTTCGGAAGGTCGCGGTCGGTGGGGTCGGTAACGGTGGTGGTGGCAGTTGTGTGTATGTGTTGTCCGGAAGACTTCCAGGCATGCTAATAGTTATTACGGTCCCTGCTCGGGCGCCAATTTGTGACGCTTCCTGGTAGTGCGGGTGTCGGGTTGCTCGGGCGCCAATCGGATTCGTGCCAGGATAGTTCAAGGGAGATCAGGGTAACAGAAATAACTTAGCTTGCACAGAAAGTTTGGTGTTTTATTGACGTCGTGCTGTTGTACTGTAGTACAAACTGTAAAATAAACTGACTTGCGCCACGCGACGTGGTGCAACAAAATAACAACAGTGATTCACTAATCACTCAGATGAACAATACACGTTATTCCAATAGATATTCCATAAATCATAGCCATACATAGAAATGCACAATGGTCGTTATAACAGGATACTTTAGTAACGGGACGGAGACTGAACTTGGCAACAGGTCGGGTCGCAGTGTCAAGCAACAGTGTAGGACAGCCGCCCAGGTCGGGTCGCAGTGCGGCTGGTACGGGGGTAGGAACTGATAACTTGACAACAGGTCGGGTCGCAGTGTCAAGCAACAGTGTAGGACAGCCGCCCAGGTCGGGTCGCAGTGCGGCTGATACGGAACAGAAACTAATGACTTGACAACAGGTCGGGTCGCAGTGTCAAGCCACAGTTGGAAAATACAAGTCAAAAAATGCGGCTACTTCTGCAACAGTGCAGAGCAACACTCAACAATACAAAAAATATACACTGCCGCACAAGGCAGTACAATAAATCGGAATACGGAAACTTTCTTACGGTTCGGTTGTAGCTGGAGTCACCTCGGAGAGCGGAACACTAACTGCCTGTCATGAAATTTGCTGGGCTATTTATACCCCCGAGATACACACATGTTTCAACCCCGAATTAAACCAGTCAGTTCAACGAATACTGTTTCAATCCGTCCGGAGCTCGAGCGTAGACCGCGCTAATTGGTTCGCTAACGGTCAATGCTCTGTGCAAAAGTAATTTTTAACACACAAAAATACACTTTGTCACAATATATATATATATATATATATATATATATATATATATATATATATATATACAGAGCGATCGAGATTAACTGTCCGTGCCGCCTCGTTCTGATTTTTTATTTGCCGCATCGTTGTCATATTGACTACGATTGACATATTACATTGGCGTACAATTAATTTTTTTTTAAATAAAGAATTAAAAAACAACATTTAAAAAAAATTGTTGATAACACTAGTTTACAAATTTTTGGTTTCCGGCGAGTACCTAAAAGAAGAAGTGTTTTTTAGACTAATTTGGGGTCAGGGAAAACGAAAATGACAGTCATTTATTTTTCCAAAGAATCGTTTTCGAGATATTTGCAAAAAACCTGTTTTTTTTCTCTTTCTTCATATACTGGCATAAAACTTGATAACGGTTGATCAAATTAATATAAACTGTATATCGTTCGAAAGGTATGTTCTTCCGCTTTCCGACGGTATCTTATTTTTGTAAATCGGATTAAAATTCTTTGGGTTACAGGCGATGAAAGTCGGAAAAACATGGATTTTTCGACATTTTTTTAAAATCACTCATTTTCAGTTGTTTCATTGAGATAGAAAAAAAATTATTTTACATACTTTTAAGATTTCATATGAAAGATAATTTTATAGCAAAAAAACAAAGCCTGAGTTTGCTCAAATCGGACAAAAAATACACAAGTTATGACAGATTAAGTGATGTCAAACAATATTCGTTTTTCAGAAACAGGTTCATACTTTTGGTCGAAAATATGTTTTTTCATTTAAACTTCTCCGTTTATGTTGCATTGAATCGTCACGAAGTTGCATCCAGCAGTAGTCACTCATCATTCCTTCATCCCAAAAGCCTGTTTCGCTTTGTTCATTGCTCTCAGCTCCCAAATTCAGAGGAAAAGTCCAAATGTCTGTGCAGGAATTATATTTTATTTCATACATTTCATACTCACCAATGGCATGAAAGTTTTTCATCATTTTTTGGATTAATTGACGGATGTTCTGGTTTCTGTTGTTTCCCAGAAAATCCAGAACTACGTCCTGAAAAGCATTTCAAGCTTTCGTCTCGGTACTGTTCAAGCATTTTGTGAACTCGGTGTCATTGAATAATTTCTTGATCTGCGGACAAAAGAAGTATGCCCGCTTCAATTTTTCCCGTTGACAGTTTTGGGACATGCTCTGACAAAATTTTTCCAAAAAATGATGAAAAATTTTCATGCCATTGGTGAGTATGAAGTGTATGAAGTAAAATACAATTCCTGCACAGACATTTGTACTCTTTTCCTCCGAATTTGGGAGCTGAGAGCGATGAACCAGGCGAAACAGGCTTTTGGGATGAAGGAATGATGAGTGACTACTGCTGGATGCAACTTCGTGACGATTCAATGCAACATAAACGAAGGAGTTTAAATGAAAAAACATATTTTCGACCAAAAGTATGAACCTGTTTCTGAAAAACTAATGTTGTTTGACATCACTTAATCTGTCATAACTTCTGTATTTTTTGTCCGATTTGAGCAAACTCAGGCTTCGTTTTTTTGCTATAAAATTATCTTTCATATGAAATCTTAAAAGTATGTAAAATAATTTTTTTTCTATCTCAATGGAACAACTGAAAATGAGTGATTTTAAAAAAATGTCGAAAAATCCATGTTTTTCCGACTTTCATCGCCTGTAACCCAAAGAATTTTAATCCGATTTACAAAAATAAGATACCGTCGGACAGCGGAAGAACATACCTTCCGAACGATATACATTTTATATTAATTTGATCAACCGTTATCAAGTTTTATGCCAGTATATGAAGAAAGAGCAAAAAAACAGGTTTTTTGCAAATATCTCGAAAACGATTCTTTGGAAAAATAAATGACTGTCATTTTCGTTTTCCCTGACCCCAAATTAGTCTAAAAAACACTTTTTTTTCTTGGTTCATTTTTCGTGTAAACTAGTGTAATAAATGTATAAAATACCTTCCTTCATTCTCAATGCATTTATTTGATGCAGTCTAATTTAAAAATTACTTAATTAACTTCAAAATATCTGTCAATAAAATGAAAACGCAAGCTGTCACTGATTCAAAAAGAAAAGTGTTTATTATAGATATATATATATATATATATATATATATATATATATAATATATATATATATATATATATATATATATATATATATATATATATTGTGACGTTTAGTTTATTGTAGATTAATGTAAGTAACTTGTTGCAAATTGCCCGGCCGTAATTAACCAGACGTGTTCGGTCTTTTATCGTGTTCTGAGGAGAACCACGCGTTTTCGAATAGAGTCGAGTTTCAGCCACGAAGCATAGCGGTAGTTAGACGTTTTGACCTGGTGGAGGCCGAGAATCTCCTCGTGCCACAGCTCGAGCGTAGACCGCGCTAATTGGTTCGCTAACGGTCAATGCTCTGTGCAAAAGTAATTTTTAACACAAAAAAATACACTTTGTTACAATATATATATATATATATATATATATATATATATATATATATATATATATATATATACAGAGCGATCGAGATTAACTGTCCGTGCCGCCTCGTTCTGATTTTTTATTTGCCGCATCGTTGTCATATTGACTACGATTGACATATTACATTGGCGTACAATTAATTTTTTTTTAAATAAAGAATTAAAAAACAACATTTAAAAAAAATTGTTGATAATAAATGTTCAAAATACCTTCCTTCATTCTCAATGCATTTATTTGATGCAGTCTAATTTAAAAATTACTTAATTAACTTCAAAATATCTGTCAATAAAATGAAAACGCAAGCTGTCACTGATTCAAAAACAAAAGTGTTTATTATATATATATATATATATATATATATATATATATATATATATATATATATATATATATTGTGACGTTTAGTTTATTGTAGATTAATGTAAGTAACTTGTTGCAAATTGCCCGGCCGTAATTAACCAGACGTGTTCGGTCTTTTATCGTGTTCTGAGGAGAACCACGCATTTTCGAATAGAGTCGAGTTTCAGCCACGAAGCATAGCGGTAGTTAGACGTTTTGACCTGGTGGAGGCCGAGAATCTCCTCGTGCCACAGCGTTTTGTAAAGTCTGTCAGAGAGGTGTAGTTGTGACCGAGAAGGTTGAAAGTTCTTCTGATAGTAATCTCCCGTTTGGAGGAGTGTAGTGACGCGTGCACGAGGCCTGTTGTGATTTCCGTTCCGAGTGAGCACGTGTTGTGGGGAAAGTGTTACGTAAAGTTTCCAGTGCCCTACGCTCCCAAAAATATACCCGCTAGGGGAGTGTAGTGTGATTTTTGCCCACCTCGCCGTCATCGTCTTCGTTATCGCTATCGCATAGTTGACCACGCCAACCTCAGCATCAACGCCAACGCCATCGACCATCGTCTCCGTGCGAGACCGAACGGACCCGTCCAATCCAGAGCCAGACTTCCGCTTTCGACAGATGAGTACTTGTACATTTATAATACTTGTTTTCACCGCTTGAGTTGCGCATAACGTAGTGTCGCGTACGCGCAGTTTGTGTTACAAACCAGTGCCGTTCGTGAGTATACTGGCGACGTTCAGTTGTGTATTGTCATATCACACGTTGTGATCCCCGCCGACGAGTATTATAAGCCTGTACGCCACTGGCAGACCCTGGACGAGTTCCACCATCACGCGTTTGTGCGAGAATATCGTTCATTGTAAATATTGCTGTATTTCCAAAAGATTTGTTGGATATTGTGTAAATTTAAACTTGCTTACGTCAAGAACGACATTCTTGGTATTTTGTTAGTAATAATAAACTAAATTTAAGTTTCATTTCATCACCCCCCCCCCCGCCCTTCATTAGCTTTAGGACGTTACGGTTATATTATAAATATGGTAATTGTATATTTTCTCGTATGTTCATTATATTAGTTAGATATAATCCAATTGTGTTATTTTGTTGCTGCTTCATCCCACAGACGTACGATCCCTCCACGTGCACCCAGACAGACTTACTGTACTCGGACCCTTTCGTATTTTGCACTTGTGGGTGCACTTTGGCTTTCAAAATACGTGGCGCCCTCTCCGTTACCTTTAGTAACGAACCACTCCCTCTCTCCGCAATTCAGTTAGCCGAAAAACACCGTTGTGACGTGATATCTCGCTTTTTGGGCTTTTGGAACGTCACAATATATATATATGCACATGGATATTTATACATACTGGCTGTATGAGCTATTATTACAATTAAAATTTATTACACAATTGTAAACTACCCTACTCTACCTAAATTAATTAGCATTTTATTATATATATCTCAAACAAGAAAAATTATTCTGTAAAATTGTGTTTTTTATTTATTATCTTTTATCTATACAATACCATAGGGGTGTCAGGTTTAGCTGAATGGGTGGTTAAGGCGTTGCTAACTTGAACAATATACAGTATGTATAAATAGCAAATACATATACATACTGTATGTATAAATAACCAAGTGCATACACATACAGTACAGTGAGTACTCGAGTGACGCGAATTTGACTTGTTAATTAAATTTACGCGATTTACAAATCTGAATAAACAATAACTTCTACAAAATAATAATGATTTATTAAATATATGTATGTAGATTCATTCTATTTTCACCTATCCTTTGAAACTAACACATACTACATATACACATCAAATATTTCGCAAATTGTAAGTTATATTTACAATAAAGATTTGCTTAGGTTTGCAACTGAGATTTACGTATTGGTCAACAATGATTTATTTGAAATAACACTTATTACAATAAAACACAGTGGAAAAACATACAAAATACACTGAAAGTTAACAAATAAAACATTAACGGTCTATTTTTGCTAATGTCAGACGTTACTTTGTACACCTCTGTCCGGATGTCCTTGCGCATGCCCGGGACAGTGGCGTAGAGAGTGTAGTGGTGTTTCCAATGATCTTATAGTAGGTTAGATGGAGTTGGATGGAGTGTTCGTATATCTTGCCCGTATACAGCATTGATATGCACATATGAAAGACAGGGTACCAATGTTCAAATACCAAGAGCGACAAAGAACGATATAGTGATACCACGTGACTACGGGCAATTTTCAAATACTTTGCACTAGTCAGATTACTAATTTAATTTTAAAAATCATTATCTCGACGAAACATGCATGTTAAGGGATAATTTGAGCAAGATAAATAAAGTGCAACATAGAAAATGTATTGAAAACACAATAAATACAAATTAAGTAATTACAATACCATTAATTAGGTATTGCAAGTAAAGGTTTATAAATCGTTTATTTTACATTCAAAGCAAGAAATTATTTGATGATCATTACAAAAAAATGTATTGAAATTTTTACATTTCTTGGAATAATTTCTGTTCAAATTTCTGGGCATTTCCAGCATCTAGTTTCTTGCGTATGGCCTTATGATCAGTGTTGCCAATATAGCGGATTTTCCGGTAAATCTGACTTATTTGATATGAAAATAGCGGTGGAAAATCTTAATCTTAATCTAGTTAGCGGAAATTCCAGTTCCACTTCACCGATCTTCAGTAGTAATATCTGTTTACCGAGTGTCTCACAGATTCCGTTTCCAAATCCTCGTAAGCGTCTTACTTCCTTCTGGTAGTGGATGTTCGCCTGTTCGGCAATCTCCGCCTTCAATGTAACTACATCACTACCCAAGTCGATATAGCCAATCATTTTCTTGCTGTTGATCTCGACCCACTTATGATACTCATCAGACGGCTCGATTTTTCGGACAGTAGTTCTGGGAGACGAACTTACATTCGCGTCCGACTTCTTTCGTGCTTGTTGACAGTGTTTCAGTACGTGATCAGTACCACCACAGTTGAAACAAACTTTCGGCTTCGTTAGCTTGACACAATCCCTCGCGAGGTGTCCTGTTTCTTGACAGTTGTAACACCGGACCTTCTACTCTCGCTGATCTGGAGCTGGTGAACGTCCTGTAACCGGCTGTTCACGTCGACTGTTCTCAGCAGGGCAGTTGTTGCTCCGCATCTGAGTCACAAATCTGGCTCTATCCTGTACGCTTTCGTATCGCTTTATCTTCAGGAGCAAATCTTCAATATCTATAAACTCACACAACGATAGTGATCTGACCAACTCTCGGTCGTCAAGTCCATTGAGGATGTACTTGATCAAAGAGGAATTTTCTACTTGCCCCTTTTTCGCGATGGCTCTCATGGAGTAAAGGTAAGTTTCGGCAGATTCTCCTCTCTCTCTTCTTCTCTTGGTCAATTATAGATGTATGTCTGCCTGGTCACTCACAGATGGAAAGCTTCGAAGCAGCTCTTGCTTGAAACTGTTCCACGTAGTAATTTCGCTCACCAAACCATCCATCCACAGTTTAGCGGCTCCACGCAACTTGTTAACTGCTTGCACTAGTTTTAAAGAATCGTCCCACGAGTAAGCCGTACCGATACTGTCCACACGCTGTATCCACTGCGTAGCACTTAACCCTGTCATACGTGCTGGGTCAAACTCCGGCAACAGTTTTTCAGTGAGTTCGCACGGCGCCCGTAAGGTCGTCGACATATTTCCACGACTGTTTTCCATCCACGTGCGTTCACGATCCAATAACTAATAAGTCCATTTCTCGGGTCAACAGTTCTCGCTCGCGTTGCAGATTCTGTTGTGCCTCACGTATACCATCCGCTGGCGTAGACATCGCACCTGGTATCGGTTCATCCGACACTGACTCTACGGTTGAAATGTTTAAATTCTCCTGCATCTTTGTTTCCCGCAACCGATTTGACACTCGCGCAACTCGGGTTGTAGTCACGAAATACAGGCGATGTTATCTCGGAAATTGTGGAATTTTACACCTTTTCCACAGATTTCGCAGTTCTTTTCTCGTTTATACGCAAATGTTAACACGAGTCACCCACTCGAGCTAGTATTACGCGTCAACGAACAACGAAAGTCACTGTTTCTTTGTTTGTCACCCACGTGGTGAACTACGCACTTTGTATACTTCGCAAGTATACTAAACTTTCACACAGAAACTATTTTTGTACTCGTTTGTACTCACAACGTCATTTGGAGTGCTGTGTACACTTTCACAAACCTCAAACTAGCACTGGAAATATTTTTGTTATCCCACCGCTGCTCTGTTAGCACACTAGCTATTTCTTTACATACACTCAATAATAACACCTTTTATTATTATGGACAGGAATTTAATTATGGTTACAATTTGATATTCTACTGTAATTAGGTAAATTGGCTCATTTGCCAGTACAACACTTGTTTATCTCAGTACACAACACACTACTCTCTCGGACAGCCGCTCGCCATCTTGTCTTGTCGCCTCAGGTTGTAGCGGTAGACTAGTGGTGCCACCTGGTCGGCCTCGTCGTGGCGGGCATTTGAATATTGGCTAACATATATATATATATATATATATATACATATATATATATATATATATATATATATATATATATATATATATATATATATATATTGTAACAATTCATTTCCAAACGAGTTCAATTAGTTTATAATTGGACAGATCGAAACGAATATATAGAGAGTCGGCGAACGGAGTGTTCCGAGTGGAATGGTATGGCACGGAACAACGTAGAAGAGAGTTTTTGAAACTGTGAATTTTTGCTTTAAAATTATCGTTTACCGTTTCGCTAGTTTCAAATTTACCCTATTTAGGGGATTATTAGTTATCTCGTTGTTAGTGCGTTATTTTCGCTATACATAGTATCGTGCAAGGTGAATTGTGATTCGACGTAGTCACGTTTTCGTGCATATGTGTAAGTGTTTCCCGTTCCCGGGGATATCAACGTTCGTACCACCACCGGAATACAACTCGTGGATGACAACCACTCTCTAGTATCCTGTACGCCGAAGACCCCGTATCTACATCACCACGTGGGCCAAATTACTGTCCGTGCGACAACGCAGCTTCGACTTCTGTCAGCCGCAAGAGTTCGTCGAACAGATAAGTGGCAAACAATTGTAATCGTCTTATGTGCCGATATTGTATGTTTAATTATTTGTATGAGCACCAGCTACGTGCGTGCTACATCAGTTGTCGCCATTTTGATTTATGTTCATCCGTAACTGATTGTGATACCAAACTTGTACACCGTGTCACGCATATCACTTTTTTTCTTTCAAACATTGTCACTCATGGCGCTGTGATCGCTGGTTTTGTTATTGTTTACTTTATAAGGCATATTGTTCAATAGTTATTAGTTCTATTTATTTACCTTATTAGGAAAGTTAAGATCATTCATCCCCATATAATATTAAGCTTGGTGTATTTTTTTTTTAATATTCATTACTTTTATAATATACATTAATTTACCGTATTTCTTTTGTTTTCGTTTTGTAAATGTACCTATCACTCTTAATTAATATTAAAAATATTCTCGAGTCATTTTCTATCCTACCGTGCTAATATCTTTCGCGTTTTGATTTAGCTTAATCCTTTGGATAAAACGCGTGGCGCCCTTGCATTCTTTAACCTTCTTTTGTTCTTCATGTATAAAACCCCGCCCCTCTCCACATGTTACTAGTCGGCACCGAGCGCCAGCCTAAAATCTCACATATAACTAAAAAGTCACGTTATAATATATATATATATATATATATATATATATATATGTATTGTGACGAAGTCACATGTTTTTAATTACGGCACTGGATAAGCGGAGCAATGCCCGTCAACGCTCCGTCGGCAGCGGCTCAAACTCGCACACCGCTCGGACAAGAACGCTGCACCGGACTGTTCAATTAAGCAAATTTGCCGAAAAAAACAGTCCGGACCCGTCGCTAACAGGTGGGTATAAAAGGGCCAGACATAGGCCACAAAGGGGTCAGTGTTCCGACTACCGACCAACCGCCTCCGTTCATCGAGCCGTATGGTAAGCCAGTTTTGTTTCATTTTTTCTATTGTCAGCACTGCGGATGACCTGTTGCTACATAGTTTACTTTACATGTAAGATTTCGATTTATTGTTGTGTGCCTTTCGACTGTCGCTCTGTGCTGCGCACGCCCTGTCGCAGAGTATACAGTAATCGTACCCCCACTGCATTGCGAACGTCCTGCGGTGGGTTTCCGTGTTACTACTGCTCCGTGCTGCGCACGCCCTGTCGCAGAGTATACAGTAATCGTACCCCCACTGCATTGCGAACGTCCTGCGGTGGGTTTCCGTGTTACTACTGCTCCGTGCTGCGCGCGTCCTGTCGTGGAGCCTCTAGTAACCGTTACTACGTTGGTACGAGTATTGTTAGAAGTATCTTGTACTAATTACTCTGTTCTTTTGCTGTTATTTATAGCATCGGTTACTATTGTTATTATTATTTGGTTTGCAAAGATTCTTTTGTTATTAACTGCAATGTCCATGTGTTGTTTAGCATAAGATGTATTGCACCGATCTCTATGTATGACTAAGATTTATTTGTTATTAACTGAACCAGTTCTTTCATTGTTAAATATAATATCGTGGGTTCCCATTATTACGTTATTAGCTGTGTTTATCTTGTGATTGATTACCATTACCTTGATCCCACTCCACTGACTGATCCCGGGAACGAAAGCCGATTGGCGCCCGAGTAAACCCGACACCCCCGAAGGGAGCGTCACAAATTTGGCGCCCGAGCAGGGACCTCGAAAAAAAATATAACTAACATGGCATTTCTGAGGGCTTAGTGTGGACTTTTTTGCGTTGGTATGGATCAGCAGGGTGTTGTGTGATGAGGAATATTTCAACTGTATTATTTATGTGTTTGTGTTCGTCTGTGTCGTCTGAGTTAGCGTTGGGTATCTGTTCGAATGTGTTTGCTAGTAAATCTGCCTTTTCTTTGTCTGTGAATCCAGGTGTGTTGTTGTGGTCTAGTGTAGGAATAGGTTTATAGGATTTTCTCAGTGCCTTCGCGAACTTTCATTAGGAGTTGTCTTGAGGGTGTAGAGATTCAAGTTTTGTTTGCCACGTAGCGTTTAGATGCGTTCTAATTTCTGAGCTAATTTGTCTGTTTAGGAGTGTCATTTGTGCTTTGGGGCGTGTGTCGCGTGTTGTTTACCATTGTTTTCGGAGTCTATTTTTTGTTTAATTAAGTAAAGTATGTGTTGAGGTAGGTTGTCTCGTGTTGCACTTATTCTTTTCGTGTGTGCGTGTTTGTGTTTAGCGAGTATTAGTGCTTGTGTGATTTTTGTGATTTCTGTTTGTAGTTGCTCTACGTTTGTAATGTGATTGTTTATGTGTTGAGTTTTTTTCTGAATTTTGACCAATTAGTTCTGGTGTAGTCAGTGATGATTTTGTGTTGGTTTGGTGGTTTAGTTGTGTTTATTGTGAAGGATAATGGGTTGTGGTCAGAATCTAGTTCGGCAAGGGATTTAGGGTTTGAGATGTTTCGTATGTTATTGTTGATAATTATGTCTATGGTTGATGGCGTTGTGTTGTCTCCGGGATAGTGTGTTGGGGTGTCTGGGTATAGGATTATTGAATTGTGATGATTTAGCATGTGCGTGTGGATTGTGTTGCCATTTCTGTTTCAGGCGTGGCAGTTCCATGTTTCGTGTTTAGCGTTCAAGTCTCCGACAATGAGGACTTTTTGTGCTATGTTCAGTAAGTTGTCAAGTTCGGGGAGTGTTATAATGTTGCGTGGGTTGTTGTATGCTGCAATTATATAAGTGTTATCTGTGAGTTTAATACAAATTGTTTCTATTGATGTGATGGGTGTGTGTATTTGTGTGTGTGTGTGGGATGTTATTTTTGATCGCTACTGCTACTCCGCCTGCTGCGTGTGTGCAGTGTCTGTCATTTCGTATTATGTAATATCCACGTAGTTTCAGTTTGTCTGTCTGTTTTAGTTTAGTCTCGTTTAGTAGTAGGATGTCTATGACTTGTGCTTGTACAAATTGAATTAGTTGGGCTACTCGATGTTTGATACCGTTTGCGTTCCAAGTACATACCTTTATTGGTTTATATGTCATAGTTGGCGAGGTTGCTTGTGAACTTGGTGAAAATACTGAATTTTTCTTCAGGAGTGTTACATTGTGTGAGTAGTGCGTTTAGGTCTTTGATGGCGTTTAGAATACCACTAATGTTCACCAAGGTATGGAGAACTGCGAACTCATGCATCAGCTCCTTGTAGGAGTCGATTGGCTGTTGGTACGTCATGGGAGGGTTTCCGTTGTTGGTGGTTGAGGATCGTAGTTGTGGAACGGGACTGTTAGATTGCCGAATTTGTTGTTGTTGCTGTTGTTGTTGCAGCCCTGCAGTCTCGGTTGTTTTTCCGCTCCTTCCCGACCAGGCGTTGGTTTTTGGTGGGGGAGCAGCTTTGTATAGCTGCAATTATAATCGGTGTAGTATTCGTTGTAAGATACACATAGGTGAAATCAAGCAGGAAATACCTCGTTCAGTTACCAACTATTATAACACAAAGATCAGATGTAAGTGAAACGGATAGCAGTACATAGTTTAATCTAAATTTTATTAAAAAATATTCTTTTCAGCGGCGAATAAATGCTCGCAATGTGGACAGTGGCCTTTCCAATCCAAAGCAGTGCGGTGTCAGCAGATAGCGATTCGGGATCAAAGATGGCTGACGTGGATGAAGAACACACATCAATCCACCATTATGGAGTACGTGAAGCGACTACAAATTAATCTTGTAAAGAAACACATAATTACCCGTCAACGTGTTTTTATTGTAAATTCATATTTGCATTGTATTTGTTAGTTGATAACATTATTGATACATAACAGCATATTGAATTAGAATAATCAAAATGGAATAAAAGGCGTCCTTTCTATCCAGTTTTTCCTCTTGATTGAAGTTGTTATGTATTGTTAAGGTTTTTTAGTGTAATTGAGAAGATTTTTTAACGATTATAAATGATATTCTTCTTTTTCAACAGCATAATCTTATTATATAAAGCGCTAAGGTCCGGCTCCTGTTGCTTTAAGTTTACTGGACCTGAATGTTCTTGTGTGAAGTGATTCTTCACAAGCCAAGCAGAGACAAACGGTCGATACGAACCGCCCAACACGATATACTATGTTTATGAAATGATATCAACAAAATTGTATCTAAATATTTATGCCAGAGAGGCTTATTTGCTTTTGACGCGGTAGCTAGCGCCACAAGGTTGTTAGCGGCGCGTTGCGGTACTAAGATTAGCACAGACACAAACCAAGGATGAAATAAATATTGCATATCTTTTAAAATTAGCGACAAACAGCTTCCTCGCTGGATATGAAGTTTGCAAAATAAAAATTGACTAACAAATTATTGTATGTATGTATGTATGTGTTCAAAAGAATAATGATTTCTTCATCTATTATCTAATCAGAGACACATACAAAATATATTTGTTATAACCAAAGACAATTACAAAAAATAACTTAATTTAACCAATTGAAATCTTATTGAATATCGTATAAGAGTAAAGAATCATTATCGCAAATATATTCATTCAAATTAGGTTTTTCTCAATTACTATGCATGAAAAGTAGCTGTTCTCCTGTCTTCATAAATATTTCCATTCTCTGGAACGAACTTTTGTTGTCTTTTACAACACTTATTACATATCTGATGACGATTCTCCTGTGCCATGTTATAAAATTATCAATCACTATTTGTATCTGCATGTTTCCTTCTGGGACCTAGCTCGCCTCCTGCTGACTAAAGAGATCTATATCTCTCACTCTCTGTCACTCTGAATCCTCACCGCATGAACTCATTGTACGAGCGCTCTTGCACTGATTACGTTAGCACGTACAACCAATTTGAACGCCAATGGATATAAATAGACACTGACAGTTCGATATGAAAGAAGTGTTATATAAAACAACAGCGATTTAAACTAGCCACAGCACAAGGCCAAATAGGACCTCGCTTCTCCAAGCTAATTTCTTTAAAATATAATAAACTACAGCGAATATAGTGACCCCTCACTGTACATGGGAATTGTTCAAAGATATCTTGTCCCTCAGTGAGTGTGCAACTCGAATAGGTGTAACTTAAAGAGAGGACTTGTGTTTAGATTGTGATTAAAAACGTAAAATGCGGTGTGCTTTAGTGTTTTATCTTGTGGTTGTGACAGTATTAGTGGTTACATATAGTTTGCCAGAGCTGTGTGTGTTTAGAGGAGGAAAACGTGCACTTTGTGAAAAAGATGACGTCAAACACACACTTGATTTTATAGCGCCCATTTCTCAAAACATTACATTAATTACCATGCGGGGACAACCACTTAAACAGTTACCGTACAATGCATTTCGGAATCTCAGCAGCCAAAGTAATATATCTGCGATGTGGCTTCAATATTGTCAGATTAGTCATGTAGACGCTGGTGCACTTTTGAATTTGCATAACATCACTAATATTGACTTGCCACACAATCAAATAAATCAAATTGACAATAAGTTGTTCAGTCACACTACACAAATAAAACTTATCAACTTGTACTTCAACGAGATTGAAGTATTGCCGACTGGATTATTTCAAAATTTGCCGCTGTTAGTTAGTCTATTTAGAATACAACCGAATACGTCAGGTGGAGAGGTTTTCATTTGAAAATACACCATCATTGTGGTTGATTGCTTTACATAACAACCAGATCGAGTCTATGACTATGTTATTCAAGGATAAATTCGATAATCTTACAACTTTGCGGCTAGACGGTAATCCGTGGAAGTGTAACTGTAAACTGGGACCGTTACACGAATTTCTTATGAAAATTAATCAGTTGTATCTGTTTGGGCTGGTATGTACAGAACAAGACGACATTACACCATTATGAAATACGTGAAGTGACGATAAATTAATCTTGTAATTTTTTTTATAATTTTATTAGTTTATAAAGAAATAATGCCACTGGTGCATATATATATATATTGTGACGCTCCCTTGGTGTTGCGGATTCTAGTTGCTCGGGCGCCAATCGGACTTAGACCGGGATAGTTCAGTGGAGGTCAGGGTGGTACAAGAAATAATTTATTTGACCAGAAAACAACGTTTTGATTTATTCACGAGACACTGACACTCGCAGTGTTGATAACTAATAATAGAACCAGCAAATAACATAAGAAAATATAACGTAGGCAAACAATTTATGAACTATGAAAACATAACACAGGCAGCTAATATTTGAAAATACAACGGAAACAACATAACACTATTGTGGCGGAAAGCCAATCAGAAATTATGTATTCTCTGTAACAGGACCGACACAGTACAGAGAGAAACAACGATGACGTCACAGCAGGACCGACACAGTGTGACGGGAACAAGTGCAATTACTGTAACCTCTGTAACAGGACCGACACAGTACAGAGAGAAACAACGATGACGTCACAGCAGGACCGACACAGTGTGACGGGAACAAGTGCAATTACTGTAACCTCTGTAACAGGACCGACACAGTACAGAGAGAGACAGTGATGACGTCACAGCAGGACCGGCGCAGTGTGACGGAAACAACCTAACTAACTGTAGCCTCTACAACAGGACCGACACAGTGTAGAGAGAGACAGTGATGACGTCACAGCAGGACCGGCGCAGTGTGACGGAAACAAACTAACTAACTGTAGCCTCTACAACAGGACCGACACAGTGTAGAGAGAGACAGTGATGACGTCACAGCAGGACCGGCGCAGTGTGACGGAAACAACCTAACTAACTGTAGCCTCTACAACAGGACCGACACAGTGTAGAGAGAGACAGTGATGACGTCACAGCAAGACCGGCGCAGTGTGACGGAAACAACCTAGCTAACTGTAGCCTCTACAACAGGACCGACACAGTGTAGAGAGAGACAGTGATGACGTCACAGCAGGACCGGCGCAGTGTGACGGAAACAACCTAACTAACTGTAGCCTCTACAACAGGACCGACACAGTGTAGAGAGAGACAGTGATGACGTCACAGCAGGACCGGCGCAGTGTGACGGAAACAAACTAACTAACTGTAGCCTCTACAACAGGACCGACACAGTGTAGAGAGAGACAGTGATGACGTCACAGCAGGACCGGCGCAGTGTGACGGAAACAACCTAACTAACTGTAGCCTCTACAACAGGACCGACACAGTGTAGAGAGAGACAGTGATGACGTCACAGCAGGACCGGCGCTGTGTGACGGAAACAACCTAGCTAACTGTAGCCTCTACAACAGGACCGACACAGTGTAGAGAGAGACAGTGATGACGTCACAGCAGGACCGGCGCAGTGTGACGGAAACAACCTAACTAACTGTAGCCTCTACAACAGGACCGACACAGTGTAGAGAGAGACAGTGATGACGTCACAGCAGGACCGGCGCAGTGTGACGGAAACAACCTAACTAACTGTAGCCTCTACAACAGGACCGACACAGTGTAGAGAGAGACAGTGATGACGTCACAGCAGGACCGGCGCAGTGTGACGGAAACAAACTAACTAACTGTAGCCTCTACAACAGGACCGACACAGTGTAGAGAGAGACAGTGATGACGTCACAGCAGGACCGGCGCAGTGTGACGGATAACAAACTTATAAATCTTGCTACGTCTGCAACAGTGCAGAGTAACGAATACAAAAATAAATACTGCCACATAGGGCGGTACAATAAACAATAATAGAAACAATATGCTTACCAAGCGGTTTGACTGCAGCGGAGAACGGATCACTAGCGGAATACTAACTGATTTTGTTTGTCTACTCGCAGCCCTTTTATACGGCTTGACTAATTGATCGTTCACTAACTTGCATTTCGGTTGTATCATGCGTTAGGTACGGTACTGTGCGGATCAATTAGTCGCGCGCGCTCCGAGACCTGGCGCAACGAGCCAAGTGGCTAGAGCTCGTTTGGTGACATCGTCACACCCCCGTCTTACTTCGGGGTGCGGTGGACAGATGGTGAATATCCATACTTATTTACTATCTTAACTACCCGGTTTACTTACTTAACTATCTACCCGATTTTACCCATTTATCTTATTTAAACCCTACTTAACTTAAGTTATCCTACTGGCCCAATGTTCCTGGCCATGCTGGCGGGCACTAGCACTGTCAGTTCACTGTTCTGCAGGCGGCGAGGGGGGATTGTCATCCACCGGGACGGTCTACCTGCACCACCGGGGAGATAAAGTCTATGTCTTCTGGTGGGTGGGCAGGTAGGGGGACGTAGCAACTCCAGGGGGACGCGCACTAACAGGGGTTCCGCGTCCGGGACCTTCGGTTGTGGTGGATCTGGTGGTGATCCGGACCCGAACAGCTGTATCATCCGGCTGGGGCACGGTTCCGCGCTGGTAGTGAGTGGAGGGGCTGGGGGCAAGCCCTTGTTGAGTCGGGGCATCCGGGCTTGATACGTGGGGGACGGTGTGTTGGCTCGTTCCAGGGTGGTTGGAATGGGCGACGTATCCAGCTCAATCCACGGGGGGCTACTGGCTTTCTCCGGAGTGACTGGAAGCGGGGAGAGAAGTAGGGGTGTAATACCCAGCTCGTGGACGAGCTGAGCGACATCTCGCCTCCGTGGCGGGGTCCGGGGGATGAGAAATTTGGCGGGTGGTGACGCAGTGGGGACTGCGCGGGGTGGCGTCGTCTCCTGGGTGGGTGGCTGCACGGTTGCCATCAAGCATGGCGACACGGGCTGGATCCGTGGTCGGCGGCTCCTCCTCATCGTCCTTGTTGGCAGCATGTACTAATCATAAAAACGGAGGTGTTAATGGGCTGGCTTAAGGTCCTTGATGTGGATCCGATATAAACGACGGCCGCGCTCGTTCCGCAAGTCGTATACCAGTCGAGACACACGGTTCTCGACTGTCCACGGCCCTGAGTACTTGGGAGCGAGTTTGGCCGCGTACCCTCTGCCGGCTGCCGATAGTGGATGCTCGCGTCGCATGACCTGGTCCCCTTCTTCGCACTGCCATTCGCGTCGTCCCCGGTTGTAGTATTCGCCCTGGCGACTGGAAGCGTGGCTAAGGTTGATTCTGGCCAGCTCTCGTGCTTCTTCTAGCTTCTCCAGGCGGTCTAGATGGTCCGGTGGCACTTCGTGGGGGTCTCGCTGCTCACCACGTTCTTCCTGGGTTGCTCGGTGGTATTCTCCGGGTAGTGTCAGCTCGTGACCATAGTTCAGGTAGGCGGGTGTGTAGCCCGTGGACTCATGCCGGCTGGTGTTAATGGCCGTCATCATCTCGGGTAAATATCTGTCCCAAGTTCGCTGGTCTGCTTCGCAGTATTGCGCGAGCATGGGTTTTAACACTCGGTTTACCCTTTCTACGAAATTCGCTTGCGGTGTGTACGGAGGAATTAGCTGGTGACGGATGCCGAGCGCTGTTAACGTCTGCGTGAAGATATTGTTGTTGAATTCGGTCCCATTGTCCGTAATCACCACGCGGGGGCAACCATAGCGTGCCACAATGAGCTCTCGGAAGGCGGCTGTGATCGTTGGGCCAGTTGCTATCCGCAGCGGTCGACATTCGACCCACTTAGTCAGTCGATCTTGGAACGCGAGAAGATACGCGTGACCTTGGTGGGATCGTGGTAGTGGTCCTACAATGTCTGTGGCAACTGTCTCCCATGGACCAGCTATTGCCGGGGGTCTCATTAGTCCGGCCGCTGCTTGTTGGAATGGTTTGAATCGTTGGCACGTTCTGCATTGACGTACGTAGTTGGTAACGTCTCTTGTCAACCCAGGCCAGTGATATCGCAAGGCGATCCTTGCCAGAGTTTTGGCAATCCCCAAGTGTCCGGCATCCGGGCGGTCGTGGTTTTCCTCAAGTATTTGTAGTTGTTGAGGTCGTGGAACACAAAGTTTCCATTCTGTATCTTCGTTGGGTTCGGTCAGATCCGCCGGATCACAGAGTCGACGGAACAGGCATCCATTCGCGATGCGGTAGTCGGGATGGTCTTGCGGTTGTGTTTCTACCTCCGTGAACTTTTTCTCATACCATGTGGGTGGGTTCTCCGCCTCATGGAGTTCGGGGTCGTCGTTGGAGGCGGTATATGGGAGCGGTTGTCGTGATAAGGTGTCAGCGACTTGGTTCAGCGTTCCTTTCCGGTATTGGATGGTACAATCAAACTGTTGTAGGAAAATCGCCCATCGTGCTAGTCGTCCAGACGGGTTCTGAATCGAATGGAGCCAACGGAGGGATTGGTGATCCGTGATTATTGTAAAATGGTACCCTTCTATATAGGGTCTCATCTTCTGCACCGCCCACACAACTGCTAGGCATTCCTTTTCTGTGACGGAGTAGTTTCGCTCTGGATCGGAGAGGGCCCGGCTTGCGTATGCTACTACGCTAGCTTTGTCATCAGTTCGCTGAACCAAAGCCGCTCCGATTCCGTAGTCAGAAGCGTCGGTCTGGAGTTCAAACGGTCTGCTGAAATCGGGACAGGTGAGCACCGGCGCGCTTGTTAACGCTGTTTTGAGTTTCTCGAACGCAATCTGTTGGTGTTCTCCCCATTTCCATGCCTGGGCCTTTCTTAGTAACAGCGTAAGAGGTGCTACGATCTTGGCGAAGTCGGCCACGAAACGTCTGTACCAGGAAGCGGCTCCAAGGAATCGTCGTAGCTCTCGTACCCGTGTTGGTGCAGGGATGTCGCGTATTGCAGCAACTTTAGCAGGATCTGTGTGGATTACATCTGCCGTAATCACATGGCCTAGGTACTGTATTGAACTCTGCGCGAATTTCGACTTTTCTGGGTTAATCTGCAGATTTGCCTTTCTGAGGCGCCGGAATACCTCCTGCAGGTGTGCTAGGTGTTCGGATAGAGTGGCACTACGCACGACGATGTCGTCCAAATAAGCGAATGCGTGTGGCTCCATCTCAGGTCCGATTACGGTGTCTAGCAAGCGCTGGAAGGTAGCAGGTGCTGCGTGCAGTCCGAAAGGCATTACCCGGAATTGGTACAAGCCTCTACCTGGTACTGTGAAGGCGGTTAATTGTCTACTCTCTGGCGTGAGTGGAACCTGCCAGTAACCCTGTTTTAGATCAATAGTCGAGAAGTACCGTGCTTTCCGTAATCGATCCAGGATCGAGGTTATATAAGGCAAGGGGTATGCGTCCTTCTTTGTGACGGCGTTGAGGCGTCTGAAGTCGACGCAAAATCGGGGCTTCCCATTCTTTTTGCGGACGATCACTACTGGTGAACTCCACGCGCTGTGGGACCGCTCTATGATGCCGTCTTTTAGCATCTGATCAACCTCTTCGTCAATCACGGCTTGCATTTTTGGGTTTCGAGGTTGGTACCGCTGTTTTATGGGTGTGGGGTCGATAAGTTGGATGTGATGCTTCACCATCTGTGTCCCACCCTTTACCTGTTGGAACTTTACGAGTTCGCGTGTTATGAAGCTGGCCATTCGGGTTTCTTCGGTTTCGTGGTTCGGGAGTGATGCCAGCACATTACAGTTGTCGGCTGGTGTCTGCGTTGGGTAGCAGGTGACTTTCTTATCCCTGGCGTTGATGACCATTCCGTATGCTTGGATGACATCCATGCCAAGCAGGACGCGGTGGTTTAGCGTGGGCAGACACATAAATGTGGCGTGCCGCCAGATGTTTCCAGTCTGACACCCTACGGTGCATTCCTCTTGGATATCTGTCACCGTGCCATCGGCCATTCTTGCTTGTGTGAACCGCGCAGGTCTGTATTGAGTGCGCTGACTTCGCAAGAGCGCGAAAAGGCTGCCGTCCATGTACGAGCACATGGCTCCTGTGTCTACTAGAGCGGGGCCGGTCCAGTTTCCAATGGTCGCTTCGACGAAGATCCGCCCGTCGGGGGTGGGATCTGTATTTAACGTAGATATGCTGGTGCGGAGGACCGGGCTGTGGTTGTTGGCCTTCGGCTGGTCATGGTCCTTTAATGGCCAGCCGTGTTTGCGTTTCCCGCCTTCGGAGCACAAGGGCAGTCACGTGACAATATGCCAGTGGTGCCACAGCGCGAGCAGAATTTCTGGGGCGTAGCATTGCATTTACTGCGCCAGTGCCCCTCTCGTCCACAGCGCCAGCACGCTCGTGTGGAGTCGTATGTCTGGGTTGCTGCTTTCGGTGGTCCTTGGTTTCTGTCTACAGGTGGGCTTTGTACGCTGGCTAGGCGCGTCGTCTTGGTCTTGGCCATGTCTGTTTGGAGTTGTTCATACTCCACGATTTCCTGGCTTAGTGTCCGCATGTCGACTACGTCTTTCCTTCGGATATATTGCCTGTATTCGGGCAGCATATTTGTGTAGACGCGGAACAAGGCTTGCTCTTTAGACATGTTACCATGTCGGCGAATCAGGGTCTGGATGTCTACTAAGTAGTCACGACCCTTTTCTCCGTGCTTTTGTTTCCGTTGGCTGATGTTTTCTTCTAGCTGGAGTTGGTGGTCCGGGGGTAGGAAGAATACGCGGAAGTCCTCCAAGAAGTCCTCCCATCGTTGCCAATAGTTGCAGTGGTTTCGATACCACAGCAATGTAGTGCCTCGCAATAGCTCGGGTATTGCCAGTAAGAGTTGTTCCCCCGTTAATCCGTAGCTGGCCTTTAATTCTTCTACCCTCTCCATGAACGCGACGGGATCGGTTTTTCCTTCGAAGTGGACATTCCACTTGCGTACGGTCTCACAGACATGTACGGGCGTTCGCAGGGTTGGGTTTGGGTAGTAATATGCCCCTGACGGTGACGTGAAGGTGGCAGAAAGCTGTGGCATCGTTGGTTCAGTTACAGCGGTTGTTTCTCCAACGGGGGTCTCCTCGGTGCCGGAATTCTCCATGATTTGTTGAGTGAGGATGACAAGCCGCTTTCGTAGTTCTTGGATGCCACCTTCGGTGCTCAACCCGAATCTTCCGAGTTCCCGTTCAAGTGCAGGCCGCTGAAGTTCGAATATCCACCCTGTTCTGGCGGGAGAGTGCGGTGTGCGAAAGGTCGCGGTCAAGGTGGACGGTGTTGGTGGGGGTGTTGATGGGGTGTTGTCTGTGCTACTTCCTGGCATTTAATTATTTCAGGGTCCCTGCTCGGGCGCCAATTTGTGACGCTCCCTTGGTGTTGCGGATTCTGGTTGCTCGGGCGCCAATCGGACTTAGACCGGGATAGTTCAGTGGAGGTCAGGGTGGTACAAGAAATAATTTATTTGACCAGAAAACAACGTTTTGATTTATTCACGAGACACTGACACTCGCAGTGTTGATAACTAATAATAGAACCAGCAAATAACATAAGAAAATATAACGTAGGCAAACAATTTATGAACTATGAAAACATAACACAGGCAGCTAATATTTGAAAATACAACGGAAATAACATAACACTATTGTGGCGGAAAGCCAATCAGAAATTATGTATCCTCTGTAACAGGACCGACACAGTACAGAGAGAAACAACGATGACGTCGCAGCAGGACCGACACAGTGCGACGGGAACAAGTGCAATTACTGTAACCTCTGTAACAGGACCGACACAGTACAGAGAGAAACAACGATGACGTCACAGCAGGACCGACACAGTGTGACGGGAACAAGTGCAATTACTGTAACCTCTGTAACAGGACCGACACAGTACAGAGAGAGACAGTGATGACGTCACAGCAGGACCGGCGCAGTGTGACGGAAACAACCTAACTAACTGTAGCCTCTACAACAGGACCGACACAGTGTAGAGAGAGACAGTGATGACGTCACAGCAGGACCGGCGCAGTGTGACGGAAACAACCTAACTAACTGTAGCCTCTACAACAGGACCGACACAGTGTAGAGAGAGACAGTGATGACGTCACAGCAAGACCGACGCAGTGTGACGGAAACAACCTAGCTAACTGTAGCCTCTACAACAGGACCGACACAGTGTAGAGAGAGACAGTGATGACGTCACAGCAGGACCGGCGCAGTGTGACGGAAACAACCTAACTAACTGTAGCCTCTACAACAGGACCGACACAGTGTAGAGAGAGACAGTGATGACGTCACAGCAGGACCGGCGCAGTGTGACGGAAACAACCTAACTAACTGTAGCCTCTACAACAGGACCGGCACAGTGTAGAGAGAGACAGTGATGACGTCACAGCAGGACCGGCGCAGTGTGACGGAAACAAACTAACTAACTGTAGCCTCTACAACAGGACCGACACAGTGTAGAGAGAGACAGTGATGACGTCACAGCAGGACCGGCGCAGTGTGACGGATAACAAACTTATAAATCTTGCTACGTCTGCAACAGTGCAGTGTAACGAATACAAAAATAAAAACTGCCACAGAGGGCGGTACAATAAACAATAATAGAAACAATATGCTTACCAAGCGGTTTGACTGCAGCGAAGAACGGATCACTAGCGGAATACTAACTGATTTTGTTTGTCTACTCGCAGCCCTTTTATACGGCTTGACTAATTGATCGTTCACTAACTTGCATTTCGGTTGTATCATGCGTTAGGTACGGTACTGTGCGGATCAATTAGTCGCGCGCGCTCCGAGACCTGGCGCAACGAGCCAAGTGGCTAGAGCTCGTTTGGTGACATCGTCACAATATATATATATATATATATATATATATATATATATATATATATATACCAAGCAGGTAGTTTTTATTATTATTATTATTTTGAACGATGATAGAAGTATTGACTCGTTTGATAGATACTGTGATGGATGTTGGGCAGGAGAGTCTTTATGGGGAAAGAAAAAGCTAAATTTATGGTGACTTGTATAATTTCGCTGAATATGTCAGCTTCATCAGCAACTGTGAAATAACAGATTAAGATACAGACTTATACTCGACAATGTGTACATGAAATTATTAGTTAATACAATGTAAATTATAAATAACTTAAAAGTAGCAATATGGTCAAATATATAAAAGAACAAACAGAGAGAAAGACACAAATCAATGTTAATAATTAAAAATACTTACAAACTTAAGCACTAAACACACATGTTTCGCCGGTAGCCATTTTGTTGACAACTGACAGGTATTTCAGAAACTAATTGATGTGATCGGAAATAAGAGGTTTGGCGGGATTTTTGAAAACTTATGATGCTGTATGTTTATTTTATGTTTTGTAAGATGTGTTTGTATGCAATGGAGAGGTGTTGTGTGTCGATATGGAGATTTATGCTGGTGGGGTCTGTTTGTATGTATATGGATTCCAGGAATAGTCTGGGTTTGTAGTAGGGTTCTGTGTCAATAATTTTTGTGTTGTGAAAGTCGAAGGTGTGGTTATTGGTGATGGCATGTTGTGTAAGGGCGGTTTGGTGGAGTAGTGTGGGGTCGTTGGGTTTCGTTTTGTATTTGGTGCATGGATATTTGTGCTGTTGAATTCTTTTGTGAAGGTATTGTTTCGTTTGTCCTGTGTAAGTTGCGTTGCAGTTGGTACAATTGATTCTGTATATTAAGTTTGATTTAAATAAGGGGTGTATTTTGGTTTTGTGTCTGTTGTATAGGTGGTTGGTTAAGTTGGATGGTTTGTGCGCGATTGATATGTTGTGTGGGCGGAAGACTGAAGAGATTTTTTCAGAAAGTTGTTTGCTGTAGGGGATGGTGATGTAATCTTTCGAGAATCAATTCCAATCATTTAATATTAAATTATTGCTTTAAATATTTTACAAAATTGGAAACTACACGAAATTAACTCTGGCATTTCTTCTAAAGTTATTTTAATTAATCTTCTATTTTGTCTAGTTATACACCGATGTCAATAATGTTATAAACTAACAATATGAATACAAAAATTACAAGATTAATTTATTGTTGATTCACATATTTCATAATGGTGGATTGACATTTGATTCTTCATCCACATCAGCCATGTTTCACGCCGAATCGCTATTTTCTGACACCGCACGCCTTTGTACGACAAGCATTGGACGGCCACTGTTCATATTGCAAGCATTTGTTCGCTGCTGAAAATAATATCTATTAATAGGAATTAGATTAAAATATGTTCTGCTATCCGTTTCACTTACATCTGATCTTCCTTTTACAATAATTGGTGTGCGTCTCACAACGAATACTACATCAACTATAACTGGAATAATGCACACCACCAACAGAACTGATATTGTATATGGAATCCAAGTCTGGTTCGAAAGTGGTTGATACCTCGTGCCGTTATAAACTGTTACAGGAATAGTGTCGTCTTGTTCTGCAGTTGTCGTTGGTTCTGTACTGGTCATAACTGAATCTTGAGTTGATGTTGCATCTTCAGAACTGCATATTAATTCGTCTCTGCATATATCGTTCCAGTTTCTTCCATGTAACGTTGATGGCTTCTCACATTTGAGTCCATACTGATTTAACTTATTAATTCTTATAAGAAGTTCGTATAACAGTCCGAGTTCACAATTACACTTCCATGGATTACCGTATAGCGATAAAGTTGTAAGATTATCGAATTTATCCTTGAATAACATATTCATAAACTCGATTTGGTTAAATCTTAAATCAATTATCTGCAATGAGGCTGTATTTTTAAATGAAAACCTCTCTCCACCTGACGAATTCGGTTGCTTTCCAAATAGACTGCTTTTAACAGCTGCAAATTTTGAAATAATCCACTCGGCACTACTTCAATCTCATTGAAGTCCAGGTAAATATATTTTATTTGTCTAGTATCACTGAACAACTGACTATCAGTTTGGTTAATTTGATTGTATGCCAATTGAATGGTGATGAGGTCATGCAATTTTACAACTTTGCGGCTATACGGTAACCCATGGAAGTGTAACTGTGACCTGGGACGGTTATACGAATTTCTTATAGAAATTAATCACTTACATAAACAAACGCTTGAATGTGAAGAGCCACGAACAGGGCCGGATTAAGAACCTTAGAGGCCCTAAGCACTAAAAATTTGGTGTCCCCATACATTTATAATTCAAATATTAACAATAATAAACGATAACATAAAATTGTATTTATAGAAAATTCCTCATAGTAATACATTTGGTTTTTATACGGGTCAATATATTTTGAGTTGGTAACAACTTTACCGATAAAAAATTACCAGAACGCTTTATAAACTGAGACTATTCATTTCTCATTAAATTTTAAAAATGCTGATATATATAATTAATTTCATTATTTTTATGGTAAATTTGGCGGTGAAAAATTTCTGAGGTGCCCCACCTACCTTTGATGCCCTAAGCACGTGCTTATTTTGCTTATAGGGTTAATCCACCACTGGCCACGAACATTACAAGGAAGGAGATGGAGCGATATAAGTAAAGACAAATTTGTATGCCGCTCTGAAGATGGAACATCAACTCAAGATTCAGTTATAACCGGTACAGAACCAACGACAACTACAGAACAAGACGACACTATTCCTGTTACAGTTTACAGTGGAACGAGGTATCAGCCACCGTCGAACCAGAATTGGATTCTATATACAATATCAGTTCTGTTGCTGGTGTGCATTGTTCCAGTTATAGTTGGTGTAGTATTCGTTGTGAGACGCACACCAACTATTGCAAAACGAAGATCAGATGTAAGTGAAACGGATAGCAGTATATAGTTTAATCTAATTCTTATTAATAAATATTCTTTTCAGCAGCAAACAAACGCTCGCAATGTGGACAGTTGCCGTCCAATGCTTGTCGTCCAAAGCAGTGCGGTGTCAGCAGATAGCGATTCGGAATCAAAGATGGCTGACGTGAATGAAGAACAAACATCAATCCACCACTATGCAATACGTGAAGAGACGACAAATTAACCCTAACCCTTTCTTGAATGTATATTTAGGTACAGTTCAACAGCTGTTTAATTCTGAAT
Organism: Carabus problematicus; assembly: GCA_963422195.1. Lineage (NCBI taxonomy): Eukaryota > Metazoa > Arthropoda > Insecta > Coleoptera > Carabidae > Carabus > Carabus problematicus. Next base: position 14,617,934 of record OY728581.1, on the reverse strand, counting down.
TTTATTTATATAACACTCATGAAATTAATAAGAAAATTATTATGTTATGAAATGTATGTAGTTTTTTTTACTAAATATTCATAAATTAAGAGTCAATTTTGTAATTAAAAGTTTGCTAATGAATAAGGCTATTATTAGTAAAATTCTGTGATCATTATTAATTTTGTTGCTATTTTTTGGTCACGTTTGAAACAAAACATTTTAAGCTTGTTTTTTGTCATTTGCGTATCTTGCGAATGAATCACTTCACAGTATATCCAGTTAGAAAGCTGATTGTTGCCAAATTTACAAAATATGAGAACATTTATTTCATCCGAGGTTTGTGTCTGTGCTAATCTTAGTAGCGCTAAGCTACCGGGGTCATAAATAAATTACCCATTTGTCCTATTTAAACAGGCCACTACAGGGATCTCGGAAACTATAAGAGATAGAAGGTCGATTAAATTAGACAAAAGTTGTGCACTTATGGGCCGATGATAATAGCAATTTAGTTTTTTCAAAATATTGCATGGCTTACTAGATAATGACAAAATTGTGGTTTTCTCGAAGTTTAATTTTCCGTTATAACTCACAAAGTATAAAAAATATTGAAAAAAGTTTCAAATGAATATTTTACCAGACACTTTTCGATAAATTCGATGAATTTTTTTTAATAGATATTTCTGGAGATACAGCATGCAAGTTGGATTTTTAAAATGGAAACCATAGTTAATTTTTCTCTAGCTAAAAAGCACTATTTTTTCTGTTTACAATAATGTATTCGTTTATATAAATATCTTTTTTAGTTTTTAAGAAAAATTAAAAAGTATGGCAAATAGAATGATCTTCGTAGTGTGCCATGAAAATTTGGTATAAAACAATTGCATCTAAATGTGTAACGTATATGCAAAGCAACTGAAATTCAATAATATTTGGTAAACAAAAGATTATAGACAAAAAATAATTTATGTAGGTATGGCTTCATACGAAAATCTGTGTAATTGTTTTTAGTTTACACAACGAATTTTGTTTCGTTTATCAAATGTTATTGAATATCATTTGTTTTGCATGTACTAAACATGTTTAGATGCAATTGTTTTATATTAAATTTTCATGACATACTACGAAAATTATTCTTTTTATCATACTTTTTAGTTTTTCTTCGAAACTAAAAAAGATATTTATATAAAAAACGATAAACATCAGAAATTCATTATTTTTATTAATGCATAGCTATATGTTTCAAGTGGGTACATAATATGAAGAACTGTTTTGCAAAACTAGACAAACCCAGATTTGTTCAAAATTGAATTAGATATTGTTTTGTAATACATACACATATGTACACTAACAATAGTTTTTATGAATCTTATTTGAAAAAATCGTTTATTTTACTTTTATTTATATTTATTATTATTTTATATTATTTTTATTTATTTAAAATAAGAGCTTTACGTGTTTTCTTTGAAATTGCGTAACTCATAATTGTACTTCTTTAACACATTAAATACAGTGAACAGGGGCGGACCGGCTATGTGGAACACGTTGAAATTTCCGTATGGGGCCGTTCTAGTCGCGAGAAGGTCCGATAATTTTTTTTCATACATTTAACCTCATATACACAAGAACCGCAATAACTGTTACGGCGACCCTACATATGCGGAATTGAAAGATTTCGAGGAATCCCCTGATTATTTGGTAAAATGCCGTTTTAAGTTCGTTATAACCGAAAACTTTTGCGATTGCAACAAAAATTAAAGTTCGTTATAAACGAAAGTTCGTTATAAACGAGTTCGTTATTTGCGAAAAAAATAACAAACGTTTAATGGTACTTTAGTTCGTACCTTATAGATTGGTTCGTTATATATATAAATATAAATATATATATATATATATATATATATATATATATATATATACAGGGTGTTAATACTAAGTTGTAACACCCGAAAATTGCAGTTAGAACTCATTGAAAGAAACAACAATCATTTAAAACAAAGTAGGCTTGCTGCCTAAATAAAACAATAATGAACAATGAAACAACAAGGGAGGGACTAAAATTGATTTTAAAAATGGCAAGCCTACTGTGTTTTAAATGATTGTTGCAGTTTGTTAAAATCTATCTTGTAATTCAAATCAAATAGAAACATTTTTTCGACAGATCGAAAAAAATGTTTTATACAAAATGTTATGTAGATAGTTTAAGGATTTTATAAATGTTTTATTTTCAAAAATCGATCGAATGGTTTTCAAAATATTTTGTTTTTAAATTTTTGATCGGTCGCCATTTTGTTATTTGATAAAATAGAAAATAATTGTAAATACAAAAATTTTAAAGAACCGAAAGCAAATGTTGTGGGTTTTTTTATTTTTTGAATATTCCTTCAAATAAGGGAGTAATGACGATTTTTCGGAAAACAAAAAAACGTCAATAACTATGAACTGGGGCTCTAAATAAAAAATTTTAACTAAGAGAAGTTGTTTCTTTCAATGAGTTGTAACTGCCAGTTTCGGGTGTTACAACTTAGTATTAACACCCTGTATATATATATATATATATATATATATATATATATATATATATATACAGGGTGTAGAGAAAGTAATGCAACAAGGTTATATTTTTGTTATTATTGAATTTAGACAAAAATGTTTCAGACAAAAGTTACATGGTAAAAAGTACTTTATATTTCTGTAACCTTGAAATTATCTTAAGCCATCACGCGCATGCGTTACGCTGTGCAACTTTAATTTTTTAATTGGCAACATACCATATATATACCATAATACATATATATATATATATATATATATATATATATATATATATATATATATATATATATATTGTGACGCACTTTCTTTCTTTCTTACTTTGCTCGGTTTTTCTCGGGCGCCAATCACACAATCAACTCTGCTCTAGTCTACAGCGTTGGCCTCGGAAACTCAGTGGAGTGGTTAGGAAAATCCAGGGGTCGGCGCAAATAAACACACAGTTCTCCTTCTCAATGGTTGTAACAGTTTATTAACAGAACTTACTTTATTGCGTTATTACGAGTATTATTGTTACAATTGATTTACAAAATATAAACATACACAAATTTATATACAACAGTGGGGTTGGTCGACGCCCAGTACGCTTCAGCGGACGGTCTGGGGGGGTCAAAGGTCGACCTTGAATGTAGTAGGGCGGCTCGGTTGACAACGGAGGTTGGTGCAGCCCGTGACACACCGTGTCTCCAATGGTAAAACGCTGAATATGGAATGTTTCCGATTGGTGATCTCTTGGTTCGGTCGGCGGAGTGGCTGTAGGCCCGGACACGTTGGCCTCCAACGTAGACGTAGTATTTTAGTGCTTGGTACCGTATGCCTGAGGAGTCAGGTAGGTGTAGGATGGCTAGCGACACATCGTCGTTTGCCAGAAGAGTAGTAAAGAACAGATTACCACTGAAATAACCCGTGACAACACCGTGTTATTCAGATAGTAAGAGTTTGAGTACCACTGAGTAACCCGTGACAATACCGTGCCACTCAGACAGTACAGAGATAGAAAGCACCACTGAAATAACCCGTGACAACACCGTGTTATTCAGATGTCAAGAGTTTGAGTACCATTGAGTAAACCGTGACAACACCGTGCCACTCAGACAGTACAGAGACAGAAAGCACCACTGAAATAACCCGTGACAACACCGTGTTATTCAGATGGCAAGAGTTTGAGTACTGCTGAGCAACCCGTGACAACACCGTGCCACTCAGACAGTACAGAGAAAGGAAGGAGGGTTGAGCAAGGGTCGGCTCTAGGCACCAGTTAGGACAGACTCTACCTGGGCTAGTGGCGAACACTCACTGAATAAACACTGCCGATACTCCGTCTTTTATACCCCCCTTGGGCTTGTTTGTTTGGCAATTGTTTTACAATCGTGTGATTCTATTGGCCGGCTAGGCAACCGTTTGTTTGTTTTTGACAGTTGCTAAGCAACCGGCTACCGTGTGTTTGTATTGGCTGGCTAGACAACTGCATTTGTTTTGTGACAAAAGACGAACGAAACGACACACTGGATCTAGATAACCGTGACGTCACACGGTACCTCTCCGCACAGTTTGGTGTTGTTAGGCAGGCGGCTGGGCGGGAAAGACAAAAGCTATCGTGCACTTCGTAACTTCGTTACACGGTCTCGAGTACAAATTACGGAAGCAACTCTGCTAGTGCGTCGAATGAAATTAAATCCTAGTGTTCTGCTGGCCCACAATAAAGCACTGGAGGTGTCAACCGCAAAATACCCAATAACCCGGGCCTAGTGTAAAGCAATAACAATACCTGTGGGGGTGCAGGGTAAATCTTTAGATAATATTTTCTTAGGTCAGTTACCTAAACGATGCGTCATAGGTTTTGTTCCCAATAAAGCGTTTAACGGAGCCATCGACCGTTATCCTTTTAATTTCGAACATTACAACATAAACCACCTGTCTCTCTGTGCCAACCGGCGACAATTACCGGCTAAACCTTTATAGCCGTGTTTTACGAAAAATATGTACGTTCAAATGTACAATACCCTGTTCTCAGGTACCGGTATTCACTTTTCGAATGCAGGTAATGAGCTAGATAGAGATTCTTATCCTGACGGGTTCTGTCTGACCACATTTGATTTAAGCCCTGACTTATCGGCAAATACGTGATCGCACTGGAATCTAACACGTCACGGCTCCCTACGTCTTGAGCTCTTGTTTGAACAAGCCCTTGAGCATACCGTAAATTACGTAATTTATGCTGAATTTGATAATATTATAGAAATTGATAGAAACAGAAATGTTATAGTGGATTACAGTAGTTACATTTTTAGCCACTATCCCCGCCCCTATAAATAGCCCTACTCTGTGGGAGAGATGAATCAGTGACACATGAGCAATCAGATAGAATGGGTTAAATTATAGATGTACAAGGGTTTTACGGAGTGGGAAAAGAGTTTATTGTGAAAGAGCTTGCTATTACTTCTCTGGACGGCGGTATATTTCATCATTTTATATTCAAACCACCGAATGATATACATCAGCTGTCAACAAAATTACAAGCTCAAGTAAACTGGCTGAAGAACAGTCATCACGGTTTCGCGTGAGAACACGGATTTACCGAGTATTCAAGTCTCTGCGCCAAACTTCAAGACGTCGCGGGCGATACTAAAGATATATTTGTGAAAGGTGAAGAAAAGAAAAAAATACTTCAAAGATATCTAGACCGAGACGACGTCGTGGATCTGGCATCGTACGGGTGTCCTTCGCTAAAGGAATTACAAGATATGAAATACGCTACCAGTAAACGCAGCATACTTCTGTCGCACGCTCATATGATTTGCGCTGTGGAGAACGTTGTCAATCTAAGATATTGGCACAATACAAACTGCTCCAATGAATGCGGCATTCATCGAGGCGCGTCTTCGACACCGGTTCCGTGACGCGGCCCACTATGGCGTTTATGCTGCTAACAGGTTGCCATTACGTGTAAATTATCCTTGTGTGATAGTTGTAAATACGGATCTAGACAGTCAGCCTGGCACTCACGGGTGTGGAATTTTCATTGATGGAACCGGCGTTGGCAGTTATTTCGACTGCTACGGGCTTCCACAGTTTTACAGCCAACATCATTTAAGTTTTATTATGCGCAACACGCGTATCTGGACATACAATAGTGTAAATTTGCAGGATTATTTTTCAAATGTGTGCGGAGATTACTGTTTAACATATTTGCTGTTTAGATTTGCTGGTTATACGTTCATGAATTTATATGTATGTTCAATAAAAATAATTTATTACAAAATGATAAGTACGTAAAATCATTATTCAGATGATACTTTTTATGAATGATTATTAAATATTTGTCAATGTACTACCTACTAAGTTTTATAAAATAAATAAAAATGATAAAATTAAATAAAATTATTATTATTTGTGTGTGTGTCTCATGGTGGGGATGCTGTCCTCGGCTCCTGGTACTGCGACTGCTGGTGCTCCTGCTCCTCCTCGTCCGATGACACCGTTATGACGTCCATTAAGTGTAATTTCTTAACGGGTCGGTCTGGCCTGATGACCCTGTCCTCCAGGATGTTGAACTTCCTCTTGACCACGGTCTCCACCACTGCTCCTTTCACTTTGCTGTCTACGTTGCTGCTGATGTTGTTCTTGATGTGTAAAGCCTGCGACTCGATACACCCTTCACAGTTCCCTTGGCTTATATACAAAAAAAATATTCCTTAAAACATGCCTGAGGCACTGTTTTCACCTAAAACTACGATTTATTCCCGTGTGTCACTTACCCTGACGGAAAAAAATCGAGTCTTTCCTTCGAGTCTTCCTTCTGGAAATAATACAAAGGGTACCGTACCTGTTACCTTCACTTAATACAATGGCAATGGTACGCGCGTAAATTGCGATTTATTACGTAACCCTATCTAGACACCTAATATTAAAAGGAAATAGTACAGAGGTATCTGGAGACAGTCAGTGTCTTGAAAAAACAATGACACATTTGTTTTCCACCTATGCAGTTTAGCTGTAGCATATAGAACAGGTAAAGACAGTCATATTACCTCTGTTTTGAACACACCGAATAAATTGTCGTAAATAAAGTAAACACCGTGAGAACGAGAGACAACGTTAAAAAAATACAATAACACTTGTCCAGCGTCTGTGTGTGTGGTATTAAAGAGAGAGAATGTACATTAGACAGCACAGGGTAAAGTTACTGGAGGCCCTTAGAAATGAAAATGGCATGTGTGGTAAATTATGTATCCCTATCTAGGAATCTAATCTTAGAAGCAAGTAATGCTACAGAAGCACATGCTCTGGAGATCATCCGTGTTGTGAAAAACACCCTGTTATACAGTTACATGTAGTAACACTATAGAACAGGTAAAGACCGTCATATTACACATGTTTATTTTGAACAAATTGAAAAACATCATGCGAGAGTACGACACACCTGTGCGAATTAAAAACACACATGTTCAACACCTGCACCCCCAATTATGATTCTTAGAACCCCAGCCCCTCACGTGCGCCAGACACCGCTGCCAAAGCGGTATCTACTACTACTCCTATATGTGTTCTGTCACTCGGTAGAATATAATGTTCGTAGCATGGTAGTCGCTTCGTGAATTCCGGATGTATTTTAAACTTCGATGGCAGCTTGTGAAATAAATCTTCTAACTGAGCACCTTCAAAACTTCCCATCATTTTAATAAATTCGACATCGTTCACCTCGCCACGTCTATACGCGTTTATAATTATTTCATTCATCCAAGTACTTAGTTCACCAGATTTATTTACCAGACGTGTAAATGTTTGTTTTAAATTATCAACAAACAAAGAGCTACTGGCTTCATGTATTTCTCCATCATGAATTGAGAGAACGCCCGTTTATACACGTTTATAATTATTCCACTCATCCAAGAACCAGATTTATTTGTTAGACGTGTAAATGTTTGTTTCAAATTATCAACAAACGAAGAGCCGCTGGTTTTACTTATTTCTTTCTTCATTATGATGTAGTAAAGTCGCCCATATTAGCATTGTATTAATCATATTTAGTAATGTTTTGTGTTAGTCTAAGGACATAGTAACATTGTATATCGATAATGTTCAGTTTTGTATCCTATGAGTTTAACATTATGTTACATTATATTTTATCTTAAGGACAATATTTTGCTTTGTAATCATTTCTCACACTTTGTATGTAGTCTTAAGTCGTGGACCATTCCCACGAAAAGTGCTGATACTATGTCTACGTTACATCCGTCCATCTCGAGAGATGCTGACACCACAATTTTTAATCTTTAGAGAATAATGCCAACCTATAGGCAGAAGCATCCTGGTCTCAGAACTCAACACACGTAAATTTCAACAATAACCAAGTCACACCGGGTCAGGAATGAGAGATCTTCCATCCCAGCGTTCACCAGCCGATACTTCTCCCCTTGTCATCATCGTAAGGGTTATATAGTGGGCAATAAACCAGCCTACCGTTTCCATCGTCTCAGTAACAACTCACCAACATCATCTCTTTATCACATCAGAGAAAAAGTGTAATGTGCAAGTGAGTTAAAAAAAGAAAGAAATTATATGTCAGGAATTTTAGATAGTTTTGGCACAGATTTAGCTGATTTAATTTTGAATTTATTAAGACATAAAACGAAGACATGTCGTTTTCAGCAGAAATTGCTGTTAAAATGATCCCAGAATTCAATGGGGATCGAGATAAATTACATAGATTCGTAACTTGTTGTGATATAGTCGGTGCATCTGTGTCAAGTAATGTACAAACAGTACAATTTCTAAATGTCATTAAATGTAAGTTAACGAGTATTGCATATAATGTAATCAAATATAGAGATTTCCTTGAATGGGAGACGTTAAAAGTAGAATTGCAAAATCAATATTTAGAAAAACGAACAATTCCTCAAATACAACGTGAATTATTAGGTAATCGACAACGAACAAATGAAACTATTAGAACATTTGCTAATCGTTTAGAAAGATTAACAGCTGATTTAAATGACGCTTGTATTGCAAGCGAAGGTGTAGACGCGAGTCGGGTTATTCAAAATTTAAATAATAAATCTTGTTTTAAGGCTTTTCAGGAAGGTTTGCTAGAGCCTGTTAAAATTATTATCAAAGCAAGTAGATTCACCACCTTTAACGAAGCAGTTTAAAGTACAGTTGAAGAAGAACGAATAATAAATCAAATTAAATTACTTTCTAGATCTCAAGTAAATACACAAAAAGTTATAAAATGTAAAAAATTAGGTCATACTGCCGATAATTGTAGAAGTAATGTCACTAATATATTACCATCATATCCCCGTAGATATGAAGTTAAACAAGAAATGCCTAATAAAATTAATATTATTTGTGCTTATTGTAAAAAAAAACAGGTCATCATATTTCAAGTTGTTATAGAAAACCCAATCAGGGTAATAAAAATAAATTACAAAATCCTAATAATTCAAATGTTCGTAATGGTCCCAGTACAAGCAAACTAAATACGAGACAAGTAAATATTATAGAGTCGGGAAACGAGTTCAGTCCTGTAGCGTGTCGCGGCTGCGTACAGGCAAACGAAATGTAAGCCGCAACTATTCAATTGACTTCCATGAAGCTCAATCTCAAGAAAATTTTGTATGTCCGAGTAAAAAGTATAAAAGTAAAGTTTTTAATTAGAGGTGCACCGAAGCATGGTTTGGCCGAATAATCGAATACCGAATATTCGGCCTACATTTTCGCAGAAGCGCCGAATATTCGGCCGAAGCATATTAATTTTTGTAGGTAAAACATTAAAATTTAAAGTCCGCACAATTTGCTCAAAAATATATTTATTTGAACCAAAGAAAATTATATATAATATATATATATTTATTTTAAGCAAAGAAAATTTAAAAAAATCCTAATTTTAACAAAAAAAAAAATTACATCAAAAATATAATTATTTCATCCAAATAAAATGACATAGAATACCTTATAATAAAGCATAATTACAGTAAATTTAATAATTGAAATCAAGTTTTGCTAAATTATGATGTATGAAAAGTAATTGTTCGGCATTCTTTGGGAGCAACCTATGTCTTTTCTCTTTATAAATATTTCCAGCCCCTGAAAAAACTCTTTCACTATATACGCAGGTAGCTGGTAGCCTGTCCGTATGCCAGCAATACGTTTTATCGCTTCGGCCGACCGAATACCGAATCTTGCTACTGCTTCGGCCGAAGCCGAATATTAAAAAAATACGCCGAATCAGCCGAATAACGAATCGAAACCGAAGCTTCGGTGCATCTCTATTTTTAATACTGATGAGAATCATAGTCTGGCGATAATTCAATTGCGGTGATGATTATAATAGTGTCAGCGTCTTCAGCAGCTTGCTTTACGAGAAAACCTACAGCCTGAAGTTTGCCTACGAGCATATAAATGAGCCGACTCTTGCTCTGATCGTTGGCAGGGAATTTCTCCTGTGACATTGTTGCTGTCATCGTTTCATCAAACATCACATTAGCAGCGATGTGCCTCTGCGATCTACGTAGGCATTCAGCAGCTTTAGTACTTTTGTTGTTAGCGTCATTTGGATAGCTGTCGAAAACATTATGCTGTTAACCTTGTAGTACTTCTGAACGTATTGTTCGAACTTCGAGAGAATATGATGAAATGCCTTTTGTTGGTACCAGACAACACGATGGAGAAGAAATCCACCGTTAATAACATGTATCACGTTACCTGCATCGTCGATCGAATGAGCCATAGGAGAAAACATGTTATATAATGTATACAAATTTCTGCGTTTTACGTATTCCTGTTTCATCAAAAAGCGATAGCGAAATCCTGTTCCGTTTTCTTACTAATTGTAATTCTTTGAAATATTAATGAAATATCAACCGGAATAACTTCATTTTGGATGTTTATTAAAGAGTTTACTGCTCTTAAAGGAATTACTCTCTTCTTCCGCTGGAATTTCACATCTCCAATATTGCCGCCAATGATAGCTGCCATTGAGGACACGCCGACTTCGTATCCTTTGTAACAGTTGATTTTCACATCCCCTTGGACTGATAGACATAATCTCGAGGCTGACTGGAAAGAGATTGTGTGATGATAACCAATTAAAGAAATTTTCGAGGTCTTGTGCATCCCTTGATATTAGCGATACCCTGGCATCTATATGCTGTTCGGAAATAGCAAACGACACCGGGGGTCAATTAAAAAAAAAATTCTACACATTTTTATTAAAACTTATGCAATATGTGCTTATTCAATCACAATCACCAGAACGAGTGAACCGTGGAATTTGCCACCAAAAATCGATATTTCCGCATTTGTCAAAAAATCGCTCAAATTCGCGCGGCTTCTGTTTCGAACGTATAAGTCCTACGAAAAAATGATGAAATCCTATTATGTAGGTAATTTTGTCGTCTTTAATTTCATATACGACTATTTTGGCTGTACAACAAAGAGAAAACGAGATATTATCGAAAAACCAAATTTTTGTACCTTTGCGGCCCCACGGTGATCGAAGCACACCTCGGGGGTGTGGGGAAAACCTAGATTCATGCTAATGGTACCCTAATAAACCATTTAGAACAATAAAACCTTTGTTAACATTTTTTTACGGTCTAAATTACTTGCCGCCTGGCCTATAAAATAAAAGTGGTTACAATAAAAGTGATTTATTATAATTATAACTGTGTTTATGTCAGTGTATAACATTAGTATTAATTAGTGTAATTCCCTATCTCATTGCAAAGAATGTGTGAAGTTTTGCGATGTAATAAGATTGCTTTGCTATGACCATTAACAAAGCACAGGGCCAGTCCAATTTATTTTGATTGCTATATATTGTTCCTATTTTTTTTTCAATCAATTAATTTTTATTTAATATTTATATAAAACACTTATTAATTTTTAGTGTCCTCCAGTGGAATGTAAGTAAATAAACGAAATAAGCTGAAAAAATACAGCATATTAACGAAACTACCCCGGAAAAACGTATCCATGGAAGCTCGCCACATCGTCTTGCAAGAGGTATACGATTATTATTTATAATATATTAATATAAGGAATATTTGCAGATTTTAAATAATAAACTGCGTCTAATAAGTCCAAATTTGACTTTTAAATATCATTCAATTGGAACAAAGTGCGTAAGCAAATTGGACATTTTCGCAATATATTAAATTATCTACGGGAGATCAAACTAATGACAATTGTTGTTTTGTTCTTCACTGGATAGCAACAAAACGATTGTCATTATTTTGTTCTCCGTTGTCAGCTATTAATTTATGAAAATATCAAATCTTATTTTGTGTTTCACTCTTGAACAAATAATAAACCACAGTTTGTAGCCGCTATTGGAACATGTACATTATATATAGAAAAGCCCTTGTCTGTTTTATTTATTATTTTATTTATTATTTTTTCTTTCTTTGCTATATAAGATTCAGCTGCAATAATGGTGGTTAGATAGAGAGTCACAGAAAAGATGGATAAACAGACAAAATCAAGATATTTTAGAGAGTTTGCGACTTGGAGACAAAGGTACATGCAGCGCAGAAACAGAAATTTTCAAAAATAGTTAAATAGTTAAATGATTACGCATGTGGGCACATGGTGCTCACGCGAAAAGCCTAGTTTTTAATAGCAAAGTATCGTGATATAGTGTATCTACACTATACAATGGCATACAAATTAACTAAATTTTATATTATAAAAAACTTAGTACAAAACTAGAATACGTATTGAAACAACATAATGTTTTATGTACAGTCTCCTAGAATTTTTTGTTTTAGTTTCTCCCATAGGTAAAATAAAAAGACGAAAAAATAAATTGAAATTCGAAAATAATTTATCAGGTAATACTTATTTTAACATAAACTTACAAACTAACACAATTAAATACATAATACTTCCATGTTTTACTTTGTGCTAACTTATTTTAATTATTAAATATCAATTTACTGTGTTAAACCACAATATTAATAAATTAATTAAATATTATGGTTTTACATAGTAAATGATTGTTACTTTATTACTAACACAATTACTTAGATCAGCTGGTTGAATGGTGCCGCAAATAGCAACACCATTCTTCTAAATCAGAAGGTCCAGAACTCGAATTTCGCCGTACCCAACCACTGGTGCGATTCTGTAACTCATAACAAGAGCAAATAACCGTTGGATACGTTACGTAACGACAGTAAAACAAAATCGGTATTCTGTAACTCATAACGAGAGCAAAATAACCGTTGCTCTCGTTATTAGCTCTTGCTACGTAACAAGAGCAAACTACCGTCCGTTATGCCGCCTTACTGTGTTTGACTTGACGAAGTGCACCACATCGCATCTTTGTAATAGTGAAAATAGTAAGTAAAAACATTTATTATACATGATATATATATATATATATATATATATATATATATATATATATATATATATATTCTAAAAGCTTGGCAGAATGATTATTTCGATAAATTATTACAAATTTTGATAATTATTTTTTTGTTGTATGTTTAGACGACAGCTGATTAACAGCAACGAACGGGCGAGAGTGGCTTTGGGTTTGGCCGGAGAGGGGAGGTCACTACCCAGCTGCAAGTCGCAGAACGTATTTTTGCTTTGCTTAAAAAAGACTTGATTTTGATTTGTAAATTTTCGGTTAAATATTTTATGTTAGAAATATTTTGGTATATATATATATATATATATATATATATATATATATATATATATATATATATATATATATGTCCAGCGAGCCGTTTGGGGTCGTGGTTTAAATTTATACGCTTGCGATATATCGTGCACTTTGGAGTCGCCAGGTTGGTTTGTGTCTATGCTAATACATTTCATCATGATGCAACCAGCACAGTGTTTTTTAGAAAATTGTTGAAAAAACGTAATTACAACATTTTTGAAAACTGAAATGCGGCTACAGTCACCGCTAAGGTTAATTAGGTATTAATTAAATTTTATCTGAAAGAAAAAATTAATATTGATTTCCGGGATCGATCCCAGGTTCTTCACAGTGTGAGTCTAGCTGCCTCCTGTCGTACATGTTGCATATTTTTTTATTAGGGCAGGGACGGACTGGTAAATTTCAAACGGAGCGGGCAAATTTATAATTATTTCGTTTTCTTCAAATATGTAATAGTATTTTCACTTGCTTTGTGATGGTTCATTATTATAGTAATAAATAAAATAATATAATATATTTATTTACTTTGTTTTTTAATCACAATCTTTATTAAATGTAAATGGTTTCGTGCACACATTGTGACATCTTCAGGCTAACAAAAAACCTATAAACCAATAAAACAGCATTCGAACAAAAACTTACCAAACGTATTACAGCAATGTATATTTAAAAAATCTAAATAATATTAAATTAAAAATAAATCAATTGATATTGTGTAAAAACAAAATTACTATTTCATTTTAAATTGTCTAATTGTTCATTTAATAGAGTAAAATTCTTAGTTAAATGTTTAAAAATGTCAATTGCTTCAAACATATTCAATTTATTTCCTTTATCTGAAAACTGTAAATTTCTTAAACAATTAATATCATTAACAAAATGGTTATTGGCAAGAAGATGTTTTGCGTAAATTTTAATATTTTTATTGTTTTTGAAAGAAGATAAATGTTCGTTAAATCTAATTTCGCTCTGTCTGGCTAATATATAATAGTGCTTTGCACAACAGCTACAGGGTAATACATATAGATTTAATTTAATTTTTATTCGTAATTAACAATTAACAAAAATTCAAAACAGACAATACCAGCATCTACTTCTGAAGAGCAGCAAATAGAAAAAAACATTTAAAATGGAATAAAAACAAATAAACAAATACAATAAAATTAGATTAAAAACTAGTATTAATTATTTTTCTAATAAATTAGAAACTTTTGCAAAATTCTTGAAATTTGGTAACAGGGTTCCATAAATCGCGTGAAGTTTAAACTCAGGCGTACAATATAAACGCAGCTTGATATTACTATAACGTCATGTAAGTTATGCGTTCCTGATATGAAATGTAAAAATTCAACAATTTTGTGATGAAAAATGTGTTTTATTTTTCAATTTCATTTTTATTTTTATTAGAAAAATAATTAATACAACATCGAAATGAAATTATTTTTAATGCATAATAAAAATAATTAAATACAAATATACAAGGCAGCATTTGTAATATTTATTATAAAAATGATACATAATTTTCTCAAATGTACTCTTTATGATTGGAAACATACTGAATAATGTTTTTATTTTAAATAATAGTAATTTATGGAGTACAGAATTATTATATAGATCTTAATAAATGGCCTTGAACCATTCTCTGCACGAAATGTAAGATTCAAATAGTAGGGGGGATATATTAAGGTAAATTTAATTTTAATTTTGTTTATATTTTAGAATAAATTGGTTACTTTTACAGGCATTTATTTAGTCTGTTTATTTGCTGTCTGTCTGTCTGAAATCTTCAGATTCAATTTTGACACACTTCTACATGTCTAACCGACTTGAACCTATGAACACAGACATCGTAGCACCGATAACAGTACAATATACATATTTATGAATTCTTTTTCTTAAACAATTGTAAAGCCTAAAAATTCATTTATAGATTGCAGAATGCAAGATGGAATAAATGAAGGTATGTCTGTGTTATGATATTGTGGTCAATATACTTAATACACACTTTTAAGATGTATTTGCATATATTTCATTGATTTGAATTTAATTTTTTCTATTATATTCCTTATAATATTGTCCACAAATAAATAAACTCGTCTTTACTTGCATATGTGGCCCGTAAATAGAGTTTTTTGTTGTTGTCGATCATTATTACGTTGCCATAATTAACAGTAAAAATGAAGTTAGATGAAATGTATGCACTTAATATTTAATAAATGTCATAATGTATAGTATACACTTACATAATTTATTTATCCTAATATCATTGGTATCATTACTACGTTTTTTTAAATATCATTAACAAATCAACTCTTCTGTGTTTGCACATACACGAGTCCCACATTTAAAGTTTTATTTATAACAATATGTGTTATGATATTGCGGTCAATATACTTAATACACAATTTTAAGATGTACTGACATATATTTTATTTACTTGAGGATTAATTTTTCTATTATATTCTTTATAATATCATTAACAAATAAATAGACCCGCCTTTGTATGCATATGTGGTCTCTAATTAATGGTTTCTTTTTTTAAATTGTAATATACATTTTAATATAATCAACGTGTTAAATACACATAATTTAGCAATAATAAATAAATAATATCCTGTGCACATACATGCAAGGAGTAGAAGTCGGTTTCTATGACGTCAAATGCGGGACATAAATGAAGCATTTACTCCCTAGGGGCGAAAACACTTTTCGTAAGGGAGTTTTTATTATAACAAAGGTTTTTGTAAATAAATGTCTGTTGTCATAGCAAGCGTTGCATGGAAACATTTCCAAAGGCTTCTAAATATTGCAATTTCGCTCCGATTTATTATAATTCATTATTTATGAAATTAAGTGTTTCTACTCCCGAACGTGGAAAAAATAGTATATACACCTCGGGAGAGACCACCATTTTTCCCTCTATGTATTTGTAGCCCTCGGGCTTCAAACTACACCTCAGGAAAAATAAGTGGTGTCTCTCCCTTGGTGTATAATGTACTATTTTTATTTACTATAAAATATTAATTTATTATATTAAAAAAGTACCGAAGTGGGGCAGTACTTGTGTAATTATATCCATATGCAGACTCTTCCGTTAATCTAAAATACAGCACCGGATTGAGGTACCGACTAGCACGGCCTGTGCATCATGAGAGTGTAAAGTGTTAGTATGAAAGACGCCCCTAAAAACGCACCGTATCTGACATCATCAAGTGTACAGATTATAAAATATCATAAATAGATAAAGCAAAAATGTAGACAATATTTACTCAACACGATTTGGTTTCTTTTGTATCCTTCGCCAAAATAATTAAGTCACATTCTATTGAAATAACAGACATGTTGCCATTGGCATGTACCACAATATGATTCTACCGTCGGATACATAACTTGTTCCCACTATATACGAGAAATATCGGTGAACGACTGGTCGTGCCGCTGTACGACGTCAATTTATACCCGGCAACATACTGTAATGTTAATGTGGTATATATAAAATCGACAACAAAATTACATCATTGAATCTCAAATATATTGCATGAACATAAGAATAACTAAAATATTGAATAATTATATTATAACATATTTATTTTATCGTAAATCCTACTATAGTCCTACTATACGTGTTATTTTTTTTTGTTATTGTCAATCATTATCACGCTGCCATAATTAACAGTAAAAATTAATTATTGTTGACACATAGTATGTATTACATAATGGATAAAATAGAAAATACTGGCTTTATCATATTCTACATACAGTCGGTTGGTCAAAGATGGAAGAACTAAAAATACAAAAATACCCCGTGTATTTTCTAACGAATCCGTAGGATATGATATCTAAAAATCGAAGTTAGTTGAAAGTCAATGCACTTCATATTCTATATTAATAAGTGTCATAATATATAGTATACACCTAGATAATTTATTAATCCTATATTGGTATCATTACTATATTTCTTAAAATATCATTATCAAATGAATCTGTGTTAGCATACAGACGAGATCCGGATCTAAACTTTTATTTATAATTATGTGTTATGATATTGCGCTCAATATACTTCATACAAAATTTTAAGATGTATTTATATATATTTTATTTACTTGAATCTAACATTATATTAATATCGTTAACAGATAAATTGACCCGTCTTTACATGCAAATGTTTTATTTTAATAGAAATATACATTTAAATATCCATAATCAATGTATTAAATATACATTTATAGAACATATTTGCTTATAGCTTTTCTTGGTCAAAATGTTATTTTTTTTTGTATTCCTTAACGTAACGTAACGTTAATATGTTTTTAAGTAGAATTCAGAAGACTACAATTAGTTATGTGTTTTAATATTATAATCATTATATTAGTACCTACTTATAAGACGAATCTATCTAGGAAAGGGTAGCGGCGGGCTGGGTAAGGCAGTGGTTCTTAATATGGACGTCCGCAGAAATATGTCCAGGGGAGGGCAAAAATTTTTTTCAGGGGAAGGAATTTTTTTTAAATTTACATATGATAAAAAAATAAAAAAAAATTAACATACGCATATAAATACGTAAATAATAGTAAAATGGTAATATTTACCTGACAATCGATACAAATATTTGACAAAAACACAATTTAAATAGATAATTTCATATATACCATCTTCCATCTCGTGCCTCCACGCCCCACCCTTCCGGATACCCATAGTTCTTAACCTATTAGTAGCCGCGGGCCCCTACATATGCAAAAATATTTTCACATAGTTTTGTACAAATTTATTTGAAATTAATAATATTGTTTACTGATTATGACAAAAAAAAAACAGAAATTAATTTACTGAAATGAAGACAGGCGGGGGGGGGGCTATGTTAGTTCTTAAGAAATTCCTGTTTGGCTGAATTTGTTATTAATGCTTTTCAAGCCAAATCACATTTACGGGGTTAGTAGCAGCCTTTTTTGAATTTGTCTAACAGTGACAATCAATTAATGACGATGAATGACAATATGAAACATTTACAATATTTTTTCATCAGACGTTTTCAAACGTTCACTAGTCGGATTTGTCATTTATTTAAAATTTAATTTTTAGTTATGACTGACAATTTCAAAACCATTCGGAAATTTCCGGAATGTGCATAGCTGCTAATTCCAAACCGGGACCATGTTACACTGCTGAATTATACTAGCATTAATACATCTTACTCTAATAGTCTGACTCATCTTCCTTGTACGCGCGGGAAGTTAAAATCGTGTATTATAAAGCGGTGCTTCTTGAAGGACTCATTATTGTTGTTTTTTTTTTAAATTAAACCAAATATTAAAATTCATTATAATGTTATATTTAATTTCTTGGGTTTAACACGGACTTCGTTGTGAAACGTCAAAGTGTGCTTCGGGCGTCTTCGGCAAGCATGAGTATTGTCAAGCACGAGATGCTCCCGTGTGAGCGCACTTAAATCAGCTTTGTTGCAGTTACAGGTTAGACCTCTTGAAGTTATGCTATCCGGATACGTGAAACGAAGGAATTGATCAATATTTGAAAAGCAATTGAAATGTTTAAACATTTAAATAAGAATTTTGCACTATTAAATGAGCAAATAGACATTAAAATTTCAATTTCATTTACCAATTGAAAATGAAATAGTAATATTATTTTACACAATGTTAATTGATTTATTTTTA
Source organism: Carabus problematicus (assembly GCA_963422195.1). Lineage (NCBI taxonomy): Eukaryota > Metazoa > Arthropoda > Insecta > Coleoptera > Carabidae > Carabus > Carabus problematicus. The sequence goes on along the minus strand of OY728581.1, from coordinate 14,599,049 downwards.
ATTTAATATTATTTAGATTTTTTAAATATTTATTGTTATAGAAGGTTTGGTAAATATTTGTTCAAATGTTGCTTTATTTGTTTGTAGGTTTTTTGTTAGCCAGAAAATGTCAAAATGTGGGTACGAAACCATTTACATTTAGTAAATATTGTGATTAAAAAACAAAGTAAATAAATAAATTATATTATTTTATTTATCATTATAATAATGAACTATTACAAAGCAAGTGAAAATATTGTTATATACTTGAAGAAAACGAATTAATTATAAATTTGCCCGACCCGTTTAAATTTTTCCAGTACGTTCCTGCCCTATTTGATGATTGCATGTACCTGTGAAATATATAAGCGTTGCACATAGTAGAAGATATGCAACGTGCACGGTGCTTTAGTAGCCCATATTGAAAAGAACTTTATTCTGGACAAAAACCATCTTTCTTTAGTACCTATTCCCGCTACAGTGGCGTTAAAAGAGTAGACCTCAATGTGCACATTACATAAATACACCGTTTGGGGTCGGACCCCAAAGTTCCCATTTCGACTCCAAAGTGCACGATGCATGAATTATCGAGACCCCAAACGACGCGCTGGACATATATATATATATATATATATATATATATATATACAGTGTGTCCCAGCGACTACCATACATAGGAAAATTAACATTGGGAAATTATATAAGGATCAAGTATTGCTGTGTCTGTATTTAAACATGTGATTGTCACAAATAAACAGTAGGTAATTGAATTAATCAAATTTAAAACTGTCAGATTGCTGTTAATTTTAGAATTTGCTGACACAATATAACTATTACCATTGAATTATCAATATTCTTGCAAATAAATAATATTTAGGGATAAATAATATGGTTATATTTATTATTTTATAATAATGTTTGTGTGGAAACAAATTTGGATGATTTTCAGTAATACATACCTACAACAGAAAGCTTAAGAGTTTGCATTTTGTAATGGAAAAACGATCAAAACACAGCAGTTAAGCACTAAATTCAATATCACTAGCAGGTACTAATCAATGAAATGTTCAAACGTATTCCCATTGACTAGCAGACAGTGGCTAAATCTGTCATAAAATTCTGTTCCCCATTTAATGTAAATGTGTACTCCTCAGTGAAACAAATATTTTCTAAAGCTGCTAATAACAGCATGTAATATTTGTAAGCAAAATATTTGTGTTTTTTATGAGTGCGCTGAATCACCGAGATAATTTGTAATTTCCCTCACACTTCGACAGCTGCCAAAATATCTACTTCGTTGTTAACATTCTGGTTTCCGTTTCTATTACTTTTGCGAAGGCTATTGACGCACCCAATTTCCTCTTTTAAATAAAATTCCTTTAAATAATTATGTAATATAAAATTATTTGACAGAAGTAAATTTCTTTGTTTCAAATATTTTGTTTTTGTCACTCAGAAAGAATATGCATATAGCTCAAGGCAATAGTTGATCCTTATATAATTTCCCAATGTTAATTTCCCTATGTATGGTAGTCGCTGGGACACACTGTATATATATATATATATATATATATATATATATATATATATATATATATATATATATATATATATATATATTTGGTTTCGTATACAATTACGAATTCGTTAGTTTCGCAAGCATTTATTGTGTGTATCGCGGTGTTGGTGACACCATCTTGGAAATCCTATATCTGGTTTCAATAACCATACGTGTCGTCAATAAGTGGAAGCTAATAAACCTGTCATACGAAGGGCGAGCAAATGCGATATCTGGAAAGTCGAAGACCTGTGACACTGGACACTAAACACATGTTGTGTATACCCAAAAAGGCGCCAAGAAACGACGTTAACAACAAATACGTTAAACAAAGGCCAGTTTCGTTAATCAGTAAGAATCTATTATTATTATTATTATTATAAATGATTACTACCGTTAGAAACTAATTGAAACTACGAGTACGATAAGTCGCGTCCCGACCACATTTAGGATGAGTTATAAACTTAACAGAGCAATGATAATACTGCGTTTGTGGTGGTACTGACATTTGGAAAGGGGTGTTCTCTTTACTGCGAGTGACAAACCTCGTGTTTGGAGTCAAATCGACGGGAACAGCGAGTAACTAACTACAGGAATACAACAAAAGGATAAAGAATTAGGAGAATTGTTGTTAAACATTGTGATATTCTAATTGTCAATATTCCACAATAATTTCACTAGCGTAGCACAGTCAGTAGCAGGTAGTCGAAGGGTCGCGAGGAAGAGAGAGCGAGAGATCGGGGTTAGACGAAGAGGGCGATACTAATACACTAGCCTTCGCTAGGCGAGTGGCATCGGGGTGAGGGTAAGTCATCCGCTAAGACAATTGGCTCATATGTGAGGGTGAGTCGATAGGAAACCAATTGGACCACGATAAGCTTTTGCATATATCGTTTATTTCTTTCCATCTTATGATATTCCACTGTGCATCCTGTATCCCCCACCCAAGCCTATTTTCATCGTTAGTACCAGAGGGCGGCGCTTAGGGGGTTAAATACGACAGCATCGCCGGCTTCATGATCTTGGTTCTCCGGAGCTAAGACCTTCCTCACCTATCAGTTCTGCGCGGCAAATTTAGTGGCAGCTGCTGATATCCTAACCTCTATCAGTTTTGCGCGGCAAATCTAGTGGCAGCTGCTGATATCCAAAGCTACCTCAGCACCAAGACTTATCTTCCTGAAGGCGATTTCCATTTGGGGAATCAACCAATCGTCAACTAATAAACGTTCTCTCCAAACAAGCAGGCCACGTTCGTTCCGCCAGGGGAGCCCAGGTCCACCGCCCCATTCGCAGCCACGAGAGGAGGGTTGCAAACTACAGGGTGTAGTCCATCCCGCCACCACTAACCAGGTCCGTCATCTGGCACTTGGGTCTACCACCAGCTGCCCTGTCCCCGCACGCCAGGAAAGTCGATGGTACCTGCGGGTGAGCCGTCGTGATTGGGAATATCCACTGCTTGCAAGGTAGATGCCGTATGTGCAATTTTATTTGGAGTTGAACATTGACATGTTTCATGATCTATCTATCTCGCTTAATTTACACTATCACAATTAAACTGTGCTCGCTGTCCTACATCGTGGGAGTGCGGGTTGACTGGCAATATGTCGCAAGACCGTAGGGGCAGTCGAGTGCTACCCTACACATAAAACGAATCACTGGTTCACATCGTGGGACCGCGGGTTGGCAGGCAAAAGTCACAACACCGTAGAACCAGCTGAATTCGATAAAACACATACAATAAATAACACAAGCTTAGAGCATTACGATTCATGTGGATGGACAACTTCCTCACGAGTTTTATTCAAGAGTTGTGTGCTCTAAGCAGTTGGGTGTTCTCGATTTCGACCCACACCTGTGTGTGCTGTCTGATTTCGTGGAGTGTTGAGTAACTAAATACATTTGTTTTGCTGCCCAAATAACGTTAATGTGCAATAAAAACTCTTACTGCTGAGATTCTGTCTTTTATTTAGTTGTGAATGATCATCCTTCTGTGCGACTCCATATCAACGAACTGTAATTACCGCTAACACGACGTAGAGTTTTCTAAAGGGTTCTTTTTGCGTTTAGTATGTAGATTTCGCGTTTTCAAGTACATGTCTGTCATGTTACAATGTGGTGCCGTGACCAGGAGATGGAGTTTTTCGAAGTCACAGATGGATGTTTCGGTTCATAACTAAATGTTACTGACCGCATGTTCTGAGTTGTTTAATCCAAATTGAAATTTTTGTGTGTATTTCCACAGCAAGCCTACAATTAAAACGCCAAACGTTTTATTATGGCGGAAAACCACGATCGCGAACGACCAGAGGATAACCCAATCGTGCTAGTAACGTCTGATGTCGCGGACATCTTTCGCGAATGGCGCGAGGAACAACGTGAACAACAACGCGTGCAACACTCGACTATAAGTCAGGGGATGGTGGAGTTAGCGCAATCCGTTCGCGATATGACGTCTCGTCTCGCGGAAACGCTCACGCACTTACAATCGGTCGTAACGTCTGTTCAAAACGTCCACGGGTCTGTACTAGCGCCTAGTACAGCGCGTTCGGTTAATCAAATCGCTCAGTGTATTCGAGTGCCAAGTACGTCAGCAGGTACGAACCTGTCCGATGACGCTGGGCCCCGTATCTCGCAACCAGCTTCGGAAGCTACAACGGATAGTGTACCCACGGTAGGTAACAATTTAGCGTCGACGCCCGCGTTACCTTGGTTATGGTAATTTAATTCCGAACGCGGCATTCATACGCTACCTGAGAAACCGAAATTCAATGGTAGTGGTAACGTCAACCCAGTGCGATTTTTAGATGCTATAGAGCGGTATTTTAGACGTCTAAAAGTCCCGAGAGAATTGAATTTAGAAATGGCGCGAGACTGTCTCACCGGAGAATCGATTGATTGGGCGGAAGTCTATTCGGGGTGTTGGTCGACTTATAATGATTTTAAAACCGATTTTCTACCCACATATTGGTCAGACCGCGCAAAATAAAGTACGTCATAAAATTAGTACGGATCGGTGGGATGTTAAGAAAACACCCAGCATGCTCAATCATCTCGCGTATCACGTAAGTCAACACAAGATGTTGACTAATCAAATGCCGGAACCCGTCTTCGTTTCAGAAGTAATTCGCCACTTTCCCATACATTTGCAATCACTGTGGCAAGTGATGGGGAAAAACACCATTACCGAACTAGCAGAGTTTTTGCGTCGGCAAGAAGCTACCACGCGTATCGTGCAAGAACGTCGGGTTGCCAGTAAGCCAACTACCCGAGTTGACGCAAAGGGGGATGGAAACGCGACAACGCTTAACTCTCGTACTAGCGGCGCACCACGTACTAAACCGTATAACGTACCACCAGGTCGGTATAACAGACAGCCGCCGCCTACTAGCCAACTGCATAATACCAGTGGCGCGGGAAACGACAAACCGAAGAATTAAACGGCCTACAATCTTCGGAAGTCCGCGAGGCCGGTATAGATTATATTTCGAAAACCGCGAACAATATATTATTGCGTATGGGGTGGAGACCGGGATTAGGGTTAGGCAAATACCATCAGGGTATCACTGAGCCAATCGCCGCTAGAGGACGCGTATCGCAAAGTCAGCAAAGCAAAAGATTGCCGTTCGAACCGCGCAATAACACTACGGGTGTAGAACGTACGTTCATTGTGTCATCAATATATCAGGACTTCGTAGAGGAGGAATAGTCCTCCGAGTCAGCGCCGGACCGCACGGTACCAGAGATCACGGTGGAGGTGGCGGAAACCACAGCGGTGGCACTGATCGACACAGGTAGTGAAGTGACGTGCGTAGCGGAGGATCTCTGGTTGACATTGCGATCGAAAGGTATCGAAGTACCTGCATTGCCCGTAACTGCGGTACAATTACGCGGCGCAATGGGACAACGGAGTAAGCGGATTACCAGACAAGTGCTGTTGCCGGTCAAGATTGGTGATGGTACCGTGGATCTACCATGTCTGATCGTTAAACATTTAATCCCACCTATTATTATCGAGGCGGACTGGATGCATGAACACCAAGTGCACGTCAATTTTCAGAATACTACAGTTTCATATTACGTAGACGCGGTTGAGGTAACGGTTCCGTTTCAACCGCGAACTAAGAAGATCCAGACCGCGCTTAACCACGTATACAGTTGTGAACCTCTGGAGGTAGAACCCCAACCGCGTCGTTCGCGAAGTATCATATCGGACCTTGGGCCAGAGGTAAAGCTATGGGACAAAGTCAACGCCACGGGGCTTCCGAAAACCGAACAAAATAGGCTATTCAACATCATAAAACGACATCATAAAATTTTCGCTACACGCCCGGGATTGACGCGTTCTTATGAACATAAAATCACGTTGAAGGATAATTCGTCATTCACTAAACGTTCATACCCCGTGCCTTATGCATTACGTGACGCGGTGGAAGAACAATTAAAAACTATGGTGGAGCTCGGAGTAATTAAGCGCGAAGCATCGGAATATTCAAGTCCGATGACGGTTTTAAAGAAGAAAGACGGTTCCGTGCGTATATGTCTAGATGCGCGTGCGCTGAATGATAAAATGTTGTGAAGCGCCACCTTGTGTAGAAGAGTTAATTCAACGGTTCCATCACGCGCGATTTTTAACATCCATTGATTTACGTTTATTGTATTGGCAGATCCCACTGCACCGGGATAGTAGAAAATATACCGCTTTCTTGTATAACGGTCGGAGTTACACCTACCAGGTATCACCTTTTGGACTTAAAACAGCGGTTGCTAGTTTTTCGGCCCGGAGGTTCGTGAATTTACAATAAATTATATAGACGACTTGCTCATTGCGTCACCAGATTTGCCAACTCATTTAAAACATATCGAACTCGTTCTACAAAGACTAAGTCATGCGCGAATCACAATTAATTTGGAAATAACGTTTTTTATTCAAACCGAAGTCAAATTTTTAGGACACATACTGTCAGCCGCAGGTATACGGCCCGACCCCAGTAAGCTCGAAGCTATTCAGAATTTCCCAACACCGAGTAAAATCAAACATCTCCGTGCGTTCCTCGGCATGTGTAACTTCTACCGACGGTTTCACATGGAATACAGTAATACTACCGGACCATTGTTACATTTATTAAAAAAGGGTACGAAATGGCAGTGGAAGGCAGATGAAGCCAAGGCATTTCAAGCGGTCAAAGAACTGTTCATTCGTACAGTCGTCTTAATGCATCCGATACCGGGTCGGTCATATATCTTACAGACAGATAGTTCGGGATACGGGATTGGGGGAGTGTTAGCTCAAGAAGATGAGAGTGGCGAAGTGCTTGCCATCGGATTTGTAAGTCGATCACTTAAAGGCGCGGAATTAAATTATACTACGACCGAGAAAGAACTTTATTCTATCATCTTCGAACTGATCACCAAGCATTGAAATTTTTAAAGCAATGCAGATTGTTAAGTGAACGGTTGACACGGTGGGTGTTATACATGCAGCAGTTTGATTATGTAATTGAGCACGTACCGGGAAAACTAAATATTGTAGCTGATACGTTATCTCGGTATCCACAAGATTCGGCGGTGGTGAACGAGGTACGGACTCGCGAACCGATGGTAGCCGCGTTTAAAGTCGACGGATTCGCGGAAATACAGGACGACTTCCGCGTTATAACCGATAAACAGCGCGAGGACATCCGTCTCAATAAAATAATCGAACAGTTAACAAGGAGAACCGCGGTGGAGGATATGCCGGTGCATATACTTCTGGTTATTAAGAATTATCAATTACAGAATGACGTGTTAGTACATCATGAGCCGTTTCATAGACGTACTACGATCGCGGTACCGCGTTGTTTAGTCGATCGGCTGATATGGCATTATCACTGGGAGTTAGGACATTTTGGCCCCGTTAAAGTCCATGCGGTATTAAAACAAACATTATATTTTCCCAACATGGATAAACGTTTGAGACAGTTCATTCGGACTTGCGACTTGTGTCAGAAGACAAAATAGCCAAACCAGCACATCGAAAGGCCTATGCAACCGGTATTAGCAACTAACGTCGGAGAGATTGTCGCGGTAGATTTATACGGGCCATTGCCACAAGGTCGAGGGGGGGGGGAGTAACGTATTTATTCGTAGTGTTGGACGTATTCTCGAAGTTCGTAAAGCAATACGCGCTAAAGAAAGCCAACACAGCGGCATACGCGAGTCGAATCACGCGGGACTATCTTCAGGTGATTAAACCACCGAGTATACCTAGCGATCACGGTAAACAGTTTACAGCGGACTTATGGAAAGAGACTTTGAGATCGGCGGGCATCAAAGCGGTGTACTCTTCCATACGTCTTCCGGCATCGAACCCGTCGGGTCGGGTTATGCGTGAATTAGGACGAATCTTTCGCGCGTATTGTCATACGCAACACAGCCGCTGGCCCGAAAAACTTCAGAACATCGAAGATTGTTTTAACGCCGTCCCACATGAGAGTACCGGTTGTACTCCATATGAGTTAGCAATAGGTAGACCGCCGAAGCGTATGTTAGATAGGGTTACGCAGAATATTTTGCCCGCGGAGTTAGATTAGATAGAGCGGAAGTAACAGAAGCTGCGAGAGAAGAGCTTCAGCGGAAGGCTGATCAGCGGCGGCGCGGTCAAGCTCGGCGAGGGGGCAGGATAGCAAAATTCCGGGTAGGGAACTTGGTCTTGTTAAAAACTAATCCTGTCGCGAATCCACTACAGAAAATCACCCCTAAGTTTTGTCTCTTGTACGACAGTCCTTATGAAATAAGCGGGACTCCGTTTCCTAACGCATATGCTCTGGTAACGGAAACCGAACAGCGGAAAGGGGTATACAATACCGCCAACTTGAGAGCGTATCATAGATAGGACGCTAAAAACACGCATACTACGCCACTGGCCTCGGTCCATAGTCAGTGTTAGTTAGTTGGGGGAGGGGGATTGTTAAACATCATTAAGAAAGGGTAGTGTACGATCATTGCGAGAAAGTAGAATAGTTCGGAAAAAGTCGCAAAATCAACAGAGTTACAACTCTTCCACGGCGCCGCGGCCGTGAAAGCACCCGAACCACTGTCCACGCCAGAATACGTGACGACGTACGATTTACCACCGACGCCAGGGAAGACGATCGCCTGGGATCACCTTGCGCGAGGGACGGGAACCGCGGGGTATTCTGCGCAGGAAACACCGCGAGTATCAGAGACGGCACATCGAGTGCAAATAATAGACGTTGTAGGATAGATTTAAGTCGCCCTATACGGGTTGTGCCTTTGCTATTGTTTAAATAATATAACCAGTCTTGATTAAATATACGTGAGTCATATTATTAAAAGTAGAAGCGTGAGAGAAAGGTGAAAAAGTGTAAGCAGTGTTAGTAGGGTAGCGTAGGGTAACCAAATGCAGTAACCGTCGCGCGTATAAGTACATAATTAATTTCACCCGCGTTCACTAATTATAAACGAGGGAGAATGTGACGCGCCGGTCATGAGATGTTAGTTTTTCGTTTGAAAACCCTCTTTCTTGCGTTTAGTATGTAGATTTCGCGTTTTCAAGTACATGTCTGTCATGTTACAATAGCTAGAAAATTTGCACCGAAGTGGTCTGGTCCATATCGAGTGACAAGTGTATTGGGTCCCGTAACATATAAAATAAAAGAAATATACGGTAATAAGCAGTGTACTGTACCGCCGCGTTTAAATCATAGTGACTCGGACGATAGTGACACAGATAATGAACAAAGTGACAATAATGATGATGTTGAGTTGGACAATGGACATTATGAACCGGTGGGTAACGGAGATATCGCACCAGCCCGCCCTCACTCTCCGCGACCGAATCATACCCGCAGTCAAGGGCCAGTACCAGATCTGCCCCGGGTATTGCCGAGGCACATTTAAAATAAGTGTGAAAAAGACATAAGTGCGAGAGAAATAGACGTAGGGACAGAGTGAAAGGTGAAATAGACACAAGTGCGAGAGAGGTAGACGACGGGACAAAGTGAACGGGGAAAAAGACATAAGTGCGAGACAGATAATGGCGGTTACAATAGTGTTGGTGATATTAACAATTATGTGGTTAGTGACACTGAATCAAAGTTTGATCGCGTATGACTGTCAGTAACGAACATTACGGCCATATCATTGCGCGACGTGGGCCATTGTCTAGTTCCTACGACGGGATACAATGTAGTGAAGAAAAACGTCCAAATACTGCAGCGACGGATGTTTGATCGGATTCGCGTTAGATCGTGTCTAATGGAGGAAACTCGAATCATAATGCATTGCGGAATGCGTAGTCACAATTCCATCGTGCATCAACGTGCAATAACTACGTACGTAGTAGTGGAACAGAAGGACAGAGTGTTTGCAATCAGCTTACGCAATAATGATGAAGTATGCGGCATACACGTGTGGAGCACTGAGCATCCTAAGCTGCTAATAGTGGACAATTACCAGCAGTCCAGGCTTACCAGAAGTCTGCGGAAGGCGACAGAGGTCGATCTCACGGCCTACACAAATTCAAAGTTTTTATATGTGGAACAGGCGTATTATCGGGCTATAGATCAGCTCTATGCCGACGCTGCATATCGGCGGTGTCTTTTGAGAAGGGAGGTATTGTTGAACCGTCTACTGACCGCACCGTTGACACCGAACGCAGTCAGTGCAATTATTAAGAACAAGTTAGGGTATGTAGGAAGAATGGCAGGCGAGGTCCTGTATATACTGCAATGCATACCGCGGATAGTGCAAATCCGCCGAGTGACCGAATGTTATCACGAACTACTAGTCAAGGCTAACAATGAATCACTGTTCATGTCACCCATAACTCGCATCTTGCAACGGAATGGTGAACAAACAGAGTGTAACGCACTAATACCGCCTGTCTACCACATAGATGTACAGTGGGTGGGCTTCACCCCAGTTACGACCTTCGGACTAGAATCAATCGAACTGCCCGTAGACACAGAGCCAGAATTAAAATTTCAACCAATCCAGAACCTCGGAACCGGAGGTTTATATACCGAAGACGAGATTAAAACGGCACAAGAAGCTATCATGTTCGGCTTAGAAAGAGCCGCGGTCAGTAACATACTGACAAGGAAAACGGCCGGTCTGGAAGTAGATTCACAATGGACTTCAGTGCTCAACTTATTTAACAAGAAGGAACTTGAGCAAATAGCCCAATCAACAATAAGACAACTATGGGGCTGGTTCGAGCATTTGGGAATATTCACAAGCGGGATTCTTGGCATATATTTTATTATTCGAGTAACTAAATCTTTCATTGAGATTATTCTTAATGGAGTGGCGCTACATAGAGTGGCAGGATGCGGCCTGTCCATGGTGGCCTGCATATAGGATACATTGACCTTGTGGACAATACATAATCACCACAGCAGGGCACCCTCTCAAGACGCACCCGTCGAACAAGTGGAGCTGTCATCATGTCACAGCCAAGGGAGATAAAAGAAGGTGAGACGTGTGAAGAGTCCGGACCCAGCGAAGAGACCAAATGGCCATAAACCATGCAGTTTATAATATGCAATGTGACAGCCCTGGGTCACATGCAAGACTGCAAGTCAAACAGGCGTCAGTCTAATTCTAACCATGGAAGCAATAATCTACGCTATCCGAGCGATCCGGAAAGAGCGAGTACAAAGAGCGTCGTGGGTCGAGTGTCTGCAAATGGCACGTGGTTTTAAGCAGGCCGATGAGCCGCCAGTGGGAAATATATACGGTTTTCTGGAATACCTGATACACCAGGAAATCATGCTCCTGGATACAAACCGCCGTAGACGCCGCAGGGAATACCGGCTCGACCACCGGCTACAGGCGAGCGTGCCCATGGACATCGACGAGTGGGAGGAGGAGACGTCATCGGGCGTCGGGGACGACGCGTCCACCACTGACGACGAATCCAGTGAGAACGACGGACTGGAGGGGGAAGAAGAGGACAAGGACGCCGACGTCGTCATGAAAGGCGAGGTCGACGAACCGGTCAAGGGGCCGGCACCGGACTACATCGAGTCTGTTGAGAGCGGAGTAGAGGACGAGGAGGACGTCGACGACGGCGAGGTAATAGTGGAGGACGAGGACTGGGACGCCGAAGCTGACCAGGGTTATGAGCCGCTGACGCCGCCTCCCGAGGACATGTGAGAGATAGAAGACTAAGTAGAGAGAAGTGTGCAGTGACCAAAAGTTAAGTGGGTGTTAATTAAGTGCATGTTAGTATTAATTATATTGTTTATTTTTTTGTTTTGTTACCACTCATTATTTGCATGTTAGTATTAATTGTTTATTTTATGTTTATGTTACCAACCATTATTAATTCATACGTAACCATTATTATAAATATTCTTTATATTTTTACTCATGTTATTCATTACTGATATATCCGTGTTTTATTATGTTTTGTTTGGTTAATTATATTCGGTAGTTTATTGTTATGTTGGTCATGAGTTGCTATACAAATATGTGCTAAATGACGTTATTTTAATTTTTGTCCTTTTAGCTAACCTCCCTCCTGTTGTTGTCCCGGATGGGCGTGAAAATCCGATAAGTAAGATAAGCCTACGGTGGAGACCCTGTCACTCCACTTGTGCACCTCTGGCCTTAAGGCAGGTCGCGCCCATATTTTGTTGGTAGTTAAAGTTAAGTACAAACTTATGATTTTCTTTTGTACAAGTTTGTTTGTGTTAACAATATTGGTTTTTGTTTATTTAAATTTGGTCATTTATTACATTTATTTAAATCCAACAGCTGCTCTGGTTTATTTGCGAACCCATGACTGCTCTATCCCCTACCGCGTACTGAGCCAGCTAGGCGTGAGAAAAAGTACGTCACAGTCTCATATTTCCAAAGTGTGTACAAGTGTAAATCTAATGATCCACTCCCTGTTACCGAATACGTCACTAATAGCACTATTAGAATTAATAATGTAACCAGAGAAGAAATCACAGCTGCGATAAAAAAGCTAAATAATAATTTAACCTATCGATGATATTTATTATTTATAATGAACCGATTAATATAATTATAATTTAAATTATAATAATAATTAGCACCGAAGTATTGTTGATCGATGAAGTATCGATGCTCGAACAACGTGTGATGCAATCACTCGAATTTTATCTCGGTATATATTCATCATGTAACGATGACAACCCTAACGACACCAATGCCATGAGACATCAGCAGAGAGTCGCAGGTAAAAGTGTTATAATGTTTGGAGATCCGGCTCAGCTGCCGCCAATTGGCAGACACATCTGGCAATCGACATTGTTGCGATATTTCGAAATTATGGTACTGAAGGAAACTGTCCGCCAGCAAAATGACAAAGGTTTTGCAGAAATGCTGAACCGAGTTAGACTGGGTAATCCTTCAACAGAAGATAATAGGTTTGTTCCAACCCGCGATTCTTGAACGGTGTTTGAACGGTTCTGGAACCGATTTATGCGCATGCGTCAACTTGGTACGATTCTAGAACCGTACTGAGAACGCAAGCGTTGGAACGGTTTTAGGACGGTTTTACATCTTCGGAATATTGTGGCACGCAATCATCTAAAAATTATATAATTTAGCGTTTATTATTTACAAATAATTACATAGCCTCCAAAGAGTAAGTATGTTCCTACCTAATAATTTTTGTTTTTCATTCTTGGTTGATTTAACACAACTTCTAAATCTTCATCATTTTCAAAAATATCTGATACATCTTCATCACTCATGTTTCATTTCAAATAGTTAACTAGTATCACCATTCCAAACGTCAAACAGCTAACAAAATTTACAATGCGCATGACAGTTCTAACCAGTTCTAACGATACTAGGTTTTCACGCGGTACCGAAATTACGATTCCGAAACCGTTCCGAAATCGATTCCATACTTGTTGGAACGACTACGGGAATCATCCTAGAACCGTAATGTCTCGGTTGGAACACATTTTAGCGAATGCGCATGAGCAGCACCGTTCTGTTACGGTTCTTCGCGTGGTTGGAACAAACCTATTGTCAATTTGGGTAATCGTGTTGTGACGAACGAGGAACTACGAAAAATCGATGTTGGCAGTCGAGGCTTGATATTGTTTCCTTTGCGACGTCAGAGAGATGCCATGAACGACATTGAACTGGACAAATTACCAGGCATATTGCGTACATACCGTGCCGAAGATGTCGATACATTACGAATGATTACTATATCATTCGTAATCACTTATTTACGGGGAAAAGTATTACCAAGTTCGGACTGATCAAAATGAAGTAGACAAAGATTTTCCGGAAAATTCGAATATTTCCACTTTCTATCAAAGAAAAATTAGGAAATTATACATTTTTATAGGACCTTTGACGTGGTTGTCATTAGTTACAATTTTACAGTGCTATTTTTCACTATTTTCGGTTCGTAATATGTTTGTTGTAATCTACACTAAATTCTCCATCAAGATATGTGGAAAAATTGACGAATATTGAGCGAATTTGCTTTGAAAATAGTGCATAAAAGTTTTATGCACAAAAAGGTTACTAAATGCATTAATTCTCAGCCGAAACTCAAGTGATTATATGTGGAAATTTGTACACAAATAAGATTTCACATCTCGATATTACGTACGTATTTATTTGGAACCTTGAGATAAATTTCACATTTTTAATCTCACATTAAGTTATTTAACTTTATGGATCGAATTGCACGTTGATTAATATAATAATAGTACTTCTCTTTTGTAAAATTAGTATTTCTTCCAAAACAATCAAAATCCTAATATTAAATTAAACTTATTTATATTTCAAACAAATGATCAACAATAATTATAAATAGATTTTTGTGTAGTTTCATATGGAAATAATCAGAGTATAAGAGTATACAAGAATATAATAATAAACTATAGCTTGTAAAATGGTGAGTAACCGCAGTTGGTAGGATTCGAACCTACGCTCCCAGAGGGAATCTAATTTCTAGTCAGACGCCTTAACCCCTTAATGCGCGTTTTTTTTTTTTTCGAAAATTGTGGTAAGATCAGTTTTAGGTTGAAAAATGCAAAATATAGGTTTGGTTTGAGATTAATTTAATTTATATATATATATTATATTTATATTATATTTATATATATTTTTCACTAAGAATGGTACCTTTGTCTGTATAAATGATCGAACCGCAGTAGATAGGACTCGAACGTAAGCTCACATAGGGAATATGATTTCTAGTCAGACGACTTAACCACTCGGCCACGACTGGTCTGCTTCAGTTTAGATGTATTATAATTCAGAACAGCACAACTAACAATAGCTTGTAAAATGGTGAGTAACCGCAGTCGGTAGGAATTGAATCTACGCTCCCAGAGGGAATCGGATTTCTAGTCAGACGCCTTAACCACTCGGCCACGACTGCTCTACTTGAGTTTAGATTTATTATAATTCAGAGCAGTACAACTAACAATAGCTTCTAAAATGGTGAGTACCGCAGTCGGTAGGACTCGCTACATCGTTTTTAAAAGTAATCCAATTCAGAGCATGTGACGTACTTTCTTTGCGCGGGCACTAATCAGACGGTCAATTCTGCTTTAGTCTCCTGACTGCAGGGTTGGCCACGGATACTCAGTGAAATTGTGAGGAAAACCTAGGGATCAGCACGAATAAACACACAGTTCTCTTTCTCACGGGTTGTAACAGTATATTCACAGAACTTACTTGATTACGTAAATATTTCTATATATGACAATTATATATATATATATATATATATATATATATATATATATATATATATATATATATATGTATATATATATATATACACAAAATTATTTACAATAGAAGGCCGACGGCCTGGGGGTCAAAGGTCAACCTTGAATACAGTGGAGCGGTTCGTTTGGATATCGACGTTGTGTGGGATGTCATTAATCGGATTCTCCAGAGTAACGCAGAGATTTTTCGTGATGAACAGCTAGTGATTAAACTAACACAACTGAGCCTGCCGGTTGGTCGTGGAAAACAAAAAAAGTACGGTATTATGGAGATAGACAATAAAGACAATTTGTATCTCTGGTGGTTGCTGAATCGTGGATGAAAAAGGAGCAAACTTTTAAAGCCGTGGCAAATGTTAGGAGCGGTATTCAATGTATTAACGCGCGTGATTTGCTTGTAGAAACCGGGATAAGAATTCCTAATGAGGGCGCAGGTATACAAG
This sequence comes from Carabus problematicus, assembly GCA_963422195.1. NCBI lineage: Eukaryota > Metazoa > Arthropoda > Insecta > Coleoptera > Carabidae > Carabus > Carabus problematicus. Next base: position 14,583,327 of record OY728581.1, on the reverse strand, counting down.
AAATAATAGAATTTCAGCGTCATTTTAAAGAGTACAGTATTGTAGTTTACGCGTACGGTGGGCGAGGGGAAGGTATTTCTGAAAGGGCCAAGGTTCGAAATTTACCGCGTCTTAACATCTTGCACCATGAAAATCATTTTGCCGTTATTAAAAGCCTTACTGCTGCTTTTTCATCAAAGTACTTTTGCGATCCGTGTCACAAGCCGTACAATGCATTAGCTAATCACCGTTGTGAAAATATATGTGCATTTTGCCAACATAACCCGGCCTGCCCTCCGAATACATTGTACGTGCATTGTGATCGGTGTAATAGACGATTCCATGGCCAGCAGTGTTTTGATAGACATATAACCAGCGATGTAATAAAGAACGGATGTGTAAAAAGTGCCACAAAGTGTACAAAGTTACGAAGGATAGACAGCATGAGTGTGGTGAAGTTTTTTGCAAACTGTGCGACGCTTATAAAGTACCGAACCATAAGTGCTACATACGTAAAGACAAAAAGTCCGCGAAAGATAAAAAACATTTATTCGTGTATTATGATCTAGAGACGCGTCAAGAAAAAAATCGTTGGTACAGACAAGGTGCACGAGGTGAATCTATGCGTTACTCAGCAAACCTGTGATGCGTGTAGTGATGTAGAACATGTGACAGTGTTGTGTGGTTCATGCGGTGTTCGTCAGCATATATTTAAGGACAACGTAATCAAAAACTTTATTGAATATATACTTTTACCGTGTAGTTCATTTTCCACCGTAACTTGAATTGCGCACAATGCGAAAAGTTTCGGCTGCCAATTCAGCCTTCAACATTTAACAGAGGCAATGAATATGAAACCGAAATTGATTCTGAGTGGGAATAAAATTCTCCTTCTTGAAATTAACTACAGAATAAGATTTATTGACTCTGTTAATTATCTACCGATGTCTCTGGCAGCCATAACGAAGGCTATTATGTACCTTCTGCCGGTAGTAAAAAAAGGTTATTTCCCACACCTGTTTAATACTTTGAAAAATGCATTCTACGACAGGCCCGCTACCTACTGTCGGTTTTTATGGCTGCGATACAATGCCTCTAGATGCCTGCGAAAAGTTCTTGCAATGGCACACACAGCAGTCATCCGTTAATATAACTGTGGAATACTGTATTTCCGACGTCGAAATACTGAGTCGCGCGTGTAATAAATTTAGAACCTTCATCAAGGACTGTAACGTGTTTCCGTTCACGGAGACGTGACAATTTCTTCAGCTTGTAATCATGTTTTTCGGCGGGATATCTTAAAAAAGACACAATAGGTATTATTCCACTAGGGGGCTACCGAATGCGAGATAACCAATCGAAAATCGCGATTCAATGGCTTATAAATGAAGAGATTGTTCGCGGAATTCGAATCGAGCATGCGAGACACGGTAAGGAGGCTATCTTTGCAGGATATTTAAAAGTTGACGGGCTTCATGCCGCAAGTAATTCTGCGTTCGAATTTTTAGGCTGCTTTTGGCATGGCTGCGAGTTAGCACACCTACACAACGAAAGAAAGTCTAAACCTGCGTTTCCAGAGAACTACGGAGAAACTTTGTAAGATTCAAGCCTTAGGCTATAATCCGGAAGTGATGTGGGAATTCGCGTTTAGAAAAAAAAACTAGACTATGATACAGTTTAAAAAAATGCTGCATAGTCATCCGCTTCTCTTAAATTTGCCATTACAACCGCGTGACGAGTTTTTCGATAGGCGTACCGTAAATACGGTGTTGTACAAAAAGACAGGAGGACTGGAAAAAAATAAATATGTAAATGTCTGTTCCCTGTATCCCTACATCTGCAAGTATGGCAAATTCCCGGTCGGGCATCCAGAAATTTATGTGGGTACAAAGTGTGCCGCTGTAGTAGGACCCGGTAACAACATTGACCAGGTAGTGAGTCTCATAAAATTCACAATTCTACCACCCGCTAATCTATTCCATCCAGTATTACCACGGAAAGTGCATAACAAGCTAATGTTTGCATTGTGCCTTACATGTTGTGATGAACTAACACAGGTAGAATGTACGCATGCTGACGGGCAACGACAATGCACTGGTACATGGGTGGCTGATGAAGTGCAACGCGGAGTGCAGCTCGGCTACAGAGTGATTGAAGTGCTGGAAATGTGGCAGTACAAAGTCACAACATATAGCGGAGCTGACCGGGCGGGCGGACTCTTTGTTGACTATATCAAAGTAGTAGTAGATACCGCTTTGGCAGCGGCATCTGGCGCACGTGCGGGGGTGGGGTTCTAAGAATCATAATTGGGGGTGCAGGTGTTGAACTCGTGTGTTTTTAATTCGCACAGGTGTGTCGTATTCTCTCATGTTTTTCAATTTGTTCAAAATAAATATGTGTAATATGGCGGTCTTTACCTGTTCTATAGTGTTACTACATCTAACTGTATAACAGGGTGTTTTTCACAACACGGATGATCTCCAAAGCATGTGCTTTTGTAGCATTACTTGCTTCTAAGATTTCTAGATAGGGATACATAATTTACTACACATGTCATTTTCATATCTAAGGGCCTCCAGTAACTTTACCCTGTGCTATCTAATGTACATTCTCTCTCTTTAAGACCACACACGCACAGACGCTGGACAAGTGTTCTCACGGTGTTTACTTTATTTACGACAATTTATTCGGTGTGTTCAAAACAGAGGTAATATGACTGTCTTTACCTGTTCTATATGCTACAGCTAAACTGCATAGGTGCAAAACAAAAGTGTCATTGTGTTTCAAGACACTGACTGTCTCCAGACACCTCTGTACTATTTCCTTTTAAGATTAGGTTTCTAGATAGGGTTACGTAATAAATCGCAATTTACGCGCGTATCATTGCCATTGTATTAAGTGAAGGTAACAGGAACCGTACCCTTTGTATTATTGCCTTCTAAGACTCGTTTTTCTTTTCCGTCAGGGTAAGTGACACACGGGAATAAATCGTAGTTTTAGGTGACCGGGGGAGAGGAGGAGAGGAGCGGTACACGGACTCCGACGCCACGGAGATGGCCTTCGACGAGGTCTAGCCACCCGTAGCCAGTCCTGAGACCGGAGCTGTATCCGATGTCTTGCCGAGGACGACGTCCGTCAGGACGTAGCAGAGGAGGGCGTCCGTCCAAGGGGGTATCGCCGATGTCGACATCGAGGTCCCCGCTGAGGACGAGGTTGAGGTGTCCGATGCTGACGATGTCAGCCAGGTGTCGTCAACACATATCCAGTGCGGCCAGCGATCCTCCGTGGTCGCGTCGCAGGGGGTACAGGCCGGCGATGACATCGACGACGACAAGTAACAACACTCACCCGACGCCCAGGGGAACTGGTGGGAGAAGGACAGCGAGTGGGAACGGAATATGGGGCTTCTTCCACCAGTTCAACCCAGCGACGCCACGGCGGTGGACACGAGAGCAGCTCTTCACAATCGCGAGATTGTGTTCGGGTTCGCTGCGGTATGTAGAGACTTCCAGTTACCTACATACAGCAGCCAACACGATCGGCACGACAGATTGCTGTGCGGGCAGTTTGTTAGCGGTGACGCGGAGCGATGTCTATTTCTTGTTGTAGGAATAGACCCGCTCCGTGCATTTGACGTTTGTTTGTGATTAGCAAACACTCGCACACGCGAAATCTGTCGTTTCGATCGACGAAACGACATTTTCGCGATGGTGAAGAGCCGAATGGGTCGTCCGGGCGGATACAAGTACGCGGGTGTCTCGATCGGGGCCACCAACGGTGGTGGTCTGCATTTCCGCAGGGTCGAGGCTCCGTGTCAATCACATCTGACGAGGAGGATAGCATACTAGCCGCCAGATCCTGCATCCAATTACGTACGGATAATATAATAGAAGAATACGGTTACGCTTATAACATGTACGTAACTTGGATGCAGGAACTGGCGGTGGAGGTAATTACAGTGAACGGCGAGGCGAGCGACATTTCTGATACGTGCTATAAAAAGCTACTTAGAGAACGCTCGAGAGTCTTTTAAGAAGCGCATAAATGAGACGGGAGACAATTTTAAAAGGAAAGCTGAAAATAAAATTGACAAATTACTTACAGGCTCCGGTTATAAAAGGAACCGAGTAAACGTCAGGTATAAAGTGCCGAGTCATAAGTGCTACATACGTAGAGACAAGAAACCCGCGAAAGATAAAAAACATTTATTCGTGTATTCCGATTTGGAAACGCGTCAGGAAAAAATCGATGGTACAGACAAGGTGCACGAAGTGAATCTCTGCGTTACTCAGCAAACCTGCGATGCGTGTAGTGATGTGGAAGACGTGACAGTGTTGTGTGGTTCGTGCGGTGTCCGTCAGCATGTGTTTAAGGACAATGTAATCAAAAACTTTATTGAGTATATACTTTTACCGCGTAGTTCATTCTCCACCGTAACCTGTATTGCGCACAATGCGAAAAGTTTCGACTGTCAATTCATCCTTAAATATTTAACAGAGACCATGAATATGAAACCGAAATTAATTCTGAATGGGAATAAAATTCTCCTTCTTGAAATTAATTACAGGATAAGATTTATTGACTCTCTTAATTACCTACCGATGTCTCTGGCAGCCTTAACAAAAGCTATGGACCTTCCGCCGGTGGTAAAAAAAAGGTTATTTCCCGCACCTGTTTAATATTCTGGATAATGCATTTTATGTAGGCCCTTAGCTGCTGCCAATTTTTATGGCTGCGATACGATGCAGGTAGATGCCCTCGAAAAGTTCTCGCAATGGCACACACAGCCGTCATCCGCTAATATAATTTTTAATATGCAACGGGACATTGTAGAATACTGTATTTCCGACGTCGAAATACTGAGTCGCGGGTGTAATTAATTTAGGAAAACCTTCATCGAGGACTGTAACGTGTGTCCGTTCACGGAGGCCGTGACAATTTCTTCAGCTTGTAATCGTGTTTTTCGGCGGGAATATCTTAAAAAAGACACAATAGGTATTATTCCACTAGGGGGCTACCGAATGCGAGATAACCAATCGAAAATCGCGATTCAATGGCTTATAAATGAAGAGATTGTTCGCGGAATTCGAATCGAGCATGCGGGACACGGTAAGGAGGCTATCTTTGCAGGATATTTAAAAGTTGACGGGCTTCATGCCGCAAGTAATTCTGCGTTCGAATTTTTAGGCTGCTTTTGGCATGGCTGCGAGTTAGCACACCTACACAACGAAAGAAAGTCTAAACCTGCGTTTCCAGAGAACTACGGAGAAACTTTGTAAGATTCAAGCCTTAGGCTATAATCCGGAAGTGATGTGGGAATTCGCGTTTAGAAAAAAAAACTAGACTATGATACAGTTTAAAAAAATGCTGCATAGTCATCCGCTTCTCTTAAATTTGCCATTACAACCGCGTGACGAGTTTTTCGATAGGCGTACCGTAAATACGGTGTTGTACAAAAAGACAGGAGGACTGGAAAAAAATAAATATGTAAATGTCTGTTCCCTGTATCCCTACATCTGCAAGTATGGCAAATTCCCGGTCGGGCATCCAGAAATTTATGTGGGTACAAAGTGTGCCGCTGTAGTAGGACCCGGTAACAACATTGACCAGGTAGTGAGTCTCATAAAATGCACAATTCTACCACCCGCTAATCTATTCCATCCAGTATTACCACGGAAAGTGCATAACAAGCTAATGTTTGCATTGTGCCTTACATGTTGTGATGAACTAACACAGGTAGAATGTACGCATGCTGACGGGCAACGACAATGCACTGGTACATGGGTGGCTGATGAAGTGCAACGCGGAGTGCAGCTCGGCTACAGAGTGATTGAAGTGCTGGAAATGTGGCAGTACAAAGTCACAACATATAGCAGAGCTGACCGGGCGGGCGGACTCTTGGTTGACTATATAAATAGGTTCCTGAAAATGAAACAGGAAGCATCAAGATATCTCTCGGATTGTGTCGATCCCGCCGCCAAGAACAGACGCATCGCAGAGTATGCTGACGTGGAGCAGATCGATTTAAAACCGAGGGATCTAGAGAAGAACGCTGGAAAACGGTCACTGGCCAAACTGATGCTCAACTCGTTCTGGGGTATGCATTCTTAATAATAATAATAATTCCTCCTACTTTATACTAAGTGTATATATTCATTTATGTGCAAGTAAATTTACCCAGTCCGAAAATAGGCCGCGTAAACCGGTGATCTCAACGGCAGATGAGTTGTACGATCTGCTGGCGAATCCCGCTGTGATCGTTAACCGTCTTATACCTGCAGGATCCGAAATGATGTATGTCAACTGGGAGTACAAGGGAAGCCACAGAACAATTACGCATCGTGAACGTCGTCATCGCTGCGTACACAACAGCCCAGGCGAGATTACGGCTTCACGAGTTTATGCACTCGCTAGGTGATAGTGTTCTGTATTACAATACGATATCTATCTACACAAACCCGGAGAGCTGGTGCCCCCGTAGGCAACTTTCTCGGTAATTTGACGGACGAATTAACCTGCTACGGGGCGGGTAGTTTGATCACAGAGTTTGTTTGCGGGGGACCCGAAAAATGATGCATACAAGGTGTACAATCGGGGTGTGGAGTGTTTAAACAGGTGTGTAAAGTGAAGAGCTTCAGCTTGAACTATAAAAACGCACAGACAGTGAACTTTGACACTATTAAAGACATGATATTGAGTGACAATGTAACACCACCAGTGATAGTGTCGGACAATATACGGTGTACCAGTGAACATAGTGTAGTGACACGGACAGAGACAAAAACATTTAATATAAACTTTATGAAGAGACGTTTGGAGGACGGAAACTCCTATCCCTATGGATATAAAAAGCAAAGACTTATTTAAATGTGTGTGTAAGTAGAATAATGGGCAGTTTCAGATGGCCCCCATTGTTCTGAGGTCATTCTCGGAATTCCTTTGTTCTGAGGTTATTCTCAGAATTCCTTTTGTTTGTTTTTCTAACAAAGGAGTACCTTTTTTAAGGGTTTGGCCTCCTAAGAATTCCGGGGGTGCAAGTGTTGGATAAAAAAGGGTATACACCTGTACAAGGCTAAAATTACCGAACAATATGTGCATTGTGTTTGTACGTGTAGAATACTGACGGAAGTCACATTCAGCTATGTCGCTAGCTTAGACTAAACACTTAAATAAAAATTAGTTTTTTAAATTGTTGTTGTTAGCATCGAAGTACTTGTACTTTAGAATATTGACAGGTGTCATATGCAGGGTATATCGCTGGCTTAGAATAAACACTTAAATAAAAATTAGTTTTCGTATTTACTTTTAAATTGTTGTTAATAGCGAGATACTTGTACTTGTAAATATGTTGTACGAAACTAAAGTTTGTATATTCCATATTATTATATAAGTGTAGGCAGTAGTTAGTAATTTCTATTTGTTGTTAACAGCAGAATACTTGCAGAATACCGACACAAAAATACGCCCAAGTCCCGTAAAAATAACTTTGATTATTTTGTTAGCAGCGGAATATTTGCACTTGTAGATCGCATACGACTATGTGTTAGTTAAAACATTTTGACACGTTAAATAAAATTTGTTATATTTCATTTCTATTTACTGCTAACAGCGAAATACTTGTAGTTGTAGAATATTAACGTTTATAATTGGCATTAAGCGATATACCTCTTTGTTCCTTTCCTTGGTGAAATAAATTCTTTCTACACGATAATATTGAAGTGTTTTCAAAACCTATTGCACTTGGGGTGATTTTAAAAAGAGAAATAACTCATGTCACTAAAAATTACCGGTATAGAACCACCCTAAGGCGGAGCACTCTTGCACGTGTCTTTCTATCAAAAGGGTGTCGAAACAGACCTTAGCCGCTAACTTCCTTTTTCGCATACACATTCACCGGAATTCTTAGAAGGCGGACCCTCTTTTAGACCAACAAAAACTGTCTTTCTCTGTCGGTGATTTTTTTTTATGACAACCCTAGCAAACTACCTGTTTTTTTTTTAAGGGGACTGACCTTATCTATAAGTCTACGTACTTTTTCGCTGGGTGTAGTGAAGGATAGAGATATAACCTGTCTCCCTTACATTCTGTAATACTTTACTATTTAAGCGGGTGATTGAAAATGATAGTTAGTTCACTAAGCGACTTGAACAGTTGAAACTTGCAAAATGTCTCAAGAGTATTGACTTCAGAGGGTGATTTTCTGGCATTCTTCAATATTTGTGAAGATATCCTGTAGGAAGTATTGGAGCCGAAGCGTTCGAGGAAGGTGTCTTCTTCGGAAGTTGAGGATGAGCCACCACGCTTTAACATCGTGACAGACGTCTCGTGTCGTGTTAAGCGGTTCAACATGGAGGGGCGGCGTGTAACTTTCCATATGTCCGATCCATCTGCAGATGTGAACCCTGTCGTCTGGTTCAGAGAGGGTATGGAAGAGTTAATTAATCATATTTTGCGGACTGTACAGCCCTCAGACCAGATTGGATTGGTTATGTGTACACCACAGTGTGAGCTGGGGCCTGCATGGATTAGTTTCCGACGTACAGATCAAATGCACATCGATGTCATGTGGGATGCGATTGCCAAGATACTGCAGAGTAATGCTACACTCTTTTCCAGCGGTAACATGGAGGTAGTAATGACGTGTGTGTATGCCGGTAGTAACCGGTAATAGTAGGAGACTGAGCTGCCGCGGAGTGCAATATGCCGATTTCTGTCGCAGGAAATACAGTATTATTGAGACAGACAATAATAACAACCTCTGTCTACCAAGAGCACTGGTAATGGCGAAGGATCTTACGGATAAGAACTTCGAACTAAAGAATATTGTGAAAAATATTAATTCCCTTCAGGATCGCGAATGTCGTACATTGATTTGTAGTGCGCGAGTGAACATACCTGGCGAAGGATACGGGATTCCAGAGCTCGTGGAATTTCAGAGATTTTTGTCTAATTACAATATCGTTGTGTATCAGTACGATAGTCGCGGGACAGTGATATTTGAAGGGAATAAGGGTAAAGAGTTACCACGGTTAAATCTACTCCTTCACGAATCACACTACTCGTTGATTAAAAGTATGAAGGCAGCTTTTTCCACATCGTATTTTTGTGAGCCGTGTCACACAGGGTACAATCAGATAGGACAGCATAGGTGTGAAAAGACCTGCCCATGCTGCCAGCGATCACCACCATGTCCGCGTATTGTTATCACAGCAGTGTGTAAAAATTGTGATCGTGAGTTCCGCGGGGATAACTGTTTAAAGAACCATTTAAACGCATTATGTAGAAAATTAAAAAAAATGTATGCAATGTTTTAAAACATATGTCGTGCGGTCGGGAAAAGTACACGTATGCGGTATGGTGTACTGTAAAATCTGTGACGAGTATAAAAGTACTGGACATGAGTGCTACATTAAGCGCAACATTAGGAAGAAGCCGGTAGATGACGAAAAACATTTATTCCTGTATTTCGACTTTGAGACGAGGCAGGAGCGTCGTGTCGGGGACGATAAACTGCATGAGGTGAATTTGTGCGTGGTACAGTAGTCGTGTCCGGTGTGTACGAACAATGATAATATGCATCGGTTATGTGAATCGTGCGGGATTCGCCAGCATAGATTTCAAAAGGACCCTGTGGCTGAATTTGTTGAGTATGCGACTTTACCGTGGCGTTCGTTCAAAAGTGTAAAGGATTTGACTTCCAGTTCATCCTGTGTCATCTGACAGAAGCTCGAACAATGAAGCCAAAGCTGATCATGAATGGCACCAAGATCATGCTTAAGGAGATCGATAATGTTCGGTTTATTGACTCCATTAACTTCCTACCGATGTCGTTAAGCAGTTTAGTGAAAGCATTAGATTTACCACCATCAATAAAGAAGGGCTATTTTCCACATCTATTCAACACTCTGGCAAATACTACCTTTGTCGGTCCCATTCCAGCGGTCGAGTTTTACGGAGCGGACTCCATGCACACGAAATCGCATTCACGGATCCGAGGCTGTATTGGAGCAGAACATGAAGGTAGACGGATATTATGATCCAGACAAGATAGTTTTTGAGTTTTACGGTTGTCATTACCACGGGCATGATTTATACTTGCGCACTAAGCGTAATCAGGCTGTGATAAATAATCCCCAGGAAACTTTAAATTCTCGATCAGAGAGGACCATGGCGAAAGCTAAGAAGCTGCGTGAGCTGGGCTACACGGTCGTGTAAAAGTGGGAGTGCGAGTTCAATAAATAGAAGGACAATAAACTAATGCGGGATTTTGTAGAAAATCATTTTCTTCTTAATTACGCCCCACTCGAGCCCCGCGCAGCGTTTTTCGGGGGGAGAACGGGTACTTGCACCCTTTACCACAAGGCGGGCGCTGGTGAGACCATCAAGTACGTTGACGTGTGTTCGCTGTATCCGTGGGTTTGTAAATATAGAAAATTCCCGGTCGGTCATCCGGAAATTTTTGTCGGGTCCGAGTGTAGTGCGGTACTAGGCCCTAACAACTGTATAGATAGTGTAGAAGGGTTAATAAAGTGTTTAGTGCTGCCCTCGAACGATCTTCTACACCCTATACTACCCCGTCGAAATCATGGAAAGCCGATGTTCGTACTATGTCGCATACTGATGATGAACGTCAGTTTAGTGGTACCTGGGTAGCGGACGAGCTGCGACGGGCTGTACAGTTCGGATATAAGATATTACAAGTATTTGAAATATGGCGATATGAAATTACAGTCTACGATAAGGCTAGTAAAACCGGGGGACTATTCGTGAATTATATTGACCATAAAGCTATGAATATCATTGAGGGATTGACGAGTGAGAAACCCATCAGGAAAATCAAGGACTTAGAAGTTAGCAAGCAGTACCTAATACAACGTATGAAGCGTGTTTCAACAAGTTACGGGAAACGCATACTGATTGAGTTAGAAGATTGCATCGCATTCCTCCCTGCACGGTTCGCTCATATTACCGCTGAAGTATGTGACAAGTTCGCAGAATCGAATGTCATCAACACTCTAGTGTATAAGAGCGAAAAAGAGTGTAGCAATAAGAATAAAACTGTACTGGTGGAGTTTGTTAAACTGGCACGCTAAATATTGATAAGAAAAAAATGTTAAAAATGAACTTTTTTTTGTACCTGATGTATCGATCCATACCTGACTTTTGAACGAACATAAATATACAGTACTTTCTAAAACTGGTATAGGGGAAAAAGAGTCTAGTAAATGTTAACATGAACTTGTTTATATTGTTTGTACATGATGTTCCAATCCATACCTGGCGGGTACCCCGGAAGAGGTGCCAGATAATTTCACCAAAATTAGTACACAAGGTGGAAATAGTTTGACCAGCACGGGTCGAGGTGGTCCACCCTGAGGTTGACGTGGTGCTAGTGAGTGACGACGATGCCACCCAGATGCTCACTCCCGAACGTGCCATAATAACGAACAGCGCCAGAATGAAAGCCGAGCAGCAGCAGCCAGAAGCTCAGATGTACGACGACATCTTCGGGGTACGTACCCCTGACCGAGCTAACACGCCTGATATCATCCCATTCGGCATTCCGTCGGATACCGAATGGGAGCCGGAAGCTTAACCTCTAGTGTACCCGGAGGAGCTGGAGCTGATGGGGGACAACAATGTGTTTACACTACAATTGACGAGCAACTTGTCCCATTCAGGGGTCGTTGTAGCTTCCGCCAGTACATCCCAAGCAAACCCGCAAAGTACGGACTTGGTATACTCTAGGAATTGAGGTATATGTGGGAAAGCAACCACCAGGTCCCTATGAGGTCTCTAATTCGCCATTTGATCTTGTCAAACGTCTAGTTCGTCCCATTCAATATACTGGACGAAATGTTTTACAGCAGACAACTGGTTTGGTAGCATCCCACTTACCGAACATTTACTGACTAAAAATCTCACGTATGTCGGAACATTGCGAAAAAACAAAAGGGAATTACCACTGAATTTCGTTGTGATCAAGAACAGGGAGGAGAAAAGCAGTTTGTTTGACTTCCAGAAAAATGCAACTCTTGTATCGTATGTTCCGAAGAAAAAAAAAACGTGATACTCATTTCGACAATGCACAATGATGGTACCATCGATGCCACGGGAGACTTCAGAAAGCCAAAAATTATAACAATGTATAATATGACTAAAACTGGAGTGGATACGGTCGACGAAATGTGCGGAACTTACAGTACATCGAGGAGATGTAGACGTTGGCCATTGGTAATTTTTTTCAGACTACTCGATATCACGGGAATAAATAGCCAGGTGATCTTCACCAGTAACAATCCTGATACAAAAGTTATAAGAAGAAACTTTTTGAGAGAAGTAGGACTCAAAATGATAAACGATCACTTATGCAGCAGAGCAACAAATTGCCAAAACATCTCCGCCCAAAAATTGCCAAATTATCAGGTGCTGCTGAGAATCAGCCTGCAAAACCTCATTTGCCTGTAAAAAATGGCAGATGTGTGATTTGTCCAAGGCAGAAGGACATCAAAACAAAATGCTATTGCGATCTGTGTAATAAAAACATGTGTATGAAGCATATGAAAAATATTTGTGAACAGTGTTATGAATCTGTGAACGAAAGTGAGTAACTTTTAAGGGGCTGGGTTTTGTACCCCTTTGCGGTGTTTTCAGTAAATCATTATTACTTGTGAAAGACAACCTTCTTTTCTTATTTTCAATGTTTTTTCAAAGTTATACTATTATCGTAAAGTTTAGAATTAGTTTTTTTCAGGAATAAAACTTTATTTCAATGAAATTCTCATCCTTCACTTTGTTCTTTCTTTTGTTACCTTCTGATCAAAATTGAAGGCAACAAAACATAATTTCATTATCTTAATTTACCTAAACTTGATAACCTTGAAAAAATAACGAAAAAAATATCGATAACACTCAGGGACGCTTTAATGTTTGGGGTGACCGCGACACCCCGTGCGACCTATTACGTCGTGAAAAGGGGCGCGCCTGCTTAAGGGTTAAATCTGTTACATATGCAATTATCTATGCTCTCATCTTATTTCATACTTCTTGTAAAAAAATTATATTTTTTAAAAGTTTCAATACCCTTCGGATTTAAATAACTCAAATTTTTTTAATTAAAAATGTAAATGTATTATAAATATGATTACAATCTGAATCAATTAAATGTAACAATTTTACACACTGTGTTGTTTTGGTTTATATTTGATTCGTTAGGAACCAGATAAATTTCAAATAATTGTCTCCATACTTTCAAATTTGTTTGAAGGCTTGCTTTAATTTCATATACGCAATAGTTCGTTTACCCATTTTTATTTTACTTATTCACTTATTTATTATTTTTTCGATTTTTTTTAAACGTTTCAAATAATTTTAATAGTAGCAAAAACTACCCAATATTATTTAACACTAATCCACATTTATATAACCAACAAAACTAATTTTTTTCTTTATTTAAATAACCATTTTATATAACTTTAGTTTATATTCACCAACTTCGTTGAACACGTGGTGTCTTGAAATCTATGTTTATCTACATAGGTCATCCTTCAAAACAGACCACGTTTTTGTACTATAAACAATAGTATTTATAACAAAAGAACACACTGCACAATTATTTTTATTTAGTTTTAACCATTTATTATTTTTATTTTTGTAACACGTGCTCACTAAATAACCCAAATTTATCTACATCATCCATCAATATTTAGCACTTTTTTGCACTATAAACAACAGAATTTATAACAAAAGAGCACAATTCAGCTTTATTTTTTATTAATCATTAAAACTTCATTCATATTTTTAATTTTCTTTATTTTCACACTTTATCAATCTCGACCAGCTGCGCCATGTTGTGTCTACTCGCACATATTAAAGGTACGTTCGGGTATGTTTTGTGGGGAGCAGTCTTTGCGCTCGACATTTCGTAGCGTCGACAGTTCGTGAATCTTCGGCTTTACGGCTGTTTACGGCCTATGTTACACAGCTAAATATTATCTGTACTCTGACGTTTCGAAATTGTATTTGATCGCAAGTGCGGGAACGGAATAATATTTTACTATACCACTGGCACTCAAACAATCCGATTACGGTACAAAAGTAAAGAGTATAAAAGTGAAATTTATTTATTAACATATGTATTGTACACATGATCTATTATGCGTACACACAGTAATAAATACTAGCAGTAATAATGTTTGAATAATTCACATATAAGAATAAATTTATATTTATTGATACTGACAATCTTTTATGTATTTCATAACAAAATTAACAAGATATTTTAATGTTAGCCAGTTAGCCAAAGTAATCAGTACATTATTTATTTATTATATTAAAAAATAATATTATAATATCTATAATTTTTATACGCATGATGATTGTGATCAATTGTGATATGATATGCAACCAAGCTAACACATATGCATACAATACTGACTCTCGTACAATGCTGACCGCTGTGGAATAGAATATATTAAATTATTTGTAAATATATATTAACATGATAATAAAAATAATTAATATACATTTTTAAGACATATATACACTTATATCACGAATTAATATGATAAAATATTTACTATATTCCTTAAAATAACAGTAACAAAAATCGTCAATGTATATACTGCAATAACTAAAACTTTCATATCACACTCTATATATTTGATATGGTTCTCAGTGATATTTTAACTGAAAGAAATATTTATAAATCAATTGAAATATTCTATTAGCCAAACAAGAATTCAATACAAATCTACCGAGCTAAAGACATATGTATCACATATTAATGTAAATATAATCAATTGTAGCCGCTTTGCTACCTACTTATATTACATGTCATAAAAACAAACATGAATGATTTTATTCTTTTTAACTCATGAACACTTGTGCACATGTAAGCTGCTACAGCAAATTTAATGTTCCTATAATTTATTTACATATCACTCAGAATCGTTTAAATATGTAGGTACAAAGTAAGTAGATTTTTGTTACTTATATTTTGAGCAATACAGTAATATTTTAATCATGCTAATTCATGAAATAGGTGCATATACAATTTTAATATGTGAATTAAGTATTTTTACCATATATTAATATTTTGTTGAGAATTAAAACATAATATAACAGATGACCACCTGTTACATTTCGTATACGTTAGTATATATACCAAAAATGTTATTTAATTATCTTATTAACAGTGCATACCATTATGCATTAATATTTATCATATAACAAGACAGTAAATATAAATAAAAAATAACACATTTATTAATAGATTATTAGATATAATACATATTTTTACATGCACAATCACATGATCATAGTGTGAATATGAAATTATACTTTTTGGGACTTATGTGATGATTCTCTAACAGCTGGTTACTCCTATTTATTTATCCTTAATGTTATATATTAAATTTATTGAAAGGTGTTGACAGTTGGTCATAAGCATCATCCGAATGAGGAATGCAAACTGCATACATTAGGAAGACGAACAGCAGCAGAGTGCGATCTTTGTAAAGATTTTCGCACAAGTTGAACTACAATATCCATGTACAGCTACTTTTCATCATATTTCAATATTCTGCTTCGTTGTAGTTTTCTTGTATTTTCATTTTCCTTGCTGTGTCGTTTAGCAGAATATATTGGTATTAGATGATCGTCAGTAATTAATACTCAGTTTCGTCCACACATTTATTTCTTGATCATGAATATTCTGTGAATAAATTTCTACATTTATACTTTATATTGAAATAAATACATGTTTAATAGCAAACCCTGTATAGACAATTATTATCGCTCTAAATGTTTGCAGCAAATATTCTTCATAAATGTTTGGTAATTTCCTCTGTTGTTTTTCTGCAATATTTTTTGTCTATTTTCATTTTACATCATATTTAATATTGTTGGTTCTATATTGTTTTGAATATAAACAATTACTTACTTCTCTTTATTTATAGTCAATGCCGTATGTAAAAGTTATTGAAAATTAGTTATGTTTGAAGTTTTGACATGTAATCAAATAATTTTATCTAACCTCACAAAAAAAGCATATTTATTTGTCATTTTCTTAATTTTGTATTTCTCTCTAACAAATGTTCAACTATATAGCTTTATCCTTTTTTAGTGCTGGTCGTGTGTTGCAGCTAAATAATTAAGTTATACATGCCAGTGGTATTTAATATACAAATTATTTGATAATATATATATGTACATATATAATAATTATTTAACAAAATGATAATTCATTTTCACTTCTAGTATTCATATGTGCATTTTTAAATCCTAATATTACAAGAAAATTAAATTAATTAATTAATTATTATAATAATATTTATATATTTTCATTAACATAATATAATAATAATTACATCAAATCTATTGTAATAATTTACATATATGTACAATGTACATGTTTTCAAATATAAAAATAAATATGCCATTAATAGTTCTATGGTCATGTCTGTAAACGATTATTCAAACTATATCTGCATTCTACAAATTTGTACGTTCATAAATTTTCTTGTCATCTACGATATAGCAACAAAACATTAACAAAATGATTAAATATTATTAATCATAAAATAATTGTATAATTTGAAATCTACTGCTACTTTCAAGTTATAAATTGACAAATCATTATTATATTTTTACGATTAAAACGGGCTTCAAATTAAGAACCGAAGAAACCCGAGTGTCGACCTGACGACTTGTCGACGCTATGAATTGTCGAGGGCACGACACACACTGTGTTTTGTGTGTCCGGGCCGAAACATCTAATGCCCTCAACTAGTCACGACGTCTACACTCGGAATTTTTCGGAAGTGTTCGGAATGTTCACAAGATCTACAGCCGTGTTACGCAGCCAAATTGTATCGACAATTGAGCTGTGGTACTCAAACAATATGATACCGTGCACTGATAATTATTTTTTGTATGAAAATAATTCAAACAGCTCAATAAATAAAACGCAAATACACAGGATTCTATTACCACATTAATTTCAATGTAATGTATTACATACATTTATCATAATGTAGTATTCACAGTATACTTCAGATATATGTACCTATAAATATTTAAATAAAAAGATAACATCCAGTTACGGATATAAAGAACATTGATTTTTATATATGATTGAAGAAGGAAATGTATTCGCGATTCAAGCTTAGCGATACGCTACTAGCGGATAAAATATGAACTAAAAATGTGACGTCAGAATCAGGATAAAACTTTGACATATCCAGACATATCGTATATTTGTATCAGGGACCCGGAACGAAACGAAAACGGAAACGATAAAACGAAATAACGAAATATTTTTGTGGAACAGAATTGAAAACGGAACGAAATTAAAAAATCTTGATTTTGAGCAGAAACAAAATTTTGCAAAAATAAAAACCGGTTATAACCGTTATTATATCGTTCCTCACATAATATTATATATCGCGCCAAACAGCATACCAACATACTTGTAGACTGATACAATAGATAAAAGTATAGTTAGATATGTAGTTGATAGTTATTTGACATTTATAAAGACCGTTTAAAAACATTTATTTTATTTCGTATTTTAATATTTACTTATTTTATTGGCAGTAGTTTACATAAAAGTAGGTACACAAGGTAATAATTTCTCAACTAAAATAAAAAAATCAATGTGTAATTGTCAAAATAATATTTTAAATTATATTTTGTTAAAATTCGTAATCGCGCGCGCACTTTTGCCTTAGCGTATTACAGAGCTCATTATTTTATTTTACTATACTCTATATTTTCTAATTTTAATTATGTACAGGTACTATTTGTGGTCCGCTGTGTGTGTATGCAAAGAGAAACACTGGTGGAGAGGTTGTGCATTTGAGCGATATCTCATGCGCTTGTATGAGTATTGGTTCCTTCCCCCTATCACCCTTCATGAACGAAACGAAAAACCGGTATTTTTATTTCGTTCAACGAAAACGTAATTTTTAAAGAACAGAAACAAAAAAAGAACGGAACAAAATTGAGTGTAAGAAACAGAAACGGACCCGGAACGAAAAAACATTTCGTTCCGGGTCCCTGATTTGTATTGCTATCTGCTGTAAGTAAAGTGGAAAAACAAAAGAAAATGTGAACTGTTGTGTATACGGGTGTAAATAATTTATTCTACCACTATTTTATAAAATCTGGAGATAAAATAGAGATAAAATAGAAGTGATGAACGAATTTGGAAATATTCAAATGAAGAAGAAAAATATAGGAAACTAATTGAGTATGGGAAAGAAAGTATCTAAGATTATTACTAAGTGATTTATCTATTTTAAATCAACTTATATTTGTTCAGGTAAAGTATCAATAATATACGAATAATAATTATGTTTTATCATAATTATTATATTTTAGGTTGGAGTAGTCGGAAGCGTATGCAACCAACAACAGTTCCCGAAACGTACTCATGACCAAGCCAAACTGCAGAATATAACACAAGCCCGAAAAAAATGCCAGACAACAACGATTACTAAATAGACGTGTTACTGAAATGAGAGCTAGCACCACAAGTGTTGCAGAAATTAAAACAGCAGACCAAGTGAAGCAAATGATTTGAGTTTCATATCACCTGTAAAGGAAACAAATCAGTGGCTGTGCAGTGCATATTAATACATAGTGATTACTTAACAATTTGTAACTTTGTTGTAAAATATTAGTTCCCTGTAAGGGGACTTTGTAACTTTGTTCAAAATGAAAATCATCCGAACGGTTTAACTGGAATTCATTCTTTTATTACTTTTGTTACTAAATACAATAGTGTTACTTGTAACTATTAGATATTTGTTATGTTGTTCTTGATGTTTTGTTTAAGGTGGCAAAAATATATTTTTTTATATTGTATACCTTCATTAGCTCTAATTTTAAAATCTGTAATGCTACGGTCATCTAAAATGAAATTAAACATAATATACCGAATTGTTTTAAGAATCCAAAAACGTTAGGGTAGTTTTAGATTGTACAAAAATATTTGTTGAAAAACATAAAAATCTCTGTTGTAGAATTAAATGTTATTCTGTTATAAAGGTTAACTACAATGAAATTTATGACCAGTATCTCTGCTGAATTAATTATTTATGTAGTATAACACATCTTGACGTACGTTGAGCACATAAATATTCAAAATATTCTTTGTATGCCATTCATTTGTTAATCTAAACATAAATATATTATAGAATAATATCGCTTTATTAGCATATCCTATAAATACCTAAACATATTTAACATGCCTGACTTTTTAATGCTTATTGCGAATAATTATCAAATTGAAACTATTCAAAAAATAGCGTTTAACATATCAGAATGTTACATCTACAGCATAAGTATACAGACTTACTATCAACTTATCCTGGTTCTGACGTCATATATTGCTGGTTGCATATATAATACAAGCGGGAAATATTAATTTGAATCGCGAATAATTATATTAATTAATTAATAATATGTATTCGCATGTCATAATTTGGACAAGGTTGGTAAGGCAACAGATGATATCGGTGGGAAATTTAAATGTATCGCTAACATAGTAAACAATATGTGTGTCTTATTTCACCAAATTACCGATTATTATCCTGTCATGCGGTACTAGGATAGCTAATAAGATAATACACAGATTATAGGTTAATGAAATAACATGCTCGTAAAGACACTGTGTTATATTATTTTTATACATATGTTAATCTATTATGATAAGAATACTTAATACACATTCTTCAGACATATATGCACCTATCTCACTAATTAAAATGTAAAATTATTTATTATATTCCTTAAGATAACAGTTACAAAAAATGTCATTCGAATGCAATAACTTCTAACCAGTTATATAACCCTGTGTATATTTACATGATACTCAGTGATACTTTGAACGAATGGCCATATTACCATCAGAAAATTATGTTCCTTATACATTCGTGTTTCAATTTATCTCAAAATTAGGTGAAGAAGCAATGTGAAGACGTATTTTTACCTATTTTGCATTTCATTTGTTACATAGAGTAATATAAATTATATGAAAAGTATGTAATACGTATTTTTATCATAATATATGATAGTACATTATACATCAAGGGAGAGAAACACCTTTTCCTGAGGTGTAATTTGAAGCCAGAAGGCTACAAATACATCGAGGGAAAAATGGTGATCTCTCTCGAGGTGTACATATATACTATTTTTTTCCACGATCAGGAGTAGAATTACATAAATAATGAATAATAATAAATCGGAGCGAAATTGCAATATTTAGAAGTCTTTGGAAATGTTTCCATGCAACGCATTCCATGACAACAGACATTTATTTACAAAAACCTTTGTTATAATAAAAACTCCCCTAGGGAAAGTGTTTTCGTCCTTAGAGAGTAAATGCTTTATTTCACGATTCTGACGCCATAGAAAGCAACTTCTACGCCCGGACGTGTAAAAATATGTTTATAAATAATATGAAATATGTCACGTTGGTTTCTCTGATGAACACCTATATCGTGCAGTTAACCAGTTATCCATATATGTATGCATGGTTGCCTGTCATTCCAGAATGACAACAAATTAATGAAATAGGTAAAAATACATCTTTAAATTGCTTCCTTATCTAATTTTGAAATGAAATGAAACATGAATGTATAAGGAACATAATTTTATTACGGTATAAAATAAACTATACATGTTATAATAATAAATTTTTATTCAGTGAGATCCTAATACATTTGGATTACTTAATAGTATTGCTATGGTAAACCGGGAGTATATTCCATGCTAATATAGATATATTAGATAATATAAAATAGTATTATGTTTGCTGAAATATCTGAGCACGTGTTGTGCTTTCGTTTCAGCGAACACCTCAAAAACTTCCATATAAATAAGTGATTTATTTTATATTCAAGAAGTACTTTCACACAGAGACCAGTTATGTACTCAATTAAATGCACAGGACCGATTACACCACCAGTTATCTCAACACGTTCCTACATGTCATTTTATTTACGACATTGGATCACGTTGAGTTCATTTAATTCATATTTGACACGGTTGGTAACCCTACTTACCGGATATCTTCTGCAATTTGGTACATGTAATTGTAGAGAAATTGGGATTAATTTTTACTTTCTTATACATAGTATAAGGAAAGTATTGAAATCATGAAAAATTTCGATTGCGAGATTTTGATGGAAAAATTTTTCAAATGAAAGTTGTAGCGAATATTATTAAGAAGAAAACATGTACTATAAATTTTTTGTCTCTTTATCCAATTTTGAGTAAAATGTATTTATATATTGGCATGTATTCAAAATATCATATATGCTATGAAAACAAAACAAAGCCAAAGTATTTACAGAAATACGCATTTGAAATGTCAAACATGTGCCAATTTAAATTGAGTATAAGAAAATAGTGTGGTGACAACACCAGATTTTTTCCTATAGATTTTTTGGACAAAAGTATAAATCAGAATGAAAAAATCGTCGTATAGATATCGTATTGAAAAAGATAGAGCTAATATAGAATAGGATAGAGATATCAAGTCATGTTTATTCAGTACAAGACTGGTTTCATTAATTAAAGTGCGTTCGGTTATTCAGTTCTGTGCACACATTTTCAATATCTTGCACAATGTCGTTCGTTTATTCCAATTTCTGTGTTCTGTGCATTACGCGGAGCGTTCGTTATTTACTGTGCTGTGTCTACTGTGCTAACACAGTTCGCCCAAGCACAAGATGTGAAGCAGGCTGTGCACACTTATTTTATCGCGAAAACTTTCAAAATAACTCCTAAATTTCAGTAATAATTCAAGTGTAAACACTAGTGAGATTATTTTATAATAATAAAATCGAATAAAATGAAGAGGACCAACACTCAGGTAAATTATGGAATGCAGAATTAACAATATATGGAAAAAATAATAATAATAATAATTTAGCAAAACAGAGTGATTTTTGGTAATATACAATACTGCAATGTTTTTACATTAAATTTTTTACTATTTACATAAACGTTAATTTGCAGTGTTTAATTTATACAAATAATGATCTATGCTCTAATTTCATTGTTATAATTGTCTTCTATGAGTATGTGTCACAGCATCTACACGAAGATCTCCGAACTGAACTTCGGGTGTCGCCGGACTGCTAGCTTAAAGTACGTGTTAATCCCAACAAATTTAATAATGAAATGTCAAATTATAAAGCTCCGTACTGACTAGAGCAATCGTGTGCGCACGAAAGATTTACCGGCACGAACGTTCGTGCGTGTCAAAATTTTGGTACACACAACTTTCTTGTTCGTGCGGGTAAAACCCCGCTTCAACTGTGTGTGTAAGTTGTGCGCGCACATTAGTAGTGTACAAAATGGCGGAAAATAACGTTGCTTTGTCAAGTGCTGCATACATAGTAATCCCTAGATGTTACATTATTGTAATCATTGTAATTGCTTTATTTAAATAAATGCATACATTTAAAAATAATTAAAAGGTGCTTAAATGATACGTATAATCTACAATTTTTAAAGTTAAATTATATAAATAATTAAATTAAATTATTTATAAAAAATATTTGCTATCAATTCACATTCATTCATCAGACACATTAAAAAATGTACAGCAATTAATATAATCTAGGTGTAGTCTACATGATTTGTGCGCGCACAAGAACTGAACCGACTAAACCCCGTCCAGACCAGGAGGCGGATACGCAGTGTTAAATTTTGTGACCGTAGTCTGCAACTTATCTTACATGTATGTAATGCATATTTCATAGTTCCGAGTGAAAAAGTCAGATGTCACTAAGAGTACTCTTGCTAGGTCAGCGAATACAGCGGTATATTTAAATTGATTTAAATTTTGTATTTAGGGAATTATTAACAAAATTTAATTTTTGTGTACCAATTTTGTATTTACTAGTTGCTAATAATGATTTACTATTTACAACATTAATAAAATAATTAAAACTAAACATATATACAATATTTACAGTAGTTGGTATGTCCACAAATTTCTCGAACTCTGGAGTTTCAATTACTGCTGTAGGTACCGTTAAATCTGGATATTCACCTAATCCAGTTCACAGAACGATATATTTGTGGATACATACATACATACATACATAACATCACGCCTTTCCCATTACTGGGGTAGCAGGCCCTTAGTCCCTACAATCACTCAAAATATTTAATATTATAATACAGAAAACTGCCTTTCATTCCTTATTTTCTAACAATTGCTCGCCAAATACTTCTATCCATACATAACTGTCTCGCCTCGTGAATATCCATACACCTTGTCATACATGCTCTTCTATTATTTCTGCTTATAATTTTACGTTCACTCAAAACATTTTCTATCATATTCATCCATTTATTCCTCGGTCTTCCTCGCATTCGTGTTCCTTCAATTTCACCCAAATAAATCTTCTTAGTTAATCTATCATTTGACATTCTTTCCACATGTCCAAACCAGCGCAGCTGACTTGAAGCCGCTCTTTTCACAACATTTTCACTAATTTCACATTTATCATACACTACTTTATTCCTAATACGGTCTCTTCTAGTCACTCCGCACACTCCTCTCAAAAATCTCATTTCAACCGCAGTTACACTTTTTTTATTCCGGTTATCCCATACCCAACCTTCACATCCGTACATCAACGATGGCACAAGTACACCATTATACACACATAACCTAGCTTCTCTTGATACATTCACATTTCTAGCAAACATTCCCAAAGCGCCCAAAACTTTTCTACCTGCAACCACTCTTCTTTCAATTTCAGCATTCATCCGTCCATCTTTCGAAAACATGCATCCCAGATACATAAATTCATTAACTTGTTCCATTTGCTCACCATCTATGCTAATCTTGCATTCCGTAACTTCATCCTTCTCAAAAACTAAAATCTTACATTTTGAAGCATTCATGATCAAATTCAAACATTTTCCCTGATTTCTGACACTCTCAATCATTCTCGTCAATTGTTCCTCAGATTCACCCATAATAACCACATCATCAGCATATGCTAATGCAGGCACAACGAAATCACTTATTTTCACACCATCATTTGTACACTCTAACGCTCGTCGCAATAACACATCCATATACAAATTAAAAAGCCAAGGAGACATCACACAACCCTGTTTCACTCCCACGTCAATATTGAACCATCTACTCAAACTACCATCCACACGAACTGCTGCTTGATTATTTACATATAAAGCCATTAGTGCTCTCAATAACGTACCACTAACGCCATACTCCTTCAAAATAGGCCATAATTTTTCACGCACAACACTGTCATATGCCTTCTTTAAATCAATGAAAGCACAAAACAATTTCTTGTTTCGGACTTTTCCACAATCATTCGAAGTGAAAACAATTGATCCACACATCCTCTTTCAGGCAAAAACCCACCTTGCATACCATTCAGTTTACTACATGTAATCTCCCTTACTTTATTAATTAGAACACTACTGTACAACTTACACACAACACTCAAGAGACTAATCGCACGATAATTGGATAATCTTCTTTAAATCGAATGTCTGGTTTGTTCCTGGTAATTCTGAAATTTAAAAATGGAAAGGTGTTAGCAACATAATTCTATTCTACCATGTCATGTAATTAAGTATATATATATATATATATATATATATATATATATATATATATATATATATATATATATATATATATATATATATATATATACAGGGTTAGTCAAAATTACCGGAACACCTAAATAATTCTCCTACCGTAATGAATTTTAAAAAATTTTTCGTACAAAAGTTCTTTGGTTATAAACAAGCTATCGTTTACTTATTTTTTTAATATACAGGGTGTTCATTTTATTGCGGAAATTAAGTCAACTTTCTTTTTTCAAATGGAACACCCTGTATATTTTTACATTTTTTAATTCCGAGATTAATTCTAAGTATTTTTTGTAGGAAAATTTTTTTTTATAAAATGCATAATTTTTGAGTTATAAGAAATTAATCCAAACTCCTGAACTTCGAATTAAGAGTATTTTCATACATACATATCGTTTATTTTAACCAAAGGAATAAAAAAAAATTGCAAAATAAAAAAAAATAACAAATTAAATAGATAAAATTAAAGTAAATGTAAATTAAGGTACATGTGCTTGCTTGATAATGCTCCACAACTTCATGAAACAATTGACAAATAGTCAATCAATTGACATTTAAACGACAGATTAATTGCTTATATCTAAAAAATGATGCATTTTATAAAAAAATGAGTCCTACAAAAAATACTAAGAATTAATCTTAGAATTGAAAAAAGTAAAAAAATATAGGGTGTTTCATTTGAAAAATGAAAATTTATCTAATTTCCGCAATAAAATGAACACCCTGTATATTAAAAAAATACTTAAACGGTAGCTTGTTTACAACCAAAAAACTTTTGTACGAAACATTTTTTAAAATTCTTTACGGTAGGAGAATTATTTAGGTGTTCCGGTAATTTTGACTAACCCTGTATATTATTTATAATGTTGATATGTACTCACCAATAGTTGGAATTGCTTCAATATATAACTTTTTGGTCAACGGACTTCTGTACTGGTCTCTGCCATGTCTAATCTTCCCATGTTTTCCAACCATTTCGTACGACGTTCATCAGACAATGGCAAATGGTGATAGTCCAAATCAGGATTCTCTGTTGAATTCTTGGAGCAGCCAGGAACACAACATCTTGAACGTACCATTTTGCTGAAGTAACATTAATAGTATTAACATAACAGTTGCCATGCTATTTATGTATACATATATGTATAACAAATACTACATGCAAAATATCAGCATCATATTCACATGCTTCATATAAAATAAATACATTTTTAAAAGCTTACCTTTTCAAATTTCACAAACAGCACTTTACTTCAAATTTCACAATTCGCCCTGCACCGTAATGTATTCGTAATGACTGTATATAGTTTAGAGACTGATACACAACTGAAAATATATTCTCATATCTCTTTAAAGGTAAACTTAATCCGATTTAATAGCACTTCGAAACATTCCAATAACTGTCAACTGCTGTCAACAGACAACATTTGCTAGTCACGTGATCATATTTTTCAAACGGGCTGACCTAAATAACTTATTTGCTAGTGACCAGCTAGTGCCATCTGACTTTTTCTCTCATAAGTATGATAGTTAGGCAACGCAGTTTTACAGTACTGAAAAGTATGCTGTGTCTAACGTGGTCACAGGCGCGTCCATAAGCGTGACTACCCCCTGGTCCAGACTGAGCACACAGGTTCTTTGATGTTTTCGAAGAAACCGACAAGCAATGTATAGCGTTCGTGTGCGCACGAACGTGCGCGAATACCTCATTCACCCTGTACTGACTTGAGCAATTTTACGCGCACAGTGTTCGTCTAGCAGTTAATACGGAAACAATTATTTATTGAACTACATTATAATAAATAATATTAAATCATTTTGTCAATGTATTGTAACTGTATTGTAGACAACAGAAAATGTATAAGCGTACAAATTTACTAAATTCCTATATCTTCTGAATAATTGTTCACATGAATGTACATTGAAATAATAAAACATGTGTTTTCTGCAAATAATATTGATATAAATATAATAGCCATAAATTATTTCTTAATTAAATAATAAAAAATTTAATTTTTACACGTCCGGGAGTAGAAATCAGTTTCTATGACGTCAAATCCGGGACAGAAATGAAGCATTTACTCCCTAGGGACGAAAACACTTTTCGGAAGGGAGTTTTTATTATAACAAAGGTTTTTGTAAATAAATGTCTGTTGTCATGGTAAGCGTTGCATGGAAACATTTCCAAAGGCTTCTAAATATTGCAGTTTTGCTCCGATTTATTATAATTCATTATTTATGTAATTAAGTGTTTCTACTCCCGAACGTGAAAAAAATAGTATATACACCTCGGGAGAGATCACCATTTTTCCCTCGATGTATTTGTAGCCCTCTGGCTTCGCCCTCGGGCTTCAAACTACACCTCAGGAAAAATAAGTGGTTTCTCTCCCTTGGTGTATAATGTACTATTAAATATTACCAGAGTTATTCCAAAAATAAAATAAAATTTCTATATTTATTTAACGTATAGATATAAATTATTGCAATATCTTTAAGACAATCTTTTCCAGGATATATTGAATTATTTATAGTATATTTATGAAAATAGTACGAAGGATTCATTTTCCATAAGATCAGCTATTCATGATTTTTACTTTCTTATATTAGTAATTAAAATATGAATACAATATACACAAGAAATAAAAACGAATTATCAATTAGTAAAATAGGGAACTTCCACATTTTTTTTTATTTTTTTTCTGAATCTATACATTAAAAAAATATTTTTTTTTGTTTTTTCGAAATTTGCTATACTTCTGGAGTAATAAATTATTGAAATTTTGATACAATATCTTGGCGCGAAAACGCGGTGTGACGTCAGTACTGTATGGACACTGCCGAGCGCGCACACACGCACAACGAAAGGTCTTGCACACACATAGCTCAGAAGTGTGCATCTATCAGCTGTTTTTGTTCGCTCTGCGCATGACATTTGGAAGAATTATGACGTCACTTCGCTCGACCCCTTTTAGATGACGTCATTTTTTATTGAAAAATTGCTATTTTAAAATCGAGATTTCTGCTAATTGATAAACTTTAAATTTTAATTTCATATTATGTATTGTTTGAAATATGTACGTGGAATTAAGATAAAATTAAAAAAAATATAAATCTATGCAAGTTCCCTATTATATCAATTATACGGAGAGAGCAAAATTAACTGTAGCTCACGTGACCAAATAAAGCTCACATTTTAGTCGAAACTACCTTCCACGGAATAAAAATAAGATCAATATTTAGTAATTTTTGACGTTTATTTCTTTGTAATTGTGTTTTACTTTTTTCATATTTTCTTGTAGAATCAGTCTTTTTTAAGACTAATATCTTTATCTGTGTTTAATAATAACGTAAGTACCTATATAATTAAGTAATATTCTCTTGTATTTCTAAACAATAGTTTTATGAATATTTTAGGTTACAATGTTTGGTGAAGAGCACGATAAGTTTATTTTAGAAGCTTATTTTCGTTCAGGCGTTCGAAATGAAAACGAATGGAAGTATTCTATTCAATGTTGCCATGAACAATTTATACAGAACTACCCTACAGTATTACTTCTTGGGCGACTTTGAAATGCACTGATCTCATAAATAATGTTATAATGTAACGCAAATATTCTAAACTAGGCTATACCCGTGAGCACCATGTGCCCACATTCGTAATTTCTATAAAAAAAATTCTTTTTCTGCTTTGTATGTACCTTTACGTCTCCTAGTCGCAAACTCTCTAAAATATCTTGATTTTGTCTGTATATCCATCTTTTCTATCTTTCTCCATCTAACTGTCTTTATTGCAGTCGGATCTTATATTGCAAAAAAATATTTACCATTGTCGAGGGTTTATAAAAAAAATATCCCTCTATACGGAAGCTTTAATAGACTTCGTAGAAGTACAAATAACGTATTTTAGATATTTTAAACATACATTCACAAACACTACTTGTGTGCATGTGTGAGATGTCAAAGTGTTGTTATTATTTTTTATTTATATGTTGCTAAGGGGGGCTGTCATTTCATGCGCTGTCATTAATGTTGCCTAGGTTACGCAATTGCAGCTAACTTCATGCGTGAAGGACAGACAAGGGCTTTTCTACACAGCGATCAAAATTAACTGTAGCTCACGTGACCAAACAAAGTTCGCATTGTAGTCGAAACCACCTTCCACGGAATAAAAATAAGATCAATATTTAGTAATTTTTGACGTTTACCGACCGAGCATTCAGTTGTCATTCAGTAGCGTCGTGTCTATTTTGCCGTTATTTCTTTTTGTAATTGTGTTTTACTTTTTTCATATTTTCTTGTACAATCAGTCTTTTTTACGACTAATATCTTTATCTGTGTTTAATAATAACGTAAGTACGTATACAGTGCGAATAACGTAAGACTATACATTGGCGACTTTATTTTAGCTTTAATCAATTTGCCCATGTCAGTAACAACTGAAATTACAATGACGTTTGTTTTGGTAAATGTCACTATTTTCAATATTGTGTTACTGATATCTCACGAGTTTGCGTAATAATTAGTGCAAAAAATGTACATCACAGAAGAAAAGTTTAAGATGTATTCCTGGTATTTAGAAGGGGCGTCTTTGCGAGAAATTTCTGATTATTTCAGCTTTGAATTCCCGGGCAGGGCCCATCACATGTCATCAAACGATGAGAAATTTAGTTATCACCCCCAAGTGATTTTGGAAATGTACTGATACCAATTACAATTTCAGTACTTGAAGTGTACTTTTAATTCAATAACATGTAATAGATTTAATAAAATATTGGAATAAATTCTGTAAATGATTTAAATAAATATAGTAGTCTGTGGACTGGTGTCTAATTTTACATTATTCAACCATAATAAATTGGAGTTTTTGTATGATATCACCATGGTAACATTAAGTAAATGCCCTATGTCTAATTTTAAATTATTCAACGAGTTGATACTAGCATGGGCAAATTGATTAACGCTAAAATAAAGTTGCCAATGTATAGCCTTACATTATTCGCACTGTATAATTAAATAATATTTTCTTGTATTCTAAAGAATAGTTTTATGAATAACTTAGGTTACAATGATTTATAACACTTTTGGACTTCCATCTTCTGTATGTTAAGTTAATAAAACTAGTTGTTACCAAATATATAAATAAATTTATTATTATTAATACACTTAATAACACAAGTCAAATATAACATTAATACACAACGTTTCGACAACTAAGATCAGTTGTCTTCATCAGGTGAACTGATACTGTTCCTTGAGTTCCTAATTACGGCTTTTATACCGTGTGTTGTAAGGGTGTGTAATGATCCGTGATGTGTGTTCAAGTGTGACGTGGTTATTATTATGTGTTGTGGGCGGCGTCTGTGTAGGTGATGTCCTGTCAAGCGTGTTGGATTTGTTGTGTGGTGTTGTTGGCGGTTTTATTGCTAGTGTAGGGTCCTTATGAATGAGCTTCTTCCAGACGGGTTTAATCTCGACACTCGGGTTGCTGAAGACTTCTTTGTTGGTTGTAATGATGGCTGCTTCCCAGAATTTCCTTTTGAACCAGTGTTGTTCTTTCTTAGTTGTCGAAACGTTGTGTATTAATGTTATATTTGACTTGTGTTATTAAGTGTATTAATAATAATAAATTTATTTATATATTTGGTAACAACTAGTTTTATTAACTTAACATACAGAAGATGGAAGTCCAAAAGTGTTATAAATCATCATCAACATCTTCTACATCATTCAAAGAAAATTAGGTTACAATGTTTGGTGAAGAGCACGATAAGTTTATTTTAGAAGCTTATTTTCGTTCTGGCGTTCGAAATAAAAACGAATGGAAGTATACTATTCAAAGTTGCCATAAACAGTTTTCGCAGAACTACCCTACAATACTACCTCTTGGGTAACTTGGAAATGTACTGATCTCATAAATAATGTTATAATGTAACGTAAATATTCTAAATACACAAAAATAAAAAATATTTTCCTTTCATGGTATAAAATTATTTCCAACTTTAACTGATCTAAATTATTTTTATTATAAGTCACAGGCCGGTATAAACCAAGGTCGTAAGCACGCCTATGTATTGTGTTTGTTTCAAATCGTTACTATGGTCACTATAGTTACTACTACAGTGAAGCGGCAACTTGACAATTGCAATAGAGCGGCACGCTTCAGTCATTGTTGCTCTCTCCGTATATGTAATACATAAAAATAAAAAATATTTTCCTTTCATGGTATAAAATTAACTTTAACTGATCTAAATTATTTTTATTATAAAAGTATTATATGTTACAGGCCGGTATAAACCAAGGTCGTAGGCACGCCTATGTATTGTGTTTGTTTCAAATCGTTACTATGGTTACTAAAGTTATTAAAAACAAGTAATATGTCCGTATTATGAACTCGTCAGTTTTAGTTAGGATCACGACGCGTTTCGAACTCTCGTTCATTATCAAGTGATAAGGTGTGGTGTAATGTTATGGATTATATACCTGCCGTGTTCATTGGTGTGTGACTGTTCAATGATGCGTGTTTTTTGTGTAATATTTTGAGTGGTGTGAATATGGCATTAGATTGGCTGTTTATTTGTATGTTTATTATGGGTTGTTTGAGTTTTTCTTTATATATCTCAAGGTTTTCGATGATGTTTAGTTTCCTACCTTTGGGGTGTTTTTTGTTTATTTTCATTATGTCTTTTATGTCGCCTGCTGCGTGTTTATTATCAAGTAGGTGGGCTGCGTTGTTGGAGTCGATTTTAAGTTTTTTAAAGGAATTTATGTGTTCTTTATACCTGTCTTTAAATTTTCTACCGGTTTGGCCAATGTAGTTTAGATTACAAGTAATTTGATAATTCATATTATTTTAAGTTTTGTGGATTTAAATGTTTAACCATTTACAAATACTTTTTTTAGGCTCAAGTCGTTTGTGACAATAGGAAGAGAATTATAGATATTTTCGTAGGGTTTCCGGGATCAGTCGACGATAGCCGAGTTCTTCTTGCGTCACCCCTACTTGATACATTACCTGAAAAGTGCCAGGGTGGTTACATTCTGGGAGATAGTGGATATCCTTGTCTTCGTCACTTGTTGACCCCATATCGCGACCGAGGTCAACTCAGAAGAGTAGAACTAAATTATAATATAAAACTGTCCCAGAATCGGTATATTATAGAACATTGTTTGCTGTGTTTTACACAATTTTGCGTTAGACGATAATTTTCATGTAGAAAATGTGGAAATCAATGAAGTAATGCTTCCGGAAATTAATGCAGATGGAGAAGATAATGAAGACAGAGATGATAGAGATGGTATTCAAATGAGAAACCATGTTGCATATATCCTTCAACAAAATTAATCTTTTACAATGTACTTTTAAATAAACTCCGGTACTGGTAATAAAAGAACATATTGAATGTATATAATTATTTTAAGAAACATGTATTATGTATTGAAAAATATGTATAAAGAAAATATAACAAAAATATTATTCTTAAAAAAATAAAAATTTAAGTTTTTAAATCAAAGATACAAACTAAATAACACTTCCCTTCTTGCAGATATTTGCTATAAACAAGATACAAAAATGCTACAAAATAATTGGCGCATTTGCTTCTTGTAGGTATTTGTTGAAAATTTCGTTTCTTGCTTTTATTAATTCATTTTTAGTTTTCTTCGTCAGTAATTTTTCCTTCTCAATTTCCAATTTTTCATTTTCTAATTTTAATCTCTTTTCATAATATTCTTGTCTGTCTTTTCTCATTTCTTGTAATGTATCCCTTTTCAGTTTTTTGAATGGCTGCCTTCTCAATTTTCGAACTCTTGTTGGGAGACTACTATCTATAGTCACTTCAATGTTCGATGGAGTTCCTTCCTCATTCAACATTGCTGGTATTTCGCTAGTATTATCATTTTGTTCATCTTGTAAGTGTGCGACAGTGGCTGTGTACAACAATAATTCTTCTTTTTACCCAAAATTTCGTTCATTTCGTTCGCGAATTCAAAGTCTTTCCTTCCTCGTCCAGTTTTATTATTGTTATCAACATACTTCTTAAAATTTCTCTCTAAAACGCGCCATCTATTTTCACAATTAGCAGGACTAACATACATGTGATATTTTTGTTGTAACTCTGATGATATTGTGGACCACATTTTTTTTAAATTCTTTATTTTTAAAGTTTCCACCTCATTCCTGTACTTTTTATAGAAATCCAACAACAATTTTGTTGAATAATATGTCCAAGTCACAGATTTCCATTCTAATGAATCTTGGGTTTCTTCGGGAATCTGTGCTTCGTATATATCTCCGGGACGACATACTATGTTTTCGCTTAAATTGTCTAAAATATTTCAAATAACTACTACGAAAATAATAATTCCAATTAAATTTTGTAATAAATTCAAAATATTATATATCAACTTACCATTATTTTTGGTAAATATATGTTTACAAATCTTAAAGAACTTTACGTTTCGCCTGTCAAAGAAAGATAGGTTATGAGTCCAGCTAAAGCGTTCGTAGAGTAAAAGAAATTGAAACTGTTTCAAATCAGTTGGCAACCGCACATGAGCAGTATATCAAACGTTTCCAAATTTGTTCTATGAACAAACCTATTATAATCATAATGGATTTTAAAGTATATTGTTATATACTTAAATATATAATAAATGTAATGAAATTTCTTCCAATTAAATATGTCATTAAGTGGACAGTTATGTAATTGCTAAAGATATTATCTGTCAAGCAATAGATTACTTACCTTCATTGAAGTTCAGATATTATCCATTCGAACACAGTTGCACGCAGTTCGTAAAAACTTCAGCAAGATAAAATTCTATTTACTTCTATTCTACAGACCAATTACTTTAAAATATATTATATGAAAAATATAGCAATTAAAACATTACGTTGTAAATGAACAAAGTAACATTAAAAAATTATGCGGTCACTAACTAAATTTAATTTATATTTCAAATAATTAAAGGATGTTACCATAGAGAAGCACATTTTACATTCACTTACAACACTACATAAAGTTATTATTCAATCGTACCTGAAGGATGATTAAGAAACAAGATATATTTTCAATGGCGTATGTATTTTTCATTTTTAAAATACTGAGGTGAGGCCCATATATAATAAAAGTAAATTTTGGTGAACGCACTCAACACAATAACGTACAGTATGCACCGTACAATGTGTGCCTGTACGAGGACATAAAAAGGAAATTAGGATATGATATAATTTTACTTTTGATTTGCACTGAAAGACGCATTTTACTAGTAATAATCTGTTTGTAAATTTCATTTATTTTAAACCAATTTCCCATATATTTTTCAACAATAAGAACAACTTGGAGTTAACTGAACAAAGAGAGATATACAAACCATGGTATTACTTTTAGATGGTTTAATTTATTATCAAATTAGTTAATCTGCAGATGAATTCACATTTTTTGAAAACGTATCATCGAAAACTCAAATTTAGTGATTTCTTTCCTTTGGATGGAACTTTTGTATTCGGTAAGTTTTATAAATAAACCTGTAGTTAGGTATTCCTTTAATACTTATTTATGTGTTATAAATTATAATTCATATTATAAGTTATAATATGAAGTTCATAGATATATGTATTTATTTCAGATGTTCGCAGGCATTCTTACATATTTTATAATTATAATGCAATTTAAAATAATACTGTTATATACATAAATTTATAATAATTGTAATAAAATTTAATCTAATAAAATATGCTATTAACTAGACAGTTCGGTAATTGCTGAAGATATTATCTGTCAAACAATATTATTTTCCATCGTTGAAGTTCAGACATTATCAGTTTGAAGATAGCTAGTAGCATGCATATAGTGACAATTTCAGTAACATAAAATAACATTAAATGCTATTCTAAAAAGCGATTGTTTAGAGTGCATAAAATTTGGTAATTATATATAAAAACATTATAATGTAAATTAACCGAATAACGATAATAAAGTATGTAGTCAATAACACTTAAGTAAATGAATGTGTTTATAAAAATCAAAGGAATTGCCATATCAAGTACTTTTTACATTCAGACACTATGTAAGGGACGATTAACAAACAAGATTTATTTTCAAGTAGTAACGAGGTGCCACAATTGTTTGAGACAAAAATAATGCCTTTATTAAACCAACGATTATTAATTTATTGAAATTGCTAACCTCCTAATACATGTTCAATCCTGTCTACTCCTGTTTATTTCTTCTCAAATCGTTCATAGCATTTCTCGCCCAAGAGAGTGCAGTTAGATATAATATATCCAAATAACAATAAGAAGAATGCTCCCTGCAAGTAATTTAGTGTTAATGGTTCTAATTCCAGGTCATTCCCTACTTTAATCTGAGACCACAAATCACTATCCCACTTGGCTATCATTCCAGAATTAAGTAAACGCATGAGTAGTGTATCAACACGTTTCAAAAATGGAAATCCTTTTGTCATAAAATATTTGCACGGAAATATAAGTTCATTTTTGTTAAACATGTACAACATTGGTTTACCCCCTGGTGTGGTGTAATAAAAAGGCATCCAATATACTATCTCTCGTTTATTCTTGATCGTTGCGAAATCTCTTTGAAATGCAGTCCGATTCATGCATACCGGATAGAGAGAACATTCTTGGTGATTGTGTAGAATTTTTGCATGTACCAGATTGTGCGGATCCGTGTATAGAGCCCTTAATTGTGGATGGATGCCATAGTGTAAATTGGACTCGACCAATTCTTTCAAATTAGATATCTGGTGTTCATACATTGGTGATGTTAATATACCCGTTAACTGACATTGGTGAGCTGTGAATATCAATAGGCTAGCTATCGACCAAATACATACAATGAACCGTAATTTCCAAGCTTTAGCAGTGGTGAAGGATCCTTGCAGTAAAATGTAGAGTGATCCCGTAAGACACAGCGACAATTCGTTGTACGAAGCAGATGTTTCCCATTTTCTTCCAATGATCCACCAGGCAAAACCATACAAAATGAAAACAATGAAAATAGATGCCCAAACGATTCCGTCAAAGATGACAGTCAAGTTTTTCCATTGAGCTATTTGTAAGGCATTCGGTACGACCCAAATCGCAGTACTCTGTATATGAGATACCGTATTATCGAAAGCGTCCGTAATAGTTTCATTGGCAACCATCATACCGAAAATTATATCCACGTCCCCATCATCCAGAGATTTATAGGTCATAGTAAAGGTGCCATCGGACAATAGGAATCCCCAATTAGGGTACGGATTAGGAACGTATATTTCTGTAAAGTTCATCTTCTTCAACACATTGTGAATAATCGTTATTTCCAATCCGGCTTTCGCTGGATTATCTTTGGGCTGCGTGATATCCACAACATAAGGTTTAATTTGTACACCCATCATTTTCATTTCACATCTTTTAAGATCCAGATCAATTTTCTCGGGGAAAATATCCGAATTATCTGTTAATCTTACTGGAGTACAATTAGAACCACAACTGCCATCGATATATGGAATATATCCAATAGCAAATATTTCCAAGTAATTTTGAATATTTGTTCCATATCATCCGGTTTTCCAGGATATATTAACAAATATTTAGCTCTGTAATTCCAGTTTGATGATTCATACATCATGGTCAGAAAATGTTTTAAATCTTGAATTGTTTCGATTATAGCAATAAATGCGTGAATCTGTAGTAACTTTTTCATCAAAATCTTACGTGATTTGGGATATATTATCGTCTTCATTCTAATTACTGGTAAGATCCAATCTAACAAAGATTTATTATATGGTATTATTAAACAGCTATCATATTCAAACTCGCGATACAATTTCATCATATACTTCTTAATATTCGATGTATATTTCAATGGAAAAATAATATTATTTTTTCCATTCAAAGCATCCGGATAAGTGATAATATTTGTTGTCTCTTTGTAAATATTTTCTTAAGTAGTTAACGATGTAATAGTTACTGTTTCATTTGATTCAGTAGAACATATTTTGACTGTTTCTTTTTGCTGTTTTTCGATCATTAATTCATGTTGTAATAACAATATATTTTCTACATCTTGTACATAGATATAAAATACGATGAGCTGTAGCAGAACATATAACTGTCTATACATTATCGCTACTTGAGGAAGTAAGACCATTATAGTCCATTTATATGCATTTGACGTTCATGATTTCCGGTAATCACTCTAAAATGATATGTTGCAAAACAATAAGGGAAGTTTTTCGGTAGACTTTTCTATAAAAAATTCACGGCAATATCCTTAACAGATCTAATGGTTTAGAATCGGTGAAACAATGTATCAATATATCGTGATTCTAACCATCAACAAATTTGTTTCCGTGAATTTTGCGATATGATTTAATGTCTGTAAAAGTGAATTGTTCAAATTCGTTATTATATTGTAAAATAGCTCATAAATATTACAGAAGCAGTGCTTTCGTAAATGCATGTGCACTTCGTTCACAATCAATGTAGATGTGATATTTTATTTAGGACCTAATTAAACTCGTTAACACATCGATACATGCAGGGATTAGAATTGATTTTAGCGTTGGTAATGTATACAATAGCGCATACGTATATCCACACAAACAAGTACACAAATACATGGAGGCCATATATTGGACGTAACGTATCATTAGCCACATACAAAGCGTAACGCAATGTGACATGCAAAGCAGCTTGTAAAACATTTTTCGAACAATGAACATTTATTGCATGTTGCCGCTATGCATTGAAAGTTGCACGTGGGGCAAAATATATACCGTAAACACTAGTTGTATTTTTCAAATGAAACTCATATTTACATATTTAACATTTACGTGATTCCTATCCAGAATGGATTAACATTATATAAAGGTTTACATTTTTCATAAAATATCTTTTGCACATTAATATGGTTGTTTTTCAGTATGAATTAGTATGTGTCTATGTAAATTTGCACAACGTTTTTTGCGTGCTGAACATTGGTATGTTTTTTTTTTGTCACTATGAGTGATTATATACATATGCTTGCCTTGGGAAACATTTATCACGTATTGAACATTTATAAATTATATTGCTGTTGTTGGAAGCATGGTCTCGCTCATAACTTTCTTTCGAATTATCACCGTCATTATTAGTGCCATTATGATCCTACGTAAGTATTTTCAAATATGTTTTCTCTTCTTTAGAATGACTCATTTTATATTTATCATCTGCATTATTTACTTCATTTTTGTAGGTAATTACATTTTTGATATCAGTATTCCAGACTTCGTAGAAATGGTTTTCGAGCAAGTCTACCAGCTAGATCCGAATAATACCGCAGATCAAGTTAATAAAAAACAACATACAATTACTAAATGCACCCACCTCAAATAATTCTAAAACCCTTGCGAAGTCCCGAACGTCATTTAAAGTCATAAAAATCATCAAGAATCTTCCTCACCAAAAAAATCAGCATTGAAGAAAGCTGGACGAATCTAAACATGCAAAAATCATATAAAAGTGATAGATGTTTCGTACAACAGTTAAGTAACATCTCATATTCGACTACAAACATGTGATAAACTATATAAATATGTAGAAAAACAGATTTGAATACGTACCTGCGGATTCATATTTAAAACCAATAGTAGAAGAAACCGTAATAGAGTATTTTTACAAATGCCAATGAATCTGCCATGTACATTGTAGTTGACTGCTACAATAAAAGCATACAGTATGGTTCTACAGTTGTCTATCCAAATTTGATATTATATTTAAACATCTATCATATATAGAACATACATACGATTTCTTACCAATATGCACTGACATAGGCCAATTAATGTTTGTTCTGCCTATGTCAATGACATCACGACCAGTAAAACGAGCTTCGCAAGTGGTGGGACATTTGAATTAAGAAAGGAACCACGAACTGAATTTATATAAAAATAACATTTAATTTCCTATTCTACATCTAAATTTACTTATATAATATATGTATATGTATCAATATTATTAATATAGACTTAATAGGAGAGCATGTATCACAAGGTACGTAAGAGTTACGTAAAGATAAGAGTATGTGGCGAGCAATTTTTAGAAAATAAGGATTGAAAGGCAGCCTTCTGTGGACGGAGCGCGCGGCATTGCTGGCGAAAACTTAGTCCATCGCAGAAACTGCAAATTGTTTTGTTGAATATCAGGGCCGGCTCAAACGTCTGGGCTTCGGGATTATTCCCGAGTTCCCGTGTTTTCAATCAGGGCGTGTTCATCAGTGTAGTATTTGCGATTCAAGCTTAGCGATGCGCTACTAGCGGATAAAATATGAACTAAAAATGTGACGTCAGAATCTGGATAAAACTTTGACATATCGTATATTTGTATTGCTATCTGCTGTAAGTAAAGTGGAACTAGGAATGTATACAGACATACATGCCTGCAGCTCATCGACGTATGTGCAAGTCTGAATATATCACAAATTATTATTTATCTAGATTCACTTTTAAAATCCTAGGTGCCTAGGTCGCAAACAAAACAACAAATTTAAAACAAGTGTGAATACATTTTCTCGTGTTGACAGAAGCAAAGCAAACTAAGCCGACTATAAATGCATTGATCTTTTTTTGTTCAATTTATAATTAAAAAATATTTTTTTCTCCAATGGTCTTACATAATTTTTCAAAATAAAAAATATGGAAAAATATTGTTTCATTTCTTGCAAATGCATGAAAATTTTGAATATAATTGAATAAAAAATAACGCAGAAAAAAAATAAAAACTGAAAAAAAATTGGAAAATATTTTTTTTCTCAAGTACGAAGGAAAGTTTTGAAAAATAAAATGTACCTTGCACAACTAGACCATAACACGTATCTGCAAAAAAAAATTTCGTAAAAATCCGTTGGGTAGTTTAGGAGATCTAGGTGGAACAAAAAATCTCGTACGAGCGAGCGAGCGGACGAGCGACATACATACGGACATATGTTGTAATAGTCATTTCGTGATCCAGGGGGTCTGTCCGGGATTTCTGTGCAAAAATTTTTGAAATCGGAAGATGCTACAGACATCGTACCGAACACTATAGCTCTTCGACAGGAGATCGATGAGCTAAAAACAAAAGAAAATGTGAACTGTTGTGTATACGGGTGTAAATAATTTATTCTACCATTATTTTATAAAATCTGGAGATAAAATAGAAGTGATGAACGAGTATGGAAATATTCAAAGGAAAAAGAAAAATGTAGGAAACTGATTTGAGTATGGGAAAGAAAGTTTCTAAGATTATTACTAAGTGATTGATCTATTTTGAATCAACTTATATTTGTTCAGGTAAAGTATCAGTAATATACGAATAATAATTATGTTTTATCATAATTATTATATTTCAGGTTGGAGTAGTCGGAAGCGTTTGCTACCAACAGTTGCCGAAACGTACTTATGACCAAGCCAACCTGCAGAATATAAGCCCGAAAAAAATGCCAGACAACAACGATTACTAAATAGACGTGTTACTGAAATAACAGCTAGCACCACAAGTGTTGCAGAAATTAAAACAGGAGACCAAATGAAGCAAATGATTTGAGTGATGATTGAGCAAAAAAAAATTTTTAATTTCATTCAAGAAGCACATACGGTTTTAAATCTACTTTAATTTGATGAAAATTTAATACATAATTTCATACCCAAATATGTGGGTAGATTCAGTGACACCTATTCTAGCTTTGTTTGCCATATCATCTCTATATTAATTTATTTAAATTTCACTACACGCAGGATTAGCCCAATTAAAGGACAGGAACGATTATAAGATTATATAAATAATAATTAAACAAAACCATGTCTAGCTATAGTACAGCATAGTGCCTAGATATATCGTATAAACAGAAATAAATAGAACATGTGAAATTGCATACAAAAAAAACTTAATATGTGATAATGGAACGATACAAATAATTATGTAATTATGCATAGTACATGTGCCTCCGTGGCGCAATTGGCTAGCGCGTTCGGCTGTTAACCGAAAGGTTGGTGGTTCAAGCCCACTCGGGGGCGAACACCATTTTGAGTTCTGCAGTAATTTAATCCAGAAGTTTCAACATAATACCTATTCAGAACAAGTACATGAGCCTACGTGGAGCAATTGGATAGTTCGTACAGCTGTTTACCGAAAGGTTGTTGGTTCGAGCCCACCCGGGGACGAACACAATTTTGAGTTCTGCAGTAAATTAAACCAGACATTTAACCCTTTGAGGACTACCGGTCACCTGATGTGACCACATATAAAATATTTTTTCTTTATTTTCCTATCGGTTCTGCAGTAAAACCACTATGTACACATGGTTGCCTATATTGTTACCAATGCATATACGCGGTTGCGTACACTTCCATCACTTGTTGCACTGTGGGCTAAGCATACAGTCTTCTGTCTTTGAGGTTACGATTACACCGGTTGTATTTTATTGTGTTTTATCGAATTCTGCACACAATGGCAGGTGAGTGTTGCTTATATTATTACATATAAGTATATATATGCAATATTCGATAATTATTTCATTATATTCAATCATAATATTTCATTATACGTAATTTATTCATGTGGTTTTATACGCTAACCACTAGGAATATACTAACACTTGTTTATATTTTTTACAGGAAAT
This sequence comes from Carabus problematicus, assembly GCA_963422195.1. NCBI lineage: Eukaryota > Metazoa > Arthropoda > Insecta > Coleoptera > Carabidae > Carabus > Carabus problematicus. The sequence goes on along the minus strand of OY728581.1, from coordinate 14,542,042 downwards.
GTAAAATTCAAGATTGTCGATGTTGACAAAATGACTTCGGATGATGTTTATAATATGATAGAACAGATTCCATCGGATAATGAATCAATTGTATCTTCATCGTCTGAGGATGAAAATAGTGAATTATTCAACATTGAAGAAATGCAGGTAATTTTTGATGGTGCGAATATAATAAATCTAGCTACAAATAATACTGAAAGCGATTGGGATAGTGAAGATGAGGTACCATTATCAACTTTGAAACCAAGGGGTATCATTTGGACAAAAAATATTTCAAATTGCACAAAACTTAACAATTTTTCGGAGCCCGTAGGACCAAATATACCTGACACTGCTGAAACCCCTTTAGATGTATTTTTACAATTATTTCCATTAGAATTTATAGACCATGTCGCTTTTCATGTAAATTTATATGCTTTGCAAAAACATGGAGGAGATCCTAAGGCATTCGTTCAAACAACAGCAGATGAAATCAAAGTATTTCTTGGCATAAATCTCCTGATGGGACTAAAAAAACTGCCAAGCTACAAAGATTATTGGTCTTCAAGAGCTGAGCTGAGAGATGGTTACATAAGTTCAGTAATGTCACGAGATCGATTTTCATGGCTTCTTAGCTATTTACATTTGAACGATAATGAGAGACAGCCAGCAAGAAATGACAATAATTATGATAAACTGTATAAACTTAGACCGCTGTTAGATACATTAGGAAACACGTTTTTGAAGTCAATGAATCCAAATGAAAATCAATCAATCGATGAATCCATGATTCGTTTCAAGGGAAGAAGCAGCATCCGTCAATATATGCCAATGAAACCAATCAAGCGCGGATATAAAGTTTGGATGCGGTCTGATTCTACTGGATACGTACATCAATTTCAAATATATACAGGGAAAATAAATAACACATGCGAGAAAAATTTGGGATATCGTGTCATAAAGGATCTAACGAGAGATATCGTTGGGAAATATCATAAAGTCTATTTCGACAACTATTTCAATTCAATAGAACTTCTGAAAGATTTGCTGGCTGATAAAATATACGCTTGTGGAACAGCGAGAAAACATAGGAAAGGTATTCCTGCTGATTTGAAAGATGACAAGCAAATGCTAAGAGGGGAGTCAGATTGGCGTATATCTACAGAAGGAATTTGCTGCCTAAAGTGGATGGACAGAAGAGCAGTATTATTTTTAAGTAATTTTCACAATCCATCAGATGTACAATCTGCAGGAAGAAGAAAAAAGGATGGTTCCAAAGAAGAAATTTCTTGTCTTGGAATGGTCAAAGATTATAATAATCATATGGGCTATGTAGATAAATTTGACATGTTAAAATCGCTTTACGAATGCGATAGAAAGTCACACAAATGGTGGCATCGTATATTTTTCCATTTTCTGGACGTAGCTGTTACAAATTCATACCTTCTATTTGATAACAGGCATGCTTCAAAAATCAATCTGAAACAATTTCGACTTGCTGTTGCTTCAGGATTAATTGGTGCTAGTCAAGAAAATGTAAAACGGGGAAGAAAAAGTGGTGAAAAGCCAATAAACAGATTTAAAACTATTATTCCATTAGAAATACGGTACGATAAAAACGCGCATATGCCTATGCGATCAACATCGCTACGATGTGCTCAATGTAGTACTAAGGAAGTACCACATAGAACCTTGTGGAAATGTTCCACATGTAATGTTGGTCTCTGCATTAATGATAAAAGAAACTGTTTTTCTACGTTTCACACCAAATAAATGAAGCTAAGTTAGATTTACATACTTTGTAATATATTATAAACATGTGCTTAATAAGAAATGTCATGGTCCTAGTGGTTAGCCCAAGTAACCATGTCACCCCTCATTAATTATAATTGTTTAATTTTTAATTTTTGTAAAATACATGTTATTTAGTCCCTAATAAATAGTTTCTCATACTAAAAATCTTTTGCTTAAGAAAAATTTAATTCCGTCCTCAAAGGGTTAAAAATATTACATTGTCACACGAGTATATCAGTCACCGAGAGGCAAATGGATAACACATTTGGCTGTTAACCGATAGGCTGATGGCTCGAGCCCAACTAGAGGTGAACACAAGTTTGAGTTCTGCAGTAACTTAAACCAGAATTTTAGTGGCAGGGATAAATGGTGACCCTGCACAAACGGCTCTTGGGGTTCAAGCGATCTCGGACGTGGTTGGGTACGACGAAATTCGAGTTCTGGACCTTTTGACCTAGAACGATGGTGTTGCCATTTTTGCGGCACCATTCAACCAGCTGATCTAGTTCTTTCTCCATGGCGTTTCATCCTGGGGTAGTGGTGTGTAGTGGTGGCGCGTACAGCTTCAGCGTAGGACTGTCCTCTTGTGCTCCGGCTGCTGTTTCCGTGCTGGAGATGTCTCTGGTGCGATCTGAAACCGTCATCTCAAGAATCTGAAGAGGCGGCTCTGAGGTCGTCGATGTTGGCGTGACATTTTCGATGTCTTTATTAAATTCGGAAGAGCTCCAGATGAAACGGTGAAGTTGATCATTTTCTATTCGGTAGTTCGGGAAGCTATCAGGTCGTGTTGCTACACAAGCCAATTGAAGTGCATACCAATCTACTGATGCAGCAGTGATAGTAACCATTTTTTCGGATGCAATGCTCAACGGTTGCGTGATAGGGCGTCTGTAATGTGGTTTTACGTAACTCAGCTTCATTCTATGTCAACCTTAGACGATAGAATCTATTTCGACACCGGTAATCGAACTTGAGCCTCCTGAGTGTATCCTAGCCACTAGACCATATCGGATATTTGCGATCAATTTTATCGAAATGATTGTGTATATTCCTGTGAATTATTGGTGTCTTGAATTTGGTGGCAATAAAACCATAATTTGCCGAAACCCGGGATTGAACCGGGGACCTTTCGAGGGGCTGGCCACTTACAAAAATTGTGTACACCGTAATTCTAATTCACAGGCAATTCAAGTAATTCACAAGTAATTCGTCGGTAATTCAAGTAATTCTCTAGTAATTCAAGTAATTCACAAGTAATTCGTCGGTAATTCAAGTAATTCATGGGTAATTCAAGTAATTCTTTAGTAATTCACAAGTAATTCTGTGATCACTTTATAAAGAAATCCTGATACGCTTGTCACAAATATACGAAAAAACTAAACTATTGCACTGAAACACAACATAAAACTGTTGATTTGCAATGAACTTCTACAATTGATTTAGTTAGATGTTCTATTCTAAACATAGTAGGAAAAAAAAATATCATACAACTATAAATCAGTCACATTTTGTTTGCATAACAAACTCTTTTGGCAGACCCTTTTCAAGATCCTTTTTTTTCTTCGTTTTGTGTAGTTTTGAATTGCATTAAATGTTTAAATAAATCAGAACAGTAAAAATATAATTAATTTTCATTTTCTAATGTTTTTAATGAAAATAAGAATAAATAATTTTGAAAATATAAATAACATAGGTACTTATATTTTTTTTTAAATGTGCATGAGACATATTGTCATTGCGATTATTCTAAAGGTAAAGTAAAATGTATTTTGTCAAAAAATGTATTTAGTAAAAAAAAGAAATGCATCGCGCGGGAATCGAACCCGAGCCGCCGAGAATTATTACAACAGTTTTAAACGTGTCAGTACTCGTATAAATTTTCGCACTTTTCGTGTTACAACGCACTCAGGTGCAACTGGGTATTAATATCTTGCTAAGTAATGGATTTCTTTGTACTCCGTTCTGTATATTTGTGTTGTTCTTATAAATTTTAAACGCATTTCACAAGTAATTCAAGTAATTCTTAGGTAATTCAAGTAATTCATAGGTAATTCACAAGTAATTCAAGTAATTCACGGGTAATTCACGGGTAATTCATAGGTAATTCAAGTAATTCCAGACATTTTGTACACCGTAATTCAAGAGTGGCCAGCCCCTCGGGACCTTTAGATCTTCAGTCTAACGCTCTCCCAACTGAGCTATTTCGGCACATATCTAGCAAACTATTGCGTTGCATCCCACAGAATTACATGTTCTTTTCTTTTGAAATGAATATTTATTGTAATAAAACCTGTTTCCGCCCGGGATCGAACCGAGGACCTTGTGCGTGTGAAGCACACGTGATAACCACTACACTACGAAAATTGATGTATGTATGTTAAAGTCAAACATACATAAAAAACCCGTGCAAGTACGGCATATAAAAAATGTTTCCGCCCGGGATCGAACCGGGGACCATCCGCGTGTTAGGCGGATGTGATAACCACTACACCACGGAAACTTGTTATCTGTTAGAAATATGTAGTTTACTTTCACCGAAGAGTTTATATATGCAACGTGACTATTTCAACTTTAACGATTAACCATATAGACTGTATAAAAATTATTCCGATACCGGGAATCGAACCAGAGCCTCCAGGTATCCTTGAACGTACCGCATATTTGAGAATATTCTCACTAAAATATTTTTGCACGGATACCCAGTTCCACTATCATGTTCCTTTTGTAATAAGACCCCAAACTAAATTGTAACCCTGTTCACTACTGAACTCGAGAAAGAATTCCAATAGCAGTAACGAGCGTGCAGTAGTCCACTCTATTACTGTTCTCGGTTGGTATACTATGTCAGAGGTGGAATAAGTGTATTTTAATAACCGCTATTTATATATATGTAAGTTAATATTGCATTTAATTCGGTGCTATTGAAAGCATGATTTAAACCGAGTACCTTTCGATCTTCAGTCTAACGCTTCCCGATTTCGGCTGATTCATTTTTAAACGTTATAGAATGTGAAAACAAAATTACTTAAGTATATGTTTACATGAAAATATAAATAATTTACAAGTTTATGTATATCATCATTTAGAAAAATAAGCATTATTGAACAAAAAAAAAAATCTTAAATTTCATTCAAGAAGCACATAAGGTTTTAAATCTACGTTAATTTGATGAAAATATAATACATAATTTCATACCCAAATAAGTGGGTAGATTCTGTGACACTCATTCTAGCTTTGTTTGCCATATCGTCTCTATATTAATTTATTTAAATTTCACTACACACAGGATTAGCCCAATTAAAGGACAGGAAGGATTATAAGATTATATAAATAATAATTAAACAAAACCATGTCTAGCAATAGTACAGCATAGTGCCTAGATATATCGTTTATACGATATCTCTAAATAAATAGAACATGTGAAATTGCATAAAAAAAAAACATAATATGTGATAATAGAACGATACAAATAATTATGTAATTATGCACAGTACATGTGCCTCCCTGGCGCAATTGGCTAGCGCGTTCGGCTGTTAACCGATAGGTTGGTGGTTCAAACCCACCCGGGGGCGAACTCAATTTTGAGTTCTGCAGTAATTTAATCCAGAAGTTTCAACATAATACCTATTCAGAACAAGTACATGAGCCTACGTGGAGCAATTAGATAGTTCGTACAGCTGTTTACCGAAAGGTTGTTGGTTCGAGCCCACCCGGGGACGAACACAATTTTGAGTTCTGCAGTAAATTAAACCAGTATATCGGTATGTCAGTACACAATTTTGAATTGACTCGGAGGGCCCCTGTCCAACACTACAGCCTGACAGTTTCCGCGTGTAGCATGCGCCACTAGGCCCGTACTCTACTTAAAGAAAGCCCCACAGGTACGGCCTGACTCACTGGACCACGTAACGTCCTGAAGAAGACCTGCAGGTACATGACCTTGAAAGGAGACTCATTCTGCCTGAAGAAGACCTCGAAGTTTATGAAAGAAGAGGCCATACAACGTTGATCCAGACCCCGTGACTCCCCCGAGTTCACCCCTGAAGACCTCCAGGTACATGACCTTGAAATAAGAGGTCATACAACGGTACAATCTGGCCGCCTGGAAGACGTCATCTAGGCCACGCCTCCGAGCACGTGACCCCGCGCCCCCTCCCTTCATCGCAGCACCATACTACAGTACAGACTCGAGGTAGGCAACACGTAATGCTGGTCCAGGATGTACATTACTAACAGACGCGAGTACTTATTCAATTGGAGCAGGACTATCGCAAGGAAAAGTAGGTAGAGACCTTCCGATAGCTTACGCAAGTAGAACGTTGAATAAAGCAGAACAAAATTATAGTGTGACAGAAAAAGAATTATTGGCAATTTGCTGGACAACAAACAATTTCAGACCTTATTTATACGGTAGACAATTTACGATTGTAACCGATCACAGGCCTCTAGTATGGTTATTCAGTGTCAAAGATCCAGGTAGTCGATTAATGTGATTCAGGTTACAACTAGAAGAGTATGATTATCAAATAGTACCTAAAAGTGGAAAAAGAAATACAAATTCGGAGGCGTTAAGCAGAATAGGGAACTTTCATGAAATTTTTATTTATTTTCTTTTATAAAAACATAAACCTGAGTACAATTTAATTTATCGTGGTGCTCTGCTATAGGCCTGAGCCTCTTCAGAGTGTATGCGTTATTGTAGCGCAGTGTACCTATCAGTGTACCTATCCTATGTGTTGTATTGTATCATTTGTATGCCTTTTGTGGCTACCATTGGCCAATTTATCTACTTGTCACATGACGTACACCAGAGGTGACATTAGTTCGATTCAGGGCCTAGCGTGTTTCAAGTACCAGTGTACCTAGACAGGGGAAACCGAAGTACCCGGAGAAAACTTGCCGCCAAGCGGGCGGTTCCGCTTGGACGGTCACCTGAGTACTTAAAATATGATATAATGCAAAGAAACTATTTTTTGTTGACTATTTTTAAATAAATTAACTTTGTAATTTGTTTCGGAAGTCAAATGTCCCCACCACATACACAGCATAGAGTAAAGAAACTAAAGAGAGGAAACAACTTAAAAAAGTGAAGCCAAATTTCAAAGGCGGCGGCCATATTTGTATGACCTTATGTCAAAATCAGAACAATGAAAATATTGACGAAGTGCACTGTTTTTATGGTTATTTATGTGTTAAGTTTTTCTTGTGCCATTATATTGAACATTACTGACTTTTTCACGTTATTAGTGATTAGTTATAGTGTAAAACTTTTTCTTGAACATTATTACTACAGACTTTGTGTTAATTATACTATCAGTTAAATTCATTATAATTGCATTTTGTAAAAATGCCTAGTTGTGTCGCTTTCGGTTGTAACAAAAAAATCATCTAATACATCTAATAAGAGCTGTGCAGAAAAATATATTAGTGTTCGATTACATTATATCGCCAAACAAAATGTTGATCATTCCCTCAGCAAAATGAACTTATTTAATAAAATAGTTTTGTTTGAAGGGCATTGAACATATTTCGCTAATATTTCAGTAAGTTTTGTTTTATATTGTTCTTTTCTATTTGTATGCTCTTATATAAAAATAAAATATGCTTATATTGTTCATTTATATTGTTACGTTTTTATTTATTTATTAGGGTTATCCAAATATAAGTGTTTTATTATATCACAGTCTCGAAAATTGACAGCTCTAGTTTTTCTTTTGCTCTTCTTTTTTTTAAAAACACCCCGTTACCAGGCAACCACTATTCTTCTTATTTTTTTCCTTGGCCGACGTGACGCCATACTCGTAACACTGCCCCCTTCTTAAGATTGATCGACCCGATCAAGTCCATTTTGGTCCAGGACATGCTTAAATGGACAATGCACTTTATTACAGCCTGGCGACTTAAATTCCCAGTAGCAAGGTATTTTGCTGCGTCTTTTGGTATTCACAAAATGCCTCAGCCGACATTGTCCCTTGCATTTCCCGCTTATCCATTCTTGGCATATCTCTTCGGTTCCACGGGCGTTCGGTGCGTGTCGGTACCTGCACTGTTCCCCTTTGTTGCACTCCCGGTTGCAATAGAAGTAGCAATCCACGTTTTTGCTGATCGACTTCCAATCTTTGTGCTGGCAGCATACAGTCACTCTGATTTTCGAGCCTTTGAAAATCATCTCGATCATGCTTTTTATTACTCTCCAATCCAACTGATCAAGTCCGCAGGCAATCTTTGGCATTGCCAATTTACTTATGCCAAGTTCCTCGGTCCTTCGCCTTAACTCATGGAGAGTGTTCCACAAGTTCTCATAGATTGGCTTTTGGAAGTACTTGTCCTTCGTCACCAGGTAAAATAATTGCTGCCTCCCACTTTGCAGTGTCAATACCTTGTCTGTCTTCGGGGCTTGCTTTTGAAGTTCATCTATCTTCCCGAACTTTTTCTTAAATACTGCAGCTATTCCCTTACTCATATTTAGGTCCGCGGACACACAGTGAACTAAAGAATGGTCTCTGGATACCTTAAAAAGGTCACCTTCTTTTTCTGTTGTGATCCCATAACGAAACTTTTTCCCACTGCGGGCCTCAGTCATAAAGTTCTGGAATTCTTGAACTGTAGATGGTCGGATCAGTTGAACTCTTGGTTCATCTTCGTCATGCGTACCGTTGTAAGGGGCTAGGCGGTTTTTATGAATGATTTTAAACTTTCCCCGTGGTGGCTTTCGAATCCGATAGACTACGTCGTTAATCCGGGTGACGACTTCGTAGGGTCCTTCCCAGTTCTTCTGTAATTTAGGAGAGTATCCTTTCCGTCTAAGTGGGTTATACAGCCACACCTTATCTCCTTCATGAAAACCGCCTGCTTCCGCTTTGATATCGTAGCGGTCTTTCATCCGATCGCTCGCTTCGCAGATTCTGCGCCGGACCACCTCGTTCACAGAGTCCATTTTCTGCTGCAGGTTTTCCACATAGTCCTCTCCAGCTTCCGCTTCTTGGGGTCTGGTGCCATACAATAGATCTGTCGGGAGTCTAAGTTCCCGCCCGAAGATAATCTTTGCGGGCGACACTGTGGTGGTTTCATGGATTGACGAACGATAGGCAAACATGAATAAGTCCAGGTGTGTATCCCAGTCACGCTGATTATCTGATACAACCTTAGCCAAGTGTCTCCCTATGGTACGGTTCATGCGCTCCACCATGCCGTCAGACTGTGGATGCAAAGGAGTTGTCCTGGTTTTCCTGACGCCAAGGATCTTGCAAAGTTCTTGAAACAGCCGGGATTCAAAATTTCTTCCCTGGTCCGAGTGAAGTTCTAGAGGCACTCCAAATCGACAGATCCAGTTTCTTACTAGAGCTTCGGCGATTGTCGTTGCCTCTTGATTCGGAAGGGCATATGCTTCGACCCATTTACTGAAATAGTCCATAGTTACCAGAATATACTTGTTGCCTGAGTCGGTTCCCGGAAATGGCCCTGCAATGTCCATGGCGATCCTTTCGAAAGGTGACCCGACGTTGTATTGCCTCATAGGAGCTCGCCTTTTTCCGGTAGGTCCATTAGCGGCTGCGCAAATCTCACAACGTCTGCACCAACTCTTGACATCTTCTTGCCAGTTCACCCAGTAAAATCTTGTTCGAACTTTTTCGATAGTTCTCTTGATGCCAAGATGCCCGCCAGAAATGCCATCATGAGTTTCACGTAGTGCTTCATCTCTTTTGGATCTTGGTAAGACGAGTTGTTTCATGACGTCGGTACCTTCAAGGTTTTCGAAAGTCCTTTTTAAAAGACCATCTTCCATTATCAGGGAATCCCATTGTGCCCAATAACTCTTAATAGTCGGGCTTAGATTAGAGATTTCTTCCCAAGGTGGCCTTCGGTTGTCGATTTTCCATTGGGCTAATGTTGATATTTCCGGGTCCTCTTCCTGTGCCACTCGCAGTTCTTCGGTGCCCCATCCGTCAACTTGTATAGTGGCTCTTGATACCAGGAAAGTCTCGTCTTTTCCCTCGACACGCTGGCAATGGTTGCAGTCTTCAAGGCAGGGTCGTCTAGACAGGGCATCGGCATTACAATGAATGATTCCTCGGCGATGCTCTACGGTAAAATGATATTCTTGGAGACGTTCAATCCAGCGTGCCATTTGTCCTTCAGGGTTCCGGAACTGAAGTAACCACTTTAAGGCTGCGTGGTCTGTTCTCAGCAAGAATTCACGCCTGTAGAGGTATTTGTGAAAATGTTCTAGCGTTTTTATTACTGCCAGAAGTTCTCTTCTTGTTACGCAATAATTCCTTTCTGGCTTTGATAACGTCTTGCTGAAATACCCAATGACCCGTTCTTCACCCTCTTGCATTTGAGATAAAACACCTCCAATTCCAAAATTACTGGCATCCGTGTCGACTATGAATTGCCCTTCTGATTGCGGATAACTGAGCACCGATGAACTGGAAAGTTCAGTTTTCAACCTCTCAAAAACTTCCTGACAGTCTTCTGTCCAGTCATATACCAAACCAGCTTCCGTTAACTTATGTAGGGGTTTAGCAATTGTGGAGAATCCGGGCACAAATCTCCGATAATAGGTGCATAAACCCAGGAAACTTCGCAGTTCGTGTTTGTTTCGGGGTATTGGCCATTCCGTTACTGCCTTCACCTTCGCTGGATCTGTGGAAATGCCTTCTCCTGAAACCACATGTCCGAGATAGTTTACTTCTTTCTTGAAAATATGGCACTTCTTCGGATTCAACTTGAGATGAGCATTTCTAAACCTTTCGAAAATCTCTCTAAGATTTACAAGTTGTTCCTCGAAAGACTTTCCAATAATGATGACATCATCAAGGTAAACCAAGCAAGTTTTCCATGAAAGTCCCTTCAATACCAGATCCATCAGCCGTTCGAAAGTGGCAGGAGCATTACACAAGCCAAATGGCATCACAGTGAACTGCCACAAACCTGTACCAGTTGTAAAAGCTGTCTTCTCTTTGTCTTCTTTCTTCATCTCGACTTGCCAGTATCCACTTTTAAGATCCAGTGTGCTAAACCATTTAGCACCAGCGAGAGTATCTAAAGTGTCATCTATCCTTGGGAGTGGATAGGAATCCTTCTTCGTCATGTCATTCAACCTTCGATAATCGACGCAGAAACGGGTGGTTCCATCCTTCTTTCGTACTAACACCACAGGAGAAGCCCATGGACTTTTGGAAGGTTCTATCACACCTTCCTCGTGCATTTTTTTTAGAAGGGTATCGGCTTCTTCTCGTTTAGCCAGCGGAAGCCGCCTCGGTTGTTGTCTGATAGGCATCGAAACTCCAATGTCGATTCGGTGTTGAACAATATTTGTCCGTCCGTAATCAGCTTCGGTGGCTGCAAATATGTCTTGAAAATCTTTTAATAACGATTCAACCTTTATTTGTTCACTAGTAGAAAGGTTTTCTGCAGTATCATGCAAAAGTTTTTGAACATGCGCCGGAAGCTTCTTCTTTTTCGTCTGTTCTTCCTTATTTCCTTCGCATTGAGTTACCGAAGCGACAGGCTCCAATATTCCAATCGGTTTTCCTTTTTTTCATACTAGCGGGTAATCATTGGCATTCATAACACGTACTGGTATGGATTTCGCCAGCTTGATCAATGACCTGCCCAAGAAAACTCCCTTATCCAAGCCTTTATTTACATCCGGTTCGACAACTCTAATGCAATGATCATCTATTGACTCTTTGGTTTCAGTCATAATTATTTTCTCAGTCTTGGCCGGTATTTGTACATCGTCTTGTAGAAGGAGACGGACGCCAGAACGGTCGACAGGAAGTACCAGACTGATTTCCTCGTTCCCAAGTTTAAGAAGACCACAGTCCAAGTCTATTTTGGCACCATAATTTACTAGGAAATCGTTTCCTAAGATAACTTCATCAACAATAGGTGCCACAATCATGCTGTGTTCTACAGACCAGCTACCTAGGGTCATATTAACTTTTATTTTCCCTTTTACCTTCACTTTTTCCCTGGTGGCTGTCTTCAAATTAAGATTGGGAATCGGCTGGACTCTGGACTGCTCTATCAAGTCTGGTCTGATAACGGAAACATTCGCTCCAGTATCGATCGTAAAATTGTATGGCCTTTTTCCGATGCTTCCTTCGATGAGTAGGCTGTTGTCCTGATGTTGTAGCCTTGCTATCGTGGGGCACTTCCTATTGACCACCGACGTAGGCCCCTCCTTGTCGGTGGGAATTAGTTTTCCTGGTTGTTGTTGTTTTCTTGCCTCTTCTCGTTATCGGGGCATCTTGCTTTGATATGCCCCAGCTTCCCACACTGATAACACTTCACCGTTCTTGTAGGTTGGTACTTTCTCCTTCCTTCTTCTACTTTGTTCCGTTCATCATCTTGTTCCACTTGGATTTCACGGATCTTGGCTGTATGGCGGATTGTTGCTTGTAGCGCTTCGTAGCGAAGAGCAGCACCGACTACGTCCCAATATTTTATAAGGTTTTGACTGCTTACCCATAAAGCCATATCCGTGTTTTCTAGGCCGGTGGTGAAGTTCTGGATAGCAATAACGTCAACTGCAGCTTGAGGTAGATCTTCGTACGCTAGTCTAGACAACCTATCTATGTCAGCAGCAAATTCTTGAATACCTTCTTTCATACTTCGTTTCCTATTGCATAGCTGGGCTCGGTATACAGGTGTCATATGAGCGTCTCCAAATCTTGCGTTCAATGCATCAATTAAACTGTCATAGTTTTTGATGCCCTTAATGTTGTACCACACTAATGAAGCCTCGCCCTGGAGCGCTGCAGTTAGGTTGGCGAGCATGTCCTCTTTTGACCATCCGTTGTGTTTAGCTATTACGTCAAATTGCTGGAGATACACTGGCCAAGGAGTTTTGCCATCGTACTTGGGTACTTTTATTCTTTGTGGTTGGCAGCCTGTTGATTTATTCTCATGTAAAGTCACTGTTTTTACGTCAGCACTCGCTTCTTTATTACTAGTCTTGATTAAATTAATCAATTCGACGCGCTGATCTTTCAACTTGGTGTTTATTTCTTTTCGTAAGTCTTTAGAGACTTCCTGTAGGCTACTAGAGAATTCTTCTTTTAGATTTCTACAAATCTCTGCTTGTTGTTTAGAAACTTCCTGACAGTCTTCTGTCCAGTCATATACCAAACCAGCTTCCGTTAACTTATGTAGGGGTTTAGCAATTGTGGAGAATCCGGGCACAAATCTCCGATAAATAGGTGCATAAACCCAGGAAACTTCGCAGTTCGTGTTTGTTTCGGAGTATTGGCCATTCCGTTACTGCCTTCACCTTCGCTGGATCTGTGGAAATGCCTTCTCCTGAAACCACATGTCCGAGATAGTTTACTTCTTTCTTGAAAATATGGCACTTCTTCGGATTCAACTTGAGATGAGCATTTCTAAACCTTTCGAAAATCTCTCTAAGATTTACAAGTTGTTCCTCGAAAGACTTTCCAATAATGATGACATCATCAAGGTAAACCAAGCAAGTTTTCCATGAAAGTCCCTTCAATACCAGATCCATCAGCCGTTCGAAAGTGGCAGGAGCATTACAAGTTGTTAGAAAATTCTTCTTTTAAACTTCTTGAATTTTCCAGAAATTTATCTTCTAAGCTTTTAGAATTTTCCAGAAATTTCTCTTCCAAGTTTCTTGAAATTTCTTCTTGATTGTTCGAGAAGTGTTGTAATTTCTCTTCTAAGATTCTGGAATTTTCCAGCAATTTTTCTTCTAAGTTTCTAGAAATTTCTTCTTGCAAGCTGTAAAATTCAAATATTTCTGGATCCTTTTCTTCCTCGATAAGTGCTTGTCTTAATCGGTCTTGTAATTCAGATTTTCTTCCACTTATATCCAGCTCACGGTCTTCCAGCTGCTCTTTCAACTCTTTAACTCTCAAATCTTTTAACTTCATTGTTATTTTATTTTAAACACTTTATTTGACCCCACACCTGACACCAATGTTACGTTTTTATTTATTTATTAGGGTTATCCAAATATAAGTGTTTTATTATATCACAGTCTCGAAAATTGACAGCTCTAGTTTTTCTTTTGCTCTTCTTTTTTTTAAAAACACCCCGTTACCAGGCAACCACTATTCTTCTTATTTTTTTCCTTGGCCGACGTGACGCCATACTCGTAACAATATGCTACATTTGTATAATATTTTTTTAAGAATTTTTATAGCAAGAATTGGGATATTTTTACAATTTATTGAAATTCTTCCACATAAGTCCAGCAAAACAGAGGTCATAAAAACATGGCTTCAGTCCCATACTCCACAAATCGCTGTTATATGCCCTCTATAGTTTCTTTACTCCAAGCTCCGTACGCTTAGTTCTTTGGCATTTACTATTCAAGTAAGCAATGTGCCGACAAATGGATAAATTTTTTAAGGAGCTACAGATGCTGTAAGAATCAGAATAAAAAAAACAGGCAGACAGACTCTCAATAATTGAAAAGAAAAAACCATGTAGATAATCCTGAGTTCTACGTTCATTTGTTTAAAACATGTAAAATAAAATCCGTTTATTTGCGTGTTTGTAGAAAATTCATTGAGATCTGATGCAAGTTTAAAAGACGATGACCGTATTTTTCCGGTTAGGAATTTTAAACATTGGTTAGGGGCACATCTAAAAGCTTCAATCCTTGGCATTTCTAAAGCCAGGTATATTGAATTTAATAGAGGAGAACTTCCAGTGAAAGTTATTCAGGGTACCCTAGTGATTTTAAAATGTACAAAGTAAGTCATAATAAAAAAAAAATATAGGTATAGCAGAGTTAGTGTATAATAATTTTTTTTTTCCATTATAATATAAAAACGTATCACGGGGCTATTCTGTAAAATTAAGTAAAAAATTTAACTTATATCATGCCTGTTTACTGAAATATGTTAAATGGTATTCTGTATGTTATATTTTAACACATCCTTTAAAATACGAAATTTTAACAGGTCTGTTAAAGTATAACGAGAAGTTATCTGCGAAACAGCGAATTTTTTAGTAAACGTATGTCGTTACTCATTATTATTAGAAATGTCAAAACTTTTCAACACATTCTATTTCACAATAACTTATAATAAAATGACAAATAGGGAAAAAACTACAAAAAAGCAAACAGAAACAATGGTTTCTTTTATATCAGAAAATACAGAAATAGCGTATAGTGCAAATCGGGGGTTCCCAACGGGGTCGGTATAGACCCCATAGGGGTCGATGGATATTTGGAAGGGGTCGATAAATTGCTATAAAGTTTCTAGGGGTCGATAGAAGTTTCTAAGGGGTCAATGGACAAATTATATACTATTTTTTCCATATTATTATGTTAATAAAGTAAATATTCTGCTGAAGAACGTAAATAAATGCTTAAGTGTGGTACTCCGTGTAACTGGGATATAGCTTGATGTTGTACAATAAAGTAAAATAAAATTTAATATTAACTAGCCTAATTCGCAACCGCGCACGCCTCACATAGTTGGTGAGTTCTGTGCGCTGTACAGCGCAACGTAAAACGTAAAGCGTGCTTTATAATGAAGTAAGGTAGCAGGTAAGGCAAGCAGCAAGGTAAGCGGTATAGGCAGAAGTAATGCAAGACATTCAAGTTGATTTATAATAAAAGTAACGCGTAACTGTGAACCAATCAGAGATCGTATTGGGCGGAATTCCAATTTGACAGTTGTCATATATTTGGGTTAAAAGTTATGGTTAACTGAATTATTTGTTATATTAAACATGAACTCTAGCGATGGTGAAATTGGCATGTTAACTGTAGTTCTTGTATCGGTACGAAAATAAATATTATCGTATTTTTATCATATATTTAAGGTACAATATCTCATGTGTTTCCACTAATTCTATAAATTTCATGTCCATTTTGCACTTAACAATGAAAACAAGAATAAAAATCAAGATGAAAACTACACCACACTAATGACAGCTGTTGCTCGATAAAGCATATTTCTGTATTCATGCCGAAGCTACTGTCTTTTGATTGGCTAGCGGTAGAGCAGTAACGCAGAAAGATGAGAGATCGTCAACTTCTGCGTTTCGCTTCCCGCGTTGCTACTTGCGTTGCAGCGTTACTTTTCATTATAAAACGATACACAGCTCGCCACTGGGTGAACTTCTGCGTTACCTTACCGCAGTTGCGTTACCTCATACCCAGTGGCGTAGCTAGAAATTTTGGGCCCCTATGCAAGTATGGACGGAAGGCCCCCCTCCCATTTTGGTCATAATTTTAAAAAAATACAAAATATTTATTTTCCTTCTTAATTTTTTCTTATATTTTTATTTTCTTTTATCTTGATGATATTATGTATTTTTCTCAGTTCACTTGTAAAAGTTAGGGCCCCCTACACTCGCGGGCCCCTATGCATTGCACACGTTTGCTCTACAGTAGCTACGCCACTGCTCATACCTTACTTCATTATAAATCAGCCTTAAGGCTGAGATCACGCATTGCATTTTCGCGGAACGGTTTGGCGCCAAACCGTTCCCGGCAAATCGTTCTCGCTGAAACGCTATCTGTGTTCCTAGCCTAATCAGTAATTACGATTCAATAATTTGCTGGTCCAAATTGTCTCTAGAATTGCGCATGCTTCACAGTAAATTGTACTGTAAGTATTATTCATTTTAGTATGAACGAAGAGCTAGCTTGCTGCGCGTGCATCACACTATGTGTCACTAGGTAACTATCAAGGATTGATTGAACATAACTGTAAGTATTTTCATTGTCAATCTTTCAAACGTGATAGATTTTTTAACTATTTCATTTTATATTTCAGGATCGATTTGTCGCCTCCAAAAAGAAAATGCAGACAATATTCACAAGAATATGTATGCCTTGGATTTATTAGTTCACCTGGAAATAATACAATACCATTGTGCCTTATCTGTGAAAAGACATTTCATAATAATGCTATGAAACCATCGAAGATGGAAGATCATTTAGATAGCATGCATTCTGATAAAAAAATACAAGGAATTAGAGTATTTTAAAAATCTTAAAGACAAATTTCTAGTGTGATTCAAAACAGAACTGGAATCGTTTTTAACATCTTCAACATCTAAAAATATTGAAGGAGGACTAGAAGCTTCTTACCAAATATCATTACTTATAGCAAAGTCGGTGAAATATTGATATTACCGACAGTACAAGAAATAATTAAAACTGTGATTAAAATGGACCCAAATCCAGTACTACGAAGCATTCCGCTAAGTAATAATACGTTCAACGGTGCTCGATGAAATGGCTGAAGATCTTAAAAAGTCTTTGATATTTGAATTGCGAAGTTGTAATTTTTCTGTTCAACTGTATGAAGCTACCTTTGGAATAATGAGTCTTTAATGATCTATGTTCGTTATTATAGCTCCAGGAAAGAAGAAATAACGGAGGAATTTCTAGATCTGAAGCAGTTCGAGACTTATACAACAGGAGAAATATATAATTGCTATGAATTATTTTTGGAACAAAACGAAATTCCTATTTTCATTATTACTTTAGCTTTTTGTGATGGAGCACCTTCAATGGCAGGAAAATATCAGGGTTTTCTGGCTTTTCTGAAAAAAAAAGTTCGTAACATTCGAACAGTACACTGTGTTTTGCGCAGACATTTAGTTGCCAAGAGGTTAAATGAAAAACTTCACAAAGTTCTAAAATTGTGCATTAAAACTATAAATATCATTAAATCCAAAATTTTGAATGTTCGACTCTTTGCACTATTATGTGACAGTAATGATGAATGTTATAACAATTTGCTTCTACATACGAAAGTGCGCTGGCTATCAAAAGGTAACTGTTTGCCACGTTTTGTTGACATTTTTGATTCAGTAATAGAATTTCTTCTTGAAATTGAGCAACCTATATTAGCACAAATCATTGAATTTTAAAAAAAAATATATATATTTTACTTCACCGACATATATTCTAAATTCAATAGTATGCAAAATAAATTGCAAGGCAAAGATATAAATCTCATTCAAACATTAGCAAATATTCTAGGATTTCGTTCCAAAATTGACTTATTGACGTCTAAGTTATAGCCATCAGTATTTGGGTGACTTCACAAAATCCACAATGATAAACTCACTTATCATCCAGTTCTCAGAACTATGCTGAAATGGCATAAAATAGATATACTCCTTTGTGAATGAGAAAGATTCACTTCTGGTCTGTAAGCCAGTGAAGGTAGTTCATGTTAAAATTGTATTCTGTTATTGAAGATAAATAAATCTTTTTAAAAACAAATAATTTGAGTTAAATTCCATAACTTCTACATTGAATCGAATGGACTTTATTTATTTCGAACTTAATGAGTTTATCTGTTATTGAAAAAGATAGTATTTGTTCGACATAATAATATATACGGATCACTTGAAAAAATTGAAAATTTAAATGTGCCATCGTGGATTATACAACCGTTTGAGTGTGACATTTCCGAAGTAATTGTTTCTTTACAAGAAGAATTGATTGAAGTAAGGGAAGATCTGGAATTAAAAATTTTATGTAAAACAACTGGATATGCTAAATTTTGGAATAATAAACACATTTGTAAAAACTTCCTCAAATTAAAAAATATTGCTGAACCAATGTTTTTAACGTTCCCCAGTTCAAATCTAGTAGAAGTCGGTTTTAGTCACATAAATAATATATTAAGAAAAACAAGAAACCTGATAACTACCATATCCAAAAAATTGCAATGTACACAACACTTTTAAATAGTTTGGAATTCCTGTAATTCTCTTCATTTCAGGTAAATGTGGTGAAATAACATTGATTATGTAATGTGCTGCTTGTTTATTTAATCGAAATAAATTTATAAATCGCATATCAGGTAACTCAAATGGATTACTTATATCCTGTAAGTTTTGATGAAATTCTCGTAATTAAAAAGTAAATTTTAGCGTATGTGTTAACGGCATTACGATGAAATGGTATTCTGTAAACCATTGCACTATCCTTCGTGTCAAAAATTAGAATTTAACAGGCCCGTTAAAGTATGTCGTAAAGACAGACGCATGTGACGCCAAAACTTGTCCAAAACGTATGTCTTAAGTTAATTCTTACACGATTTATATAGCTGTCAAATGGTATTCATCGCATTGTACCCTGTAAGTAACATGTTGTATCGTGTTTATTTTTCATTAAAATGGAGAATGGTAAGTCATATTTTGTAATACATATGTGTGTAATGAAACCAGTATAATTTAACATTTAGATGATAATAAGAATGGGGATAAAAAACGAGGATCGAGAACAACAAAAAACAAATAGAAATCCTTATTAATTATATACAGGAAAATCCAATAATATTATCTGGAAAATTAAATCAAAAAGATCAAGCGAATGTTTCTAAAACATGCGAAGAATTAACAGATGTGCTTAATTAAGAACACCTATGTCGCTTATTCCATCGACTGAGCGAGTATGGAGTAGTCATCAATCCCGCAAAGTGTACTTGGTGTTACGGAAGTACCCTTTCTCGGATATAGCGTCATCTGCCGCTGACACGCCGCTGCAGGCCAAAGTGCAAACAGCACAAGAGTTTCATCAGCTGGACATCATCCAACAGCTTCATCGTTATCTCGGTATGCTAAATTTTTACAGGCGGTTCATCCCGGACGCCGCTGCTATTTTGGCACCGCTTAACAAGCTGCTGGAAGGACACAAGGCAAAAAGCAAGTACCCGATCCAGTGGATGCCGGCCACACTCCAGCAAGCACGGCCTGTCGCGCACTGCACTGTTTGCGAACCCGGACTCCCGCCTACCTCTCGCCATCTTCACTGACGCGTCGGACACAAGCATCGGCGCGGCACTTCAACAACACACCGCAGATAACACCGGCCCAGCAAAAATACAACGCGTTCGACCGGGAACTCCTAGCCATATATCGGTCAATAAAATATTTCCGACATATGGTTGAAGTTCGCCAGTTTGTCGTCTCCACTGACCATAAGCCACTGACGTTTGCGTTCTAGTAGAACCCGGACAAGAGCTCGCCGAGACAGTTCCATAGGTCAGTGCACCACTGACATATGGCACGTTCCTGGACAGGACAATGTCGTAGCCGACGCTCTATCCCGAGTTGACGAGCTAGCCGCCTCCATCGACTACGATGCTCATGCACGAGCCCAGGAGGACAACACCGAACTGAAGCGCTGGTTACAATCCACCACAACGGGTTTGCTCCTCCGAAAGGTTCCCATTACAGGCACAATAAGCGACCTTGTCTGTGATGTAACAACGCCAACATCGCGCCCCTTCATAATGGACACGTTCCGCAGACAAGCTTTCCAGGCAGTGCACAGCCTAGCGCGTCCCGGAATAAATAACGCGGTAAAGATGGTCACGCAACGGTTTGTATGGCCATCCATAAAGGCCCACTGTAGGAAATGGGCACGCAGCTGCATTCCGTGCCAGAGGAACAAAGTTTCCCGCCACGTCTCATCTCCACTCGGACAGGTTCAGCTAGCCAGCACGAGGTTCAAGCGCATTCATATGGACCTCGTAGGTCCATTTACCCTTGTTTCAGGTTACAAACACTGTCTGACCGTCATCGACCGCTTCACCAGGTGGCCCGAGGCAGTTCCGCTAGAGGACATCGAAGCCACAACCGACGAAGCAGCTCTCATTTCGAACTGGGTGGCTCGTTTCGGCGTCCCAGGGCCGACAGTTCACGTCGAGGGTGTTCCAGTCGCTAAGCACCATCATAGGCTCAAAGCATTGTCCAACTACCAGTTATCATCCACAGGCAAACGGAATGGTGGAACGCGTACACAGACAACTTAAATCAGCCATTCGTTGTCACGCCAACATGAACTGGCTCCGCAACTTGCCATTAGTCCTCCTCGGGATCCGCGCCGCCTGGAAAGAGGATCTCCGTACTACATAAGCCGATTTAGTATACGGAGAAAACATTCGGTTGCCAGGTGAGTTCCTAGCTCGGCAACAAGGAAATGAACTGTCACTCGGACCTACGGACTTCGTAGGCCAGTTGCGTTGTTATCTGCAGGACATCCGCCCGACCGTGGCCCGAAGCGTAAATTTGTGTCACTAGACTTGGCTTCGACTACTCACGTATTCGTGCGCCACGACGCGACCAGGGGTCCATTACAGCCATTCTATAATGGACCGTACGAAGTTTTTTACAGTAAAAATCAACGAGAAGAACACCACGGTATCCATCGACCGTCTCAAACCCGCGTACATCCTGTCAGAAGATCTCAACGATAGGCCACCAGGAAGCACCCCGCCGCTGACGACTACCACGGCAGATACAAAGAACCAAGCCAGAACGCTACACCTCCATATAGCGTTACTCAGTGCCAGGGGCTGATGTAGCGACACATGGAAATTTCCACAGTTCCAAGAAACACATCTGGCACGCAGCAGCGCCAAGGGTGGTAACTCATCCCCGACCACAGTCACACAACGCACATCGTTTCCGCACTACTTTACCCAAAACTACAAGTTCAAAGCATATACAGATGACTGTTTTAAACGGGCCACTTATGGGATCTTGAAAACTATAAGAGTTACGATGTCGGTTAAATTAGACAAAAGTTGCCAATTCATGGGCCATGTTGGTGGTAACTTCGTATTTTGAAAATTTTGCATGGCTCGCAAGATAATGACAAAAGTTTAAATTTTTCGATTTTTAATTATCTTTTATAACTCAAATTTAAAACTGAAAATTTTGAAAAAAGTTTCAAATAAATATTTTAGCATACATAAGAAGCTATTCGTTAATTTTAATGAAATTTTTTTTAATGGATATATCTGGAGATACAACATGCAAGTTAATTTTTTGGTAACTATAGTTAATTTTATTCTAGTTAAAAAGTACTATTTTTTCTCTTTACCATAATTTATTTGTTTATATAAATATCTTTTTCAGTTTTAAAGAAAAACAAAAAAATTATGATAAAAATCATAATTGCAATTGTTTTATACCAAATTTGCATGGCATACTACGAAATTCATACTTTTTAGTTTTTCTTCGAAACTAAAAAGATATTTGAAAACGAATACACCACTGTAAAGAGAAAAAAAAAACAGTTTTAAACTGGACTGAAATTAACTTGCATGCTGTATATCCAGAAATATGTGCAAATTTTTTTTATCAAATTCATCCATAAGTCTGTTTTCCATACTAAAATAATTCTTTAAAGCATTTTTCAATATTTTGAGTACCTTCCGAGTTATAAAGGAAAATTAAAATTCGAAAAAATCACATATTTGTCATTATCTAGTGAGCCATGCAAAATTAAAAAAATATGAAATCGCCATCAACATCTGCTCATAAATTGGCAACTTTTGTCTAATTTAACCGACATCGTAACGCTTATAGTTTCCAAGATCCCTTAAGTGACCCGTTTAAAACAGACACTGTATATAGTTGTTCATTAAAATATTAAAACTACAACATATTTTCATTGCACCGACATATTTTCATTGCAAACCGGTGATTGTTGTTGACTACAACCAAAGAAAGTCATTCATTGATCTCTCGGATCAAATGGCCGCCTACGCACGCTATACAAGACGGACTGTCAAGTGGTACAAACGATTGGCATTTCATTTGCTTACCTTTACCACTGTAGTAAATGCTCTACATTTATTCACCAAAGTAAACAATAAAAAAAATGAGTATTATAAAATTCGAGGAAGCTATTATTAAGTTCCTAGTGTACCCAAACATAGAGCCAATATAAAGATCTTCGACGTCGAAGCCAAAACATCTATTGAAAGAGACAGAAGGGCAGAAGAGAGTTACAAGAAAGAGATGCGACCCATGTTACAAAACATGTTACAGACATGTAAAATACCAATGTTTAGCAAGAAGTTTATTGTAAAGTTGTGGCTAATTTTTGTAAATAAATATGAATCACAACAGAATTAATACAAAGTTATTTTGGTAGTTCTTAAGAAATTTTATTGAACCATATGCGCACAAGGTGAATTACGTGCTTTAGTTTTGTATATTATACATAACAACACGCCTTTCCATTACTGGGGTAGTAGGCCCTTATTTTCTGACAATTGCTCGCCAAATACTTCTATCCATACATAACTGTCTCGCCTCGTTGACATCCATACACCTTGTCATACATGCTCTCCTATTATTTTTGCTTATAATTTTACGTTCACTTGTAAAAAATGGGAGCTTATTTGAATATCAATTGAAGGCCTTTTTTATGTGTATAAATAAAATAATTATATTTTAAATAAATGAAATTTTATGTAAATTATTTTAGAATTTAAAACACATTCTAAAGTATAGTCGAGATTCGAACCATATCATTTATAAATTATTTAAATTACCAAATACGCATCTTACCGTTGTGCTAGCAACGTCATAAATAAAATTTTGGAAATATGGTATTTAAGCTACACCTTTTAATTATTACTTTTTAATAGCATTTTTATCAGAAATATGAGCATTAATATCATTTTAATTAATACCAATCAATGCTAATAACTTATCCCTACACCTGTACCAAATTTCAGAGCGAGCTGTTTGGGGTCGTGGTTTAAATTTATACGCTTGCGATATATCGTGCTCTTTAGGGTTGTCAGGTTGGTTTGTGTCTATACTAATACATTTCTATCATGATGCAACCAGCACAGTGTTTTAGAAAATTGTTGAAAAAACGTTATTACAACATTTTTAAAACTGATATGCGGCTACAGTTACCACTAAGGTTAATTAGGTATTTTATCTGAAAGAAAAAAATTAATGTTTATTTCCGGGATCGAACCCGGGCTCTTCACAACGATCAACATTATTATTAAAACATTTTGTTTAGTTTCACTTGTGAATGTAGCTGCCACCTGTCGTACATGTTGCATATCTTCTATTAGGGCAGGGACAGACTGATAAAATTCAAACGGGTCGGGCAAATTTATAATTATTTCGTTTTATTCAAATATATAATAGTGCATATTTTCACTTGCTTTGTGATAGTTCATTATTATAATAATATATAAAATAATATAATATACTTATTTACTTTCTTCTTTAATCACAATTTTTATTAAATGTAAATGGTTTGTGCACATATCACTTCTTCAGGCTAACAAAAAACCTATGAACAAATAAAACAACATTTCAACAAAAACTTACCAAACGTATTACAACAATAAATATTTAAAAAAATATAAATAACATTAAATTAAAAATAAATCAATTAATATTGTGTAAAATAAAATAACTATTTCATTTTAAATTGTCTAATTGATCATTTAATAGTGTAAAATTCTTATTTAATTGCTTAAAAATTTCAATTGCTTCGAACATATTCAATTTATTTCCTTTATCTGAGAACTGTAAATTTTTTAAACAATTAATATCATTAACAAATTGGTTATTGGCAAAAAGATGTTTTGCGTAAATTTTAATATATTTTGTTTTTAAAGAAGATAAATATTCGTTAAATGTAATATTAAAATTTCGCTCTCTGTGGCTAATATATAGCCACTACAGCTACAGGGTAATACATATAGATTTAATTTAATTTTTATTCATAATTAATAATTAACAAAAATTCAAAACACACAACACCAGCACCTACTTCAGAAGAGGAGCAAATAGAAAAAAGCATTTAAAATGAAATAAAAACAAATAAACAAATCCAATAAAATTAGATTAAAAACCAGTATTAATTATTTTCCTCATAAATTTGGAACCTTTGCATAATTCTTGAAATTTGGTAACAGGGTCACATAAATCACGTGAAGTTTAAACTCAAGCGTAGAATATAAACGCAGGATGATATTACTATATTATTATTCATGTAAGTTATGCGTTCCTGATAAGAAATGTAAAAATTCAACAATTTTGTGATGAAAAAAATACATTCCGTTAAGTGTGTTTTATTTTTCAATTTCATTTTTATTAGAAAAATAATTAATACAACATCGAAATGAAATTATTTGTAATGCGTAATAAATAATACATTATAAACCAAGGGAGAGAAACCGCTTATTTTTCCTGAGGTGTAATTTGAAGCACGAAGGGTATAAATAGCCCAGCAAATTTCATGATAAGCAGTTAGTGTTCCGCTCTCCGAGGTGACTCCAGCTACAACCGAACCGTAAGAAAGTTTTCCGTATTCCGATTTATTGTACCGCCTTGTGCGGCAGTGTATATTCTTTGTATTGTTGAGTGTTGCTCTGCACTGTTGCAGAAGTAGCCGCATTTTTTGACTTGTACTTTCCAACTGTGACTTGACACTGCGACCCGACCTGTTGTCAAGTCATTAGTTTCTGTTCCGTATCAGCCGCACTGCGACCCGACCTGGGCGGCTGTCCTACACTGTTGCTTGACACTGCGACCCGACCTGTTGTCAAGATATCAGTTCCTACCCCCATACCAGCGGCACTGCGACCCGACCTGGGCGGCTGTCCTCCCCTGTTACTTGGCACTGCGACCGTACCGCTACTAAAGTATCCCGTTATAACGACCATTGTGC
Organism: Carabus problematicus; assembly: GCA_963422195.1. Lineage (NCBI taxonomy): Eukaryota > Metazoa > Arthropoda > Insecta > Coleoptera > Carabidae > Carabus > Carabus problematicus. The sequence goes on along the minus strand of OY728581.1, from coordinate 14,516,811 downwards.
ATTTCTGTGTATGGCTATGATTTATGCGTCCAACCAAATCAGTAGTGGTAACAAATAATGTAGAGGGCCCTAGGTTGTACAACGTCGGTTCACAGAGTGGTGGGGATACGAATACGACACGGCGCAGGCGCGAAGTGAATTACAAAAGGAAATGTATTTATATGGCGAACATCCGGGTGGCGACAAACGAATAAACAAAATCATACAAAACAATAATAACTAAATGCGATAAGGCTAAATGGTCTTCAAAATCAAAATATAAGTATTGTTAACATAGTAACATACATACATTGATAACTGGGGAATTTAATTGACTTATAATAAAATTAATACCAAAATAAAACAAAACTAGAATAGACAAATAAAGAGAAATATGAATACAACTAATAATAAAAAGTCAGAGGTCAATGTAAACAAAAGAAACACGGTAGCGTGGTGAGGCCAGGGCACTTAGCTTTCTCCCTCACTCGTCGGGACTCGCTGAAACGGGCTGGGCAGGGTGACGCTACACCCTGTGATCTGCGCTCAGAGAGTAAGATACCGGGGGTGGCGGATCGGCTGCAACCCTACCAACGTCCTCTCTGGGTCCTTGAATAATCGGCGACGCTCTTAGGGCGGTTCGGCTCACGTTTAAATCCCCGTAAGGGTGTCTGGTCGAAATTACGTACCACGTACCATTTCGCACCAAATAAGTTTTGTGCAAACAAAATCCCCTCAAATAGGGTAGCTCACAAACAAAAGCAAAACGTTACACAGAACTTTTCAAAATCGCAAAAGCGAACCACGCCCTTGATGCGAGCTCTCGCAAGGTCAGAAAACTACTTATCTTTTTAACAAAAGACTTGAAAACAAAAGAACCCGAAACGACGCCCTTCAGCCTGTTCATCGAGCGAGAACATTACACTTAAGTAAGAAAGAAAAGGAAAGATAGATAAAAAAACTCGCGCCAAAACTATGACCTAGTGAAGGTGACGATAAGGAACGTTTACACGAAAGAACGGAAGAATAATCTTAAATACGGGACAAAATATGGGTCAGCTAAAAATTAGTGACATTAATTGAACAACTAAATGAAATAAAACTTTACGAATGCTTCGAATATAATTACTCGTGACAATATAAAACAATAAATAAAATACTTTACGCTAGTGACTAGGTGTAAACCGGTCTGTCATTAAACTATCATAATTGAACAAGCTAGTCAAACTTCATAGTATTGTCACATTAACGTGTTGCGCTAACCTTACTATATGGAATTGAAAAAGATATATACTGAATTAAATTAAACGGTAAGTAGAATGAAAATTATGAAAATGTGGCTCTAAATTATTTATAAATACTTCTAGATAATCAAAGGGATCGGAACTAAACAAAATGTGTTTCAGATTAATAACAAAAGGCGAAAATGACACATACGAACAATAACAAGAACACAAAACGTCAAAAAGAATACAAAACGCAAGAGTGACAAAATAATCGTAACATTTCCCCTCTACTTCCATGAGGGAAAATTCCTAAATTTTTCCTCATTTAATCGTTAGCAGCAATATCGTCAGTGTCGGTATCATCTGGTCCGGGCTTCAGATCTTTAACGTGCCAAATACCTCGTTCTTTTCCATTGTGATCGCCAAGCTCATACGTTGTACTCGAAAGCTTTTTCCGTATGATAAATGGGCCGATATACTTTGGAGCTAGCTTACTAGCGAAATGGTCTGCGGCATTTGATAAAGCGAAATTTCTGCGCCAAACGGTACGTCCTACGTCATACTGAACGGGTCTTCGTCGTAGGTTGTATTGTGTCCGACTTTGTTTGTAGGCATGGTCTAAACGCTTCCGGACTTCATCGTGAACTCGAGCGAAACCTGCTATCCTTCTTTCAGCGACATTCTCACGATCGTATTCATCCGGAATGGTAGTGGATTTTGGGTATCCTTCTCCGGACAACACGTGCTCTCGTCCAAAGTTGACGAAGTAAGGTGTGTAGCCTGTTGCTTCGTGGACTAATGTGCGGATAGCGCAAGTAACGGATGGAAGATAAACATCCCAGCGGCGATGATTTTCCTTAACGTAAGACGACAACATTGTCTTAATGACACGATTTACTCTCTCAGAAGGGTTGTTCTGAGGGTGATACAGAGCATTGAATAATATCGATACCTTATATTTATCGCACAGGTTCCGAAAGTCCACACTTTTGAATTGCACTCCGTTGTCGCATATCAAATACTGCGGAACACCAAAGAGCAGGAAAATATCATTCTCCATGTGACGCGTGACGGCTTGGGCGGTTGCCTTTCTCAATGGGAAGGTTAGGACGAATTTACTGTAATAGTCAGCGACTACTAAAATAAACCTGTATCCTTTTGTTGAGCTAGGAAGAGGGCCAATGATGTCGGTGCTAATTAATTGAAAAGGCCGAAATACACGGGGTCGAGAACCCATGAGGCCGGGTGGACACTGCTGAACCGCCTTCTGTTCTGCACAGGTGACACATTTTCGGACATGTGTCACTACGTCTGCTTTCATTTTAGGCCAATAAAATGTCTGACGCAGCTTGGCGTACGTTTTCGTCACACCGGGGTGTCCGGAAGTTGGTACGTTATGCGTAAGCATCAATATTTCGGTACGTTTATCCTTTGGCACGACTTGCTTCCAGGTATCGTGATCGTCCATCAACTCCGGGATCTTGGTGCCAACATATTTGTATAGTTTGCCATCCGTGACTCTCCATTGCGGATATTTACGAGGTGTAACTGAGATTTTCTGCACAAGTGTAGAATACCATTTGTCGGTAGTTGGCTCGTCATCATGGACGGGTGCTGCACGTGGAGTATTCAACGCGTCCGTGACTTGAACAGCACGCGACAGGCAGTCAGGTACCATATGGTCTTTCCCTTTTCTGTGTAGTATATTAAAGTTGTGCTGTTGTAGTCGCACAGCCCAGCGACACAGTCTGCCGGAGGGGTCCTTCAGGTTGTTGAGCCAGAGCAGGGAATGGTGGTCGGTGATGACCGTGAAATGGGTGCCCTCCAGATACGGACGGAGTTTCTCCAAAGCCCAAACTACAGCGAGACACTCACGTTCTGTAGTTGAGTAGTTCCGCTCCTGCTTGGTCAACGATCTACTCAAGAAACAAACTACATGCTCCTCTTCCTGGTGGGTCTGGGTCAGTACTGCTCCGAGACCATACGCGCTTGCGTCCGTCTGCACCACGAATGGTTTTTCGAAATCCGGACAAGTCAGAATGGGCGCGGAGACGAGGCATTCTTTCAGCCGTATAAACGCTTGCTGACATTCATCAGTCCAGTGCCACTTACGGTTTTTGTGTAGCAAGTCGGTGAGAGGCGAGCTGAGCGTGGAAAAGTCCTGGATGAATCGACGATACCACGATGCCATCCCAAGGAATCGTCGGACTTCGGTGACGCTATGTGGAGTCGCTATATTTAATATCGAACTGACCTTGTCGGGGTCCACTCGGAGACCCTGGTTGTCTACTAGATATCCGAGGTAGCGTAGCTCTGGTCGGCAGAACTGACATTTTTCTCGGCTTAAGGTTAAGTTGGCTGCTATCAAGCGATCAAATATTTTCTGTAGGATCTGCAGGTGCTGGTCGAAGTCCTCCGAGATAACAATAATAACATCAAGGTACACGAAGACGTGAGGTTCGAGGTCAGGTCCGAGTACAGCATCGATCAATCGCTGCCAGGTCGCAGGGGCATTTGTCAATCCGAATGGCATTCTCCGGAAGTGGAATAGCCCTCGGCCGGGAACAGTAAAGGCGGTATAGCTTCTGCTGGCTTCGTCTACCGGTATCTGCCAGTAGGCAGACTTGATGTCTAGCGAGCTTAGATATTTAGCTCTATAGACGATCTAAGATCGCTGTCACATACGGGATTGGGTATGCATCCTTTTTCGTAACTTGATTCAGCTTTCGATAATCGACGCAAAAACGATAGGATCCATCTTTCTTAGGCACCATCAGGATGGGTGAGGACCAGGGGCTTTGGGAGGGTTCAATGATCCCATCAGCCAACATATTATCAAGTTCTGCGTGGATATGCTTTTGCATCGCTGGAGACACGGGGTAGTAGCGTTGCTTGATGGGCAACGAATCGGTGGTGATGGAGTGCTGCACGAGCTTGGTACACCCAAGCGAAGTATTCATGCGTCCCCAGTAATCATCCAGAAAGTGTGCCAGATGTTGTTGTTCGTCGGCGGTGAGTTCGGACTGGGACTTCATTCCTGACTCGCTGCTAATTGGTGCTAATACGAAAAACTTCCACACGTCACGCTTCAGGTCCGGCACGATCTCCATGGCTTGCCAGAAGTCCATTCCCAAGATGAGCGCGCTAGAGATGTCCGGGACAATGACGAATCGAATCAGCTTGACTTTGCTCATCAACAGTACGGGTAGAGTGACTGAACCAAGGCTGGTGCACAGTTTTCCATTCGCTACACGGCATTGTGGGTAGTCCGTCGTGTCCAGTGGGAGATTGAGGTGCTTCAGTGAGTCCCAGCCTTGTTGACCGAGAATGGAAAGCGATGCGCCTGAGTCGAGTAAGCCATAAAGTAATATGCCTAAGATTGAAATTTCGAGATACGGTCTTTGGTCGCCATCCAAGTGCGATATAATAAAATTTACCACTGCCATGTTGTTTGCAAGAACGTTGGTCGCGACGGGATTTGAGGAGAGAGACACGGCGCGGCCATTCAGTGCTCTACATTCCCGTTTCCCGAGCATTTGGGGCAGTTACGTGTGGTCACATGTGGTTTCCCACACCGGTAGCAGTGCATACGTTTCGCAGCGGTGCAATTGGCTGAACGATGGCCAGATTGGTCGCAATTCCAACATCGTAATGGTAAGCGCTGCGTTGGTTCCACGGCTTCAACGCTGTTGGGTTCAGGTTCGAGTGCGGCAATTCTCGTGGATGTACGAGGGCGGTGGTATGCCAGGTCAGGCTCGATAGCTTGACTTGCTGATGGGGGTCCTCGGAATTGCTGCGTGCGCTGGTGTATATCTTCCAGTTGGCGGCAAGTATGATCTAGTTCTACTACCGTGAATATTGTCTGAATTCCTAATCGCTGTTGTAGGTATGGCTGGAGATTTCGGCGGATATAAATTAACCGTTCACTCTCGGCAGGTCGATTGCTCAGTCGATTGAATAATCCTTCCATGCTGGCAATGAAAATGGATACTTTCTCTTCGGTGCCCTGTGTTCGGTTACGGATTTCGTCCCAGAGGCTGAAGTCGTAGTCGGCTGGCAGGAAAGTTGCCCTGAGTGTGGTTGTCAACTCATCCCAACTACGTACGGTGTTCTTGTTCGTTCGAAACCAGGTTAGTGCGTGCCCGGAGAATAATTCAACAGCGGATGTGAATAGTTGATGTTTCGATACTCCACGTGCAGAACTTAACTCGTCGATACGCTCAAGAAAGTTCGACAATCCAGGTCCGCCATCATAGGTGATATTCCACTTATGGATGGGAAAGTGTGTCTTAGTAGCTGTAGTACGAGCAGGTGTGCAAGCGAGGTTACTTGATATTTGTTCCAGTGCTCTTGCCAGGCGTACTTCTATGGATTCCGACACAGCAGTATCGGTGGATGGTGGCTCGTCCGAGATAGGAGTCGCTTCGGGGTTGATTTCCTGATCCTCCTCAGGCGGCGCGTTTGCTTGCTCGGCCAAGAGGGTGGCAGACGCTTCCGCGGTGAACCGGAATCTAACGTCCAGTAGATATCGTTCACAATCTCTGTTGAGGCGGGCGCAATCGTGACGTACTGTCTCGTCAGTGATACGTGCTATACGTTTATGCACGTGAGTCAAACGGCTCCCTAAGCGTGCGTATTCATTTTGGTAATTGTCCACATCGAATCTGTCAAGTAGAGCTTTAAGTTCCTTCAATTTCTTCTCACAGATATCGATGTCGGCTGCAGGAATGAGGGGAAAGTCCAACGGTGGTGCTGAACTACCATCTTGCTCAGCTCGAAAGCAACTGCGAAGCTTTTGACGTTTCTCCGACACAGTACCGGTTGTCGTGATTCCTCTAATCATAAGTTCGTAGGAGAGTTCGTCCGAGAGCAATCTATTAGGATCCATTTTGTTATCCATGTTACGATATTGTACACAGAACACAAGAAACAAGAAAATATAGAAAAATAGAAATTAACGCTAATATTAATAATAATCAATAAAACAAAAAGAACAAAAATTATTTCCTCCTGAATCCTACGACCAGGATTAAACCGAAATACACAAAACAAAGTGCGGAAAGACAGTAAAACAGGGGCCCCACACGTTGGGCGCCAAATTTGTTACGTGCCCAGATGGGACACGAACAATTGTCCTCGCCAGAGGGTGAGGTTGCCGGCTCTCAGTGGAGACGGGGTGGTTCAAAACAAATATCTGGGCGCCACGCAATTATTGTCGGAACACTACACCGTGCCAAATTGCGATGGTGACTTGGACAAAAGTAAATAATTTGGCGATACTCGACCAACGGACGGATGAGGGATGATACAAGGGCCAGTAAAATCAATTAAGTACGTTACTGTTTTAAGTGACACAACTATTATATTGACGAAAGATGTAATTCAATAGTAGATAGGACTAGCTGATTCTGGACCACAAGTTCTGATTATCGACACCAGTCGCTGATTTGGCGCTAGTGTCGCTGGCGGGAAATTTAAATTTTGGTTTGCGCTACTAGGTGCGGGGTGGTGGGGGTTTGTGTCCCGGCTAATGATTACACTTTTGGCCGCTAGATGGGCGGGAAATTCAAATGGGGGTTTGTGTCCCGACTAATGATTACACTTTTGGCCGCTACATGGCGCTAGTGTCGCTGGCGGGAAATTCAAATTTTTTTTTTGTTAGCGGGAAATTCAAATTCTGTCACACACGAATGAGTATAGGCTCAAACCACCGATTTTGAGGTTATGTGTGTGTGTGTGCGTGTGTGTGTGTGTAGGATCTTGACTGGTGTTTTTAACCATCAGTTATTGCGCATGCGCAATATTCAAATTTTTATTTATTTTTATATATAATAGTAATACATAAAACAATGAGTCAGAGAATATAACATTATATAAATGATTGTAAGTTTTTACATAATTAAACATGTATTATGAGTAAATATTATTTATTTTATATACAACATGAAACAATGGGTCATACAGTAGAACAGATGAACTATATATAAATTATTTTTTAAGTTTTACATATCAATCAGCTATTATGTGGGAATATTAGAGTTATCTCACTGCTACAATAACAACATCTGAGTAAATTCTCAGTAACATTTAATTTTGAAATTATTGAATGATTGCTAAATAAACTCCATGTGAAAGTTGAATGTAAATTATGGCAAATAACACAAGCGTAGATTTCATTAAGTTTAATCGTTAAACTACCGTCACTGTACGTAATTCTTGATCGTTCTTGTTTTGTGTATCCACTTGAAAGCATGCATACTGTATTGTAAGATTGTTCTTCATCTTCATGCCTACGTGTGTGGAAAACATCTGCACAGTATCCACTCCCCGCACTATCGGTTGCATAATCACTATCAATATAATTTATATTCTCATCACTGTCACTGCTGCTATATTCAAAGTTTTCATGTGCATCCATATCTTCATCGAATGAACTCATTTTTCACAATGTTTTATACTAGTCAATTTTCATGAATTTAACAGAACTACAATTTCCAACCATCCCCGTGAATATCATAGCATATTTGCCAGTGTTGAATTCCACCATCTGCTCATCTGCGAGGTCGGCGAAGCGTTTTGGTAAGAATGTCACAGACTTCGCAAGTTCTACCAATATGGTAGGACCGAATTTTATCGTCACTCTTTTCACCGAAATAATCTGATGCTGGACACCAACTATGAACTCCGTAAGTTTGATCACAGGTTTCTTGTTCTCCAGTTGACCAATGTGATTCAGCGCATCTAGATCCATTTTTATTTCTATATAATACGTATATTTGAGAACAATACAAATTAAGATATACATTACCGTTGGGGCGTACTCTTTGAACTGCTGCTTACTCAGTAGCGGTCCCGTGTTGCGGTCGTAACAGGATTACTCCGTAAGTTTGATCACAGGTTTCTCGTATGCCAGTTGACCAATGTGATTCAGCGCATCTAAATCCATTTTTATTTCTATATAATACGTACATTTGAGAACAATATAAATTAAGATATACATTACCGTCGTTAAGCTGCACGATGGTGAAATAACAACAATGATGATGAACTAACTATGTCTTTATTGCTGTAAGACTGATGAGCGATTGCCTTGACAATGCTTCTGTTATATGACTAAAGAAAGGAGTATTTTAAAATTGCTCAGTTAACAAAAAAAAAAAATAAATATACAGGTTGATTCGCGAAGAGCGTAAAATATTTTAACACAACGTTGGGGGAGGTCATTTTCAGTAAAAAAATGTATTCTGAAGATGGGTCTTATTATATTTGGTTATGTTACTACAAGAGAAAAGATATTTATGTTATCACACTTTTTAATTAGGCTAAAATTAACTATTATTCCTATTTAAAAAATCAAACATACCTACTGTATCTCCAGACATATCAAATATACAAAAAATTAGTAATAATTTTTCAAAAGGCTTGTTATCCATGTTAAAATAATTATATGAAGCATTTTTTCAACATTTCAAACCTGTATGAAATTATAGTCGAACATAAAACACTGGGAAAATCAAATTCTTGCTCACATCTAGTAAGCCAAGCAAAATTTAAAAAAAAAATAGAAATCTTGACTGACATGGCTTGTAAATGCTCAACTTTCGTCTAATTTATCCAATTTTATATCTTTTATAGTTCTAAGATTTCTTAATGGTAATATGCTGAATTTACCTACTATATCTCCAGACATATCAAATATACAAAAAATTAGTAATAATTTTTCAAAAGGTTTGTTATCCATGCTAAAATAATTATATGAAACATTTTTCAACATTTCAAACCTATATGAAATTATAGTCGAACATAAAACATTGGGAAAATCAAATTTTTGCTCACATCTAGTTAGCCAAGCAAAATTTAAAAAAAATAGAAATCTTGACTAACATGGCTTGTAAATGCTCAACTTTCGTCTAATTTAACCAATTTTATAGTTCTAAGATTTCTTAATGGTAGTATGCTGAATTTATTAGTACATTCATCAAACTTTGGTCTCTTGTAGTTACTTAATCAAATAGAATGGGATCCATCTTCATATGACATTTTTTTACTCAAAATATCATGCTAAAAAAATTTTACACTCTTCGTTAATCATTCTGTATATCAGCTGTTGTTTACTTCTAAGAAAATGATGAAATAAAATTGAGATTTTGCTAAGTTAGCAAAAAGTTATGAGATACATGTACTCTATCGCGTAGTTAACATTGAATGATAACATATGAGATGTTGCTAAGTTAACGAGAAATTGAAATATATGTATGTGGTCTGCTGCATAGTTAACAATGAATGACGAGTTATAAATATGATCTACTGGCTAGTTAACAAAAATGCAGAGATAAAAAATTATCTATTGCATAAAAAATATGACAACCATGGCAAAGTGGAATACATCGTTGAACAATGAAATTAAACACAATTACGTATAAATGTAAAAATATTACTGAATAGCAAATCAGAAACATTTTTGCAGTGATTGAATACACACAACGTCTGTTGAGGTAAGTTAACGATATACAGTGCACGCCGCTTATTGGAATCACGGATAATGTTATCAATCGGTTATTATTATCACTTTCGCAAAGAACGGTCCGGACGTATCCAACTATATTAAAAAAATTTCGGTTATAGTAATCAAGACATCGATTTATGTTATCAATTTTTTCTTAGGAATGTTTTTGTCTCGAGCAATTTTCAAAGCAACAGTACAATAAAGTAGTTTTTACAAAGAACTTTGTAAAATTTGATTGTCTAGTTTATTATACGTATTATACCCGGCTGGTTGACAGTAAACACAAATAAACTCGGACAATGCGTTTGTATAATGTATAGTCTTAACTCAACTAAGTTTTGTGGCAATGTATGCAGCAGAGTTCATCTGAATTTCAATAGCATTACGCGTATGAAATTTTTATTAATAATTTGCTCCGCGAACATCAGACCAAGAAATATAATAATTTTTTTTAAATTTGAATTTCTCTTTGCTAATAAACACATATACATATTATAAATGTACAAAATAATTACATATATGTATGTACTACACACATTTTCAAATTTAAATGCAAAAATGTTATATTTATTTCAAATTTTTTAGTTAAATTCTTTCTTTATTTATTGTTACATATGTATACCGTGTGTCTCATGACGATCTACACACAGGAACGTAGAGCGCTCATTTTATTTTTAAAATCAAAATATTAATCTGAGTGTTTTTTTTTTTGTAATTTTAATTGTCAACTTGACGTATAAATTATTTGAAAATGGACTATTACATCAAATATGTTACAAAATTATACTAGAATATCAAAGGAAATGAAATAGTATGCATAAAATTTACAATTATACTGTCTAGATTGTAAAAAAACTAAAACAATCAAATTAATATTTCACGATTACAAACCAGTTCATGTTCCTGTAATGCATATCGTGAATAAAAAATAATTGAAATGAAATTCAATTTCAAAAAACTAAAACAATCAAATTAATATTTCAAGAGCGTACGAAACTAACCTATGTGTATGACGACATAAGAAACACATTCTTAATGAACTTAGACTTTATTCGTTTCAACCTCGTTTCTGCACTAATTGCATACATTTTATCTTTTAATCCAACAAATTCAATCATAATTTTACCATTGTTTTCATCTTTCATTATACTGGGAATACGGATGCTGATAGTTTAATTTATTTAATTCATTGTCAAGACAGTTATAATGTAATAAATAACATTAAGTGATGTTTACAGTTATATCAAACTGATAAATTACCATGGGGACATTGTAGTTTGAAATTATAAAAATGGTTTTATTATCATGTAAATAATATATATATATATATATATATATATATATATATATATATATATATATTAATTAATATATTTATAATACATTTTATACTACATCTTTTATATTTACCCATTAATCGCATGTACTATCATTATTTTACGTTTCCATCATCAGAGATTGGAACATCGTGAATTTCTTCTGCAAGACATCGCTGACCTATATAATATCCTATAAATTTTCTTACCTTTTTCTAATCATCATATGGTAAAACTGCTGTGTATCCGCGTTATTATCGTCACGCAGTTCATTAAGCTGCTGTGCGATTAATATATGCTAGCATTGCATTTATGTACTGTGACTTCTATATTTAGACTGCGCGGTATAATTATTACACTGATATACCGGTAGATGCAGTTAATATATCGGTTAATACAGTCCATATACCGGTTAATACAGTTAATATTCTTATTAATACAGTTGATATACTGGTTAATACTGCTAAAAAACGGGTTATAGCGTTGTATGAGGTACTATCACCTCTGATTAAGAAGTATAATAACATGAATCAATGAACTATTAAAATGAAAATTGTTCAAATAATGAAGAAAAAAAGTGGTTAACTGAACTATTTCCTATACGTAAAGTATGACGTACTAACCCCATTACGCATGAACTGATAGTATTCCAAGATTGCTGAAAATGTAATTATACACTTTTAATAACATTTTCTCCGATTTCGTAACATACGTATGCGTATGAAAAAAGTGTAATGTGGTTGTAGAATTATTATTTTACTCTGAATTGGTTAATACGTTGCTCTGGAAATTAAATATCTTTTTAAGTTGCTACATCCAGTAGTGCAGGGTTGTATTGCGGGGATAAATAGTTTATAAATTATTATTGGTAAAAGATTTATTCTACCATCAATAATGTTTACTAATTTCTTTATGAAGAAATGTGCATCATATCCTGATAGATTATTAATAATTACTGGAATGTATGCACGTATTCTATATATAGTAAATTACATAATAGATGAGCAGAACTCCTATATTTCCCCCGTTAAATGACAATGATCTTTCTAACTCGAATATCAGCAGGTACAACAAATTCCTTTTCACATATATGACAGATGCTTGAATTATCGAAGTCTAATAGATGAGCAGAACTCCTATATTTCCCCGTTAAATGACAATGATCTTTCTAACACGAATAATAGCAGCAGTGACAGTGAGCACGCTTAAATTTAATTTCTACTGGTAAGGCAATGTAAGATGAGACACATAACGGAGCATACTTATTTATATTTACAGCCAAGTTTATAATCTTATTTAGCGCCCAACCGCTATCTCTCACTTGAAATTCTTCCATCTTCTTCAGTTGCACTTGTCTCACATTCATCTCAAACCACTCCTTTAAATCTGTTTATTACATAATAAGTGCATTTTTTTTTGTGTTGAAGAATTAATCTTCTACTACAGGGGGTATGGGGGCCAGTATTGCGGGTGCTTATCGTGTTGCAGGTTGCCTACTCAGTATTAGGAACAGCCACCGTAACAGTAACAGTAAAAAAGTTTGAACATGGGGGTGGCGGTTCAGTCCAGGTTAGGTTAGGTTTAGGCCGCCACCCCCATGTTCAAACTTTTCCCAGACTGCTTGTACGTGAGAGTAGTCTGCGGTTCAGTCATACAGGTGGCTGTTCAATCATACAGGTTAGCGGTTCAGTCATACAGGGTACTGTTAGGGTGGCTGTTCAGTCTTACAGATTACTGTTAGGGTGGCTGTTCAATGATACAGGTTACTGTTACGGTGGCTGTTCCTAATACTGAGTAGGCAACCTGCAACACGATAAGCACTCGCAATACTGGCCCCCATACCCCCTGTAGTAGAAGATAAATTCTTCAACACAAAAAAAAATGCACTTATTATGTAATAAACAGATTTAAAGGAGTGGTTTGAGATGAATGTGAGACAAATGCAACTGAAGAAGATGGAAGAATTTCAAGTGAGAGATAGCGGTTGGGCGCTAAATAAGATTATAAACTTGGCTGTAAATATAAATAAGTATGCTCCATAATGTGTCTCATCTTACATTGCCTTACCAGTAGAAATTAAATATAAGCGTGCTCACTGTCACTGCTGCTATTATTCGTGTTAGAAAGATCATTGTCATTTAACGGGGAAATATAGGAGTTCTGCTCATCTATTAGACTTCGATAATTCAAGCATCTGTCATATATGTGAAAAGGAATTTGTTGTACCTGCTGATACTCGAGTTAGAAAGATCATTGTCATTTAACGGGGGAAATATAGGAGTTCTGCTCATCTATTATGTAATTTACTATATATAGAATACGTGCATACATTCCAGTAATTATTAATAATCTATCAGGATATGATGCACATTTCTTCATAAAGAAATTAGTAAACATTATTGATGGTAGAATAAATCCTTTACCAATAATAATTTATAAACTATTTATCCCCGCAATACAACCCTGCACTACTGGATGTAGCAACTTAAAAAGATATTTAATTTCCAGAGCAACGTATTAACCAATTCAGAGTAAAATAATAATTCTACAACCACATTACACTTTTTTCATACGCATACGTATGTTACGAAATCGGAGAAAATGTTATTAAAAGTGTATAATTACATTTTCAGCAATCTTGGAATACTATCAGTTCATGCGTAATGGGGTTAGTACGTCATACTTTACGTATAGGAAATAGTTCAGTTAACCACTTGTTTTCTTCATTATTTGAACAATTTTCATTTTAATAGTTCATTGATTCATGTTATTATACTTCTTAATCAGAGGTGATAGTACCTCATACAACGCTATAACCCGTTTTTTAGCAGTATTAACCAGTATATCAACTGTATTAATAAGAATATTAACTATATTAACCGGTATATGGACTGTATTAACCGATATATTAACTGCATCTACCGGTATATCAGTGTAATAATTATACCGCGCAGTCTAAATATAGAAGTCACAGTACATAAATGCAATGCTAGCATATATTAATCGCACAGCAGCTTAATGAACTGCGTGACGATAATAACGCGGATACACAGCAGTTTTACCATATGATGATTAGAAAAAGGTAAGAAAATTTATAGGATATTATATAGGTCAGCGATGTCTTGCAGAAGAAATTCACGATGTTCCAATCTCTGATGATGGAAACGTGAAATAATGATAGTACATGCGATTAATGGGTAAATATAAAAGATGTAGTATAAAATGTATTATAAATATTTTAATTAAATATATATATATATATATATATATATTATATATATATATATATATATATATATATATTATTTACATGATAATAAAACCATTTTTATGATTTCAAACTACAATGTCCCCATGGTAATTTATCAGTTTGATATAACTGTAAACATCACTTAATGTTATTTTCGTTTGACTTATCCTATATACAGTATGTTCTTACAGATAATATTATTTTGGTTAATTGTCTACGCTATATCTTAAATAGGCATATACAGAGCGATCGAGATATATTGTCCGTCACGTGACTTGAAAATTTCCGTATTATGATCAAAATTATGTTCCACCGAAGCAAAATTATTATTTGTTGCCTACGTGACTGTCATTTCAATAAACACTTTTATTTTTGAATCAGTGACAGCTTGTGTTTATATTTTATTGACAGATATTTTGAAGTTAATTAAGTAATTTTGAAATTAGACTGCATCAAATAAATGCATTGAGAATGAAGGAAGGTATTTTGAACATTTATTATCAAAAATTTTATTTTTTAATGTTGTTTTTTAATTCTTTATTAAAAGAATTTTATTGTACGCCAATGTGATATGTCAATCGTAGTCAGTATGACAACGATGCGGCAAATAAAAAATCAGAACGAGGCGGCACGGACAGTTAATCTCGATCGCTCTGTATAATAATCCTGAAGAGTGATATTATTTGAAAAAAAAACATTTTTAAACACCCATGATTTTTTTTTGTTTCAACCTCATTTTCTACTCTAATTGCATACATTTTAGATTTTAATCCAACAAATTCAATCAAAATTCTACCATTGTTTTCATCTTTCATTAGACCTGGACTTTTTTTTATTAACTATTGGAATATTAAAAAATATTATTTTATTTCGGATAATCGCTTGTATCTAATTTATGAGTATCACTTTTCATTACATTATAACTGTCTTGACAATGAATTAAATAAATTAAACTATCAGCATCCGTATTCCCAGTATAATGAAAGATGAAAACAATGGTAAAATTATGATTGAATTTGTTGGATTAAAAGATAAAATGTATGCAATTAGTGCAGAAACGAGGTTGAAACGAATAAAGTCTAAGTTCATTAAGAATGTGTTTCTTATGTCGTCATACACATAGGTTAGTTTCGTACGCTCTTGAAATATTAATTTGATTGTTTTAGTTTTTTGAAATTGAATTTCATTTCAATTATTTTTTATTCACGATATGCATTACAGGAACATGAACTGGTTTGTAATCGTGAAATATTAATTTGATTGTTTTAGTTTTTTTACAATCTAGACAGTATAATTGTAAATTTTATGCATACTATTTCATTTCCTTTGATATTCTAGTATAATTTTGTAACATATTTGATGTAATAGTCCATTTTTAAATAATTTATACGTCAAGTTGACAATTAAAATTACAAAAAAAAAAACACTCAGATTAATATTTTGATTTTAAAAATAAAATGAGCGCTCTACGTTCCTGTGTGTAGATCGTCATGAGACACACGGTATACATATGTAACAATAAATAAAGAAAGAATTTAACTAAAAAATTTGAAATAAATATAACATTTTTGCATTTAAATTTGAAAATGTGTGTAGTACATACATATATGTAATTATTTTGTACATTTATAATATGTATATGTGTTTATTAGCAAAGAGAAATTCAAATTTAAAAAAAATTATTATATTTCTTGGTCTGATGTTCGCGGAGCAAATTATTAATAAAAATTTCATACGCGTAATGCTATTGAAATTCAGATGAACTCTGCTGCATACATTGCCACAAAACTTAGTTGAGTTAAGACTATACATTATACAAACGCATTGTCCGAGTTTATTTGTGTTTACTGTCAACCAGCCGGGTATAATACGTATAATAAACTAGACAATCAAATTTTACAAAGTTCTTTGTAAAAACTACTTTATTGTACTGTTGCTTTGAAAATTGCTCGAGACAAAAACATTCCTAAGAAAAAATTGATAACATAAATCGATGTCTTGATTACTATAACCGAAATTTTTTTAATATAGTTGGATACGTCCGGACCGTTCTTTGCGAAAGTGATAATAATAACCGATTGATAACATTATCCGTGATTCCAATAAGCGGCGTGCACTGTATATCGTTAACTTACCTCAACAGACGTTGTGTGTATTCAATCACTGCAAAAATGTTTCTGATTTGCTATTCAGTAATATTTTTACATTTATACGTAATTGTGTTTAATTTCATTGTTCAACGATGTATTCCACTTTGCCATGGTTGTCATATTTTTTATGCAATAGATAATTTTTTATCTCTGCATTTTTGTTAACTAGCCAGTAGATCATATTTATAACTCGTCATTCATTGTTAACTATGCAGCAGACCACATACATATATTTCAATTTCTCGTTAACTTAGCAACATCTCATATGTTATCATTCAATGTTAACTACGCGATAGAGTACATGTATCTCATAACTTTTTGCTAACTTAGCAAAATCTCAATTTTATTTCATCATTTTCTTAGAAGTAAACAACAGCTGATATACAGAATGATTAACGAAGAGTGTAAAATTTTTTTAGCATGATATTTTGAGTAAAAAAATGTCATATGAAGATGGATCCCATTCTATTTGATTAAGTAACTACAAGAGACCAAAGTTTGATGAATGTACTAATAAATTCAGCATACTACCATTAAGAAATCTTAGAACTATAAAATTGGTTAAATTAGACGAAAGTTGAGCATTTACAAGCCATGTTAGTCAAGATTTCTATTTTTTTTAAATTTTGCTTGGCTAACTAGATGTGAGCAAAAATTTGATTTTCCCAATGTTTTATGTTCGACTATAATTTCATATAGGTTTGAAATGTTGAAAAATGTTTCATATAATTATTTTAGCATGGATAACAAACCTTTTGAAAAATTATTACTAATTTTTTGTATATTTGATATGTCTGGAGATATAGTAGGTAAATTCAGCATATTACCATTAAGAAATCTTAGAACTATAAAAGATATAAAATTGGATAAATTAGACGAAAGTTGAGCATTTACAAGCCATGTCAGTCAAGATTTCTATTTTTTTTTTAAATTTTGCTTGGCTTACTAGATGTGAGCAAGAATTTGATTTTCCCAGTGTTTTATGTTCGACTATAATTTCATACAGGTTTGAAATGTTGAAAAAATGCTTCATATAATTATTTTAACATGGATAACAAGCCTTTTGAAAAATTATTACTAATTTTTTGTATATTTGATATGTCTGGAGATACAGTAGGTATGTTTGATTTTTTAAATAGGAATAATAGTTAATTTTAGCCTAATTAAAAAGTGTGATAACATAAATATCTTTTCTCTTGTAGTAACATAACCAAATATAATAAGACCCATCTTCAGAATACATTTTTTTACTGAAAATGACCTCCCCCAACGTTGTGTTAAAATATTTTACGCTCTTCGCGAATCAACCTGTATATTTATTTTTTTTTTTTGTTAACTGAGCAATTTTAAAATACTCCTTTCTTTAGTCATATAACAGAAGCATTGTCAAGGCAATCGCTCATCAGTCTTACAGCAATAAAGACATAGTTAGTTCATCATCATTGTTGTTATTTCACCATCGTGCAGCTTAACGACGGTAATGTATATCTTAATTTATATTGTTCTCAAATGTACGTATTATATAGAAATAAAAATGGATTTAGATGCGCTGAATCACATTGGTCAACTGGCATACGAGAAACCTGTGATCAAACTTACGGAGTAATCCTGTTACGACCGCAACACGGGACCGCTACTGAGTAAGCAGCAGTTCAAAGAGTACGCCCCAACGGTAATGTATATCTTAATTTGTATTGTTCTCAAATATACGTATTATATAGAAATAAAAATGGATCTAGATGCGCTGAATCACATTGGTCAACTGGAGAACAAGAAACCTGTGATCAAACTTACGGAGTTCATAGTTGGTGTCCAGCATCAGATTATTTCGGTGAAAAGAGTGACGATAAAATTCGGTCCTACCATATTGGTAGAACTTGCGAAGTCTGTGACATTCTTACCAAAACGCTTCGCCGACCTCGCAGATGAGCAGATGGTGGAATTCAACACTGGCAAATATGCTATGATATTCACGGGGATGGTTGGAAATTGTAGTTCTGTTAAATTCATGAAAATTGACTAGTATAAAACATTGTGAAAAATGAGTTCATTCGATGAAGATATGGATGCACATGAAAACTTTGAATATAGCAGCAGTGACAGTGATGAGAATATAAATTATATTGATAGTGATTATGCAACCGATAGTGCGGGGAGTGGATACTGTGCAGATGTTTTCCACACACGTAGGCATGAAGATGAAGAACAATCTTACAATACAGTATGCATGCTTTCAAGTGGATACACAAAACAAGAACGATCAAGAATTACGTACAGTGACGGTAGTTTAACGATTAAACTTAATGAAATCTACGCTTGTGTTATTTGCCATAATTTACATTCAACTTTCACATGGAGTTTATTTAGCAATCATTCAATAATTTCAAAATTAAATGTTACTGAGAATTTACTCAGATGTTGTTATTGTAGCAGTGAGATAACTCTAATATTCCCACATAATAGCTGTTTGATATGTAAAACTTAAAAAAATAATTTATATATAGTTCATCTGTTCTACTGTATGACCCATTGTTTCATGTTGTATATAAAATAAATAATATTTACTCATAATACATGTTTAATTATGTAAAAACTTACAATCATTTATATAATGTTATATTCTCTGACTCATTGTTTTATGTATTACTATTATATATAAAAATAAATAAAAATTTGAATATTGCGCATGCGCAATAACTGATGGTTAAAAACACCAGTCAAGATCCTACACACACACACACGCACACACACACACATAACCTCAAAATCGGTGGTTTGAGCCTATACTCATTCGTGTGTGACAGAATTTGAATTTCCCGCTAACAAAAAAAAAATTTGAATTTCCCGCCAGCGACACTAGCGCCATGTAGCGGCCAAAAGTGTAATCATTAGTCGGGACACAAACCCCCATTTGAATTTCCCGCCCATCTAGCGGCCAAAAGTGTAATCATTAGCCGGGACACAAACCCCCACCACCCCGCACCTAGTAGCGCAAACCAAAATTTAAATTTCCCGCCAGCGACACTAGCGCCAAATCAGCGACTGGTGTCGATAATCAGAACTTGTGGTCCAGAATCAGCTAGTCCTATCTACTATTGAATTACATCTTTCGTCAATATAATAGTTGTGTCACTTAAAACAGTAACGTACTTAATTGATTTTACTGGCCCTTGTATCATCCCTCATCCGTCCGTTGGTCGAGTATCGCCAAATTATTTACTTTTGTCCAAGTCACCATCGCAATTTGGCACGGTGTAGTGTTCCGACAATAATTGCGTGGCGCCCAGATATTTGTTTTGAACCACCCCGTCTCCACTGAGAGCCGGCAACCTCACCCTCTGGCGAGGACAATTGTTCGTGTCCCATCTGGGCACGTAACAAATTTGGCGCCCAACGTGTGGGGCCCCTGTTTTACTGTCTTTCCGCACTTTGTTTTGTGTATTTCGGTTTAATCCTGGTCGTAGGATTCAGGAGGAAATAATTTTTGTTCTTTTTGTTTTATTGATTATTATTAATATTAGCGTTAATTTCTATTTTTCTATATTTTCTTGTTTCTTGTGTTCTGTGTACAATATCGTAACATGGATAACAAAATGGATCCTAATAGATTGCTCTCGGACGAACTCTCCTACGAACTTATGATTAGAGGAATCACGACAACCGGTACTGTGTCGGAGAAACGTCAAAAGCTTCGCAGTTGCTTTCGAGCTGAGCAAGATGGTAGTTCAGCACCACCGTTGGACTTTCCCCTCATTCCTGCAGCCGACATCGATATCTGTGAGAAGAAATTGAAGGAACTTAAAGCTCTACTTGACAGATTCGATGTGGACAATTACCAAAATGAATACGCACGCTTAGGGAGCCGTTTGACTCACGTGCATAAACGTATAGCACGTATCACTGACGAGACAGTACGTCACGATTGCGCCCGCCTCAACAGAGATTGTGAACGATATCTACTGGACGTTAGATTCCGGTTCACCGCGGAAGCGTCTGCCACCCTCTTGGCCGAGCAAGCAAACGCGCCGCCTGAGGAGGATCAGGAAATCAACCCCGAAGCGACTCCTATCTCGGACGAGCCACCATCCACCGATACTGCTGTGTCGGAATCCATAGAAGTACGCCTGGCAAGAGCACTGGAACAAATATCAAGTAACCTCGCTTGCACACCTGCTCGTACTACAGCTACTAAGACACACTTTCCCATCCATAAGTGGAATATCACCTATGATGGCGGACCTGGATTGTCGAACTTTCTTGAGCGTATCGACGAGTTAAGTTCTGCACGTGGAGTATCGAAACATCAACTATTCACATCCGCTGTTGAATTATTCTCCGGGCACGCACTAACCTGGTTTCGAACGAACAAGAACACCGTACGTAGTTGGGATGAGTTGACAACCACACTCAGGGCAACTTTCCTGCCAGCCGACTACGACTTCAGCCTCTGGGACGAAATCCGTAACCGAACACAGGGCACCGAAGAGAAAGTATCCATTTTCATTGCCAGCATGGAAGGATTATTCAATCGACTGAGCAATCGACCTGCCGAGAGTGAACGGTTAATTTATATCCGCCGAAATCTCCAGCCATACCTACAACAGCGATTAGGAATTCAGACAATATTCACGGTAGTAGAACTAGATCATACTTGCCGCCAACTGGAAGATATACACCAGCGCACGCAGCAATTCCGAGGACCCCCATCAGCAAGTCAAGCTATCGAGCCTGACCTGGCATACCACCGCCCTCGTACATCCACGAGAATTGCCGCACTCGAACCTGAACCCAACAGCGTTGAAGCCGTGGAACCAACGCAGCGCTTACCATTACGATGTTGGAATTGCGACCAATCTGGCCATCGTTCAGCCAATTGCACCGCTGCGAAACGTATGCACTGCTACCGGTGTGGGAAACCACATGTGACCACACGTAACTGCCCCAAATGCTCGGGAAACGGGAATGTAGAGCACTGAATGGCCGCGCCGTGTCTCTCTCCTCAAATCCCGTCGCGACCAACGTTCTTGCAAACAACATGGCAGTGGTAAATTTTATTATATCGCACTTGGATGGCGACCAAAGACCGTATCTCGAAATTTCAATCTTAGGCATATTACTTTATGGCTTACTCGACTCAGGCGCATCGCTTTCCATTCTCGGTCAACAAGGCTGGGACTCACTGAAGCACCTCAATCTCCCACTGGACACGACGGACTACCCACAATGCCGTGTAGCGAATGGAAAACTGTGCACCAGCCTTGGTTCAGTCACTCTACCCGTACTGTTGATGAGCAAAGTCAAGCTGATTCGATTCGTCATTGTCCCGGACATCTCTAGCGCGCTCATCTTGGGAATGGACTTCTGGCAAGCCATGGAGATCGTGCCGGACCTGAAGCGTGACGTGTGGAAGTTTTTCGTATTAGCACCAATTAGCAGCGAGTCAGGAATGAAGTCCCAGTCCGAACTCACCGCCGACGAACAACAACATCTGGCACACTTTCTGGATGATTACTGGGGACGCATGAATACTTCGCTTGGGTGTACCAAGCTCGTGCAGCACTCCATCACCACCGATTCGTTGCCCATCAAGCAACGCTACTACCCCGTGTCTCCAGCGATGCAAAAGCATATCCACGCAGAACTTGATAATATGTTGGCTGATGGGATCATTGAACCCTCCCAAAGCCCCTGGTCCTCACCCATCCTGATGGTGCCTAAGAAAGATGGATCCTATCGTTTTTGCGTCGATTATCGAAAGCTGAATCAAGTTACGAAAAAGGATGCATACCCAATCCCGTATGTGTCAGCGATCTTAGATCGTCTATAGAGCTAAATATCTAAGCTCGCTAGACATCAAGTCTGCCTACTGGCAGATACCGGTAGACGAAGCCAGCAGAAGCTATACCGCCTTTACTGTTCCCGGCCGAGGGCTATTCCACTTCCGGAGAATGCCATTCGGATTGACAAATGCCCCTGCGACCTGGCAGCGATTGATCGATGCTGTACTCGGACCTGACCTCGAACCTCACGTCTTCGTGTACCTTGATGTTATTATTGTTATCTCGGAGGACTTCGACCAGCACCTGCAGATCCTACAGAAAATATTTGATCGCTTGATAGCAGCCAACTTAACCTTAAGCCGAGAAAAATGTCAGTTCTGCCGACCAGAGCTACGCTACCTCGGATATCTAGTAGACAACCAGGGTCTCCGAGTGGACCCCGACAAGGTCAGTTCGATATTAAATATAGCGACTCCACATAGCGTCACCGAAGTCCGACGATTCCTTGGGATGGCATCGTGGTATCGTCGATTCATCCAGGACTTTTCCACGCTCAGCTCGCCTCTCACCGACTTGCTACACAAAAACCGTAAGTGGCACTGGACTGATGAATGTCAGCAAGCGTTTATACGGCTGAAAGAATGCCTCGTCCCCGCCCATTGTAGTTTGTTTCTTGAGTAGATCGTTGACCAAGCAGGAGCGGAACTACTCAACTACAGAACGTGAGTGTCTCGCTGTAGTTTGGGCTTTGGAGAAACTCCGTCCGTATCTGGAGGGCACCCATTTCACGGTCATCACCGACCACCATTCCCTGCTCTGGCTCAACAACCTGAAGGACCCCTCCGGCAGACTGTGTCGCTGGGCTGTGCGACTACAACAGCACAACTTTAATATACTACACAGAAAAGGGAAAGACCATATGGTACCTGACTGCCTGTCGCGTGCTGTTCAAGTCACGGACGCGTTGAATACTCCACGTGCAGCACCCGTCCATGATGACGAGCCAACTACCGACAAATGGTATTCTACACTTGTGCAGAAAATCTCAGTTACACCTCGTAAATATCCGCAATGGAGAGTCACGGATGGCAAACTATACAAATATGTTGGCACCAAGATCCCGGAGTTGATGGACGATCACGATACCTGGAAGCAAGTCGTGCCAAAGGATAAACGTACCGAAATATTGATGCTTACGCATAACGTACCAACTTCCGGACACCCCGGTGTGACGAAAACGTACGCCAAGCTGCGTCAGACATTTTATTGGCCTAAAATGAAAGCAGACGTAGTGACACATGTCCGAAAATGTGTCACCTGTGCAGAACAGAAGGCGGTTCAGCAGTGTCCACCCGGCCTCATGGGTTCTCGACCCCGTGTATTTCGGCCTTTTCAATTAATTAGCACCGACATCATTGGCCCTCTTCCTAGCTCAACAAAAGGATACAGGTTTATTTTAGTAGTCGCTGACTATTACAGTAAATTCGTCCTAACCTTCCCATTGAGAAAGGCAACCGCCCAAGCCGTCACGCGTCACATGGAGAATGATATTTTCCTGCTCTTTGGTGTTCCGCAGTATTTGATATGCGACAACGGAGTGCAATTCAAAAGTGTGGACTTTCGGAACCTGTGCGATAAATATAAGGTATCGATATTATTCAATGCTCTGTATCACCCTCAGAACAACCCTTCTGAGAGAGTAAATCGTGTCATTAAGACAATGTTGTCGTCTTACGTTAAGGAAAATCATCGCCGCTGGGATGTTTATCTTCCATCCGTTACTTGCGCTATCCGCACATTAGTCCACGAAGCAACAGGCTACACACCTTACTTCGTCAACTTTGGACGAGAGCACGTGTTGTCCGGAGAAGGATACCCAAAATCCACTACCATTCCGGATGAATACGATCGTGAGAATGTCGCTGAAAGAAGGATAGCAGGTTTCGCTCGAGTTCACGATGAAGTCCGGAAGCGTTTAGACCATGCCTACAAACAAAGTCGGACACAATACAACCTACGACGAAGACCCGTTCAGTATGACGTAGGACGTACCGTTTGGCGCAGAAATTTCGCTTTATCAAATGCCGCAGACCATTTCGCTAGTAAGCTAGCTCCAAAGTATATCGGCCCATTTATCATACGGAAAAAGCTTTCGAGTACAACGTATGAGCTTGGCGATCACAATGGAAAAGAACGAGGTATTTGGCACGTTAAAGATCTGAAGCCCGGACCAGATGATACCGACACTGACGATATTGCTGCTAACGATTAAATGAGGAAAAATTTAGGAATTTTCCCTCATGGAAGTAGAGGGGAAATGTTACGATTATTTTGTCACTCTTGCGTTTTGTATTCTTTTTGACGTTTTGTGTTCTTGTTATTGTTCGTATGTGTCATTTTCGCCTTTTGTTATTAATCTGAAACACATTTTGTTTCGTTCCGATCCCTTTGATTATCTAGAAGTATTTATAAATAATTTAGAGCCACATTTTCATAACTTTCATTCTACTTACCGTTTAATTTAATTCAGTATATATGTTTTTCAATTCCATATAGTAAGGTTAGCGCAACACGTTAATGTGACAATACTATGAAGTTTGACTAGCTTGTTCAATTATGATAGTTTAATGACAGACCGGTTTACACCTAGTCACTAGCGTAAAGTATTTTATTTATTGTTTTATATTGTCACGAGTAATTATATTCGAAGCATTCGTAAAGTTTTATTTCATTTAGTTGTTCAATTAATGTCACTAATTTTTAGCTGACCCATATTTTGTCCCGTATTTAAGATTATTCTTCCGTTCTTTCGTGTAAACGTTCCTTATCGTCACCTTCACTAGGTCATAGTTTTGGCGCGAGTTTTTTTATCTATCTTTCCTTTTCTTTCTTACTTAAGTGTAATGTTCTCGCTCGATGAACAGGCTGAAGGGCGTCGTTTCGGGTTCTTTTGTTTTCAAGTCTTTTGTTAAAAAGATAAGTAGTTTTCTGACCTTGCGAGAGCTCGCATCAAGGGCGTGGTTCGCTTTTGCGATTTTGAAAAGTTCTGTGTAACGTTTTGCTTTTGTTTGTGAGCTACCCTATTTGAGGGGATTTTGTTTGCACAAAACTTATTTGGTGCGAAATGGTACGTGGTACGTAATTTCGACCAGACACCCTTACGGGGATTTAAACGTGAGCCGAACCGCCCTAAGAGCGTCGCCGATTATTCAAGGACCCAGAGAGGACGTTGGTAGGGTTGCAGCCGATCCGCCACCCCCGGTATCTTACTCTCTGAGCGCAGATCACAGGGTGTAGCGTCACCCTGCCCAGCCCGTTTCAGCGAGTCCCGACGAGTGAGGGAGAAAGCTAAGTGCCCTGGCCTCACCACGCTACCGTGTTTCTTTTGTTTACATTGACCTCTGACTTTTTATTATTAGTTGTATTCATATTTCTCTTTATTTGTCTATTCTAGTTTTGTTTTATTTTGGTATTAATTTTATTATAAGTCAATTAAATTCCCCAGTTATCAATGTATGTAAGTTACTATGTTAACAATACTTATATTTTGATTTTGAAGACCATTTAGCCTTATCGCATTTAGTTATTATTGTTTTGTATGATTTTGTTTATTCGTTTGTCGCCACCCGGATGTTCGCCATATAAATACATTTCCTTTTGTAATTCACTTCGCGCCTGCGCCGTGTCGTATTCGTATCCCCACCACTCTGTGAACCGACGTTGTACAACCTAGGGCCCTCTACATTATTTGTTACCACTACTGATTTGGTTGGACGCATGCGCCACGCACGCCGGCATTTTGTTTATACAAACTTTTTGTTTACTTCCGTGTTGTTGACTTCATCCACGGTTATTTTGATTTCGCGGACATCCGATTGGATTCTGTTTTAAAAGCAACATTTTATACTGTATCATAATTATTTACATACATATTTTTCCTTTGTTTACACATATATTTTTTATTTAAACTATTTATTTCTTTATATTGAATTACATCTTTCGTCAATATAATAGTTGTGTCACTTAAAACAGTAACGTACTTAATTGATTTTACTGGCCCTTGTATCATCCCTCACCCGTCCGTTGGTCGAGTATCGCCAAATTATTTACTTTTGTCCAAGTCACCATCGCAATTTGGCACGGTGTAGTGTTCCGACAATAATTGCGTGGCGCTCAGATATTTGTTTTGAACCACCCCGTCTCCACTGAGAGCCGGCAACCTCACCCTCTGGCGAGGACAATTGTTCGTGTCCCATCTGGGCACGTAACAACATATATATATATATATATATATATATATATATATATATATATATATATATATATAAATATAATATGATAAACTCCCATTCATTATCAAATGATTATTATAATGAACAAGACATATTACATCTTAATAATATTGACGATGAACATCGGAACTGACAATATAATATTTAAATATTATTTGGTTGCAATTGTTTTATATGTACATAACAGATTTAAAAGCAATTTTATGTATTCAGTCGTAATGGCTCACTCTGAAAATCTTCCTTTTTATTAGTTTTTTTCTTCGAAATTAAAAAAAAGATATTAATATTAACCTACCGATCATTATAAAGAGAAAAAGTAGTGCTTTTTAATTATATTAAAACTCTCTATGATTCTCATTAGCATCTAGTTTGCCATGCGAAATGTAGAAAATATTGAAATTACGTAATTTATTATTAAGATTTACTAATATCGTGTGTTAAGCAAATTTCGTGCAGGCAACACTAACTATAAATAATGTCTATAATTTGATATAAGTAACTATTGAATCTTCGTTTATTCTCCGAATAAATAACATTAATCAACAATTTTGTGTTACGGTAAATATAAACTTCCGTATTAGTATGTCTTTTTAATTCAGTGTGTTGAAAAACATTTGTGTATAAACAAACCATCTAATTTAATTGTAATTAATCAATGGAATAGTTGGTCGTTTCGTATAGTTTCTTATATTTCATATCACTTGCCTCTTGTTACAATTGGTGCAGCCGGTAGAATTAATAAAACTACACCTTGTTTCACATTAAAGTAAATATCTAATTTCGTACGAAATGTGTGACAACAAATTGCATGTTGTTTATTCGGAGCTCAATCGTATAGATGTATATACATTAAACGCGAATTTATATACTACACAACATTTGGACATATTCAATGAAGAAATAATAAGCTAAGTTATGGAACGACGATAACGCTTCCACATTATGTATTCTCGTAGTATTAAATTTAAAGGAGAGTAAATCTAATAATGTAGATAAAAGACGACATTATGAGAATATAGAGGCAAATAAAATAGCAAAATAATCTATTGGGTAACAAAATGTCTAAGCAAGGAAAAGTTTGTTATTCGAAAATGATTCTCCTTCACTCATCTTTGCACACTTCAAACAGTTACAGATCAACATATCTTGTTATATACTAGCAAATGGTTCAAAATTAACATAATAAGTTACATTATTTTGAACAGTAAATAGCAGTAACAAAAACTTATTAATTTAATATTTGTGTTTTACCGTGTGTTGCTTGCTCCATAAAGCTAGCTAAAATAACTTGAATTGGGTTAAAAATTAATTCAGTATAAATGCATAATTGTTACAACAATTATTTTACAAATCATAAACCGAGGCAGGTACGGACATATAAACTTCCGTATTAGTATGTCTTTTTAATTCAGTGTGTTGAAAAACATTTGTGTATAAACAAACCATCTAATTTAATTGTAATTAATCAATGGAATAGTTGGTCGTTTCGTATAGTTTCTTATATTTCATATCACTTGCCTCTTGTTACAATTGGTGCAGCCGGTAGAATTAATAAAACTACACCTTGTTTCACATTAAAGTAAATATCTAATTTCGTACGAAATGTGTGACAACAAATTGCATGTTGTTTATTCGGAGCTCAATCGTATAGATGTATATACATTAAACGCGAATTTATATACTACACAACATTTGGACATATTCAATGAAGAAATAATAAGCTAAGTTATGGAACGACGATAACGCTTCCACATTATGTATTCTCGTAGTATTAAATTTAAAGGAGAGTAAATCTAATAATGTAGATAAAAGACGACATTATGAGAATATAGAGGCAAATAAAATAGCAAAATAATCTATTGGGTAACAAAATGTCTAAGCAAGGAAAAGTTTGTTATTCGAAAATGATTCTCCTTCACTCATCTTTGCACACTTCAAACAGTTACAGATCAACATATCTTGTTATATACTAGCAAATGGTTCAAAATTAACATAATAAGTTACATTATTTTGAACAGTAAATAGCAGTAACAAAAACTTATTAATTTAATATTTGTGTTTTACCGTGTGTTGCTTGCTCCATAAAGCTAGCTAAAATAACTTGAATTGGGTTAAAAATTAATTCAGTATAAATGCATAATTGTTACAACAATTATTTTACAAATCATAAACCGAGGCAGGTACGGAAATAACAATTATTTTATATATTAATGCAAGTTGCCTGCAACAGAAAAAGTATACTGACGATTTATAATAGTTAATATAACTATTACATAACTCATATATGTTATAATATATAATATATAATAATATATATGTTATAATATAGAAGAAGAAATGTTATACGGTACGACACTGTGTAATAATAATATTGGATAGAGTTATTCTGCCGGATGGATATATATCCTTTTAGCATTGAATCGATAACTGTCAACGGATGAGTTACAATTTCTATACCATTCTACAATGTCGCGTGTATCAACTGCTCGTCGCTGATGTTTTCAATTA
This sequence comes from Carabus problematicus, assembly GCA_963422195.1. Taxonomy (NCBI): domain Eukaryota; kingdom Metazoa; phylum Arthropoda; class Insecta; order Coleoptera; family Carabidae; genus Carabus; species Carabus problematicus. Next base: position 14,487,804 of record OY728581.1, on the reverse strand, counting down.
ACCTAAAATACATCAGTGCAATGGTAATGTGCGCTATTAATCAAAATGTTGACATAAAGCACAAAGTTAAGCTGCACTAATAAACGATGACTAATATGCACATGGACCTGTATGACGAATCAAAATCTGTTATTATCACATATAATTCATAATTTTAGCATTTCACTACCAATACAGTTTTTTTATACGTTCCTTCCATGGTGTAAGATTTGGTGTTTATACTTATCTCTCTCGCGGACTGTTACTGCTACTATTAAGTATAATGTTTATAGTTTGTTTTAATAATCATTTTTGTTTGTTTGTTAATTTGAACATCATTTTGTCTAATCATCTTCTACAGTTTTCAAAACAAATTTTTTATGAAGGTGTCTCAATTCTTTTCATTTATGACGTCGCAAGGAAACTTATTAGAAATATCGGTCAATTATGCAAAAACTTTATCTGTCAAAAGCTTAAAAATCATGAGACCTTTTGATAATAAATTGCCAGGCAATATTTGAAACCTCTTATCTCGCATTCGTGTTACTTGCAACAAAATCTCATTGGGATGTATAAATTATATCCAAACCGACTGTCTAGAAGAATCAAGCTGGTTAGTATGAAATTTATATTTGTATATATACATGTATGTTTAAATCTATACACAATGTAACCTGCAATATACGAGTATTTCAGACCTTCCTTATTAATCGTATCAGAAAATTTTGTTTTCTTACTATCAATGATTTCATACTCTGGTTCAACAAACGTGAAATTAACAAACTCTCATTACTTCTTGCAGTTACATTGATGGTGTTTGAATCCAAAGAGAGAACCACATTATTTAAAAGTACGTGCGATATGTAAACCTCCTAAGCATCTGAATCTTGTTCAATATACTTTGGCAAAATCAACCAAAGTTCGGTACTTTCTTCAGTACAGTAGAGGTGCGATTTAGTGAATTCTCGATTGAGTGAACTACCCGATAGAGTAAACACTACAATTTTATCATTGCATCCTGATATAGTGAACAGCTGTAAACCCCGGTACAGTAAACTGTGGTATTTCCGATACTTCTCCGGGAGATCCCTCTAAAGATGTGGATTTCATTTTGCTGCCTAACTATGTAAACATTCGCATCTCAGATCAGTGGTAAATCTTGACGCAGAGAGTACTAATTTCAGTTTTAGAAATTTTTTAAATCTAGATGGTACTTAAAAAATGCTATAATTTAAAACAAAAAAATTAAATACTTAAATGCCTGGGTAAAGGAAAATTTGGGACCGTGGTTGCTAGAAGAATATTGTAATTTGCTCGTGTTACATGATTTGAGACAAAAATTAGTACAAATTAACCTGAATAAAAAGCGTAAACAATCCATTACTTAATTTTTTCGCCTCTGCCATAAATAACATTTTATATATACCTTTCCATTACATAATACACGTATACATAGTATTATGTAATACGTACATGTATTTTTTGTTTTTTATTATTTTATTGTAGATTTTCTTCAGTCAGTTGTAGATCTTGAGAAGGAAAAATATTGAATCCAAAATGGTTGGATGAAATTCTTAAGAGGTTTTGTTTATATTTGTTTGAACTAGAATTTTGTTCTTTGCTTAAAAATGACCTAAAACCATATGGTCGAAACGTCACATATCTGTTATCATCTTTATGATTAAGTTTTCAAAATAAACAGTTTACAACACCTTGAACTATAGTCATTTATTCTAACCATTTTGGATTCAATATTTTCCTTCTCTTTTATTATTTTACATATACATTCATAATTTTGCTGATTTAGGTAGCTAGAATAAAAGTTGTTTCTCAAAATATCTGAGTGACACGAGAACCTCGAAAAAGTAAACATCCCTAAATAGTGAACAGGCTTGGCCGGAATTAGTACACCAAATCGCGACTCTACTGTATTTTGATTCTGTGTGAGCACTGCCATTGTATATTTACCAAGGATATACCACCGAAATCTATATTTAAATTTAAATAAGATGGATGATCATCCGTTCCACAAATGTAACAAAGTAAATTTTCTAATACATCCCGAATTCTGATTTAATCTATATGTCAATAAATTATTAACTTTGTACACGTCCGGGAGTAGAAGTCGGTTTCTATGGCGTCAAACGCGGGACAGAAATGAAGCATTTACTCCCTAGGGACGAAAACACTTTTCATAAGGGAGTTTTTATTATAACAAAGGTTTTTGTAAATAAATGTGTGTTGTCATGGTACGCATTGCCTGGAAACATTTCCAAAGGCTTCTAAATATTGTAATTTCGTTCAGATTTATTATAATTCATTATTTATGAAATTAAGTGTTTCTACTCCCGAATGTGGAAAAAATAGTATTACACCTCGGGAGAGACCACCATTTTTCCCTCGATGTATTTGTACATACACCTCAGGAAAAATAAGTGATTTCTCTCCCTTGGTGTATAATGTACTATTATATTTATCTTATTCATATTTATATGACTCCATCAATGCAATATTACTTAAAATGATCCTTATCTGAAATTGTATCATTTTTTATGATTTCTAACAGTTTTTGAAGATATAATTGACGTATTGAAGTATGAAGACCGTATTTTGATTTTGCATTAAAATTGTTAGACCAGTCATTAATTTGCTTCAAAAACTAGATTGTTTCTAGCTAGGTAGTACTGTCTAAGAAACCTTGCATTCCACACCATTCTATGGCTTTTGAAACGGTGTTTGAAAAAAAAAACTTGGTTTACCAGACAATTATTATTTATTTCTTTACCGTTTATTCTGAATCCGTGCTCCAAAAAAATAGTTTCTTGTCACTTTAATAAGTGTGGGACGTCAACAAAAACAAACATTTTATGATCTGTATCAAAAGGATATTTTTTCTCGTATATAATTAGCTTTATATAAATTTGCAATGATTTCCATCAAAATATCTATTTCATTGCTGTGTCAAAACTATACTACAATGGTTGTTTACATGAAGCAAAATATTCTGTCTTAAATATTGAGTACGTAAACGAAATAAAATACATATTTAGGAATTATTGTGGACAGAAAATTTAAATTTAATTACATGCCCAATGGCTATGAAAAAAATGGAAAAAAACCGAATTTCTTATCGAAAATAAGCGAAAATTTTATCGCAATACTCGAAAATATTAAAATTTAAAAAATATACTACCACATTTATCACACTGTTCTTCTGTTATTCATTTATTTATTCAATGAAGGTGATATATGTAAACTACAAACATTACAGCATAGAGCTATGATAATTATACTAAAATGTAAAAATTATATAAAAGTAGATTTCATGTTAAATATTTTCGAAGGTATGTATGTAACTCAATTTGTTAAGTTTAACGCAATTGTATTTATATTTATGCCCGAATATTTAACAACGAATCTAATTATTAAATAAAAAAGCAAAATTAAAATCAAATTATAAATTCACTGTTTAATAAAGGATTAAGTTAATACAACAAATTACCAAATAAAGTGAAAGACTAAGAATCATCATATATATTTAACCCTCGAGAAGGCGGGCCTTAGAGAGAAACGCGGATTGGCGCGCGTGAGTATTTTGCTCACATGTGTTATCTACACACAAGCAGATAGCTCGCATGAAACTCAAAACAAAATAAAACACCACTTGTCCTATTTCGTTACTATTTATTTCACTCTCCTTTGTTCTACACAGACACACCTTGCCTACCATTTTATTCTTTCCCTCGCTCTTTCACTTGCCAGCTTACTATATCCTATTTTCCGCAACATTTCGCGGTACATTTGAATGTTTAACGCGTACACATGACTTACAGATATAAAAATAGAGTACTTATTCATTGATACCATTATAATTTTTAAAAAGTAACATAAATAAATATTTAGTATTTAAAAAATGCATTTATTAATTAAAAATTTAGACAATTCAACAAGACAAAATGAAGGAAAACCAAATACAGTAGAGTCGCGATTTAGTGAACTAATTCCGACCAAGCCTGTTCACTCTTTAGGGGTGTTTACATTTTCGGGGTTCTGGTGTAATTCAGATATTTTGAGAAACAACTTTTACTCTAGGTACCTAAATCAACAAAATTATGTATGTATAAGTATGTAAAATAATAAAAGAGAAGGAAAAATATTGAATACAAAATGGTTGGAATAAATGACTATAGTTCAAGGTGATGTGAACTGTTTATTTCAAAATTTAATTATAAAGATGATAACAGATATGCGACGTTTCGACCATATGGTTTTTGGTCATTTTCAAGCAAAGAGCAAAATTCTAGTTCAAACAAACATAAACAAAATCACTTGAGAATTACACTCAAAAAGTACAATAATATTTTGAAAAATATTAGAGAATGTTTTTGTACGTTTTGAGTGAAATTCTCAAGAGATTTTGTTTATGTCTCTTTCCACTAGAATTTTGTCATTTGCTTGAAAATGACCAAAAACCATATGGTCGAAACGTCGCATATCTGTTATCAACTTTATGATTAAGTTTTGAAATAAACGGTTCACCTTGGACTATAGTCATTTATTCCAACCATTTTGGATTCAATATTTCGGCTTCTCAAAATCTACAATTGCCTAAAGAAAATCTACAATAAAATAATAAAAAATACATGTTTTGAGTGAAATTCTCAAGAGATTTTGTTTATGTCTCTTTCCACTACAATTTTGTCATTTGCTTGAAAATGACCAAAAACCATATGGTCGAAACGTCGCATATCTGTTATCAACTTTATGATTAAGTTTTTAAATAAACGGTTCACCTTGGACTATAGTCATTTATTCCAACCATTTTGGATTCAATATTTCGGCTTCTCAAAATCTACAATTGCCTAAAGAAAATCTACAATAAAATAATAAAAAATACATGTACCTATTACATAATATTATGTATACATGTATTATGTAATGGGAATGTACATATAAAAGGGTATTTATTGCAGAAGCGAAAAAAATTAAGTAATATTGGATTGTTTACGATTTTTTTCAGGTTAATTTGTACTAATTTTTGTCGCAAATCATGTAACACGAGCAAACTGCAATATTCTACTAGCAAACACGGTCACACATTCTCCTTTACCCAGACATTAAGTATTTAATTTTTTTGTTTTAAATTCAAGTATTTTCGTTTACGCTCCATCTAGATTCATATTTAGTGGGATCCCCCAGAGAAGTATCGCAAATACCATAGTTTACTGTATCGGGGTTTACAGTTGTTCACTATATCGGGACGCAATGATAAAATTTAAGTGTTCACTCTATCGGGTCGTTCATTTAATCGAGAGTTCACTAAATCGCGACTTTACTGTAGTTGAATTTCTTATGGGATATATACATTTTGTTTAAATTATTGCATTTTCCTCGAAAAGTTCATCCGGTGTTGCTGCAATGTTGGATTGTTTACGCTTTTTGTTCAGGTTAATTCAAGTATTTTCGGTTACGTGCCATCTAGATTCATATTTAGTGGGATCCCTCAGAGAAGTATCGCAAATATCATAGTTTACTGTATCGGGGTTAACAGCTGTTCAATATATCGGGACGTAATGATAAAATATAAGTGTTCACTCTATCGGGTAGTTCATTCAATCGAGAGTTCACTAAATCGCGACTCTACTGTATATCAATTTCACACTTCGGCTCATTAACAAAAATGTTATATGTAATAAAATAAAATCATGACAATATAAAAAATTCTGAGTGTAGGTTACAATAAATAATATTTTTACACGTCCGGGAGTAGAAGTCGGTTCCTATAGCGGCAAAATCGTGACAGAAGTAAAGCATTTACTCCCTAGGGACGAAAACACTGTCCGTAAGGGATTTTTGTTATAACAAAGGTTATTGTAAATAAATGTCTGTTGTTATAGTATGCGTTGCTTGGAAACATTTCCAAAGTTAGGAAATGTCAAAAATTAAATCTGAATGCTCACTTAGACGCAGAATTTAATTCTCTACAACTTTTATTTAAAGTATTTTTCTCTAAAGCAATTTGGTAACTAATGCAGGAAGAAAAACAGATTTTACGTGTTAAACGCCTATGGCCAGTTTTTTAATTAACACCCGGTATATATATATATATATATATATATATATATATATATATATATATATATTGTGACGAAGTCACATGTTTTTAATTACGGCACTGGGTAAGCGGAGCAATGCCCGTCAACGCTCCGTCGGCAGCGGCTCAAACTCGCACACCGCTCGGACAAGAACGCTGCACCGGACTGTTCAATTAAGCAAATTTGCCGAAAAAAACAGTCCGGACCCGTCGCTAACAGGTGGGTTATAAAAGGGCCAGACATAGGCCACAAAGGGGTCAGTGTTCCGACTACCGACCAACCGCCTCCGTTCATCGAGCCGTATGGTAAGCCAGTTTTGTTTCATTTTTTTCTATTGTCAGCACTGCGGATGACCTGTTGCTACATAGTTTACTTTACATCTAACAAGGGGACATTGTCACGACCGGAACACGGATTTGGCTGAAATTTTTTTTAGTAGTAGGTGGACACTAGTAGTGATTTGTGGTAAAGTAATAGGGCGCAACGTTTTGTCCTTTTCGAGAAAAAGGGCTTTAAAAATATAGCAGTGTTTATATAGCTGTTTAAAATACGCGTTGACAGTTGGTGCAGCGTTGCCGAGCGGATAACGTCCTTATCTGCCACGCGGTTGGTCTGAGTTCGATTCCCGCCTAAGTTGTTTTTATTTTTATTTTTTAATTATGAATAATCAATGAAAAACTACTTATAGTAATAATAAAATTATTTTATTTTCATTCATCAGTCTCGTCGTTCTGTGGAGTTTTTTAAGCAGAATCTTACTACGAACCTGGCTCACTCTATAAACGAAACTTCTTTGCACTTGTATTAATAATAATAATAATAATATACTTGGATTTTGCTTCATATTTTGAGGCAATTTTTTGTATATAATACCTCCAAAATAATGAGGACTGTTTTCAAACAAGTTTGTCCTATGAGTAGCAGAAACTATATCATTTTTGTTTCGAGTTGCATATGAGTGTACATTTTTATGTTGAACATAACTACCCTCTAGTTTTCATGTATAAACACATCCAAGTTAAATATAAATACAAATAAATATAAATACAGTAGATATAAATAATATTATTCAATGACAGGATGTTTCTTCATAGTGATAATTCTATTCCATATAAGATTCAGCTTCAATCGTTTTTGTGACGATTGCCATCCCAAAAGCTACTAAAAAACTCGACGAGACTGATCAATGAAAATAAAATAAATTTATTATTATTATATGTAGTTTTTCATTGATTATTCATAATTAAAAATAAAAATAAAAACAACCTAGGCGGGAATCGAACTCAGACTAATCGCGTGGCAGATAAGGACGTTATCCACTCGGCAACGCTGCACCAACTGTCAACGCGTATTTTAAACAGCTATATAAACACTGCTATATTTTTAAAGCCCTTTTTCTCGAAAAGGACAAAACGTTGCGCGCTATTACTTTACCACAAATCACTACTAGTGTCCACCTACTACTAAAAAAAATTTCAGCCAAATCCGTGTTCCGGTCGTGACAATGTCCCCTTGTAAGATTTCGACTTATTGTTGTGTGCCTTTCGACTGTCGCTCTGTGCTGCGCACGCCCTGTCGCAGAGTATACAGTAATCGTACCCCCACTGCATTGCGAACGTCCTGCGGTGGGTTTCCGTGTTACTACTGCTCCGTGCCGCGCACGCCCTGTCGCAGAGTATACAGTAATCGTACCCCCACTGCATTGCGAACGTCCTGCGGTGGGTTTCCGTGTTGCTACTGCTCCGTTCTGCGCGCGTCCTGTCGTGGAGCCTCTAGTAACCGTTACTACGTTGGTACGAGCATTGTTAGAAGTATCTTGTACTAATTACTCTGTTCTTTTGCTGTTATTTATAGCATCGGTTACTATTGTTATTATTATTTGGTTTGCAAAGATTCTTTTGTTATTAACTGCAATGTCCATGTGTTGTTTAGCATAAGATGAATTGCACCGATCTCTATGTATGACTAAGATTTATTTGTTATTAACTGAACCAGTTCTTTCATTGTTAAATATAATATCGTGGGTTCCCATTATTACGTTATTAGCTGTGTTTATCTTGTGATTGATTACCATTACCTTGATCCCACTCCACTGACTGATCCCGGGAACGAAAACCGATTGGCGCCCGAGTAAACCCGACACCCCCGAAGGGAGCGTCACAAATTTGGCGCCCGAGCAGGGACACCCTCCGAACCAGCGAACACTACCAGCCATTCCGAGATCCACCCAACCCCTGGCTTCCTGGAGCAACGAGCAAGACTCCACGAAATCCGCAAACTGGCGCAGGTGAACCTAGCCCGCGCAGCCACTCGCGAAGGTCATCACTACAACTTATGGCATCGTGACTGGATACTCCGTGTAGGGGACCAGGTCATGCGGGAGGAGCACCACCTGTCCTCCGCGGCCAAAGGATTCGCGGCAAAACTGGCCCCTAAGTACTCCGGACCATGGACCATAGCCGAACATCTCTCCACCAAGGTCTACAACCTACGGAGCAAGCAGGGCGCACAGTTGCAGCGGATCCATATCAAAGACCTGAAGCCCGCCTACTAACAAATAACTGGTTCCTTTTTCAGAAAAATGATTCGGACATCTCGCCCAAGCCCCGTGCCCAGCATACCACGCAAACGCCGCCGTATCCGCCCCGTTTCGCCATGTCTGCTACAACGGTATCAGACCTCCGCCGCCCCGGATCGAATCAGCGAAACCCCTCCAACACTGGCCATCACGCCGGCCCACGCAGGACCAGGTGATCAACCAGTCACCGTGGCGGAATTTCGTATCCCACAGACTCCGCCCCGACGGCTGACCGCAGCACAGATCGCACAGGAAATGGGTGTCAGTATCCCGATACTATCACCCTTGCCACCCACGCCGGAAAAACCGGCCGCAACGGGCCAAGATAGCGCCCCCCTCGCGTTCAGCCCTTCGGGATGGCTCGAGCTGGACACATCGCCCATCCCCACTACCCCGGACCGAGCCATTACGCCATCACCAACGCGGCGAGTGCAACCAGCCCTACGGGACTTGGCTCCCGCCCCGCCACTCGTTCCTACCAGGCAAGCAGACTCACTGGCCAACCGTTTTCAGCAGCTGTGTGGGCCCACATCACCACCAGCACCGAATCGCCAGGTCCCGGTGATCCACACTCGTCAAGAAAAAGCTCCGGACTCAGGTCCCCTACTGGTGCGGGTCCCCTTACAATCGTTGCGCCCCTCACACTGCCCACCCTCAAAGCGATATAGACTTTCAATCCCCGGTGGGGCAGGACAACGACCGCGTTGGATTATCATCCCCCCCCCCGCCCGAAGAGACGGTAGTGAACATGCCCTAGTGACAGTGCCGACCCAGATGGTCAACGTAAAATAAGTGAACGATACAATAGCGTAAGATAGCATAGTTTTTATGTCTTTAGTTAGGGTTTTCTTTTGGTTCCCGTAAGAAAGAAGGGAGTGTGACGAAGTCACATGTTTTTAATTACGGCACTGGGTAAGCGGAGCAATGCCCGTCAACGCTCCGTCGGCAGCGGCTCAAACTCGCACACCGCTCGGACAAGAACGCTGCACCGGACTGTTCAATTAAGCAAATTTGCCGAAAAAAACAGTCCGGACCCGTCGCTAACAGGTGGGTATAAAAGTGCCAGACATAGGCCACAAAGGGGTCAGTGTTCCGACTACCGACCAACCGCCTCCGTTCATCGAGCCGTATGGTAAGCCAGTTTTGTTTCATTTTTTTCTATTGTCAGCACTGCGGATGACCTGTTGCTACATAGTTTACTTCACATCTAAGATTTCGATTTATTGTTGTGTGCCTTTCGACTGTCGCTCTGTGCTGCGCACGCCCTGTCGCAGAGTATACAGTAATCGTACCCCCACTGCATTGCGAACGTCCTGCGGTGGGTTTCCGTGTTACTACTGCTCCGTGCTGCGCACGCCCTGTCGCAGAGTATACAGTAATCGTACCCCCACTGCATTGCGAACGTCCTGCGGTGGGTTTCCGTGTTACTACTGCTCCGTGCTGCGCACGCACTGTCGCAGAGTATACAGTAATCGTACCCCCACTGCATTGCGAACGTCCTGCGGTGGGTTTCCGTGTTGCTACTGCTCCGTGCTGCGCGCGTCCTGTCGTGGAGCCTCTAGTAACCGTTACTACGTTGGTACGAGCATTGTTAGAAGTATCTTGTACTAATTACTCTGTTCTTTTGCCGTTATTTATAGCATCGGTTACTATTGTTATTATTATTTGGTTTGCAAAGATTCTTTTGTTATTAACTGCAATGTCCATGTGTTGTTTAGCATAAGATGTATTGCACCGATCTCTATGTATGACTAAGATTTATTTGTTATTAACTGAACCAGTTCTTTCATTGTTAAATATAATATCGTGGGTTCCCATTATTACGTTATTAGCTGTGTTTATCTTGTGATTGATTACCATTAGCTTGATCCCACTCCACTGACTGATCCCGGGAACGAAAACCGATTGGCGCCCGAGTAAACCCGACACCCCCGAAGGGAGCGTCACAATATATATATATATATATATATATATATATATATATATATATATATATATATATATATATATATATATTGTGACAAAGTCTTTTTTTTGGAAAAAGACTATTGTTCACAGAGCAATGACCGTTAGCGCACCAATTAACGTTGTCCGTTCTCGCGCTCTGGACGAACCCAGACACTACTAAGCCGCACTGACTAGTCGCATACAGGGTTGAAACATGCGCGTATCTCCGGGGTATAAATAGCCCACCGAAATGCATGATAGGCAGTTGGTGTTCTGCTCTCCGACCGCCGCTACATCCGAACCGTTTGGTAAGAAAGTTTTTCCGTACCTTAATTCATCGTACCGCCTGGTACGATAGTGTATATTGTGTATTATTGAGTGTTGCTTCTGCACAGTTGCAGAAGTAACCATATTGTATTCTGTTGCTTGACCCTGCGCAATAGTCCTGTTGTGGTCTCTGCCATCTGTTGCTTGACACTGCGCAATAGTCCTGTTGTCAAGTTATCAGTAACTTGTCTGGTACCGCCACACTACGCAATAGTCCTGTTGTGGTCTCTGCCATCTGTTGCTTGACACTGCGCAATAGTCCTGTTGTCAAGTTATCAGTAACCGGTCTGGTACCGCCACACTGCGCAATAGTCCTGCTGTGGTCTCTGCCATCTGTTGCTTGACAATGCGCAATAGTCCTGTTGTCAAGTTATCAGTAACCGACCTGGTACCGAAACCCGAGTATTGTATTTCATGTTCGATGTATGATAAATGCCGATTTATTAATTGATTGTATTTCTTGTTCACTGTATCATAGATGCTGGTTTACTAATTGATTGTATGTCCTGTTCAAATGTCACATGTGTAATAATTGGTTGAATTGCAATAAGGTGTATTGTTTATATGCGTGATTATTAAAATCACTGACTACCATAGCTACGTTACGTAGTGCACGTCACTACCTAATATATTGAATAGACTGTGTTATTTATTTCCGCTACCCTGATCTCCATTGAACTATCCTGGCATTAAAACCGATTGGCGCCCGAGCAATCCGGCGCTTGAACGAGAACTCAATAGGTTTGGTCTGAGCACGAGTGGAGGCGTGCATGAACTACGACGCCGACTCATTAACCTGACTCAGCACATCCTGGAAAACGATGCAGCAGACGCAACCTTCAACGCTGGCACCCCAGCCGCACCGCCTGCACCACCTTTCATACCACCGGCAGCTGAATATTATTATGCAACCCCGACACTACGGACTCCGGTGCACGTATGTGAGACCGTGCGCAAATGGAACATCCACTTCGATGGTAAAACCGATCCAGTCGCCTTCTTGGAACGAGTAGAAGAACTGAAGGCTAGTTACCATCTGACGGGGGATCAGTTTCTACTCGCCATACCAGAGTTGCTACGAGGCACGACCTTGCTCTGGTACCGGAATTACTGCGACACCTGGCAACAGTGGACGGACTTCGTGACAGACTTTCGCACGTTCTTCTTACCACCTGACTACCAGTTGCACTTAGAAGAAGATATTAGTCGACGGAAGCAGAAAGCCGGGGAGAAAGGCCACGACTACATGGTAGACATACAGACGCTGATCCGCAGACATGGCCGCATGTCCCCTGAACAGGCCTTGTATCGCATATATACTAACGTGCTACCCGAATACAGGCAACACATCAGACGAAAAGATGTCGCGGATATTCGCATGCTGAGTCTAGAGATCGCGGGAGTACGAAGAACTGCAGAAGGACCTCGTTAAAGCCAGCCCCGCCCGGCTAGCCAGTGTACACACACAAGCGACACCGAAACCAACTAGCAGAACATACGATCCGAGAAAGGCGTGCTGGCGATGTGGGCAAGAAGGACATTGGCGTGGCCGGTGCACCGCAACACCGATCAAATTCTGTTCCCGGTGTGGAACCTAAGGAGTCTTGTCTCGAGACTGCACGTGTGCTGCAAAGTCGGGAAACGACCCCTCAGCTGGTCAGTAAAGGAGGGAGATCAGCCGAAACTCCGCACTAACACTCCGCCTGCCCACAATACCATCTCATCACTGAATGCAGACCCCATCCCGGACGGACGAATTTTTATCAAAGCCACCATCGGCAATTGGACTGGCCCCGCACTTATCGACACTGGTGCCATGTGTTCATACGTGGACGAAAGACTGTTTGAAGCACTCCGCACCCAACGTGCTCAGTACCGACCCGCCCGCTTCACGCAAGCTAGAATGGCGAACGGCATCACCACGGACATGCAGGAGGAATGTACCGTGGGATGCCTGATTGGGGATATTTGGTGACAAATGACTTTCATGTGCCTACCCACGCTCAACAACCGCGTGCTGTTGGGCATGGACGCCATTTGCGCGTATGGGATGACAATCAACGCCAGGGATCAGCACGTCACTTGTCATCCTACAGTCACGCCCACGCACACTTGCAGTGTACATCCAACACCACCAAGCCCGATAACCAAAGAACTAGAGATGACTGACTTTCTAGCTAGTGAACTCGTTAACTTCCAGCAAATGAAAGGGGGCACGCAGCTAGTAGCTCACCTTATACGACTAACCGACCCAACACCCATCAAACAACGCTATCAGCCCCGCAATCCGAAAATGCAAGCAGTGATTGATGAGGAAGTCGAACGAATGTTAGAAGATGGTGTCATCGAACGTTCACACAGCGCGTGGAGTTCCCCCGTGGTAATTGTACGCAAGAAGGACGGTAAGCCGCGATTCTGTGTTGACTTCAGACGGCACAACGCAGTAACCGAAAAAGACGCCTATTCACTACCCTACATAACCGCAATCTTGGACCGCCTGAGGAAAGCTCGATACTTTTCTACAATCGACTTGAAACAAGGGTACTGGCAAGTCCCACTGTCACCAGAAAGTCGTCCACTGACCGCCTTCACAGTACCAGGTCGGGGTTTGTACCAGTCCCGAGTCATGCCGTTTGGACTGCACGCGGCACCAGCCACCTTCCAACGGCTACTAGACGAGGTTATCGGACCGGAGATGGAACCACACGCGTTTGCGTATTTGGACGACATCGTCGTGTTAAGTTCGACTCTCTCCGAACACATGGAGATCCGAAGGAGGTTTTCCGCCGATTGCGGAAAGCGAACCTGCAAATCAATCCGGAGAAATCTCAATTTGCTCAAAGTTCCATCCAGTACCTAGGGCACGTGATCACGGCAGATGGAATAAAAACGGACCCCGCGAAAGTCGCGGCCATTATCGAAATTCCGGCACCAACCCGAGTGCGCCAACTGCGGCAGTTTCTCGGAGCAGCGTCATGGTATAGACGCTTTGTGGCGGGCTTCGCTAAGCTTGTAGCACCCTTGACCAAGCTGTTGAGGAAAGCACAGCCATGGAAGTGGGAGGACGCCCAGCAAGAAGCATTTGACAAGTTAAAAGCGGCATTAACTAGCGCACCGGTGTTCACCTGTCCCGACTTCAGCCAACCCTTCGAACTGCAAACGGACGCTTCCAATTACGGCTTGGGTGCCGCTCTCGTCCAACGAACTGGAAACAAAATCGGCGTAGTAGCTTACGCAAGTCGCGCCCTATCGGATTCCGAGCGTAACTACTCAGTCACTGAAAAAGAGTGCTTGGCCGTAGTATGGGCGGTGCAGAAAATGCGACCATACCTTGAAGGATACCACTTCACTGTAATCACCGATCACCAGGCACTACGCTGGCTACACTCAATTGAAAACCCGTCCGGTCGGCTTGCACGGTGGGCGTTATTCTTGCAGTAATTTAACTGTACCATTTAGTACCGGAAGGGAACAATGAACCAGGTCGCGGATGCGCTGTCCCGACAGCCACTTCCGTACACAGAAGATGCAGACTGCCCGGAACTCAACATGGCTGGAAATCCACTTCCATGGTATGAGAGAATGTTTGCAGAGGTACAGGAATGACCCCAGGATACCCTGATTACCGTATTAGCAATGGACGCCTGTTTCGACGCTTCTGGGACCCCACGGACATTGCTGAACCGAATGAAGACACGGAATGGAAACTCTGTGTCCCCGCCCAACGCCGCCAAATATTGGAAGAAAACCACGACCGCCCTGACGCCGGACATCTGGGAATCGCCAAAACGTTAACACGGATCGCATTACGGTATCACTGGCCGGGGATGACCAAGGACATCAGCACGTACGTGCGCCAGTGCCAACCGTGTCAGCACTTTAAACCGACACAACAAGCTGCACCAGGATTAATGCGACCACCCGCGATAGCAGGTCCGTGGGAAACCGTGGCTAATGATATTGTAGGGCCGTTACCACGATCACACAAAGGGCACGCATACTTGCTTGCGTTCCAGGATCTCCTCACGAAATGGGTGGAATGCCGTCCCCTAAAGAAAGCAACTGGACAAACCATTGCTACCGCTTTTCGAGAGCTAATCGTGGCCCGCTACGGATGCCCCCAAGCGGTCATCACCGATAATGGTACAGAATTCAAAAATCAGGTCTTCAAGCAAACCCTGACGGCTCTGGGAATTCACCACCGCCTGATACCGCCGTACACACCGCAGGCGAACTTCGTGGAACGGGTCAATCGGGTACTGAAACCCATGCTGGCACAGTACTGCGAGGCGGACCAACGGGCATGGGATCAGTATCTGCCGGAGTTGATGACTGCCATCAACACTAGCCGACACGAGTCTACAGGGTACACACCGACTTACTTGAACTTTGGACGCGAACTCGTGCTCCCAGGGGAGTACCACCAGGCCACGCAGAGAGAGGACGAAGAACAACCCGAACCCCAAGCAGTACCGGCCGATCACGTGGACCGCATGGAGAAGCTACAACATGCCCAAGAGCTCGCAAGGATCAATATCAGCCACGCAGCCACCCGACAGAGCGAGTACTTCAACCGACGCCGACGCGACTGGGAGTGCCAGGAGGGAGACTTGGTGATGAGACGGGAGCATCCCCTCTCAGCAGCCGCCAGGGGATACGCAGCCAAACTCGCTCCCAAGTATTCAGGGCCGTGGACGGTCGAGAACCGTGTGTCTCGACTGGTGTACGACTTGAAAAACGAGCGCGGCCGGCGAATTTATCGGATCCACGTCAAAGACCTCAAACCCGCCCACTAATTATTAGGTGTTCCATATAGATCCTGGAAGCCGCCAACACCTGACAACCACCCCGTGACAGTCCCCACGGACTACACAGTACTACTGAGTGAGGATTCCTGCCAGTCAGCCCTGGCTTGCTGGCCGCACGCCGACCAGCCAAGGACCGAGCTGCCATGGACCAGCCTGCCACGGATCAAGGAACCACGGACCAACCAACACCGGAACCGGAGTTTTAAGTTCTGTCTTTTTTGTTTCATTGCTCTATTGTTCTTTTTCTTTGTGTGTTTGGACTTGCGTTAAGAATTTTACAGCATCTGAAGTGCAAAAGTGACAAACATCCGAACGGTTTTGCTCGCCACTGTATATTACATATACATAAGATAATGATTGAAGTTTTCAACATTATAATAAATATACGCTTAAATATTTATTTGTGGTTGTTCATTAAAAATTAAGAGAAATTAATTTATTCATATTGAAAATTACATTACATTAAATGCTATCAATAACAATAATTTCATTTATATTTCTTTTATATTGCTTGCAATATTACATGAAACGAATTAATTAATAACAATAATTCAATTTATAAGTTCTTTTGTTCTAGTACAGTATACTCCAGCGTATGAAATATTATATAAAACTAATGTTGTGTCCACAGGTACGAACTATTGTGACCAATTAAAACAATTATTTGAAATAATGATTCCAAAGTAAATATCACGACGATTGACATTTACAATTTCTCACTCAGATATTTATATCTTGGATTTATAATATTTGTCTAGAAGGCACATAGTTGTTATGTATAACAATGTACTAACACACAACAATTGAATGCTTTACATATGATATAATTAAAAACCGTGTTAATAGTACATTATACACCAAGAGAGAGAAACCTCTTATTTTTCCTGAGGTGTAATTTTATATACTATTTGTTCCACGTTCGGGAATAGAAACACTTAATTTCATAAATAATGAATTATAATAAATCGGAGCGAAATTGCAATATATAGAAGCCTTGGAAATGTTTCCATGCAACCCGTACCATGACAACAGCCATTTATTTATAAAAACCTTTGTTATAATAAAAACTCCCTTATGAAAAGTGTTTTCGTCCCTAGGGAGTAAATGCTTCATTTCTGTGCCGCGTTTGACGCCATAGAAACCGACTTCTACTCCCGGACGTGTAAAAATTTATTTTTTGGTTTCATACGAAAATCTGTGTACTAGTTTTCAGTTTAGAGAACGAACTTTGTTTCGTTTATCAAATGTCATTGAACTTGTTTAGATGCAATTGTTTTATATCAAATTTTCATGGCATACTACGAAAATCATTCTTTCTATCATACCTTTTAGTTTTTCTTCGAACTAAAAAAGATATTTATATAAACAAATACACCATTCTAAAGAGGAAAAATAGCTCTTTTTAACTAAAATAAAATTAAATATGAATCCTTTTTAAAAAATTGAACTTGCATGCTGTATCCAAAATAAAAAAGTAAAAAACAATTTCATCAAATTATTCAAAAAGCCCGTTGTCTATGCTAAAATATTTATTTGAAACATTTTTCAATATTTTCAGTACCTTCCGAGTTATAATGGAAAATTAAAATTCTAAAAAATCACAATTTTGTCATTATCTAGTAAGCCATGCAAAATTTTCAAAATATGAAATCGTCATTAACATTTGCCCATAAATGCGCAACTTTTGTCTAAATTAACCGACCTTGTAACTCTTATAGTTTCCGAGATCCCTGTAGTGGAACAATTAAATAGAATTATGCATCGATTCAAACAGAACTAAGTGTACAATTAATAAATGTTACCTCTCTGAAATGCTGAAAATACTTACAGATTTTCTTCAATCAGCAAAGCAAAGAGAGTTAATACAGACATAAGTAGATTTGTGCCCAGTTGATGAAATACGACAGTTGAGTATACATATTCCATTTTGGACATAAATCTTCAACAACATGTGATAGTAATAGATGTTTTAAAAATTAAAGTTACAAACATGAATAAATATTTTTTTATTCTTCAGCCGGAAAATTTGAGTATGTAAATTTGGTTTTGTAGTATTTCTAATCTAAAGTACTTACTCAAAAAGGAGATTATGATGGACAATGCATTCTACAATAGTTTTATGTTGCTTAGAATGTCGCCTTGGATCTGCTTGCATTAATTTACTGTTAAGTATTTCAAATTGAGCCAATACAAGTCCAACCATTATCATAAATAGCATATCAGATTGAATCATTGAAAAGAGAATAAGTGCTCCCATCACGACTAATTCTATTATAAATGTTATTTCGTAATACGGTGATGTATCTATAATATATTTTACAGGAAACCATATATTCAATATAAGATTCTTATTTCCTCTCAATGCTGATGCTGCGAAATATGCAAATAAGGTTATTATTGAAGTGATTTGGAACGAATTCTACATAAATCTTATAAATTTATAAATCCTAAGTATATTCTTCTTTTCTTTAGTATTGACTATATCAATATCCCAAAACTGATTCCATGTTATATCAATCATATTTGATATAGTATTATATTTTATATAACAAGTAGCGATTTTAATGAATATCTGGAAATGAAAATACAGAACTAAGAGTATGCATTAATGGCAATTTAACAAAACTATAGCAAATTGTATAAACAATCACGCGTACTTGCCACAACCCACATGTTATTGCCAAATCCGTGATAAAAGACCCCGTAGACTTAAATTTTACAACAAATAGATTTATAGCAGATAGAAAAATAGAAATTAGCACTAAAATAGCGGACATACGGCAAAGAAATCTGCGATATTTTGTTTGATTCTTAGTGTTACATCCAACATAGTTCATCCATTTTAACCTTGGAGCAATCAAATATTTTGCAGTCATCTTTAACAAAAGAATTCCATACTAACATGAAAGCAAATGATTAAAGAGTACTTACATTTCCCACATCCATAGTTATTGTTTATTTTGATGGACTGTCACCAAGTTTAAATTCACTTGTAATATATACTTTATTAAGTGGCATATGTTCAAATCTTACAAGGACCATATAATTATATATAATTAAAAGTTTGTATAATATTTCTAAAGAACTAAAAAAATTGTACATAAGTACCGTATCATATAAATAATCTATTACATCTCAAAGAAGTAACGTTAATTAATTTCACAACTAAATCTGCCTGATACGAAGCATTATTAATAAATAATTAATAACAATTTATATATATATATACAGGATGTCCCTAAAATACGTGGACATCGCTTAACCACAGATTCCTGGGTCGAAAATAAGACGATTTAACTAAACTTACCTATATGCAATTACGTTTCGTTTAGCTGGTATTCTGCTGCAAAGTTCTTTAAAAAAAAAGTTATTTTATCCATAACTACAGAACGCTTGGATCGATTTGGATAATATTCGGTACTGTACTTCTTACGGATGTAGGTCATCTTTTAAGGTGATATTAGTTATTATCAGTGGACCATTAGTGTACGAAACACGGGTAACCCGGCATAAATCAGTCAAGAACTTTTTAATGTTAAAGCCAATAACTTTCAAAAAAATAGTTTTAGAAAGAGACATTCAATTGTAATTTTTTTGTTGTTGTTGTCTGTACTGATATCTGTTAAGGTTTAGGCACAAAAAAATAAAATCTGAGGGACCGCGCACTGCATTTCATAAAAAAATGGCATCTAGCAGTCTGGTTTTTTAAGAAATAAATGACGATATGATATTTATTAGTGCAATTATTTAGATTTCTTTATAAAAAGGAATCGCAAATATTTAAATCTGGTGAACGAGGTGCCCATTTTGCAAAAATTCAAAGGAAATCTAAATAATTGCACTAATAAATATCATATCGTCATTTATTTCTTAAAAAACCAGACTGCTAGATGACATTTTTTTATGAAATGCAGTGCGCGGTCCCTCAGATTTTATTTTTTTGTGCCTAAACCTTAACAGATATCAGTACAGACAACAACAACAAAAAAATTACTATTGAATGTCTCTTTCTGAAACTATTTTTTTGAAAGTTATTGGCCTTAACATTAAAAAGTTTTTGACTGATTTATGCCGGGTTACCCGTGTTTCGCACACTAATGGTCCACTGATAATAACTAATATCACCTTAAAAGATGACCTACATCCGTAAGAAGTACAGTACCGAATATTATCCAAATGGATCCAAGCGTTCTGTAGTTATGGATAAAATAACTTTTTTTTTAAAGAACTTTGAAACAGAATACCAGCTAAACGAAACGTAATTGCATATAGGTAAGTTTAGTTAAATCGTCTTATTTTCGACCCAGGAATCTGTGGTTAAGCGACGTCCACGCATTTTGTGGCCATCCTGTATATATATATACAGGGTGTCCTATTTAAACGGGCCACTACAGGAATCTCGGAAACTATAAGAGTTACAAGGTCGGTTAAATTAGGGAAAAGTTGCGCATTTATGGGCCAATGTCAATGGCGATTTCATATTAGGAAAATTTTTCATGGCTCACTAGATAATGACAAAAATGTGATTTTTTCGAATTTTAATTTTCCATCATAACTCGGAAGGTACTGAAAATATTGAAAAATGTTTCAATTAAATATTTTAGCATAGACAACAGGCTTTTTGAAGAATATGATACAATTGTTTTTTAACTTTTTGTTTTGGAGATACAGCATCCAAGTTCAATTTTTTAAATGGGAACCATATTTAATTTTAGTTAAGTTAGAAAGAGCTATTTTTCCTCTTTACAATGATGTATTTGTTTATATAAATATCTTTTTTTGTTTCGAAGAAAAACTAAAAAGAATGATTTTCGAAGTGTGCCATGAAAATTTGATATAAAACAATTGCATCCAAACATGTTTAGTACATGCAAAACAAATGAAATTCAATAACATTTGATAAACAAAACAAAATTCGTTGTGTAAACTAAAAACTATTACACAGATTTTCGTATGAAGCCATACCTACAGTAGTTTAAATGAAAGAAGTCCCATGAAGGTTATCTGTATCATATACGAATTAACGTATAGTTATATATCTATCTCTCTCATTTCAATTGTCAAACAGCACGCGCGACAAGGATGGATATAACGCGTTTGTCTTTAGAATGTCCGAACAATACTACGACAAGCAAAACAAAATGAGGCTCGTTGTACTCGATACTATTGCAATAACGTACGTTGATTTCTTATTCCCTACACTACTAGCTGTCGCATAGGCGTGTAACGTCATTTTGCTGCATTTTCTGTCAATTTGTCTTATTTACCACTAATTAACACCAATATTATGCACTAACACAAACACAGTTATAATAAATCACTTTTATTGCAACCACTGATATTATATCATTATCTAAATCGTTGTTGTAATTCAAAATGTGAGACACAAATGATTAACGTAATGAACTGTCAAAACATCATATTTCTGTTGTTACCGGTGCTAAGCCGACTATTCACCGAAAACTTTATATCTGGTATATACTAATGCATGCATTGTTCTTCTTTTGTTTATATCTCCCCGTCATCTGCTAACCCCTCACCATCGGAAATTACAGTATCTTATATGCCCCATTAAAAATTAGATAAACGACGCTACTGAATATGAGAAAATGGGCGTGGTTAAAATCTAAACTCGTACTGCCCTTCAATGACCTTCAGGGGACTTCTTTCATTTAAACTACTGTACATAAATTATTTTTTGTCTAGAATCATTTGTTTACCAAATATTATTGAATTTCAATTGTTTTGCATGTACATAACACATTTAGATGCAATTGTTTTATGCCAAATTTTCATGGCACACTACGAAGATCATTCTATTTGCCATACTTTTTAATTTTTCTTAAAAACTAAAAAAGGTTTTTATATAAACGAATACATTATTGTAAACAGAAAAAATAGCGCTTTCTAGCTAGAGAAAAATTAACCATGGTGTCCATTTGAAAAATTGAACTTGCATGCTGTATCTCCAGAAATATCTATTAAAAAAAAAATTCATGAAATTCATCGAGAACTTTCTTATGTATGGTAAAATATTTATTTGAAACTTTTTTCAATATTTTTTATACTTTGTGAGTTACAACGGAAAATTAAATTTCGAGAAAATCACATTTTTGTCTTTATCTAGTGAGCCATGCAATATTTTGAAAAAACTAAATCGCCATTATCATCGGCCCATAAGTGCGCAACTTTTGTCTAATTTAACCGACCTTGTATCTCTTATAGTTTCCGAGATCCCTGTAGTGGCCCGTTTAAATAGGACACCCTGTATATATATATATATATATATATATATATATATATATATATATATATATATATATATATATATATATATATATATATATATATATATATACATATTTCATTTATCACTTAACGCTAACTGATTACGTATGTACACTGATCGCGTAAGACGAGTTCGAAGGAACAGATCTTGTCGGAGAATATGAATAGCAAGTGAGAATAGTAGGCGCGAGCGCGATGTCAAGATGGTGTGTAGTGGTGAGACGTTTCAGCAGTAAGGTTACACTTGGTAAGTACAAGTGTTCGGTATGGTGAAATATCATTTCGACTGCATCGGCAGTTGCTATGTGTGAACGAATGAGCTTTGCCGCGTATTTTAATGTATTAATCGTGTATAACGAATAACCTGTTATCTCGTATTACGCAGTTGTATTTCAGCTACTGCTTCAGCATGCCCGGCATATGTGGGTTTTACGTTTATCCCATATGACCGTGTGGGAACTTCTTGTGAGTCCCAGGTTTGGAAGTGCCACGTTGCGGTGTGACGACACGTTAAACACTTTGCGGTGTGGCGACACGTTAAATATGTTGCGGTGTGACGACACGTGAAACACGTACATTATGTGAGGAAAGTATCTATCACACTACTTGAATTATGGCAATTATCTAAACTTGTGGCTTAAGGTGGATTTATGCAGCCAAAATTTAAATTTACATTAACTTTAACATTTACATTAAGAAGTTAAATGTACGTAAGAGTATGGAGTGCTTTATGCATGCAGTTAACACTAAACTAACATTAGCACTAAACTAGAAAGATGACCAACTTCCAACTTTGCAAAGTAAATGTTAATTTTTTCCACTACTGCGCAAGCACAAAACGTAGTGTTGATTGAGACGACTGCCAATTTTCATGTTTGCAAGCTTAGGTATTGAATTTAACGTGACGTGTTTATTATTAAATTTGTTAAAATAGATCGCCAACAAGATTGTATTAATTAAAACAGAGGTTACATTGTTATATCGCATATGTCAAACTCACAATTGTTCATTTGCGCATGCGTAGCGCAAGTCTGCATAATTGCCCCTACTTAGTTTTAATGTGAAGATGCAAATGTTAATTTCAAAGTAAGTTTAGTTGAAGCTGCATAAATCCACCTTTAAGTATCTGTTTTAGATCCCGAGGAAATCTTCACGAAAGCGGAGCTTGGCGCGGCAGAGACCGAGCCAGGCCAAAACACAGAGTCGATAATGCCGAGGTTTTTGGAGAGATAAATGAGTGATCTGGAGAAACAAGGATTTGAATGACTAATTCATGAAGACATCTTCATTGATTTTGTTAAAAGAGAGTTTGTTAAGTTGTTTAACTGGTTTAATGTTCAATTGGTTTTATATCGAAGTGTAATGTCCGGTTGGCTAATAAACTATTGTTGAGCTCAAACTAATGTTATATTATAGTCATTATAGTCAGTTAAATTAAATTTTAATTTGGAACAATTTTTTTATTTACACTTTTGCTCTAAAATGTATTGATCAGAAGTAATCACAATATTTCTATATTTACATGTTAATTCCCTATGTCCCAGATTTCTTGGGACACCCGGTATATATATATATATATATATATATATATATATATATATATATATATATATATATATATTGGTCGTCGCGTCCAACGTGCGGGAGAAGCAGGCCGCGAATACAAAATTTGTGACGCTCCCTTCGGGGGTGTCGGGTTTACTCGGGCGCCAATCGGTTTTCGTTCCCGGGATCAGTCAGTGGAGTGGGATGAAACAAAACTGGCTTACCATACGGCTCGATGAACGGAGGCGGTTGGTCGGTAGTCGGAACACTGACCCCTTTGTGGCCTATGTCTGGCCCTTTTATACCCACCTGTTAGCGACGGGTCCGGACTGTTTTTTTCGGCAAATTTGCTTAATTGAACAGTCCGGTGCAGCGTTCTTGTCCGAGCGGTGTGCGAGTTTGAGCCGCTGCCGACGGAGCGTTGACGGGCATTGCTCCGCTTACCCAGTGCCGTAATTAAAAACATGTGACTTCGTCACAATACATATATATATATATATATATATATATATATATATATATATATATTATAACGTTTAGTTATAACGTTTAGTTATATGTGAGATTTTAGGCTGGCGCTCGGTGCCGACTAGTAACATGTGGAGAGGGGCGGGGTTTTATACATGAAGAACAAAAGAAGGTTAAAGAATGCAAGGGCGCCACGCGTTTTATCCAAAGGATTAAGCTAAATCAAAACGCGAAAGATATTAGCACGGTAGGATAGAAAATGACTCGAGAATATTTTTAATATAAATTAAGAGTGATAGGTACATTTACAAAACGAAAACAAAAGAAATACGGTAAATTAATGTATATTATAAAAGTAATGAATATTAAAAAAAAATACACCAAGCTTAATATTATATGGGGATGAATGATCTTAACTTTCCTAATAAGGTAAATAAATAGAACTAATAACTATTGAACAATATGCCTTATAAAGTAAACAATAACAAAACCAGCGATCACAGCGCCATGAGTGACAATATTTGAAAGAAAAAAAGTGATATGCGCGACACGGTGTACAAGTTTGGTATCACAATCAGTGACGGATGAACATAAATCAAAATGGCGACAACTGATGTAGCACGCACGTAGCTGGTGCTCATACAAATAATTAAACATACAATATCGGCACATAACACGATTACAATTGTTTGCCACTTATCTGTTCGACGAACTCTTGCGGCTGACAGAAGTCGAAGCTGCGTTGTCGCACGGACAGTAATTTGGCCCACGTGGTGATGTAGATACGGGGTCTTCGGCGTACAGGATACTAGAGAGTGGTTGTCATCCACGAGTTGTATTCCGGTGGTGGTACGAACGTTGATATCCCCGGGAACGGGAAACACTTACACATATGCACGAAAACGTGACTACGTCCAATCACAATTCACCTTGCACGATACTATGTATAGCGAAAATAACGCACTAACAACGAGATAACTAATAATCCCCGGTAAACGATAATTTTAAAGCAAAAATTCACAGTTTCAAAAACTCTCTTCTACGTTGTTCCGTGCCATACCATTCCACTCGGAACACTCCGTTCGCCGACTCTCTATATATTCGTTTCGATCTGTCCAATTATAAACTAATTGAACTCGTTTGGAAATGAATTGTTACAATACAGTAAAGTCGCGATTTAGTGAACTCTCGATTAAATGAACAACCCGATAGAGTGAACACTTAAATTTTATCATTGCGTCCCGATATAGTGAACAACTGTAAACCCCGATACAGTAAACTATGGTATTTGCGATACTTCTCTGGGGGATCCCACTAAATATGAATCTAGATGGAGCGTAAACGAAAATACTTGAATTTAAAACAAAAAAATTAAATACTTAATGTCTGGGTAAAGGAGAATGTGTGACCGTGTTTGCTAGTAGAATATTGCAGTTTGCTCGTGCTACATGATTTACGACAAAAATTAGTACAAATTAACATGAAAAAAAGCGTAAACAATCCAATATTACTTAATTTTTTTCGCTTCTGCAATAAATAACCTTTTATATGTACCTTCCCATTACATAATATGTACACGTATACATAATATTATGTAATAGGTACCTGTATTTTTTTTTTTAATTATTTTATTGTAGATTTTCTTTTGTCAATTGTAGATCTTGAGAAGAAGAAATATTGAATCCAAAATGATTGGAATAAATGACTATAGTTCAAGATGATAACAGATATGCGACGTTTCGACCAGATGTTTTTTTGGTCATTTTCAAGCAAATCACAAAATTCTAGAGGAAAGAAATATAAACAAAAATATTCTCTAATATTTTTCAAAATATTTTTGTACTTTTTGAGTGTAATTCTCAAGAGATTTTGTTTATGTTTGTTTGAACTAGAATTTTGTTTTTTGCTTGAAAATGACCAAAAACCATATGGTCGAGACGTCATATATCTGTTATCATCTTGAACTATAGTCATTTATTCCAATCATTTTGCATTCAATATTTCTCCTTCTCAAAATCTACAATTGACTAAAGAAAATCTACAATAAAATAACAAAAAATCATCTTTATGATTAAGTTTTGAAACAAACAGTTCACATTACCTTGAACTAACCATTTTGGATTCAATATTTTTCCTTCTCTTTTATTATGTTACATATACATACATAATTCTGTTGATTTAGGTACCTAGAATATAAGTTGTTTCTCAAAATATCTGAGTGAGACCAGAACCCCGAAAATGTAAACACCCCTAAAAAGTGAACAGGCTTGGCCGGAATTAGTTCACTAAATCGCGACTCTACTGTATATATATATATATATATATATATATATATATATATATATATATATATATATATATATATGTGTTAGCCAATATTCAAATGCCCGCCACGACGAGGCCGACCAGGTGGCACCACTAGTCTACCGCTACAACCTGAGGCGACGAGACAAGATGGCGAGCGGCTGTCCGAGAGAGTAGTGTGTTGTGTACTGAGATAAACAAGTGTTGTACTGGCAAATGAGCCAATTTACCTAATTACAGTAGAATATCAAATTGTAACCATAATTAAATTCCTGTCCATAATAATAAAAGGTGTTATTATTGAGTGTATGTAAAGAAATAGCTAGTGTGCTAACAGAGCAGCGGTGGGATAACAAAAATATTTCCAGTGCTAGTTTGAGGTTTGTGAAAGTGTACACAGCCCTCCAAATGACGTGTGTGAGTACAAACGAGTACAAAAATAGTTTCTGTGTGAAAGTTTAGTATACTTGCGAAGTATACAAAGTGCGTAGTTCACCACGTGGGTGACAAACAAAGAAACTGTGACTTTCGTTGTTCGTTGACGCGTAATACTAGCTCGAGTGAGTGACTCGTGTTAACATTTGCGTATAAACGAGAAAAGAACTGCGAAATCTGTGGAAAAGGTGTAAAATTCCACAATTTCCGAGATAGCATCGTCTGTATTTCGTGACTACAACCCGAGTTGCGCGAGTGTCAAATCGGTTGCGGGAAACAAAGATGCAGGAGAATTTAAACATTTCAACCGTAGAGTCAGTGTCGGATGAACCGATACCAGGTGCGATGTCTACGCCAGCGGATGGTATACGTGAGGCACAACAGAATCTGCAACGCGAGCGAGAACTGTTGACCCGAGAAATGGACTTATTAGTTATTGGATCGTGAACGCACGTGGATGGAAAACAGTCGTGGAAATATGTCGACGACCTTACGGGCTCCGTGCGAACTCACTGAAAAACTGTTGCCGGAGTTTGACCCAGCACGTATGACAGGGTTAAGTGCTACGCAGTGGATACAGCGTGTGGACAGTATCGGTACGGCGTACTCGTGGGACGATTCTTTAAAACTAGTGCAAGCAGTTAACAAGTTGCGTGGAGCCGCTAAACTGTGGATGGATGGTTTGGTGAGCGAAATTACTACGTGGAACAGTTTCAAGCAAGAGCTGCTTCGAAGCTTTCCATCTGTGAGTGACCAGGCAGACATACATCTATAATTGACCAAGAGAAGAAGAGAGAGAGGAGAATCTGCCGAAACTTACCTTTACTCCATAAACAATACACGGTATTCCGATAATTATTCCACAAATCATAGCCATACACAGAAATGCAAAATGGTACTTTAGTAGCGGGACGGAGACTGATCTTGGCAACAGGTCGGGTCGCAGTGCCAAGTAACAGTGGAGGACAGCCGCCCAGGTCGGGTCGCAGTGCGGCTGATAGGGGTAGGAACTGATATCTTGATAACAGGTCGGGTCGCAGTGTCAAGCAACAGTGTAGGACAGCCGCCCAGGTCGGGTCCCAGTGCGGCTAATACGGAACAGAAACTGATGACTTGACAACAGGTCGGGTCGCAGTGTCAAGCAACAGTTGAAAGATACAAGTAAAAAATGCGGCTACTTCTGCAACAGTGCAGAGCAACACTCAATAATACACAGAATATAGACTGCCGCACAAGGCAGTACAATAAATCGGAATACGGAAAACTTTCTTACGATTCGGTTGTAGCTGGAGTCACCTCGGAGAGCGGAACACTAACTGAAAATTAAAATTTATTACACAATTGTAAACTACCCTACTCTACCTAAATTAATTAGCATTTTATTATTTACATTATGAAAAGTGGCATTATCTCAAACAAGAAAAATTATTCTGTTAAATTGTGTTTTTTATTTATTATCTTTTATCTATACAATACCATAGGGGTGTCAGGTTTAGCTGAATGGGTGGTTAAGGCGTTGCCAACTTGAACAATATACAGTATGTATAAATAGCCAAATACATATACATACTGTATGTATAAATAACCAAGTGCATACACATACAGTACAGTGAGTACTCGAGTGACGCGAATTCGACTTGTTAATTAAATTTACGCGATTTACAAATCTGAATAAACAATAACTTCTACAAAATAATAATGATTTATTAAATATATGTATGTAGATTCATTCTATTTTCACCTATCCTTTGAAACTAACACATACTACATATACACATCAAATATTTCGCAAATTGTAAGTTATATTTACAATAAAGATTTGCTTAGGTTTGCAATCGAGATTTACGTATTTATCAACAATGATTTATTTGAAATAATACTTATTACAATAAAACACAGTGGAAAAACATACAAAATACACTGAAAGTTAACAAATAAAACATTAACGGTCTATTTTTGCTAATGTCAGACGTTACTTTGTACACCTCTGTCCGGATGTCCTTGCGCATGCCCGGGACAGTGGCGTAGAGAGTGTAGTGGTGTTTTCAATGATCTTATAGTAGGTTAGATGGAGTTGGATGGAGTGTTGGTATATCTTGCCCGTATACAGCATTGATATGCACATATGAAAGACAGGGTACCAATGCTCAAATACCAAGAGCGACAAAGAACGATATAGTGATACCACGTGACTACGGGCAATTTTCAAATACTTTGCACTAGTCAGATTACTAATTTAATTTTAAAAATCATTATCTCGACGAAACATGCATGTTAAGGGATAATTTGAGCAAGATAAATAAAGTGCAACATAGAAAATGTATTGAAAACACAATAAATACAAATTAAGTAATTACAATACTATTAATTAGGTATTGAAAGTAAAGGTTTATAAATCGTTTATTTGACATTCAAAGCAAGAAATTATTTGATGATCATTACAAACAAATGTATTGAAATTTTTACATTTCTTGGAATAATTTCTGTTCAAATTTCTGGGCATTTCCAGCATCTAGTTTCTTGCGTATGGCCTTATGATCAGTGTTGCCAATATAGCGGATTTTCCGGTAAATCTGACTTATTTGATATGAAAATAGCGGTGGAAAATCTTAATCTTAATCTAGTTAGCGGAAATTCCAGTTCCACTTCACCGATCTTCAGTAGTAATATCTGTTTACCGAGTGTCTCACAGATTCCGTTTACAAATCCTCGTAAGCGTCTTACTTCCTTCTGGTAGTGGATGTTCGCCTGTTCGGCAATCTCCGCCTTCAATGTAACTACATCACTACCCAAGTCGATATAGCCAATCATTTTCTTGCCGTTGATCTCGACCCACTTATGATACTCATCAGACGGCTCGATTTTTCGGACAGTAGTTTTGGGAGACGAACTTACATTCGCGTCCGACTTCTTTCGTGCTTGTTGACAGTGTTTCAGTACGTGATCAGTACCACCACAGTTGCAACAAACTTTCGGCTTCGTTAGCTTGACACAATCCCTCGCGAGGTGTCCTGTTTCTTGACAGTTGTAACACCGGACCTTCTACTCTCGCTGATCTGGAGCTGGTGAACGTCCTGTAACCGGCTGTTCACGTCGACTGTTCTCAGCAGGGCAGTTGTTGCTCCGCATCTGAGTCACAAATCTGGCTCTATCCTGTACGCTTTCGTATCGCTTTATCTTCAGGAGCAAATCTTCAATATCTATAAACTCACACAACGATAGTGATCTGACCAACTCTCGGTCGTCAAGTCCATTGAGGATGTACTTGATCAAAGAGGAATTTTCTACTTGCCCCTTTTTCGCGATGGCTCTCATGGAGTAAAGGTAAGTTTCGGCAGATTCTCCTCTCTCTCTTCTTCTCTTGGTCAATTATAGATGTATGTCTGCCTGGTCACTCACAGATGGAAAGCTTCGAAGCAGCTCTTGCTTGAAACTGTTCCACGTAGTAATTTCGCTCACCAAACCATCCATCCACAGTTTAGCGGCTCCACGCAACTTGTTAACTGCTTGCACTAGTTTTAAAGAATCGTCCCACGAGTACGCCGTACCGATACTGTCCACACGCTGTATCCACTGCGTAGCACTTAACCCTGTCATACGTGCTGGGTCAAACTCCGGCAACAGTTTTTCAGTGAGTTCGCACGGAGCCCGTAAGGTCGTCGACATATTTCCACGACTGTTTTCCATCCACGTGCGTTCACGATCCAATAACTAATAAGTCCATTTCTCGGGTCAACAGTTCTCGCTCGCGTTGCAGATTCTGTTGTGCCTCACGTATACCATCCGCTGGCGTAGACATCGCACCTGGTATCGGTTCATCCGACACTGACTCTACGGTTGAAATGTTTAAATTCTCCTGCATCTTTGTTTCCCGCAACCGATTTGACACTCGCGCAACTCGGGTTGTAGTCACGAAATACAGACGATGCTATCTCGGAAATTGTGGAATTTTACACCTTTTCCACAGATTTCGCAGTTCTTTTCTCGTTTATACGCAAATGTTAACACGAGTCACCCACTCGAGCTAGTATTACGCGTCAACGAACAACGAAAGTCACAGTTTCTTTGTTTGTCACCCACGTGGTGAACTACGCACTTTGTATACTTCGCAAGTATACTAAACTTTCACACAGAAACTATTTTTGTACTCGTTTGTACTCACACACGTCATTTGGAGGGCTGTGTACACTTTCACAAACCTCAAACTAGCACTGGAAATATTTTTGTTATCCCACCGCTGCTCTGTTAGCACACTAGCTATTTCTTTACATACACTCAATAATAACACCTTTTATTATTATGGACAGGAATTTAATTATGGTTACAATTTGATATTCTACTGTAATTAGGTAAATTGGCTCATTTGCCAGTACAACACTTGTTTATCTCAGTACACAACACACTACTCTCTCGGACAGCCGCTCGCCATCTTGTCTCGTCGCCTCAGGTTGTAGCGGTAGACTAGTGGTGCCACCTGGTCGGCCTCGTCGTGGCGGGCATTTGAATATTGGCTAACACATATATATATATATATATATATATATATATATATATACAGTAGAGTCGCGATTTAGTGAACTAATTCCGGCCAAGCCTGTTCACTTTTTAGGGGTGTTTACATTTTCGGGGTTCTGGTATTTTTGTTTATATTTCTTTCCTCTAGAATTTTGTGATTTGCTTGAAAATGACCAAAAAAACATCTGGTCGAAACGTCGCATATCTGTTATCATCTTGAACTATAGTCATTTATTCCAATCATTTTGGATTCAATATTTCTTCTTCTCAAGATCTACAATTGACAAAAGAAAATCTACAATAAAATAATTTAAAAAAAAAAATACAGGTACCTATTACATAATATTATGTATACGTGTACATATTATGTAATGGGAAGGTACATATAAAAGGTTATTTATTGCAGAAGCGAAAAAAATTAAGTAATATTGGATTGTTTACGCTTTTTTTCATGTTAATTTGTACTAATTTTTGTCGTAAATCATGTAGCACGAGCAAACTGCAATATTCTACTAGCAAACACGGTCACACATTCTCCTTTACCCAGACATTAAGTATTTAATTTTTTTGTTTTAAATTCAAGTATTTTCGTTTACGCTCCATCTAGATTCATATTTAGTGGGATCCCCCAGAGAAGTATCGCAAATACCATAGTTTACTGTATCGGGGTTTACAGTTGTTCACTATATCGGGACGCAATGATAAAATTTAAGTGTTCACTCTATCGGGTTGTTCATTTAATCGAGAGTTCACTAAATCGCGACTTTACTGTATTGTAACAATTCATTTCCAAACGAGTTCAATTAGTTTATAATTGGACAGATCGAAACGAATATATAGAGAGTCGGCGAACGGAGTGTTCCGAGTGGAATGGTATGGCACGGAACAACGTAGAAGAGAGTTTTTGAAACTGTGAATTTTTGCTTTAAAATTATCGTTTACCGGGGATTATTAGTTATCTCGTTGTTAGTGCGTTATTTTCGCTATACATAGTATCGTGCAAGGTGAATTGTGATTCGACGTAGTCACGTTTTCGTGCATATGTGTAAGTGTTTCCCGTTCCCGGGGATATCAACGTTCGTACCACCACCGGAATACAACTCGTGGATGACAACCACTCTCTAGTATCCTGTACGCCGAAGACCCCGTATCTACATCACCACGTGGGCCAAATTACTGTCCGTGCGACAACGCAGCTTCGACTTCTGTCAGCCGCAAGAGTTCGTCGAACAGATAAGTGGCAAACAATTGTAATCGTGTTATGTGCCGATATTGTATGTTTAATTATTTGTATGAGCACCAGCTACGTGCGTGCTACATCAGTTGTCGCCATTTTGATTTATGTTCATCCGTCACTGATTGTGATACCAAACTTGTACACCGTGTCGCGCATATCACTTTTTTTCTTTCAAATATTGTCACTCATGGCGCTGTGATCGCTGGTTTTGTTATTGTTTACTTTATAATGCATATTGTTCAATAGTTATTAGTTCTATTTATTTACCTTATTAGGAAAGTTAAGATCATTCATCCCCATATAATATTAAGCTTGGCATCTATAGCGTAGCGCATCTGGCGGCGATATCTATAAATTTGCATTAAAAGTGTACAAAAATGTATAAAACTTATTACGTATTTATCATACCATAAGCAATTTGACAAGTGCACGGTCTTTACGAACACTTAGAATTTAAGTAACTTTAAAATTCAGCAAACAATGGAGCGTTTGGATGGATATCGGTCAAACTCAATTTTATACGTGGATGAGCAAAATTATTTATATACGAAGAATAAAGTTCGTAATAATAATTTGTATTTGGTGTGTCGGCTCCGAAATACACGCATGGCGAGGTGTCGGATTCTTGATAATGGTATAATCATCCATACCACACCGCACAATCATGAGGCGGATGATTTGGCAGTCGAAACAGCAAGGTTCATGACAAATTTGCGCCGCCGAGCTTCGCAGAAAAATACAACGTTAAATGACATTTTCCGGAATGCAGCAAGAAACATTGGCGGATTCGTAAACGTGAAATCATCGATGGCCAGGAGTAGACGTTCCGGGACACCACCACTCCCAGCTACACTCCAGGAATTCCAGCAATTCGTATTGGACCAGAGGCATGTTATTTATTTAATAAATAAAATAAAATCTTTTTGACTTTGTTCAACTGTATTTATATATTGCAACATGTTCATTAATTGTAAATTCATGGCTAACGGAAATCACAGTGTTTGCATAGGGTAATCTCAATACCTCTTATGACCTTCGCATCGTAGTATGTTTGTTATTTATTGCATATGTATTAAGAAAACTAAATTTTAATATTTCGTTAACGACAAATATTTTATCGTAAATATAATAATGAAGAGTAAAATTTACTTTTGTAGGTGCTACATATTCAATAGTTTTGGATATTATTCGTTTAATTGTTTATTTATTATTTTAAAACTTTATTTCAGGTGGAATGCTCGCTATGGTTGCGACTTAAGTCCGGCAACGAATCGGTTCTATCGCACATACTTGCAATGCGAAGATGGATCTGAAGCAGTTATTTTCGGTTCAGAGACCTGCTTGCGCCATGTACGAGAACAAGGAATTATGATAGCGCACATGGATGCAACATTCAAAGTCGTTCCACGAACCACGAACATTTATCAGCTGTTTACAATTCATACCTTGTACATGAACATGGTAAATGATTTTTTTTTATTGTTTTCATGATTTTCAATAGACACTGATATATATTTTTGCTATATTGTAGACTTTTCCTATTATTTATGTCCTCATGACGAGGAAAACCAAGCAGTTATATGAAAGTATACTAACTTATTTGAAGAACATATTACTACCAGGAATACGTGTAGAAAGTGTAATGGCTGATTATGAAACAGCATTAAGGATTGCTATTGTAACCATATTGCCAGGAACCAGACTTCGTGGATGCTGGTTTCATTATACCAAAGCCCTCTATAAAAAATCTCGCCTACTTGGTTTGCAAAATAATCAAGAATCAAAAAGAGTAGTGAAAATGACAATGGCTCTTCCACTGCTCCCGGAAGACCAAATCCAAACGGGAATGGAAATATTACAAAGATTATCCGTTGGAAATAATCAGTTATTGCGGTTTTTAATTTATGTAAGACGTCAGTGGTTACCACTGAACATCAGCGTCCATGGACAGTCTCATAGGACGAACAACCTAGTAGAATCTTTCCACAGGGATCTTTATAGGTTTGCATTAAAAAAAAAAAAACTATTGCTTATTTTTGTTCAATCATAATTGATATATTTCAGGCTAGTATCTCGTCCTCATCCCAATATATGGGTGCTCATTGAAAAGCTACAACAAATGGAGCACGGTAAAGCTATTGACCTCGAGCGATTGGTCGAAGGCCACATGCTACCAAGACGCCGTCGCCTAAGATATTTAATCTTGGAGCAAAGAATCCAGCGTGCACAAGAAATGTTAACAAACACAAGCGATGTGCGAAGATTTTTAGCTTATATGAGTCACTCCGTGGAACGAATTCATAATATACTAGCAAGAGGGCAAGGTATATGTTTATATCTAGAGTAAAACAAGTTTTTTAAACTATTCTTTGTAGCCGATGAGGATGATGAAGTCCAAGGGCTAAATCCTGATCAAGGTCCTGTGCCAGCCCAAGATCCGGAGCCAGTGCAAGATCAGGAGCGAGAACCAGCAGCAGCAGTGGTCAATGTACCAGTCGATGTGAATATGGGTATAATTAACATTCACACATACATACATAAATTTAAATATGCTAAACATATATTCTTCATTGTAGATATTGCTCTTCCACGTGAACAACCATGTGTTGCATGTTTGACCAATCAAAGGACAAATGTATTTTTGGATTGCCGCCATCTTTGCATTTGTGATGAGTGTGTTACACAATTCCGGGTGTCAGCTGGAAATTTCGATAATGATCCGTCCAGTAGGTGTCCTCAGTGCCGAACAGCTATCACACAACCACCACTACGAATCTTCGTGTAAAGCTGGATTTAGTATCTTTTTTTTATTAATTATTACTGTGTATTATAGTTGTACAATAACAGTGTTACATAGGCCTGGAATGTTCGCTTCGGCGTACATTTTGGGGAACTCCGACACTCTAATCTAGGGGAAACGGAATCAACAGTACTACCCCCTGGGTGATTCTGGAAATGTACTGATACCAAATACAATTTTGTTAAGTTTGTATTGATCAAAAAGGCTTGTAGTATACTTGTAATCCAATAACATGTAATAAATGTAATACAAAAATTTGATGTGGTCACCACAAGACTTTCTTATACACCTATACATATATCTAAACTCAATTTAAATCGACACATACTTGACATTTCAAATGCGTATTTCTGTTTTTGCGTATATTTTGTTTTCATAGAATATATGATATTTTGAATTTATGCTATGAACATGTAAATATCTTTTACTTAAAATTTAATGGACATAACATTGTTTCTTTAGATTTTAGAATATTGTTTCCTACAACCCTTATTTAATAAATTTTCAAATATCGCTTTCAGTTTCTCAAATAATTTGAAATATTTGATTTTCTTATTCGATGTTACAAATTATACGCAAACTGTAATCAGCTCTTTGTATATTCATGAAACGTCCAAATATGAAATTTCGTAACTCTGTACTCGTTTTTGAGATAATGAACATAAGAGACACACATTTATCCATTCACACGCACACAAACAGCATTGCGAAAATAATCACAACGTACTCAGAGGATTTAAAAATATGTATTTTCATCAAAATCTCACAATTGAAATTTTCACGATTTCTATACTTCCTTTATACTACGTATAATAATGGATAAACCATACAGATGGTTTAAACGTAATAATAAAAGGATCTATTTTATAAAGATTTTGTAAAAACAACAACTTAATTATGTCTATTTTAATGTAGTTATTTATCTCTATGCATTATTTAAACAAAATATGAACAGAAATACGCATTTGAAATGTCAGATTTGTCTGTTCAAATGAAATTTTGAGATACATGTGTATAAGAAAGTCGTGTGATTGTCCATGTCAGATTTTTTGTTACTGTTATTTTAAGATATACAGTAAATATTTCATCATTTTAATTGTTGTGATAGGTGCATATAAGTCTTAAAAATGTGTTTTAAGTATTTGCATCACAATATAATAGGAGTAACATATTAATGTATCGTGTAGCTAACCTCTTGTGCATATCTATTTGCATGGTTACCTATGATTTCAAATTGGCAATATTTAACAAATAATTATTGTTATCTTTAGGAACATATGTCAATAAGTTACACTTTAATAAAAATAAATGGATACAAATGCGTCCTTCACAGTATCACATTGCTTTTGCACCAATTATACATATCGACGTGTTTTAAAACTATCTTTTTAAGGATCATAATGAATATTACAATTCGTAATGAAAATATATGAATATATAACAACATTTTCTCTATTCATTACGTTCCACAGACGTTAAAAATTGTGATTGATTACAAAAATGATATTTTATTATGTTATTCATAGTGTATTTATCTTATTAGCAATTATATATCAAACAATAACATAAAAAAAATCGAAGTTTTTGTGATAATAGAAGCAAAGATTGATTAGTTACGTTATTGATGAATTAAAATTTACCTTCAAGATTGCAAGGATCAACACCTGCTGGTATATTAATCTTAAATAAAAATTAATCTTATTGCCTGTTTGTTTACCTAATTATCTGTCAAAAATAATTTTCTTGTACATTTCTATTGATTATATTTATATCATTTATTTAAAACTATAACAATTAAATAAAAAATAATTATTATTTGTCGTACTTTCCATCGAAATCCATAGTGAGACATCTGTGTGTGAAAAGCAAACCTGTGTGAAAGTAAAATATGCGTGTATTATAGCCTGTGTGATTCTGGCTGCGGGCGTGGCGGTCGACCTGGCGAACCACCAGTGAAAAATAGCGTCGACGCATCGGTCCAGCAGTGTTGGAACGATAGAACAAAGTATTGAGAGCAATTTCGACGTGGCGAACCACTAGTGAAAAATTGTGTCGACGCATCGGCACGAGTTTTCGACCGCACGGGATGCACCGGTAAAAATGTTAAAATAAGTAGTTATTTCGTAGAGAATATATATTTTCAAATTTTAACTGTGCGTGAAAGACAAATTCGAATATTATAATCAAAATAGCGTGAAACCTTAATCAGTATCGATACATTTTTCTTTGACAATAATGCATATCCAATAACGTGAATTAAAACGATAAATTATAAAATATTGCAGCTTACTGAAACAAATATGTGCGTTAGTGACTGTGATAGAGTTGGTATTGAAATTTCATGCACACCAATGAAGGGCCCAGTGCAAGAAATGCCTAATCACCATTTTTTTTCGAAAATGAGATAGTGCTGCTATCTAACATATTTTTACGAGATCGTTCGAATGCGACTATCAGATTTGTTCTAAAATGTACCTAACTGTAGTTTTCGCCATATGGTCAGCCATCTCTTTTTACCTTTAACTGCAAAAAGTGCCAAGTTCATAATGTGACAGATCCTGTACAAGATGTACCTAAGTACAGACAGAGTTCTTTGGTTAAGCGTTCGTGGGGGTCTATTCTGTAACAATTTTGTTTATTTTAAACATGATGTTAAAAATTAACAACCTATTTAAAGGCAAATAGTATTCTGTAAATCCAAAATCTGTTAAAATTTTAAAGCACCGTGTTAATTTCGTCTGTTAAATCCTGAATTTTAAAGGCTAGTCCAAGGTAGCCTTTAATATTTAACGGTATGTTAATACTGAAATATGGCTGCAGTACAGGGTGCAATAGCATTGATACTACAATTCGAAGAGGAACAAAATGCAAGAAGGTATATAATTATTACATAGAACATACGAGTAAGTAATTATATTAATGATTATTATCATTTTAGGAGAGAATTACGACAATTTCATCGAAACTTACGGGATATAAGTAACCCATTTGAGTTACCTGATATGCGATTTATAAAATTATTTCGATTAAATAAACAAGCAGCACAATATATAATCAATTTATTTCACCACATTTACCTGAAATGAAGAGAATTACAGGAATTCCAAACTATTTAAAAGTGTTGTGTGCATTGCATTTTTTCGTTTTATTAATTGATCGTAAAATATATATTTAAATGTTGCGCCAAAACTGTGTGCGTTAGCAGTTGGCATTACAATAGTGTAAAGTTAGTTAAGGTTGAAAATAATAAAGAAAAGGTTGTTCTGTTCATAAAAATATGTTTGTGTTTAATAAATGTAATAATATATATTGCGTTTGTGTTTGAACCACCTTGTAATCAGTAAAACAACTGTGACTCTGTAACAACTTATAAGGATTAATTTCACCTGTAAAGGTTGTAAATGAATATAAAGGGGAGAGTGATGTAACAAGTCACAAGCAGCGCGTCACACATGGTACACATTAAACGATTCATTTGTATAAGGCTGTACTTTTAGCAGACCCTTCTTTGTTACTGACCGGGTTTGAGATTTACTATATGTGGCTTTTCGAAGAATTCTGCTTTTGGCCTGGCACACATTCCTAAGGGTAGCGAACCCTCCTCCCCCGCATGTGCACTCTTAAGTAGCATGCAAATGCACATGCAACTTTGCTCATTCGCTTCTCTGTCTTCGCGGTGGTAACTGGGTCGTCTCTGGACGACCACGCGCTATCACAACTTATATTTTCATCGCTGTTTTTTGTTTTATTGTAATTTCTGTACAATAAATTAGTGGCACAGTCGGTTTTTATTTTGTTATCCCATACCTAGTACCTTTTGTTACAATTAGCCCAGTCGGTGGGATCCCGTCTTGTTACAAAAGGTTGAACTTTTGCCCGTACATATGATAATTGGTCTGTTGTGAAACGCAAAGCAGTTTTGTGTAGTGATGAGAGGAAATTTAATCTCTTGGGTCGGATGGGATAACTCATGTTCGCCGCAAGTCTGGTTCTCGGTTGCATAAGCAAAATATCATGATCACTTTAAAGCATGGTGGTGAGTAAATTATGCTCTGGGGTTGTTTTTCTGGATAAGACTGCAGTCCTCCCTATCAAATTAAAGGAATTGTCGATTGATTCAAATATAAAGACATTTTGGAGACGACAAATGCTGCTGTATGCCGAAGAAGAAATGCCCCTGTCATAAGTCTTTCAACATGATAACAACCAAAAGCACAATTCTAAGTACAAAGAAGTGGCTGAATGATACAAAAATGCGGTACTTGGTTAGCCGGCACAGTCACCTGGTTTAAACCCGATAGATAATCTGTGAGGTATCATTAAGCAGCGCGTAAGAAGACAAAGACTTTCTTCATCTAGTTCACTTTTCAATACTTTTAAACCTGAATGGGAAAACATTCCTATGAGAATAATTGAAACTGTAATAAGCTCTATGCCTAAGAGATGTGACGAAGTGATCAAAAGTGTAGCAGTCGCTAAAACATCTCGGTACATTCCAAGGTTAGCTGGTGAGCATTCTCTGGACTCAGGCAGAAGACCCTAACGGGAATTTAGTTATTTTTTATGAGTTAGTATTTTGGAATTCTTTTTGCCTGGTCGGGCGAATGCTGACCAATAAGAGAAACATTAAACATTTGGAGTGGGGGTGTCAACCCCTAGTCAGTATTGAATTATGAATACATCACTCTCTTTGATTTGAAACTTGTCCGAGTAAACATCTCTCTTTGCTTTAAGATCTGCATTAAGAAAACAGTAACTTCAGTCATGAACGGCTGTAAGTAGACCTTTGTATTATATCTTTGTTAGTATTTATTTTGTATCTATTCAACTTTTATGTAAAAGTGAACAACTCGATTCGTAACAATATATATTATTTTTATCCGCACGTGTTTTCAATATTTGTTTTATTTCATAGTATATCTGTTTTGTTCCGTAAATTGCTAAATTCGGTTATAAACGAAATCCTTCTATCCAAGAGAAAGAGGGTTGGTGGCAGCACAATCTTGAATGGTTAATAAATAAAAGCGATTTCAATATCCACGTACGCCACGTGACAAAAGCAATGGTTATTGGACAAAATATTAAAACCAAGACACTTCTGATGAATAGTTATGGTTAGTTGCATATGTTTTGCACAGCTTAATATAAGCATTCCTTCAACATCACAGATTTTTTTCCTAAATGTTTTAAATATAACAACTTTTTTGGCTCTTTATGTTTAAAAATACTACATTAATGAAATGAATTTAAAAATAAATAAATAAAACTAGTATATATATATATATATATATATATATATATATATATATATATATATATATTACAATCTTGATGAACTTTCGCTTTCTACATTCTACATCTAAAAAATACTAAAAAATAGTACATTATACACCAAGGGAGAGAAATCACTTATTTTTCCTGAGATGTAGTTTGAAGTCCGAGGGCGAAGCCAGAGGACTACAAAAACATCGAGGGAAATATGGTGGTCTCTCCCGAGGTGTATATACTATTTTTTCTAGGTTTGGGAGTAGAAACACTTAATGAATTATAATAAAACGGAGCGAAATTTCAGTATTTAGAAGCCTTTGGAAATGTTTCCATGCAACGCGTACCATGACAACAGACATTTATTTACAAAAACCTTTGTTATAATAAAAACTCCCTTCCGAAAAGTGTTTTCGTCCCTAGGGAGTAAATGCTTCATTTCTGTCCCGCGTTTGACGCCATAGAAACCGACTTCTACTCCCGGACGTGTAAAATAGTACATTATACACCAAGGGAGAGAAACCACTTATTTTTCCTGAGTTGTAGTTTGAAGCCCGAGGGCGAAGCCAGAGAGCTACAAATACATCGAGGGAAAAATGGTGGTCTCTCCCGAGGTGTATATACTATTTTTTCCACGTTCGGTAGTAGAAACACTTAATTTCATAAATAATGAATTATAATAAATCGGAACGAAATTGTAATATTTAGAAGCCTTTGGAAATGTTTCCACGCAACGCGTACCACGACAACACACATTTATTTACAAAAACCTTTGTTATAATAAAAACTCCCTTATGAAAAGTGTTTTCGTCCCTAGGGAGTAAATGCTTCATTTCTGTCCCGCGTTTGACGCCATAGAAACCGACTTCTACTCCCGGACGTGTAAAAAAATAATTATTAGTTTTCGGTAATTAAAATAATTCAATATAATAATAATTGAAAAAACCGTAGTTAAAAATATGAGGATGATAAACTACTCTTTTACTATAATAATATATACCTATATATTTATTTGTAAATAGATATTTGAATTAATATAAAATTATTCAATTTACATGCTTTACAAGAAACCATACATATATATATATATATATATATATATATATATATATATATATATATATATATATATATATATATACATATACATATACATATACATATACATATACATATACATATACATATACATATACATATACATATACATATACATATACATATATATATATATATATATATATATATATATATATATATATATGTATATATATACAGGGTGTCCTATTTAAACGGGCCACTACAGGGATCTCGGAAACTATAATAGATACAAGGTCGGTTAAATTAGACAAAAGTTGCACATTTATGGGCCGATGTTAATGGCGATTTAGTTTTTTCAAAATATGGCATGGCTCACTAGATAATGACAAAAGTGTGATTTTATCGAAATTTAATTTTCCGTTATAACTCACAAAGTATAAAAAATATTGAAAAAAGTTTCAAATAAATATTTTAGCATACATAAGAAACTTTTCGATGAATTCGATGAAAATTTTTTAAATAGATATTTCTGGA
The DNA here is from genome assembly GCA_963422195.1 of Carabus problematicus. Classification (NCBI taxonomy): domain Eukaryota; kingdom Metazoa; phylum Arthropoda; class Insecta; order Coleoptera; family Carabidae; genus Carabus; species Carabus problematicus. The sequence continues at coordinate 14,445,638 of OY728581.1, read as the reverse complement.
GATACAGCATGCAAGTTGAATTTTTTAAATGGAAACCATAGTTAATTTTTCTCTAGCTAGAAAGCGCTATTTTTTCTGTTTACAATAGTGTATTCGTTTATATAAATATCTTTTTTAGTTTTTACGAAAAATTAAAAAGTATGGCAAATAGAATGATCTTCGTAGTGTGCCATGAAAATTTGGTATAAAACAATTGCATCTAAATGTGTTATGTACCTGCAAAACAATTGAAATTCATAAAAATTAATTTATGCAGGTATGGCTTCATACGAAAATCTGTGTAATAGTTTTCAGTTTATTCAACGCATTTTATTTCATTTATCAAATGTTATTGAATTTCATTTGTTTTGCATGTACTAAACATGTTTAGATGCAATTGTTTTATATCAAATTTTCATGGCATACTACGAAAATCATTTTTTTTATCATACTTTTTAGTTTTTCTTCGAAACTAAAAAAGATATTTATATAAACAAATACATCATTGTAAAGAGGAAAAATAACTCTTTTTAACCAAACTAAAATTAAATATGGTTGCTATTTAAAAAATTGAAGTTGCATGCTGTATCTCCTAAATGAAAAAGTAAAAAACAATTTCATCAAATTCTTCAAAAAGCCTATTCTCTATGCTAAAATATTTATTTGAAACATTTTTCAATATTTTTAATACCTTCCGAGTTATAATGGAAAATTAAAATTCGAAAAAATCACAATTTTGTCATTATCTAGTGAGCCATGCAATATTTTCAAAATATGAAATCGCCATTAACATCGGCCCATGAATATGCAACTTTTGTCTAATTTAACCGACCTTCTATCTCTTATAGTTTCCGAGATCCCTGTAGTGGCCCGTTTAAATAGGACACCCTGTATATATATATATTGCCACATTACAAAAATAGGTAAGAACTCTTAAAAAAAAACAAATAATTTAGCAGATTAATATAAGTACTATTGTCGGTAAAACGCAACAGATTGAAGGCTTATCTGTTCTTCTCATCCATCGAAGGAAAAAATTCTGGTTAATTTTGCATTATTATGAAGCTATTACAGAATTACATACCTGAGAAAAACTGTCAAATCTACAAATAGCAACTGTATTGAACAAAAGTTTAAAAGTCTGTTACGATTTATTTTCTATTTGTCTTGTTTCCCTTCTGTTCTGTTTTGTGTATCCCACTGTCCTTCATTTGTCCCCATGTGTATGTCGTGTAATCTGAAATGCATAGTTGTTTCTTTATTCCCACTCCATCAGAGATATCGTGATTAAAATATAAGATTTAGATTCAAGTTTGAAATAAATTTAGTTCACTTACCCGTTTAATTCCAGTATAATATATATATATTTTTCTTTCAATATTCATCATAGGTTAGCTTTCAATTTGACAAGCACAATAATGAAGTTGCTTAGCTTGTACGTGCAATTAGAATTTAATATCAGACCCGTTTATACCCTAACCATTGCATAGTGTAGCGTATTTTCTATTGTTCCTTATAGACAAAAATAAATCATTTGAATAATTTGAGTAGTTAAACTGTTTATTATCAATATCCAAATTATGTTCTTAAGGACAAAAAAATTGTTAGTCCCTAGTATCATATTTTGTCGTAACATATATTTCCGATTACTCTTCTGTTGTTCCCGTGTAATTGTTCCTTATGTTGACCTTGGCGACCGTTGTTTCATTTGGCGCGATTATGATCTTCTTTCTTTGTTTTCAATTACTTATCTTTACCTCTCTTTTCTTGACTTAAAAAATCCGGAAAGGAAAAAAAAAGACAGGATAGTTGGTTCAACCTTGTACGTGTATGGAGGTCAAGGGCCTAGTGCAAAGTCAAATTCGCGATTGAGCAGTTTTCGTTGATTTTATTTTCTGTTTGAGAAAATTTAATTCTTCTCTATTAGAGGGATTTCTATGTTCTTCGTGAACTCCTGCACGAGGTTGGAGAGTTTTCCTCCCCGGCAGGATACCTGTTTTACTCAGGGATATTATTTGGCAACATGAGGCACCCTTGTCCACTATACGTATTGAATCGACGCTGTACCCGTTTGGATGACTACGACGACCAGGGATATCCGTTAGAGGTTTTTCTTCTTCGCTGAATCCCGCATTTCACGTTGCCGCGTCCAAGGTCATTCGACATCGCGGACCCGCAGAGCCCAGCTGTGGAAGCACGTGGACACAGCTAAGTGGACCCCCAACTCCTTTGTTCATTGTTATTTTTTATATATATATATATATATATATATATATATATATATATATATATATATATATATATATTTGCTGAACTTTATTATCGTCAGTACATTCATTCGTGCTGTTAATCTAATTAATTCCCGTATCTGTGCTATTTGTGTTTATATCTGTATGTATTTAGTTTTTAAGATAATTACATTTGTCATATTAAGATTTTCGCGTCTCCCTTCAGGAAACGCAATTATTTATATCGTGGTTACGGATGTTTGCGATTCGAAATTTTGTATTTGGCGCAGTGTGATTGCGTTGTCCCCTCCTTAGGGTTTCGTGTCGTACCCAAGGACGTTTAAGGGAATGGACGAGACATGTCAATATAAAAGACTTGCGTCAAAGTGAAAACGAAAGAGAGAGAGAGAGAGAGAGAGAGAGAGAGATGGATTTATGGAAAGACCGTAAATTCGATGTCTACTTTTATTCCATACTAGTACGCATGCGTAGTGGACCACGTAATTTTGATTTCTTACTTATGCGCATGAGTAGTGCACCATGTGGTCATGTGAAGCCAGGAAACTGCAACGGATCACGTGGTGTGTTTGCCGTTGCCACTATCGCCATGCGGTAACTAAATGTTTTTATCAATTAAACTTGTATGCAAAATTGATTGGAATGTTAATTAAAAATATGAATAAATTGTAATAATATTAGATTGACAATGATAAATTACTTAATCGTACATTTTAAGTTAGATAAATATATTTTTCAAAATAAATATTTCATTAAATACAACAGCTGATTGAAGATCACTGATTACGCAGACGCAAAAGCATCAGGTAAAAATAAAGACAGACAAAATGGATCTTGCATAAGTCTGTCGCACACTCTCTTTCATTTTCAGTAAAAGAGCCTGCATGTCTCGTCCATTCTATTAAACGTCCTTGGTCGTACCCAGAACTGTGAGCCGACGTTGATCAGCCTAGGACCCCCTCCCCCCTTCAGTCTGTGTATGATCCCGAGGCATCGACGCATGCGCATAACGGGCAATTCAATACGCGCAAGTCATTTAACATAGTTTGCCGATTTGACGTTTGTATGATTTTTGTTGAATTTGAAGCATCCCGTTTCCCGTTATTTATTTATTTATTTATATTCGATTATCAACTATATCTTGTCATTTGTTCATTTACTTTATTCATCATTATATATTTGTTTTGCGTTTTCTGGTCTGTTCACAACATAATAGAAGTCATTAATATTGTTTATTTCCACCTTAAATTTTGCTTTTTTCCATTAAATTCACTTTACATACAGTTAATTGTTTTCTTTAGTACTGTCCCCCTTTCTGTGTCCGTACCCCTTTTCAGCTGTGCTTTCGGACGCGTTGTCGAAGTGCCGAGTTTTGTCTTCACTCCCATCGCAATTTGGCGTGGTGCAGGTAAACAATTAATTGCGTGGCGCCCAGAATACATTCGTTAACCCACCCTTCTCCACCGAGAAGCCGGCAACCTCCAGCCCGTGAGGACATTTATTCGTGGCCCATCAGGCACGTAACAAGTCAACGCATTCTCACAGGCAGATTCCGCCGATTACGAACTAAGAACAAGCATGTTCGTAACATGTGGTATCATTTCGAAAACAGACATCGTGTAATTTCGTACTTGCGTAGGTCTGGAAAGTAGACTCTTGTCCATCCAACAAAGATGGTGCAAATAACGTAGAACGCCCTCGGTTGTACAACTAAAATGGCGCAACAAAAATATATGCGTAACAGAGGTATAAAATGCGAACATCCGCGTACACAACTGCAAAATTGATGACAATATACTAACCATCAAAATTAATATAAATTGAGATGATATTATAAAATTAGTGTTCGTATCACATGAACAAATAAAACGATAAATTCATAAATAATTAATTAAACAAACAATATTGACTAAGAGCAAAATGAGAAACAACCGACAATTAAAGAACAATATATTTACATAATGTTTATACAAAATGGCACTAAACACTTGGGGTGGGAGAAGACACCTAGTGTCAGCCGGGTGTGGTTTGCTTTCACGGCACCAAAGGTAAAGTAAAGATGACTACACACTTATGTTTCCCCACTCGTTCTGACTTGTCTAGTCGTGGTGGTGTGGTTCTACGACGCTTCTGGGATCAACGCTCGAAGGGTTTGCCAATATGAAGGAACGGCTAAGAGCCCTCTCGACATCCTCTTGCGTACAAGACTACGTTCTGGGACCACGGATCACTATGCGACAGGTTCGAAGGCCGTCCGGATCGTTTTTTAATCCTCGTAAATGTAGCTGGCCGAAGATGACGTACCGCGTACTATTCTTTGCACCAAGTTAATTAATTGAACAAATAATCCCCTTAAAAAGGGTGACTCATACACTTAAGTACAAACATCCAAAATTAACTTTTTATCGCGACTCGAAAAACGCCCTTGATTCGCACACTCGTTTTGTTGTTGTTGTTTATTTTGAACAAAGGAAGTAAAGATAAGTAAGAAAGACAGAGAAGGAAAATCAAATTTACGCGAAAGAAAGTTAGAGCCAAGGTCAAGGGAGAGACAGACACACAACGGTACAGAAGAATGATCTGAAATACGTATTATCAAGTGTAAACTACAAATAGCTAAATAAACCTATTTTAAAAATATATATTTATCAATAACTTAGATGCAAACGTTAGAAACGATTTACTACTAAAGCACGTGAAATAATTAAAAAAAGGCTGATTAGTCGTGACATAGTGTGAATCGGTCTCCAGTTATTAATTAATTAATTTAGTATGAATATGTTCAACGCCGTTGTTGTGACAATAAGTGACAGCGTGCAATTAACGTTAAAATTGTAACGAGTAAAATGGTGATAAACGGTAGAATACAGGTAAGTAATAAGTATAAATGAATTAATATAGGAGGACAGACATGGACATAACGTACTTTGCGCATTTCAGGCCAGAAAATAAGAATATGAAGATCGACAGTCTAAATAAATTCACGAAACAGAAGAAAGGACAGGAAAAGCAGAAATACAATAAAAAAAAAAAACGTAGCATGTATAAGTATGTCCTCGCTGCGCTCTTCGCTCTGCGCTGCAGTGAAACAAGTGATTTAACATCATCGTAAATTATTGCCAGAGTGTGTTCACATTGCTTAATTCGGCACAACTCTTTTATTTACACTTTTGCTCTAAAATGTATTGTTCACAATATTTCAATATTTACATGTTAATTTCCTATGTCCCAGATTTCTTGGGACACCCGGTATATATATATATATATATATATATATATATATATATATATATATATATATATATTATATATATATATATATATATATATATATATATATATATATTGTTACGATTTTCTTAACTTTGAGTTCCCTTTTTGTTAAAGTTTGTATCTTGTCTATTTTCGTTACCTGTTGTTTTCGTTTCTGTTGATTTAATCTGAAATATATGTTTGTTGCTAGTTTCTCCTTCAGAGTCATATTATAGTTATGTATAGATTTAAAATAGTTTACTTACTAGATTCAACTTTTTTACCTGCCTCAATAACCCACGTGCTACATTCAATAAGATAATTTTGTAGACCCGGTCGGTACTGGTCAGCGGTCTGTGGAACTCGTGGCGTATGAGGGTGGTTGTCGTCCTACGACGCAGAAACTACGCCTCAGGATAGCTGGACCAAGCCAGAACTCGTAACAGCTCACAACGTGGTCGGAAGGCGTCAGGCGAAGCACAATTTTGGCACCAAAAAAAAAACTAAACCCCTTACCAGTTCCCTTTCCCATTTGTTCTCTTTCCCATTTGTTCCCCTTTTCCATTTGCTCATATTCCCACGACTTCGAAATGCATCCCCACCACATACTAATACTATTGCAATACATACATGCCTCTCGAAAGAGTCCCCCACTACATTTCAATGTTTCTCATTAGTTCCCCTTTCTCATAAGTCCCCCTTTCCCATTTGTTCCCCTGCTCCATAGTGCAGTTGTCCCGTTATACCACGACGTGAGTTTGGTTGCCTACGCGCGGGGATTTAAAATCAAAACAAGTAATAGATACATGTACATGTTAAATAAGTATATTGTTATTATTATTATTTTAGGTTTTTGTATTGGCTTTTAAATATTGCCAGGAAAGTAAATAATATGTATTTAATTACTAAAAATTATAGCTAAACAACACAAACACACACACACACACACACACACATATATATATATATATATATATATATATATATATATATATATATATATATATATATATATATACAGACTCTATCAGTTTTATTGCAATAATCAAATAACATCATCTCATCAAGAAGCCGTACTGGTCTGGTTATGGCCTGCAAAATGCTGCCCTTGGTACTTGCATCCTTTATCCCGGCAAATCCATTAAATAGAAATTTTTCATGTAAACTTTAATCATTATTAATCTTAGCACGAGCAAGTGTGTAACTTCATTATTTATTCAGAAATAAATATTTCAATAATCAAATCATTTTTTGTGTTTTATTAGCACTGAACGTCCTAGCACAAATTTTATAGCAATATTTAATTACTCCCTAAACAGTATTTAAACTAAGGTTTATAATTAATATACATAACTAAGATGTATAAAACCCAGGGCACCACCCGTGTATAGGTTTCCATTAGAGGTGGTGTAATCAACCTGTAAAAAACATAGCTTCAGCGGTGAGTGCGCTGAGAGGCTATACAATTGCAATGTACCCATTACATATGTATATGTATACATATGTAATGGGTAACATATGTATGTTAAGAATATTATATGTACATAAATATACTGTATACTGTCTATTTATATACAGGTGTAGAGAAAGTAATGCAACATGGTTATATTTTTGTTATTATTGAATTTAGACAAAACTGTTTCAGACAAAAGTTACATGGTAAAAAGTAGTTTATATTTTCGTGGCCTTGAAATTTTCTTAAGTCATTACATGTATGTGTGACGCTATGCAACTTTCATTTTTTAAATAGCAACATACCATTTTGTTTAAATTTTTTGAATCAGAAAGACTTTTTACTTCCAATAGTATAAAAATGGGTTACATAATCAAATTTTTAAGAAAAATAGGTATAAATTTATGGTATTTAAATAAAACTTAAGGAATAATCAGTTTACCTTTGTTGGATTGACAAGTGATAAGTGACAACCAACGCAATTTTCATAGCTTTTTTAATTGTTTAGTTTTCACATCACTTGTTAATCAAACAAAGGTAAATTGATTATTCCTTAAGTTTGAGTGAAATACCATAAATTAGTACCCTATTTTTCTTAAAATTTTTATTATGTAACCCATCAAAAATTGTATACCACCGAAAGTAGAAAATCCTTCTGATTCCAAAATTTAAACAAAATGGTATGTTGCCATTTAAAAAATTAAAGTTGCACAGCGTAACACTTGCACGTAATGACTTAATTTCAAGGCCACAAAAATAGAAAGTACTTTTTACCATGTAACTTTTGTCTGAAACATTTTTGTCTAAATTCAATTATAACAAAAATATAGCCATGTTACATTACTTTCTCTACTTCCTGTATATATATATATATATATATATATATATATATATATATATATATATATATATATTAGTCAAAATTACCGGAAAACATAAATAATTCTCCTACCGTAAAGAATTTAAAAAAAATTTTAGTACAAAAGTTCTTTGGTTGTAAACAAGCTATCGTTTACTTATTTTTTTATTATACAAACTGTTCATTTTATTGTGGAAATTAGGTGAACTTTCTTTTTTCAAATGGAACATCTCTTTAACCTTTTTAATTTTTTAATTCTAAGATTAATTCTAAGTATATTTTGTACCAATAATTTTTTTATAAAATGCATAATTTTTGAGTTGTAAGCAATTAAACCAAACTCCAGAACTTCAAATTAAGAGTATTTTCATATATACATACCATTTATATTAACCAAAGGTATAACAAAATTGCAAAATAAAAAAAATAACAAATTAAATAATTAAAATTAAAGTACATATGCCTGCTTGAAAATGCTCTACAACCTCATGAAACAATTGACAAATTGTCATTCAATTGACATTTAAACGACAGATTAATTGCTTGTAACTATAAAAAAATTAGTCCTACAAAAAATACTTAGAATTAATCTTAGAATTAAAAAATAAAAAAAATATAGGATGTTCCATTTGAAAAATAAAAGTTTACCTAATTTCCGCAATAAAATGAACACCTGCGTAGTAAAAAAATACTTAAACGGTAGCTTGTTCCGGTAATTCTGACTAACCTGTATATATAATACTAGCTGTTACCCGCGGCTTTGCACGCGTTGAATTTTAATGTAGATTCAATTGTTTTTTAATACAAACATGCGTTTTTTTAGCTCGTCGACCTCCTATCGAAGAGCTATATGTTCGATATGATGTCTGTACCGATTATCGAGTCCGACAGACTCTCTGGTTTTCGAATTAACTATTACAACATATTTCCGTATGTATATCATTCGTCCGCTCGCTCGCTTATACGTTTTTCGTTCTACTAACTCCTCCCAGACTATCTAACCGATCTTGATATTATTTGATGTAAATGCGTATTATGGTCTAGTTGTGTATGTAACTTTTGTTTCTCAAAATATCCTTTAGTATTTGAAAAAAAAAATTCCAAATATTTCTCGTTTTGATTTTTTTGCTCCTTTATTTTTCAGTCAATTGTATTCAAAAGTTTCGTGCATATGCAGGAAATGGGACAATATTTTCCATTATTCCTAGATGTTGACTGCCATACATAACGTAAGATAACGCCCGAATTAAACACGCTTCATCACCCACAATTGACATGTGTGGTGCCATCACACCATTTACATTTAAAATTTCAATTTGCATTGTAATTTTATTTCTGCAGAAGAACAAAAACAAATAAAGCTGTCAGTACATTACTTTTTGTGAATATATTATTCAATTTATATACCTACAAATCATTAAATAATAAAAAGGTGCAGGAGCAGACTAACGCAGCCACGAAATTATAATCACAAAATCTTGAAAAACCAGATGTGGTTCATATATTTCTTTACTCAATTGAAATTAACACCTATCTGATATTGTTTATATTTTTATTTCGTTTTTTACTATTTTGTTTCCATAGCGCTTACGTAAATCTGAACAAAAGAAATGCAATGTACTATTTTAGTTTTGTGCTTTGCACATGCCAAAAAATTAACTTAACGTAAATTTGAAAAAAAGAATTGCAATATACTTTCAGTTCTGTAGTTGCCTTTGCACATACCAACAAAAGATTAATGTACTCTTAATTTGGTACATAGGTCAAATTTATTTTTAATGTTCCGTGTTTGAAATCGAGGAATTAAAAAAAAATTTAATAAATCCCCTTTTACAATCCTTTGGTTTTATTTTCTGAATACAGTAAACATATTTTTCTTTATTTTAAAAAAAGATTCTAAATAGCAATTTTTCTTTAAATAACCCCCCTTTCTGCTCCCCATTAGCAGGGTTTCCGAGATATACGTATCTTAATAAATAATCCCCCTTTTAACACCGCATCAATACGATTTTCGAAAAATGGTAAAACACGTGTTTGTTTATTTTTAAAGAAGGGTCCAAATACTAATTTTCACGTTTTTAATATCTTCCGTGTTCTAGATATACGTATCTTTAAAAATTACCCCCCTCCTTTTTTCTCCCCATTAGAATGATTTTCGGAAGATGGTAAAACACGTGTTTGTTTATTTTTAAAGAAGAGTCTAAATACCAATTTTCACGTTTTTAATATCTTCCGTTTTCGAGATATACGTATCTTTAAAAATAACCTCCCCCTTTTGCTCCCCATTATAATGATTTTCGGAAAATGGTAAAACACGTTGTAACAGTCACGTGCATGGATTGCACATTTGTACGCGAACGCAAGCGGTTGCAGCAATATGCTGACTCCGCCGGGCCACTAACCGAGTGAAGCAACACCCTAAATCTAGTGCAACGGGCAATGACTGTTCGTTTTGCCATCGTCAGTAGATTGAACCAGCTATAAGACGACGCGTAAAGCGCGAAGCGGGGAGATTCCCGAATAGTACGCGGTCGCGACGAGGTGTGGTTGTAATCGAGCATAAGTAGTCAATAAAGTATTTAGTTTAAACCTTATACACGTTTTGTGATTCACGAGTGTTTCCAACCTCTATCGAATCCCATCTTGCAGTCTGGACAGGGTGCCGGCAACGAGGTAAGTATAACTTTCTTACATTCCCATCTTAAACGCCCTGCAGTAAACGGCACGCACAATAGCGGTGTTCGTTGCCACGCTATCTGTTACAACGTGTTTGTTTATTTTTAAAGAAGAGTCTAAATACTAATTTTCACGTTATTAATATCTTCCGCCTTCGACATATACGTATCTTTAAAAATAGCCTCCCCCCCTTTTGCTAACCATTATAATGATTTTCGGAAAATGGTAAAACAGGTGTTTGTTTATTTTTAAAGAAGTGTCTAAATACCAATTTTCACGTTTTGAATATCTTCCGTTTTCTAGATAGAGGTATCTTTAAAAATTACCCCCCTTTTTACCCCCCATTCGAATGATTTTCGGTAAATGGTAAAACACGGGTTCGTTTATTTTTAATGAAGAGTCTAAATACCAATTTTCACGTTTTCTCATACCTTCCGTGTTCTAGATATAGGTATCTTAAAAATTACCCCCTTTTTACCCCCCCCCCATTAGAATGATTTTCGAAAAATGGTAAAATACGTGTTTGTTTATTTTTGAAGAAGAGTCCAAATACCAAATTTCACTGTTTTATAATCTTCCGTTTTCGAGATATACGTATCCTTAAAAATACCTCCCCCCTTTTTACCCCCCATTAGAATGATTTTCGAAAAATGGTAAAACACGTGTTTGTTTATTTTTGAAGAAGAGTCAAAATACCAAATTTCACTGTTTTAATATCTTCCGTTTTCGAGATATACGTATCCTCATAAAATAATTCATCCCCCCTTTTCACCGCTTGGGGAGCGAATTTCCAAAAATCCTTCCTTAGTGGGTGTTCACGTCAGAAAAGCAATGTACCTTTAAAATTTCACGTTTCTAGGTTGAGCGGTTTGAGCTGGGCGTTGATGAGTCAGTCAGTCAGTCAGTCAGTCAGAACACTTTATTTTATATACAGGGTGGTGACCGCGACACCGGAACATAGGACTTTAACATGTAAAATCATATTTTTATAATTTCCTTCTTCCCTAATTATTTTAGAGAAAAAAGCTTCAAATAAATGTTGTAGAGCATAAAATTGTACATTCAAATCAATAAACACAATTAATTTTCCATGCTTTATACCGGCAGAAATTAAATTTAAAATGTTGAAAATTAGCTTCAAAATACTTAAGGGTAGCCTTGGAATTCAAACAAAATTCAACAAATGATTGATGTTTTATCTGTCAGCAGAAAATATTTCTTGCTTCATGAATTTATTGCTAGTAGTGAATTATAAGAAAAAATGGTGGATAATTATTCAATTAATTTCTTAAGTTCTATTACAGTTTGCATGCTTTTATAACGGCAGAAATAAAACTGAAAATTAGCTTCAAATAGAGAGATGAAACAAAATTGTCAGAAGAAAAAATAATTTTGAATTATTAATTTTTATGATAAATTGCATTAAAAGAAATTCTTTTTGTAAGAATGTTGGTGGTCCTGAACAGAACCGTTGTTTTTTTTTATTATGAATAACATGTTTTTAATGTATTTAATTCAGAATTATTTTAAATTAAGTGCTCAAATAAATCTCCATTATTTGCCGAACAAAATCCAAGTCTATGATAAAAATTGCGTTGCATATTTTTTAATTGTCGGTTATTAATTTTTCTGCACTCCTCCACAATTTTTCGTTTCAAAGAATTTGCATTTGCATGTTTAGTTTTATAGATATTATTTTTTAAATGCCCCCATAAAAAAAAGTCGTTTGGGGACAAATCCGGGGATCGCGCTGGCCAGTTTACTGGACCACCGCGTCCCATCCAGCAATTTGGGAAAGATTGATGTAAAAATATTTTAGTTTCATTCGTAAAATGAGCAGGACAACCATCCTGCTGAAACCAAATCATATTTTCCCCTGCAACATTATCAATAGCAGGTCCAATTTCGGTCTGGAGTAATTCTAAATATTTCTCCGAATTCAGTGAGCCATCAATAAAAAAAGGTCCTATAATATTGGAACCTAACATTCCAACCCAAACGTTAACATTTGCACGATATTGTGAATGGTTATTTAAAACTAAATGTTGATTTTCTTTATGCCAATGACGATAATTTTTAACATTTGGTTCTCCATTAACGCTAAATGTGGATTCATCAGAAAAGCAAATATTCTTTATAAAATTTCTGTCCGCATTCGCCATTTCCATTATTGTTTCGCAAAATATCATGCGGTTGACTTTATCGTTCTCAAAAATTTCTTGATGGCGAGAAAATTTAAAAGACTTGTATTTATGTTTTTTTAATATTTTCAAGGCCGTGGTATGATGAATTCCTAACCCTGATGCAATTTCTCTTAAACTCACATTAGGATTATTCGATACTGAAGTTAGAACATTTATTTCATTAGCGTTATCTTCAACCTCAATTTCTTCTTCTGGTGCAACATGTAATTGTTTTATAACGCAACTGTGACATGGATGGAACACTGACCCATATTTTCTTTGATTATTAACAACTCTTTGAATCGTATGTATTGAAGGAATTGGTCTGTGTGGGTGCGAACACGCAAATAAATCTCTCACTTTTCTTAAACTATTACCATTGTAATATAATTTAAGAAATTCATTTCTTTCACTAATTGAATAATTATCCACCATTTTTTCTTATAATTCACTACTAGCAATAAATTCATGAAGCAAGAAATATTTTCTGCTGACAGATAAAACATCAATCATTTGTTGAATTTTGTTTGAATTCCAAGGCTACCCTTAAGTATTTTGAAGCTAATTTTCAACATTTTAAATTTAATTTCTGCCGGTATAAAGCATGGAAAATTAATTGCGTTTATTGATTTGAATGTAGAATTTTATGGTCTACAACATTTATTTGAAGCTTTTTTCTCTAAAATAATTAGGAAAGAAGGAAATTATAAAAATATGATTTTACATGTTAAAGTCCTATGTTCCGGTGTCGCGGTCACCACCCTGTATATAGATATACGTACTTATACCGACACATTGAAACATGAAAAGAGAATGTGGAGAGTCCGCACGCTTGTTGGGTGAATTATATAAATGCGTAATGTGATCGCCGCTAGAGTTGGCGGCTGGTTTTGTGTTGTATATTTGTTGCAGACGAAAAAGATATCTCAACAACACATCACCAGTACGGCTTCTTGATGAGATGATGTTATTTGATTATTGCAATAATACTGACCGAGTCTGTATATATATATGTGTGTTTGTGTTGTTTAGCTATAATTTTTAGTAACTAAATACATTTTTACACGTCCGAGAGTAGAAGTCGGTTTCTATGGCGTCAAACGCGGGACAGAAATGAAGCATTTACTCCCTAGGGACGAAAACACTTTTCGGAAGGGAGTTTTTATTATAACAAAGGTTTTTGTACATAAATGTCTGTTGTCATGGTACGCGTTGCATGGAAACATTTCCAAAGGCTTCTAAATATTGCAATTTCGCTCCGATTTAATATAATTCATTATTTATGAAATTAAGTGTTTCTACTCCCGAACGTGGAAAATAGTACATTATACACCAAGGGAGAGAAAACACTTATTTTTCCTGAAGTGTAGTTTGACTCCCGGACGTGTAAAAAATAGTATATACACCTCGGGAGAGACCACCATTTTTCCCTCGATGTATTTGTAGCCCTCTGGCTTCGCCCTCGGGCTTCAAACTACACCTCAGGAAAAATAAGTGTTTCTCTCCCTTGGTGTATAATGTACTAATTATTTACTTTCCTGGCAATATTTAAAAGCCAATACAAAAACCTAAAATAATAATAATAACAATAATATATACTTATTTAACATGTACATATGTATCTATTACTTGTTTTGATTTTAAACCCCCGCGCGTAGGCAACCAAACTCACGTCGTTGTATAACGGGACAACTACACTATGGAGCAGGGGAACAAATGGGAAAGGGGAACTTATGGGAAAGGGGAACTAATGAGAAACATTGAAATGTAGTGGGGGACTCTTTCGAGAGGCATGTGTGTGGCAATAGTATTAGTATGTGGTGGGGATGCATTTCGAAGTCGTGGAAATGTGAGCAAATGGGAAAGGGGAACAAATGGGAATGGGAACAAATGGGAAAGGGAACTGGTGAGATGCTCCCTACGGGAGTCCGTCGAAGAATTCTCTCACTTAAACTAGCGGTAATTGACAACAAAAACTTCGAAACGGCAGAATCGTTTGGTAAAAATCCCCTATACGGGTATTTTTTTACGGAATTTTGCAAATACAAACAATATCCAATAAAACGTAGTTCGCACCGTGCCCTTGGCCTGCTTATTCAAGGTTAAAGCCAAAACTCTGACTGAGCTAGCAAAAAGAAACAAATTGACTTGAGTCATGAAGAACAAGGAAAATAAACCAAATAAGAGAGAACGAAAGATAGCAAACTCACTTAAATCAGCGCCAAAATATCTGTCACCAAGGTCAATAGACGCAACATTTACACAGAAGAAGATAAGTAGATTGAAATATAAGTAGCTATACACAGGGCCGGTCCTAAGGTTCCCGGCGCCCTGATGCAAAGATATTTTATGCGCCCCCTCCCCTCATATTATTTTAAAGACAACAGTAGGTAATTTTCGGGTAATACAAATAATCAAAATATAATATTGATATTAATAATTTAATTCAATATAAATCTTTATAGAGTAAAGTCTGTTCAAACCCATATAGGAGTCACGTCATAAAAACAACCTAATTATTGATAAGCCCCGTCCCTTACGACAATAGGAATTTACTTGTATTATAAATTCTTAACAAAATTAAATGCTTTTATGCTGGCAAATTAATCAATAATTTCCTTATTACTAAGCATAGTTCTATTGTAGTTATTGATAAGCCTGTTAAACAACCTTGCGACATGGATGGGCTTACGTAATTTTTTATTATTTATAGTCTCGAGAAAGATCTGTCGGCAAAAGCTATTGTAACAGGTAAAGTTAAACAAATTCGTGAAACAATGGTAACATTTCCAAACAAACATTTCAAATTGCTGGCACAAATAAAATTAGATATGTCAATTGTATCTGAATAATAAAAATAATAAGATCTACAAAGTCACCTAAACCTTCAATTGTGTGCTTTTACAAATCCTAATGTCTATTTCTAAAATTCTAACGTTATTTAGTGCACAATTTAAGTTATAAAACCAGTCACGTGGTACATTAGTGCACTAAATAGTCCAATTCGAACGCAGCCTTAGGCTGACAGCACATGGTTAACCTAGCAAAAGAAAATAGCAAAAAAAACAAGCATTATTTTTAAATAGAGCAAGTAAGTGAATTGAAATTTATTTAAATTGATTCTAAATTATATATAATAATATTAACTGGGACTTAGGAGTGGAATATACATGCAATTGACATTTCAGATTAGAATTGAAGTATGAAGACACAAAAAACCTTAGTAACAATTCTATAATTGTTACACCATCTTTACTAAAAATTACATGAACGCAACATTGTAAATTCTGACCATTGAATATCTAAGTTTTATTATCATAATTTCATAAAAACTTAAACCTTTTCGGAGCAGGTGTAATGTTGGTTGCATCTCATAAGGCGTACAACATTAAAATACAAGAAATATATTTAAAAACTTCTGATGTCGAAATGGCTTTAGCTCCGTTTTACAAACACTAACTGACTGTTTTTCCTGTAAATATGTGAATGAATTCGTTTTATTCTACGCTATGGACAAGTATTTTTAATTTTTTAATATATGCTACGGTTTTCATGTTACAAACTTTTCTTTTTTTAGAAAAAAACCTAAAATTGTCTGAAAATTTTAAATAATATATAAAAAATAAAATGACTTGTCCATAGAGTATAAAAAAATCAATTCATTAATATATCGTGCACCAAAAACGTTCTATTATTAAGGTCAGAAAGGGATAAATAATTTTCAGCCGATTTCTTAAAATTTAACGCTTTTTCATTTGGGTACACGACAGCGTTAATGACTTAATTCAAGAGCCTAAGTGGTGGTTACTATCAGTAAGCCTTTCGTATGAAAATAAGAAGTATCTCTAATATATCTACCTGGGACAGTGTAACGAGTCAAATGGTTGTGACACACAAATTAAATCATTGTATTTTAAATGTAAAGTTTATAACTTGTGACTGGAAATACGCATTTAGGGGCGTTAATGTATTTTTAATGTATTTACAATAACGTAATTAAGTGCATCGAAAGTAGCATATAATATCCGTAGAGCCATTCGTGATTGGGATAATGCATATAAGAAATTTACCATGACTGGTTCAGAGGTAGACTGAAATAATAATAAAAGGAGAAGAAATGATGTAACCAGTGATATACGTACGGAAAAAAGTGTTTATTTGAATAAGTTAATAGATGGCTGTAAGAATAAAGGTCGATTCTCACTAGCGCGACACTCAGCTCGGCGACGCGACGCGACGCAGCGATGCAAAGTGTCGCTAGATAAATATTGCGTTGTTTTAAATGATTACGTTCACACTACAGGTTACTACGCTGGTATTGTTTCGTGAGCGTTGTTTCATTATATGTCGCGCGGTGTCGCCCAGTATCAATTCTGTTTTTAAACAGTACACATGGTGACAGAGTGCTATGGACGACGAAAAGGCTGAGCAATTAATTGTCCTAGTGACTGAATATGTGGAGCTGTACGATTTGAAAAACAAAAATTATAGCAATCAGCAAAGAAAAGAAGATATTTGGAAGGAGATTTCTTTAAAATTAGATGAAACTCATCAGTACTCGATGAATAACTAGACATTTTCAAGAAAGAAATCGGTTATCACTCAAAGGCGAACAATTGTCAACTGTGGACCACTGTGGACTTCACTTTTTGCCAAGCGTGTAGTATCCCGTCGTTTTCGCTTCTTCTCGCATAAATGAGAATACCTACCAGCGTTACGACACTTTGCATCGCTGCGTCGCATCGCGTCGCCGAGCTGAGTGTCGCGCTAGTGAGAATCGACCTTAATCCTAAACAAATGTGACGTACTTTAAATACATATGTTAATAATAATAATACGCTTATTGACTCAATAACAGAAGTTACATTGGAAGGAATAACGTATATTGGTGAACAGAAAGTTGCAAAAGTGTTTAATGAATATTATATCATCGATAAATTATAGTTTGTCTGTGCTCGGGCGTACACCTGCTGCCAGACGTTCAACCCAGGGGGTAGTCACGCTTATGGACGCGCCTGTGACCACGTTAGATACAGCATACTTTTCAGTACTGTAAAACTGTTTTGCCTAAATATCCTACTTACGACTGAAAAAGTTAGATGGCACTAGCTGGTCACTAGCAAATAAGTTATTTAGGTCAGCCCGCTTGAAAAAATGTGATCACGTGACTAAGCAAATGGTGTCTGTTGACAGTTATTTGAATGTTTCGAAGTGGTTAGTAAACGATTCTTCGAAGCTTGTGCTATTAAATCGGATTAAATTTACTTTTAAAGAGATATGAGAATATATTTTCAGTTGTGTATCAGTCTCTAAACTATATACAGTCTTTACGAATACATTACGGTGCAGGGCGATTTGTGAAATTTGAAGTAAAGTGCTGTTTGTGAAATTTGAAAAGGAAAGCTTTTAAAAATGTATTTATTTTATATGAAGCATGTGAATATGATGCTGATATTTTGCATGTAGTATTTGTTATACATATATGTATTATATGTATACATAAATAGCATGGCAACTGTTATGTTAATATTATTAATGTTACTTCAGCAAAATGGTACGTTCAGTATGTTGTGTTCCTGGCTGCTCCAATAATTCAACGAAGAATCCTGATTTGGACTATCACCATTTGCCATTGTCTGATGAACGTCGTACAAAATGGTTGGAAAACATGGGAAGATTAAACATGGCAGAGACCAGTACAGAAGTCCGTTGACCAAAAAGTTAAATATTGGAGCAATTTCAACTATTTTTGTGCATGGTACGTAAATGTATAGATATACATGCATCATACATACATTTATTCAATTGCTAATTAAGTTTTGTTTGATTTTACTATTACAATTTTAAGCTATGGAATTTATAACAGTGTTAATTTTTTATTTTAGAACCTGAAATTCCATTACCATTATCACCGACAAACCCAGCTAGTTTACAGGAGAAAGAGTCGGAAGAAATTCCAACTATTGGTGAATACATGACATGGTAGAATAGAATTATGTTGCTAACACCTTTACATTTTTAAATTTCAGAATTACCAGGAACAAACCAGACATTCGATTTAAAGAAGATTATATCCACAAATATATCGAACATTCTGCGAACAGGATTAGGTGAATATCCAGATTTAACGGTACCTACAGCTGTAATTGAAACTCCAGAGTTACAGGAATTTGTGGAAATACTATTGTAAATATTGTATATATGTTTAATTTTAATTATTTTATTAATGTTGTAAATAGTAAATCATTATTAGCAACTAGTAAATAAAAAATTTGTACACAAAAATTAAATTTTTGTTAATAATTCACTAAATACAAAATTTTAATCAATTTAAATATACCGCTGTATTTGCTGACCTAGCAAGAATACTCTTAGTGACATCTAACTTTTTCAGTCGGAACTATGAAATATGCATTACATACATGTAAGATAAGTTGCAGACTACGGTCACAAAATTTAACACTGCGTGTCCGCCTCCTGGTTCAACCATCAGCCAAGACGCACACCAGACGCGTGTCTAGCGACAGAAAGCGCAACTACTGTTCAAGACACCTATCGAACAGATTTATAATAATTAACAGCCAACATGTAAACCAAAATTTCCATCTAGCGGTAGAAAGCGTAATTACGCAACAAGACTTAACCAGGACCACAGATAAACTAAATAGATCGCCAGCCTTACGCGCATTCGTGTAACCAAAAATTTAAGTAGTTTCCACAACTATGCTAGAGGTCTCTAGCATTAGTTGTGGATACATGCACCCATAGAAGTATTCGTCGTGCTCCATTATAATTCTGTGATCGATGGGCGACTTTTTTAGCCTCTGATATACACACAGGGGACAAATTTCTCTCGCTAAACTTCACCATATGGACCGATAGGATGGATAGGAATGGATAAAAATTGTTATTCAAACATTTATTTATAATGCATTTATAATATATTTATACACGAAATTATAAAAAAAAAATATTATATCTGGAGTAACATCATATTGTATAATACAAATATTCCGGGTGTCCCAAAAAATCTGAGACATAGGATATTAACATGCAAATATAGTTTATCTGTTATCCGAAGACCTGTCGGTCAGACGCACAATCACAACTCAAAATGCAAACCGACCCCGCCATCTCGCGACAAAGACAGTAGCTACTAACCAAGACCGATACCAAATAGGCGACTAAATTGGATATTGACGTAACACTAGCACCAAATCTGTACCGAGTGGGAACAAATTGCAAGTTTTGAGCCAAAACCCGCCAATTTATCTACTTGCTATTAGTATAAATATCGGTAAAAAAACACATTCTAATTCAATGTGATTATCACCCAAGTAGATTAACACATTTAGTGCCTCCCCCCCTTTATTAAACCATTATTTAATTCTTTGTGCAATTTACATTTTGTTTGCAAATTTAGTTTCCGAAGCCCCTATAGTGTTAATTAATTTATTGTATTGTATTCTCGTATGCTTATTATTTTGTTCTTTTGTTAATACACTTCGTTACCTCTGCTGTTCTTATCACATTATTATATATTATATTCATATGTTATCGTACTCACGCGGATGTTCAGTATTTCATACTTCTCGCATTCTTGTACCTTTTTGTTTTGCGCCTGCGCCGTAACGTATTTGCGTTCCTACCTACTTTGTGAACCGACGTTGATATATGTATATATGACATATAGTATATTGTTATTTGTTGTTGAGAAACGAACATCAGGCGGATATATATATATATATATATATATATATATATGTGTGTATACAGGCTGCAGAGAAAGTAATGCAACCAGGCTATATTTTTGTTATTATTGAATTTAGACAAAAATGTTTCAGACAAAAGTTACATGGTAAAAAGTACTTTATATTTTTGTGATCTTGAAATTCTCTTAAGCCATTACGCGCATGCGTTACGCTGTGCAACTATAATTTTTAAATGGCAACATACCATTTTGACTAAATTTTTGGAATCAGAAAGACTTTTTACTTCCGGTATCACAAAAATTTTGATGGGTTACATAATCAAATTTTTAGGAAAAATAGGTATTAATTTAAGGTATTTAAGTAAAACTTAAGGAATAATCAGTTTACCTTTGTTTGATTAACAACTGATAAGTGACAACCAACGCAATTTTCACAATTTTTTTAATTGTTTAGTTGCACAGCGTAACGCATGCGCGTAATGGCTTAAGAGAATTTGAAGTTTACAGAAATATAAAGTACTTTTTACCATGTAACTTTTGTCTGAAACATTTTTGTCTAAATTCAATAATAACAAAAATATAGCCTTGTTGCATTACTTTCTCTACACCCTGTATATATATATATATATATATATATATATACATATATATATATATATATATATATATATATATATATATACCGGGTGTTAATTAAAAAACTGGCCATAGGCGTTTAACATGTAAAATCAGTTTTTCCTCCTGCATTAGTTCCCAAATTACTTTAGAGAAAAATACTTTAAATAAAAGTTGTAGAGAATTAAATTCTGCATCTAAGCGATCAATCAGATTTAATTTTTGACATTTCCTAACTGAGAAAATCAAGTTTAAAATTTCATGAAAACACATAATATATAGGAATAGCCATGGAATTTAAACAAAATTAAAAACAATTGTATGACATTTGCTGTCAAAAAAAATTATTAAATCACGAATATTTAGATAAATTTGTCCAGAATAGAACCATTTTATTACTTGAAGCTTTTCTTCATGTGAAAACTGTTCCATACTTTTAGAAATATCTGTTATAGAACGAAAATTACGAAACACAAATTTTTTTGACAGTTACAATGTCATACAATTGTTTTAATTTTGTTTAAATTCCATGGCTATTCCCATATATTATGTGTTTTCATGAAATTTTAAACTTGATTTTCTCAGTTAGGAAATGTCAAAAATTAAATCTGATTGCTCACTTAGATGCAGAATTTAATTCTCTACAACTTTTATTTAAAGTATTTTTCTCTAAAGTAATTTGGGAACTAATGCAGGAGGAAAAACTGATTTTACATGTTAAACGGCTATGGCCAGTTTTTTAATTAACACCCGGTATATATATAGCATCACTTGTTAATTGCATTATTCATTATTGTTCTTTTATTGTTATTACATACATATATATTTCTTTTGCTCCACTTAAATTATTATCATATTACTTTACATAGCATTTTTCAGAGTTAATAAATCAATTTAGTTTTAATTATTCAAATACTTTTGTTCTTTTCGTCCTTATGTCCTACCACATGCCGTGTCACGTTGTTGCTTCTTTTTGTTATTGATAAATTCATTTTGTATCGTGTTAATTGTCCGGACCGCCATCGCTATATGGTGCGGTGTAGGTACATCTTTTGAATTGACAAATTCAATCAACAATTTCTTTTCGTCTTCTGTAAATACTTTTCTTGTAATTTCGCCATATACAATACAGCAAAAGGTTAATTCGATGATATTACTGTTAATTTATCTGGTATTAATTTAATTTAATTTAATTAAAATAATTCATTCCTTTAGCACGTTATTTATTTACAATACATATCAATAATATGTCATTTCCAAATAAATCAACTATACTCAGAAGAAATCCAATGTCTAACGAAGGAGTTCGTGATAGTGCACGCGGGAGAACAAATTGACTATGCTTGGGAAAAATTTCCAAAATCTTGGAAGGAAGATTCGGAGTTTATAAGAAATAGATATTGTAGAGAACATGAAAATTTTAATACTAATATGTATAGATCTCTAATGATCAAGGACTGCATGAAATGTAAAGAAAATCAATAAATATAATAAAATTACATAGTTTATTTAATACACATATTTTAATTACAAAACATCATTTTTATGTATCCAACTGTTGTATGTTTTATCCATTCCTAGCCATTTTAAATACACTAAATCCCCTTTCTACTTAACAATATTTTCCACTAAATACACGTCAGGCTGTTTTGTACGTTGTAATTCATATTCGTAAAATGTTTCAGCGATATTCCGTTCTTGATAATCAATCAGTTCATACGTAATGGGATTAGTATGTCGCACTTTATGTATAGTAAATAGTTCAGTTGTGCAGTTTGACCAGTATCCTTTATCTAAAAATTCCCTTATACTTGCTGATCCGTACTTTATCACCTGCTGCGAATTTAGGAATTTGTTTGTCATTATATTCATTGTAGATTTTCTTTAGTCAAAATATTGAGAAGGAAAATATGTAATCCGTAATGGTTAGAATAATTGACTTAGTTCAAGGTCCGGTGAACTGTTTATTTCAAATAAATATCATAAAAATGATCACAGATGATCAATAATATGCGACGTTTCGACCATAAGGATTTTGGTCATTATCAAGCAAACAGCATTCTAAATCACAACATTCAAAAGAACATATCTCTTGAGAATTTCACTGAAAACGTCAAAAATTGGTAAAAGAAACTTTCCAACATCATGTGCACAAACATGATGGGAGAAGAATGAAACAAAAACCTTATTTCTAATTCATAGGAGATACTAGTAAACAAGGATTTAACATCAAATGACATTAATTTGTAATTATTTGGGCAATGTAAATCTTTAATTTTATCTATAAGTTGGAAAGAATTTTCAATGAAAGTTTGAGAATTATATTTTAACGGAGCAGATGGTAGCTAAATATCTTAAAATGTTACAGTTGGGTGTATTAATGTTAGTGATAATAGTTCTAAGTGGAATATTAATTTTATGTATTGGAAAGACATGCGCGCATGTGATTGAAAATGCAATTCCTCCACAGTCATTAGGACACTTTTCCTCCGAATTTGGGAACTGACAGCGATGAACAAGGCGAGAGAGGGTTTTGGGATGAAGGCATGATAAGTGACAACTGCTGGATGCAACTTCGTGACGATTCAATGCAACATAAATAGAGGAGCTTATGTGAAAAAACGTATTTTCGACCAAAAGTATGAACATGTTACTGAAAAACTAAAATTGTCTGACTTCACTGAATGTGTCATAACTTCTGTATTTTTCGTCCGATTTGAGCGAACTTAGGCTTCGCTTTTTCGCTATAAAATTATCTTTCATATGCAATCTTGAAAGTATGTGAAATAATTATTTTTCTATCTCAATGAAACAACTGAAAGTTAGTGATTTAAAAAAAAAAATTCGAAAAATCGAATTTCATCGCCTGTAACCCAAAGAATTTTAATCCGATTTTCAAAAATAAAATACCGTCGGAACGTGAAAGAATATACCTTTCGAACGATACACAGTTTATGTTAATTGGATTAACCGTTATCAAGATTTATGCCAGTATATGAAGAATGAGCCAAAAAACACGTTTTTTGCAAGTATCTCGAAAACTATTCTTTGGAAAAATAAATGACTGTCATTTTCGTTTTCCCTGAAATTAGTCTAAAAAATACTTTTTTTTCTTGGTTCATTTTTCGTGTAAACTAGTGTTATCAAACATTTCCCAATGCTTCTAAATATTGCAATTTTGCTCCGATTTATTATAATTCATTATTTATGATATTATGTGTTTCTACTCCCGAACATGGAGAAAATAGTATATACACCTCGGGAGAGACCACCATTTTTCGCTCTATGTATTTGTAGCCCTTTGGCTTCAAATTAGACCTCATACATAAGACAAGAAGACGTTTTTCTCCCTTGGAGTATACTGTATTATTATTCACATCTGTGATGTGTCTGTATTTATTTCCATTGCACAACACTGTATAATGTAATATCTGGTAACAATAATTACCAATTAAAGTGTAATGACGTGTCTCACCAACCTCCCCGCATACTTGTTTAATTTGTTCAACGTTCAGATAACTAATTTCTGTAAAATTGTTTGATTTCAAACAAATTCTTGATTTAGAATTTTCCTCTACTCTGTACTGGAAGACATTACCTATAATTTTTACAAAGTAACCCACGTGAACCCTATAATAACAATGCTTTTTCAAAAATTATCGCTTCTGGTCTATAAATATTCCTAGTATGTGTATGTGAGCAATAATGAGTGTCATTAACATTGTGATTAAGATAAACCGGTGATTAACGAATGAATGGAAAACTACCAATTAAAATAATAGTATTTTTTCCAGTTAGCTGTGCACAACGATGAATACATACATTTTCCGAAGCAAACCACACTTTTTGTATTTGCTCTGCGTCTCCATTAACGCGCTTTCACACAACACATCATTTTCTAGGGATCTATCTACCTTGTTATAGGAGTGTTACTTGTATATACATTAAATATAAATTAACACGAAACTCAGTGTTTAATTGCATAATTACAATGACCAAAGCCAGACACAAGAGATCTATAATGCTACTACATGTTCCAACGGGATCATCCGTACTGTTCCCTTGTAACTGCGTCTCGATCCAATGTTCCATAAATCTGCAGTACACCCAATTCCATCGTGCCATGCCAGTATCCAATTTCCAACGTGGAATTACGGAATGGTAGTGTCACTGAATAATTAGCGTCATCATATATATATATATATATATATATATATATATATATATATATATATATATATATATATATATATAATACATATATAATTAATTAATAAATCTACTATTGCGCATACGTACGAACCTCGTTCCATGTGATTCGTTTTGTGGATAATTTTGTGGTATTAAAAATGAATACGTGAAAATAATTTAATAAGTATAAATTAACTGTTTGAGTACATTCACTTAACACATATACATATAATTTAAGAGTATATGTTTGGTTATGTTTTATTTTTAGATTAAATTAATGAAATGTTGTTTATATTGCAATATTTTCTTCACTTTATACTAAAAAATACTAATTAAAATACATTTTACTAATATGAGTATCTTTATCGTAATAAAACATGTATTAATTTTAAAATTCTCTTTAAAACACAATTATAAAATACCAAATGTTTGAATTTGATCTTGAATGCTTCAAAATGTAAGATTTTAGTTTTTGAGAAAGATGAAGTTAAGTAGTATAGTAATGGGGTTCTGAGGACAGCACTGCGGGTTGCCTACCTCGCGCCTGCCATGCGTTGCGGGGCGTGGTGGGGGGCGCGGTGGTCACGTGATAGGTAGAGGGGGAGGGGTCACGTGACCGGAAGAGTGGGAGGGGGTCACGTGATCGGGATCGTGGCCTGGATGACGTCATCCAGGGGGCCTGGGTGACGTCATCCAGGGGGTCAGGCTGTACTGTTGTATGGACTCTTCTTTCAAGGTCATGTACCTGGTGATCTTCTTCAGGGGGAGAACCCAGAGGAGTTACGGGGTCTGGAACAAGGGTGACGTCATCCAGGTGGCCAGGCTGTACCGTTGTATGGCCGACTTGGAGGTCTTCTTTCAAGGTCATGTACCTGGAGCTCTTCTTCAGGGGGTGAATTCGGAGGAGTCACGGGGTCTGTATCAAGGGTGACGTCATCCAGGGGTCAGGCTGTACCGTTATATGGCCGACTTGGAGATCTTCTTCAGGCAGGATGGGTCTTCTTTCAAGGTCATATACCTGGAGGTCCTCTTCCGAGGGTGAACTCAGAGGAGTCACGGGGTCTGGATCAAAGGTTACGTCGCCCAGTGAGCCAGACCGTACCTGGAGGTTTTTCTTTAGGTGGAGTACGGACCTGGTGGCGCATGCGCAACGCGGCAAAATTTCTGGGATTACCCTTCACTTACGGACATGTTCAAACCTGTTTCATATAATTCCAGGAAGTGATTACGCAATATTGCGCAACTATTGCGTCATCTCTCGCAACGCGGCAAAATTTCTGGGATTACCCTTCACTTACGGACATGTTCAAACCTGTTTCATATAATTCCAGGAAGTGATTACGCAATATTGCTCAACTATTGCGTCATCTCTCTCTATTTTAGCAACGTTGCAAAATTTTTGTATAAATTGCGATGATGGAAAAAATTGCCGCATTTCTAGAATTCCTCCTAACGAACTTGTCCAAACTTGTTTAACATTTCCTAGAATTATTGCGCAATATTTCATCATGTTTATTTGCCAACGTTGCAGAAAATTATTATAAATTAAGCTTGCACTATACATTTAGTATTCATTTCACCATTTGACTGTTGAAGAGACAAGTTGTAATAACTATGGCTGCGGACAAATCTGATATTGTTTCGAAGTTAACAAGCGTCGGCGTCTGTGAAGATTTTAAGGAGACGAAAAAATTGGAAGATATTGATATCGATCGAGTGTATAAAATTATAAAACTACGTGAAATTAACACCAAATTCGGCAGAGCAATAATTGCCGAATTGGAAGATATCCAAGTCTTTCTACCTCGACGATTTGCGGTAGATCTCAGCCACGAAGAGGTTGAGAACATTAACCGAGAAGGAGACATTGCATTGATCAGTCGAGGACCGTTGGACGCCTGCAGAACTACTAAACTAGAGTTCCAGAAAATGTACGAGCAGGAAACTCAAGATTTCATTTGAAAGTGTACATTCAGATTATAAGTGAAATGTAAACACATTTAAATAATAATAAAACTGTAGTTATGTGTAACTATTTTTTCTTTTATTTGTTCATTCCATACAAGTGATTATACATATTAATAAAATGGTTATACAATTTTATGTTTCTGGTGACGCATGTGCAACACTTGTTTAAACAAGTTTCCTGAAACTGATTACGACATATTTATTTTTGTGATTCCCCGTTTTATAATTCCTGGAATTGATTACGCAATATTGCGCAACAATTTGCAAAATTCCTGGAATTGATAAGATAACGAACGTGTTCAAACCTGTAATTCCCCCTCCCTGTCGAACTGATAATATTGCGCAACAAATTTTAGCAACGTTGCAAAAAATTTTGTATAAATTGAATTTTAATAATCACGTTCACTCAATATTATCTCTATTCATGATGAAGAAAGAAATAAGTAAATCCAACGGCTCTTCGTTTGTTGATAATTTGAAACAAACATTTACACGTCTAACAAATAAATCTAGTGCTTGGATGAGTGAAATAATTATAAACGTGTATAGACGGGCCTTCTCTCTATTCATGAAGGAGAAAGAAATAAGTGAAGCCAGCAGCTCTTTGTTTGTTGATAATTTAAAACAAACATTTACACGTCTGGTAAATGAATCTGGTGAACTAAGTACTTGGATGAGTGAAATAATTATAAACGCGTATAGACGTGGTGAGGTAAACGATGTCGAATTTATTAAAATGATGGGAAGTTTTGAAGGAGTTCAGTTAGAAGATTTATTTCACAAGCTACCATCGAAGTTTAAAATACATCCGGAATTTACGAAGCGACTACCATGCTACGAACATTATAACCTACCGAGTGATAGAACACATATAGATGGTCCTGCACCGCCCATTTACAAATGTTCCCGGTGTCGATATATTGAAATATAAAAAATTTGTGTATGAATATATGTATACCAAGATTTTATTTGAAAGTGTACATTCAGATTATAAGTGAAATGTAAACACATTTAAATAATAATAAAACTGTGTAACTAATTTTTTTCTTTTATTTGCTGCCTTACATTCATTCCATAAAAGTGATTATACATATTAATACAATGGTTATGCAATTTTATTAACATAATTAGTTAATGGGTTATATTCTACAACCCAATCATGTATTATTAAACAATATGCAGAGGTGTTCGGAGGTAAATTAACGCTTGACTCAAATTCAATACGAACATCAACTGATCCAGTTTTAATAGATTCATTTTGGTTTGAACAATCGATTACTATCATTGCTCATGTTTTGAATTCATTTCGTAATGCTGCGAATAAGAAGGTACGTTCGAAACGTAATACGGTACGTTCTGAACGTAATACGTTACGTTACGTTCTGAACGTAATACGTTACGTTACGTTCTGAACGTAATACGTTACGTTCTGAACGTAATACGTTACGTTCTGAACGTAATACGTTACGTTCTGAACGTAATACGTTACGTTACCTTCTGAACGTAATACGTTACGTTACGTTCTGAACGTAACATGTTACGTTATGTTCAAAACGTGATACGTCGCGTTCCAAACTTGATACGTCACGTTTTAAACGGAAGAAGTATTAAACCAGTAAAGAAAATTTATTTCCTAGTACGGATCTGGTGGCGCAGGAAGCATAAGCCGGCACTGGCAGTGCTAGATCGGAATAAGTAAATGATGCACGGAAATTTACTAATATAGAAAAACAAATAGTCTCTTATACATTCATCAGCTTAATATGGCTAGGAATGGATAAAACACACAACAGTTGGATACATAAAAATGATGTTTTGTAATTAAAATATCTATATTTTATAAAGTATGTAATTTTATTAAAATTCAAAGTTTTTCTTTACATTTCATACAGTCCTTAACCATTGCAGATCTATACATATTAGTGTTAAAATTTGTATGTTCTATACAATATTTATATTTTATAAACTCCGGATCTTCCTTCCAAGATTTTGGAAATTTTTCCCAAGTATAATCTATCTGTTCTCCTGCGTATATCATCACGAACTCCTTCGTTAGACATTGAATTTCTTCTGAGTATAGTTGATTTAGTATTCCGTTTTGATGAAATGCCATAAGGGCAGCTAAGTTTGTAAACCGCCATGTAAACCATTCGTGCAATGCTCGAACATTTTGAACGGCGCAATGTTTGTTATGAAAATAGCAGCAGTCATATGTAGTTGATAACAATAATTCTTCTAATGCAGGACATTCAATATCTTCTAGATTCTTGATTGACATATGTTTTAAATGTTTCGGTAAAATTTCATGTAAATATGTCATTTTTGATAGACCTTTTACGTATATTAATGTCACATTCGCTAACATATAAGTAAGTTTCTTATCCAAATCAGAATATTGTGTTTTGCCGGTACACCACTCTAAATTATGATGATGTCTTACGAGGAAATTCACATTTCGTTGGGTTTCTCTATTCAAGTGATTCCATGAATAAGGTGGAGCAAATATTTCCGAATCACATTTTCCATCACAAACAGAAATCACTGCAATTTCTTTACAAACAAATTGTTTTTTGTTCAGCATAAAGCCTTGAAGATCTAGAATGACCGCCATAATGCGCACAAGTGTCTGTTTCAGCACATCGAGAACGACTATTGTAAATTTAGTTTTACACATTCTTTATACATGTAAATATAGCCATCTATTAACATTTAGCTCAACTAATATTTTCACTTATTGAAAAACAATTTAATTATGTCTAGATATATATTTAGCATTATGTTTCTTGAAATATCAGTCGCCTAGATGCAAAACCCGACAAGTCCTCTTAAATCGAATTTGAGATATACGTTAAAAACCTCCCAAACCTTTATTTGGCTTAAAACATTTGTAGAATTTTGGATATAAGCTTTAATTTGATAATAAATAGCAATCAACTACAATTTAGAAATCAGGGATACACAGTTTACCTGAAAAATTTAACTTTAATATGGACATGTCTGTTTTTGCACCTAAATTCTATATTTTTTACTAAAAAAACGCGTTTTATTTCAACAAAATCAATTTATTTCTTATTATAATCTTACTATTCAATACAATATGTGTAAGAATGTCAACTATTTTCATATTCCAATTCTATGCTTTCCTCTTCACTGTTACCTTCTTCTCCAGGTAATAATTGGCCAGTCTCAAGTTATTAAAAGAAAATTACGTGGAGCATACCTGGTAATTCGCGTAAATCACGTTCAAATATTTTTCGGAAACAATTGAGTTATCAATTAATTTAAATCTACCACCTTTGCTATAACGTAATACATGTATATAACATGTATATTGCACGTTTTGCCTTCTCGCGTTTCCTTTGTCCTTTAGTTCTCTTTTGAGCCAGATTGCTATCACACTGCTGAATATTTGTCAATTATTTAATTTTTCCAGTAATTCCATTACAAACGTTTTACTAAAGCAACTATTAGCAACACTGTCTAGATCAACACAGACGAGACTGACAGTAATTATTAATTAAAACATGGTCACATGATAAAAGTGCGTTGCCGTTATTGGCTCTGTGGAAATGTCGGATTTTGCACACAATACCTCAATGGACATGTCGGTTTTTGCATCTGAGGTGAATATTTACCGGCCAATTACATTGGACTGGTTGACATTTGAACCTTAAATTTAGTTTTAAAATGTTGGCCTTTGCATTCCGAATCCAATGACGTATCAAACTAATTTTCAACAAAAGTGTGACTTGTCGGGTTTTGCTTCTAGGCGACTGATATATAATGCATATCAGCGTCGGCAGTGATGTAAAGAAATGTATCGGTAGATAATAAGTTATTCATTCAATTGTATTTTTAAGATAATTCGTTTCCGTTATACATTCGCAAAAAAATTATCATCCTATTTCTCAGAATACATAGTGCTGCGTTAGTGTTAGCAATGAGACAAAGAAATTTATCGATATAGAAAAATATTCTAATCACTCAATTATCTTTTATACATTCGTCAGCTGAATATTATGTGTATATATACCTCACACTTTTTAATAGACACGTATTACAAGTTTGAAAGCAGCTCGTTAACAATGTGGAGCATAACAGAATATTTGGGTGATGTTGATGTGAAATATAGTGTTAATTTAATTAATTTAAACATGTTCTTCGTGGGGACTGGGAGATATAACGACATAATTTTAAAATCCTGTTCTGCGGACGAGAATCATGCATATTTTGTTCTGCAGGGAGAAGAGTTAAGATTAATTAACAATGATGTAAGTTATATTATATTTTAAAATTTTAAATTCATAAATTCATTTTTTTTCTTATAATTTAGAGTCAGCATGGAATTCGGGTGAACGGTTTTAATCTTCCAAACAGAATGGGATGTTGGATGATACATGGAGATATCATAGAATTTGGAGGCCCTGAAAACAGTTTCGAGGTGATGTGGGCAGCACCAACAGCTTTCGAGCCGTCATATTCCCCGGTGCCAGAGCCAGTAGCACCTTGGGAGCAACAGTATCATCATCTTCTCGAAACGGAAATGGGGAACTTTATTATGCAAATTCGTTTATTCAAACAATAAATTGCGCGAGTGCATGTGTGTGTGTAAATATTTATTATAAATTGTAAGTAATATTCACATTTATTTTAAATTATCCGCATGGTAACATTTCAGCAGGTTTTTCGTTATCATGAGAACTTAACACTACTTTAGCTTACACTATATACATAATGTTTCTTAAATATAATATTATTGTGCACAATTATATGTTCTACATTATATAAACATAAGTTATCTTATTCCTAAGAAATACATTTTAAAATATAATACCTATTTTAAGCTATAATGTCCCCATGGTAACGTATCTGTTTCATAAGGTTTTATACAGCGTTTGTTATCATGGGGACTTAAAGCTATTTTTGATTGACTTACACTATATACATCATGTTTCTTAAATATAATATTATTTTGTACAACATTATGCTCTATATTATTAAATAGACATGAGTAATAATCCTGAAATGTTATCTTATTCGTAAGAAATATATTTTTAATACCTTTAGACTTTTTTATTTCAGTCTCATTTTCTACTTTAATAGTAGATATTTTCGATCTTAATCCAATAAATTCAGTCATAATTTTACCATTATTTTCATCTTTCATTAGGCCAGGAATTTTTTTGTTAACTAAAGGAATATTAAAAATATTATTTTCAGGATAATCACTAGTGTCAAATTTATGAATATCACGCTTCATTATATCATAAATGTCTTCACAATTTATCGAATAAATTAAACTATCAGTATCTGTATACATTAACTTGCATTGATTTCCTAAAGTTTCTAACATATAATTGTAATGAAAATCATAAACGCATATTTTCGATATATCTAAAATGCACATTCCCACATAAATTGGTTTATTAACAAAAATATCAGTTTTTAGCATCTCTACGGCTACAGAATTTTCGGAAAAAACTGTTCTCTTTTTAAAATTTGGTCTTGCAATTAATTTTTTTAGACCTCACCGACCTTTCCACTTGGTGACTAACCGAATATTAACTTGTTTTCGAACATTTTCCATAGTTTTCCCAAATACTGCATTATTCATCAATTTAAATAAATTTTTGTCAAAGTTATTTGTAGCTTTCTTTCTTAGTTCCGTGTTTAAATTAATGTATCCTTTTAGCCAAGGAGATTGCTTAAATGATAGTACTCGATGAATTTTCTCTAGAATTAATCCGTGAGCTAAGCATTGTCTTAGATTTCTATAATGAATGATATAATTAGTTTTCTTTTCTAAGGTGGTTAATAATTTTTCAGTTTTTGCACTAGGTGGAATTTTTCGTTCAGGACACATTGGAAAATCCTTGTGTTTATCATGTAAATGATCGGGATAACTAATATCTACTTCTAAGACATATCCGGTAGAAGAATTATCATCAATATATTGTACATTTAGATTTGAAACTTCAATTTCTGAAAGCCATCTAAAATTTCCTTGTGGTAGATATTGGGACATAGCCCAACCATATAAATTATTAACATCAAAATATTGTAGATATACCGAAGGTTCTTCAGGGTCATATGAATCTGTCATATATTTATTGTTTGCCTTCGCGTATCTGTTCGAACATTGACTCACGCCGCCGCGAATTCCTCTTTCTATAAACATTAACAAATCTATGTCCGTCAGTAATTCCAATTCCACTCTGGTGAATTTTAACATTGCATCCCAAGTTAATCCCGGTGTTGTTACGTAATGCAGTGGATCTAAGTCATAAGCAATTTTACATTTTTTTCTAAAATTCTCAAATATATCCGCTAAAAGTAATACATCAATTTTAAGGTAGAGATTAGAATATTCCTTCAAATTTTTACATTTGAATTGATTCCAAACGTTTATTGCATGCTCGTAATCTGTTTCGGATATATCGATATCATTTAATTGATTATAGAATTGGTCTTTCGTCGGTAATTTAGTTTCTTCCAATTTGTCGACATTATCTAAGTAATCATAGGGAAAAACACCTTTCCTTGAAATTAAATTTAAGTTTGATTCGGATAAATCTGGAAATTCGAACTGTAATATTATTTTGTCATTGTTTTCCAGATTTGCGGCTAACTTATCTAAACTGGTATTCAAAAATCTGAATGAATCGATAAATTTAAACGAAATATTACTGTCTGCAATAAATTTTGTAAATGATATGTATCGTTCTTTGTTAATAGGTAAAAGACTCATTCTACCCTCAATTATGTTCGATAGTTCCTTTATAAAAAAATGCGCATCATATCCTGACAAATTATGGAAAATTACCGGAATGTACATAGGGATCGTATATAATAAATTGCATAATTGGTGAGCAGCTCCCCTAAATTTCCCACTTAAATGACAGTGATCTCTAACACGAGTATCATGAGGTGCAAATTCCCTTTCGCATATATGACAAATCCTCGAGTTTTCGAAGTCTAATTGTTCCTGATATGTTAAAGTATCCATTGGTACACATACCGAAAATACTGGTTCAACATCTTCAACAATTTGTTGTAATTCGTTTATAAACCAAGTTTGACAATCAGAACCTGTGTAAGATTTGTAATATGATAATGAACTGTCATAGTAACAATTAAAATAATATCCAATACTGAATGGTACATATTCTTGAAATATCTGCGTCTTTGTTCGCATTTCTGGGTTCGTTACACGTTTAAGGATAGCTTCAAAATCCGCGTAAATACAAAAAGGTACCATTTCCTTATGATGAAAATTTTTAAAGCACAATATATTTTCACCAGGTTTTGGTAACTTAATTTTGCAATTGTTCATCTTACTGCAGACTTGTTCATGTTCTTCCAATAAATATTCGGAATAAGAATAATTTAAACATCTGTCGCAAATATGTATTTTTTCACGATGTGTTACGAGACTTGAGTGTACTAAACGAGCTAGGTCTTTGATCCAACAGTAATGGAACTTTTTTTCAAATAGATCATTGTTCACATTTTCATCATCACTATCACTGCATTCTTCTTCTTCTTTATGAACCTCTTCTTCAACTTCATTTTCACAGTAATACTTTTCTTCTACAATTAATAAATTTACATGATTCACTTTTTTGTCATCCGTTAAATACACTGGCACAGTATTAAAATATTCACGTTTCCATAACTTAGATTTGTATTTTTTTAATATAAAAACATTTATAGATATATCTATATTTTGTTTCTCAAATTTTGGAATTTGATCTAAAGTTACGGGAAAGCTGATATTTTGTAAATTTAAATGATTCTCATAATGAGGATATGATGAAATTCTAACAACATTTTGCCCAGGAGAATTTACAGGATGTAGGGCAGAAATTATAGCCCACGCAAATCATGCGTTATCGTTATTTTTCACATTAACAATAGCACGCTTATATTTAATTTGTGCCGGTAAGTCAATGTAAGATGAGGCACATAACGGGGCATACTTATTTATATTCACAACCAAGTTTATTATCTTATTTAGTGTCCAAACACTGTCTCTTTCTTGAAATTCTTCAATCTTCTTTAGCAGCACTTCTCTCACGTTTGTTTTAAACCACTCCTTTAAATCAGTGGATTGTAATATCACTGAGTTTTTAGTGTTGAAGTATTTGTCTTCTATTATGTCTTTCGTAACAAATTCCGCGCACAATATTACATTCACTTTTAATGATACATGTTTTTTAACGCATTTTTAATTCTCGCTTTAAATAAATAAAATGCGTCATCTAGAAACTTATTTATGTCTTTATGCACGATATTAATTATAACGCCTGTTATTACACGATCACTTCTGTTCTCTTTCCGATTGGTGAGTGATCCTCCATATATTAATTTCTTCTTACACAATAAAGTTTTAATTCCCTTAATTCGGCATATATTATTTTCTAAATGCTTCTTCGCACCAAATGTTAACTGTGTTTTATGTAGAGCACTTGCGATTAATTTCACGTTTTTATTTGAATGATTAATCCAAGTGGTAAGTTCAGTAGATTTATTTGTTAACTGCGCAAATGCTTGCTTCAAATTATTAACAAACAAAGAACTGGTTTCACTTATTTTCTTCTCCATATTGAGGCAAAGTCGGTACAATGTTGAGTGAATGCAATTTTTTCCATCATCGTAATTTATACAAAAATTTTGCAACGTTGCTAAAACAGAGAGAGATGACGCAATAGTTGCGCAATATTGCGTAATCACTTCCTGGAATTATATGAAACAGGTTTGAACATGTCCGTAAGTGAAGGGTAATCCCAGAAATTTTGCCGCGTTGCGAGAGATGACGCAATAGTTGCGCAATATGCGTAATCACTTCCTGGAATTATATGAAACAGGCTTGAACATGTCCGTAAGTGAAGGGTAATCCCAGAAATTTTGCCGCGTTGCGCATGCGCCACCAGGTCCGTACTCCACCTAAAGAAAAACCTCCAGGTACGGTCTGGCTCACTGGGCGACGTAACCTTTGATCCAGACCCCGTGACTCCTCTGAGTTCACCCTCGGAAGAGGACCTCCAGGTATATGACCTTGAAAGAAGACCCATCCTGCCTGAAGAAGATCTCCAAGTCGGCCATATAACGGTACAGCCTGACCCCTGGATGACGTCACCCTTGATACAGACCCCGTGACTCCTCCGAGTTCACCCCCTGAAGAAGAGCTCCAGGTACATGACCTTGAAAGAAGACCTCCAAGTCGGCCATACAACGGTACAGCCTAGCCACCTGGATGACGTCACCCTTGTTCCAGACCCCGTAACTCCTCTGAGTTCTCCCCCTGAAGAAGATCACCAGGTACATGACCTTGAAAGAAGAGTCCATACAACAGTACAGCCTGACCCCCTGGATGACGTCACCCAGGCCCCCTGGATGACGTCATCCAGGCCACGCCCCCCGATCACGTGACCCCCTCCCCTCTTCCGGTCACGTGACCCCTCCCCCTCTACCGATCACGTGACCCCCCGCGCCCCCCACCGCGCCCCGCAACGCCGTACTACAGTACAGGCGCGAGGTAGGCAACCCGCAGTGCTGTCCTCAGAACCCCATTACTATACTACTAAGTTACGGAATGCAAGATTAGCATAGATGGTGAGCAAATGGAACAAGTTAATGAATTTATGTATCTGGGATGCATGTTTTCGAAAGATGGACGGATGAATGCTGAAATTGAAAGAAGAGTGGTTGCAGGTAGAAAAGTTTTGGGCGCTTTGGGAATGTTTGCTAGAAATGCGAATGTATCAAGAGAAGCTAGGTTATGTGTTTATAATGGTGTACTTGTGCCATCGTTGATGTATGGATGTGAATGTTGGGTCTGGGATAACCGAAATAAAAAAAGGGTAACTGCGATTGAAGTGAGATTCTTGAGAGGAGTGTGCGGAGTGACTAGAAGAGACCGTATTAGGAATAAAGTAGTGTATGATGAATGTGAAATTAGTGAAAATGTTGTGAAAAGAGTGGCTTCAAGTCAGCTGCGTTGGTTTGGACATGTGGAAAGAATGTCAAATGATAGATTGACTAAGAAGATTTATTTGGGTGAAATTGAAGAAACACGAATGCGAGGAAGACCGACGAATAAATGGATGAATATGATAGAAAATGTTTTGAATGAACGTAAAATTATAAGCAGAAATAATAGGAGAGCATGTATGACAAGGTGTATGGATATTAACGAGGTGAGACAGTTATGTATGGATAGGAGTATTTGGCGAGCAATTGTTAGAAAATAAGGAATGAAAGGTAGTTTTTTATATAATACATATATAATATTAAATTTTTTGAGTGATTGTAGGGAATTAAGGGCCTGCTACCCCAGTAATGGGAAAGGCGTGATGTTATGTATGTATGTATGTATAAAATACCAGAAATACTCAGATGTACAATTAAAATGAATTTGCACCACATAATCTAAGCGTAACGGCCACAAAATATTTAAAAACTAGTAAAAAGTATCAAATAAGGTAGCTAGCAAGATCATAGAGAAGGGTACAGGAAGAATTTGTTTAAAATTCAACATTTAAACCGAAGTTAATAATATACGTCAATACACATCAGTTAGTTATCTGAACATTG
Source organism: Carabus problematicus (assembly GCA_963422195.1). Classification (NCBI taxonomy): domain Eukaryota; kingdom Metazoa; phylum Arthropoda; class Insecta; order Coleoptera; family Carabidae; genus Carabus; species Carabus problematicus. Next base: position 14,407,909 of record OY728581.1, on the reverse strand, counting down.
AAAAAATTGCATGTAATATTGCAATATTGACACCGGATATTGCTTACAATGTCTCGTAAAAAATGCAATTGCCGACAAACACATTACAGATGAGAACAAACATGTTATATAATAGACTTCCGCACTTGTATAATGCAAAATGTAATGTCCTAATATAATATCAAGCAACAACAAAACATACTGACATTACATGTAGAATATCTTTTGAAAAAACGACAATCTGTATTCTGATTGACCGAGCACAGGATGAGCTACATATTATAAAAGTAGTGGAGAACAAGCATATACACAGTTAATAGTGGTCGCAAGTCATTCGATAATAATAAAAATGAAATATTTCATAGTTCTGTTTACGTGTTCTCTACTTTCAATCACTCTCCAAAATAATGTAAGCCATGTGCTGGTATGTGTGACATGTGTAATTATTGTACTTTACATTTTTAGGCTGTTTACAGAATAAAAGTAAATCGAGCAGTATATCCCAGAATGAATAAAGAATATGCAGAGGGTAAAATTTGGATCACGAAGCCGAACAGATACACCAATGCGATAAACGGTGAATTCATTCTACGTAACATTCCACGGGACAGCAAAGTACTATGACACTGGTGAATTATAACACTTTCCCCAGTGTTTTTATAGTTGATAATTCCATTATAGGTGAGAATAAAGGTGTATGAATTCCTCAGCAATGAGTACAGACCATTCGCCATCAACCTGGAGCGAAGTATATGTAATTTCATGGTACTGGAGTACAAGATGGTGTTCTATCCAGACCTAGTCAAAACTGGATCCCATGCGCCCGAGCCGAGTTGTCCAGTGAAGCCGGTAATATCTGTAATTACTAGAGGTTCTTACAAAACACTTGTATAGGTGGTGTCCGGTAGCACCCGTGATCATTCTGTAAAGTTTCAACAGTTTCTTGTGACTACTTCCTCAGATATTGTGACTTATAGAGGAGAGCATGCTGGACTCATAGGTCCTCTTCTGTTAATATAGATGTGATAAATTTATACGAAACTATATTAATTATACGTGTGTATTGTTTACCAGGGGAATTACACAATCGTCAATTTCACACCAGATGACGCGAATTATCCCGCATCATTACCATTCCGTAATTACATTGTTAGGGGTTCGGGAATATTGAAATAAAAAGAGTTTGTGCTTATGATGAAATGATAAATATGTCTTTATTATAACGAAGCTGATGTACGACTAAACTATATATATACATTTTGCACAGTGCGCGTAGCATAGATAAAAGCAGTTTTTATCAGAACTATCCCACGGAGCTTCCCTGAGCGGAAAGTGTCCAACAAGCAAAAGTAAGAAAAAATTATATGACTAAAGTACACATATATGTTGGCTTAAAAATTAAATATATGTATTTAACGTAGTAAAAGTAGCGGATTACATAACACCTCCCTCCGGAAGATTGAAACGGTAGTTTCAATTGGAATGGCTGTCCCATGCGGAGGCAGATCGACGGCAAGAAATTCGTTGATGTGGATTGGCAGGTTGTTGGTCATGAAATTCTTCTATATCGTCTAATTGAAGAGATGGTCGTCGAGCTTCATTGTGAATATTAGTGATAATACAGATTTCTCTGCACTTTGTACAATTTTTGGGAAAATATTTTCTAATGAATCTGCAACATGGACAATTGCAACATTTGCAAATACAACATATAGTTATAAGTACAACAAATATAATACCGATAACGTAGTAAGAAGAATAGCGAGTAATGTGCTTAGCCAATATTATATCATCGAGATTTTCCGATAATTTATGTAATTGGTGCTGAGCATATTGCAATTCTTGCAATTTTAAATTAATTGGTTGAAGTGTGTCAAAATGTATAGTTTTTGAATTTTTGAAGTTTGCATTATCGCAACAATCTTCTTGAATTGAAATGATTGGAACTATATCAGTTATATTATACATATCCACAGTTTCTGTTAACAATTGGATATATGATATATAATCTTTACAATTTTTTTTCTAAATGTAAAATGTTCGTATCTTTCAATACAAATAATTGTACGTTTTTATTTTTACAATTTAAAGTTACTTCTTGACTTCTAGAAGTAGCTAATATCCAGTTGTTATTAGGTAGATTTTGCCATAAAAATATTTCTTGATTTACAATTTTGACATTAAAATTTTTTGGTATGTACTTAATATTATTTTGTAACAATAATAATTCACAATTATCTCTTTCATTTCGAGTAACAACACTTTTAACAGTACAAAGATATTCCTTAGGAAATATTTGTTTACAATTATCGTTAAATTTTTTATATTGAACCTAAGGTCTTCGATTCTTTGTAATTAACAAATATTCATAATCTGGTAATATGAGTTGATATTGATTTTCATCTATAGGTATAGGTAAAGGGTATAAGTGAAATATATCAAATGTAAGAATTTCGGTTAAAGGAATTATAATGATGAATATTAATTTAGATTCAGAATAATACACTTGTAATGTAGAAATTTCTAATAACGTATGTCCATTACTTGCTGTAAGAGGTATTGGAAATTCTCTTTCTGTAGGTGTTACGTGCCCAGATGGGACACGAACAATTGTCCTCGCCAGAGGGTGAGGTTGCCGGCCTCTCAGTGGAGACGGGGTGGTTCTTAATAAAAATATGGGCGCCACGCAATTTATCAGTACCTACACCTCGCCAAATTGCGATGGTGGACGGGACAAGAATGAAACAGTTCGGCAGCTGAAATCACAACGGAGGTGGGGGAAGGGTAAGACTTGAAAGAAACACGGCAATGATAATTAGAATTGAAAACTGAATTTATTAATAAGTAAGATTTAAGAAAAATAAGAAAGTTAATAAACAAGATGCTAAGTAATTAAAACAAGTAGTGGTTATTGAAATGAAACATAAGTAATAAGTAAATAAGTAAAATAAGTATAACGCAAACACTACCAACATGTAGCAGTTATAAGTAAATAAATACGTAAATTTAGCCAAATACAAATGGCAAGTTTAAATCATAAACATAAACGCGTGGATGTGCGAAAGTTGTCGACAAGCGCCGAATGTGCGTCGCGCACGCGCTCGGCCACGTCGTAGTACGTAGTACAAACAGTGGGGCCCTACGCTGATCAGTTTCGGTTCACAAAAACGGGTGGTGGGGGACCGAATGCGACACGGCACAAGCGCAAAGACAAAGTTGGAAAATTAAACAGAAGAAAAGCACGTGGCTCATCCACACGGGATTAAAACTAAATATTATCTAAACTTAAATACTAACAAAATAAATGAACGAAAGCGGCGGCTTTTACAAAAATAAGTATGCCCACTCAAACAGCGGACAGAACTGGGCGAAATATAGAAATAAATAGACTAGAAATCAAACGTGGCGTCGATAGTTCATAAATGAACAGATAATTACGTCGGTAGAAGAGGGGTAGGGGCTAAACACGAAGAACACTGGAAAAATAGTAACAAACAAACTAGCACTTAGCTCTCCCTCGTGACGCTGGTTCTGCCGGGACGGTAAGGTGTCCAACTCGTCCTCGAAACGGCTCACTGACGGTCCGAAGCCTCGGGAGGAATTGAAAACGTCCTCACGTGGCTCAATCAGAAGGTCCTGACGTCCTGTGCCAACACGTGGTCAGGGTTGTCCGCAGTGCACAGATCCCCAAAATGGGTGGCCCGCCGGAAAAATACACTCAATCTCCGTACGGAGGAAAATGGAAACTATAATCCCCGTAAAAGGGTAAATCACAAAAACTATCTGTGATAAGGAAATATTCCAAAATCCGAACTACACATCGGTCAACGCCCTTGCGTGCGATTCACTTGAAGGTCAGAACTCGACTTCTCTTTTTGAACAAAAGAATAGAATATCAAAAACCAGAAACGACGCCCTTCAGCTCGTTCATAAAGAGAGAACATTTGGTTAAGTAAGAAAGAAGAGGAAAGATAGATACAAATTCGCGCCAAAACTATGACCTAGTCAAAGGTGATGATAAGGAACGTTTACACGAAAGAACGGAAGAATAATCTGAAATACGGGACAAAATATGGGTCAGCTAAAAATTAATGACATAAATTGAACAACTAAATGAGAATAAACTTTACAAATGCTTCGAATAAAATTACTCGTGACAATATAAAACAATAAATAAAATACTTTACGCTAGTGACTAGGTGTAAACCGGTCTGTCATTAAACTATCATAATTGAACAAGCTAGTCAAACTTCATAGTATTGTCACATTAACGTGTTGCGCTAACCTTATTATATGGAATTGAAAAACATATATGCTGAATTAAATTAAACTGTAAGTAGAATGAAAATTATGAAAATGTGACTCTAAATTATTTATAAATACTTCTAGATAATCAAAGGGATCGGAACTAAACAAAATGTATTTCAGATTAATAACAAAAGGCGAAAATGACACATACGAACAATAACAAGAACACAAAACGTCAAAAAGAATACAAAACACAAGAGTGACAAAATAATCGTAACATAGGCAAAGAATGAAGTATTTCTTTTAAATTTGCAATGAGTTTTGATGGTTTTAACACTTGTGGATGATATATATTCTATTTTGCAAAAAGGATTGAATTTAACAATGTATTTACTTGCTCGAGAGTGATTAATATGTCTAGGTTTAATTTTGAAATGATTTCTGTAAAGAATTAATCCGCAATGAAAGGTTTTAATCTATTTAGATGTACTTTGATCTTCTTCTTATTTTTTAATATAACAGCGTTTGTTTTAGTTAATTCAAGGATTTTATAAGGACCTGTATACAAAGGAGATAGTTTTTTATTCAATTTTGCTTGTTCATTGGTTAATAATACCATTTGGTTAATATGGAATTTATATTCTTTTGTTTGTTTGTCATAATTGTCTTTACTTTTTATTTTAGATTGGTTTATATTATTTTTAGCAATATTATTAATATGTGCTAATTTTTCCTTTAAATTAATAAGGTAATCATCGTAATTATATTTTATTGATTGATTTATATTTGGAAGTGCAATTTTATTTGAAAATAGTAATTCATATGGTTGAAATTGAGTGACTGAATGAACATTAGAATTATATGCAAGAGTAGCTAATGAGAGATACTGATCCCAATCGTTTTGATTTTGATTTATGTAATGTTTTAAATATTCTTTAAGTGTGGAATGTGATCTTTCCAGCATCCCATTAGTTTGTGGATGATATGCTGTGGTAAATTTTTTATTTATCTTTAATAATTTATTAAGATTTTTGAATAATTCCGATTGAAATTCTGTTCCTTGATCGGTAAGAATTGATTTTGGAAATCCAAATAAAGAAATATATCTTAAAAATTCAGATGCTACGTTTTCTGAAGTATGATTTTGCAAAGGTTGTGCATATAAATACTTGGTTAAATCGTCCTGTATTGTCAATATATATTTATTTTCCTTTTCTGTAATAGGTAACGGACCTACTATACTCTAGAGATATGCGCTCAAAAGGTTTAGAACTAGTAGTTGTTATTTCCATAGGTTGTTTCCGTTTTTGTCGATCACATTTGTTTTTCTGACATTCTTCGCAGGATTTTACATATTGCTTAATTATTTTTGACATGTTTGGAAAAGTGTAATTTAATTGAATTCGTTTTAAAGTTTTATGAAATCCGGGATGTCCTGCTAATGGTGAATTGTGATTTTCGTGTAAAATTTTATTAATTTCTTCTGTAGTTTCTAATATTGTTTTATTCAGATATAGACAAATTTTATATTTTGATTTGGCGAAAAGATACTGAAGCATTTGTTTGATATAAGTTAAATTGAGATTATTATAAGGATCATTAGGTATTGATATAGAAAATGTAGTAATTTGACTCAATTTTAAAATGTGTTTTAAATGTTCTAATAGGGTGTAAAATTCAATATAAGATATTTTATCATAAGAATTGGTTTTATAAGGTAATATGAGATAATCATCGATCCAATAAATTTGGTCTAATTCTAGATTTCTAGGAAGTTTTTCTTTTACGTTTTCGTTATTGATTAAAGTAAATGTTTCTGTAGTATAAAAACATGGTAAAAATGCAATTTTAAGTTCTTCTGAATTGGATAAATGATCGTATAACACGGGTATATTTTTATTTAACTGATCAGAGTTTAAAGATTGTAAAAATTTATTAAATTTGTTACTTGAAGTAAGCGTATTAATTTGAATTCGCGAAAGTGCATCTGCGTTTGAATTGATTTTTCCTGGTTTGTATATAATTTCGTAATTATATTCTTCTAATAATAAACGCCAACGCAATAGTTTTGCACTAGGATTTTTACACGTTTTCAGCCATGTTAAGGGTCTGTGATCGGTTACGATTTTGAATTTAGTGCCATAAAGATATGGACGATATTGATTGATTGCCCAAATTATAGCTAAGAGTTCTTTTTCGGTGGTAGAATATTTTTGTTCAGTAGTATTTAATGTTCGCGATGCAAATGAAATAGGCAAATCTTTATTAATTTCGCCTTGTGATAAAACAGCGCCTATTGCGAAATTGCTTGCATCTGTCGTTAACACAAATTCTTTTGAAAAGTCTGGATATTGTAATATTAATTTATTGGTTAAATAATTTTTCAATAAATTAAATGAATTTTGTTGTTCTTCTTCCCATAAAAATGCATTGTTTTTATGCAATAGAATAGTTAAAGGTTTCGAAAGTTTTGAAAAATCTTTTTTACACGTCCGGGAGTAGAAGTCGGTTTCTATGGCGTCAAACGCGGGACAGAAATGAAGCATTTACTCCCTAGGGACGAAAACACTTTTCGGAAGGGAGTTTTTATTATAACAAAGGTTTTCGTAAATAAATGTCTGTTGTCATGGCACGCGTTGCATGGAAACATTTCCAAAGGCTTCTAAATATTACAATTTCGCTCCGATTTATTATAATTCATTATTTATGAAATTAAGTGTTTGTACTCCCGAACGTGGAAAAAATAGTATACACACCTCGGGAGAGACCACCATTTTTCCCTCGATGTATTTGTAGCCCTCTGGCTTCGCCCTCGGGCTTCAAACTACACCTCAGGAAAAAGAAGTGGTTTCTCTCCCTTGGTGTATAATGTACTATTATGAATTTTCGATAATATCCAATAAGACCTAAAAATGATTTGATTTCAGTGGGAGTTATTGGAATAGGAAAATTTTGAATTACTTTTATTTTGTCTGGATTTGGTTTTACACAATTTGATGTTATAATATGACCTAAATATGTGACTTCTTTTCTTAAAAATTCACATTTATCTGGTTGAAGTTTTAGATTATGTTGTCGCAATTGATCAAAGATTGATTTTAATTTGATTTCGTGATCTTGTAAATTTGAAGCATATATTACTATATCATCGAGATATGTAAAACAATGTAAACCCTGTAGACCGGTTAAAGCTAAATTCATAAGACGAGAAAATGTTGCAGGTGCATTTTTCAGACCAAAGGGCATTCTAGTGAACTCAAAATGACCTTGTGGAGAATTAAAAGCTGTTTTTGAAATATCAGATTCTTTTATAGGTACTTGATGAAAACCTGACGCTAAATCCAAAGTAGTAAAATATTGTGACTGACCTATCTGATCTAAAATTTCTTCGATATTTGGAACAGGATAAGCATCACCAATTGTAATTTCGTTTAACTTTCTATAATCGACTACCACGCGCCATTTTGTTTTTCCGGACGCATCGATTTTTTTCGGCACGACCCATAAAGGAGCGGACCATGGAAATAATGGTGGACGAATTATTTGTGAATCTAACATGTTTTTGATTTGATTTTGTACCTCTTGTTTATGAATTTCTGGAAATCGATAAGTTTTGGTATTTATTGGTTTGTTTGAAGAAGTAGTGATTTCATGTGATATTAAATTAGTAATAGATAGTTTATCATTGGGTAATTTAAATATGTCATTGTATTCGTGACAAATTGAAGTTAATGATTTTCTTTCTTCACAATTGAGATGATCAATACGTAAATTTTGATCAAGAATTTTTAATCGATCCGAATCTTGTGTGTTCTCATTATTAGGAATATTTAGAGTGTATATTTCCTGAGGTAAAGGATCTAATTTTATTAAAGATAGTGTATATGTATAATCGTGAGATGTTGTATTTAAGATAGAAGCTACACATTGTTTATTTCGAACTTGAACGATAGCTTTCGAGGGATAAATACCTTTAGGTACTTCAATATTTGGAATGATACCTTCCATTATTTCTGGATTTACAACTTGAAATGGTACATAAACTTCAGTTCTTGCTTTGATAAGGTAAGTTGATTTTATTTTAGGTGATTTTGAATAATTATATATTGGTATCAATGAATTAAGTAATTGTACTTGTTCTTTTTGATATGAAATTATCGGTTCGGTTTTCTTTAAGAAATCATTGCCTATGAGGCCGTCATATGATAGATTTATGTGATTTGGTATGACTTGAAATTCGTGTTCGATTGTTTGGGAATTGATTTGGAATTTGAGAGTACACGTGCCTAGTGTATTAGTAACAGATGTTGAATTGATTCCATTGAATTGGATTTGATATTGTAAATTAATTTGAGTTTGTTAATTAAGAGAATTATGTTTTATTAATGAAATATTAGAACCTGTGTCTAATAAAAATGTTTTGATTTGGTTTTTATTTGGATTTGAGATGATTTTTAATTGCAAATAACGAGCTTGTTCTTGACTTTGTTTATTGATATCAGCAATTTGAGTTGCATTTGATTTAGATGCATTGATATCTGAAATTTGAGTTAGATTTGATTTAGATGAATTTATATCTGCAATTTGAGTTAGATTTGATTTGGTTGATTTTACAGAATTAATACCAGATTCGCTATTTAATTCTCCTCGAGACTGGCATCCATCGAGGATTGTACAGCGTTTAAAGAATTGATTTTTTGTGTTGATTTTTGTTTATTTTTATTATTAAATTCCCGTTTTCGACATTCATTGATTAAATGTCCAAATTTTTTACAATATCGACATTGTTTGATTTCGTTTTGATTTTGCGTAGAATTTGCTGATGATGAAGATTGAGTTTCATTGACGTGATGAACATGAGTTTTATTTTTATTTTTAAAACAATCTTTAGTAAAGTGTGTATTGTTATTACAAGTTGAGCAATGTTTTTGAACAATTTTATTATTTTTAATCCCATTGTAATTTTGCATACGTAAAGCAGATTCTTCAGCCATTGCAATGGTTATGGCTTCATTTAAATTTTCTGGATTTGTAGTACGAAGGCGATCAGAGATTTTTGGATGTGTAAAGTGAATAAAACGATTAAGAGCAATTTCATTCATTAAACATAATTTTCCTTCTAAAAGATTTTGTTGTTCAGTATTTTGTTCAATACTTGTAGATGTTCTTTTTATTAAAGTTTCTAATCTTTGCACAAAATTTGAGATTGATTCACTGTGTTTTTGTGAAATATTTGTTAGTTCATTGAGTAATTGAGAATGATGTTTTTTATCTTGATAAAGTAATTTAAGATATACTTTTAATTGTCTCCAATTTTCGAATTTTCTATTACAAATAGCTGCTTTTGCATTACCTTTGATTTGTGAAATCATATATTTTAACAAAATTGGTCTTTGATTGTCGGTAGCAAGAGATATTGCTAAATTTGAGTCGTGAATGACAGTGATTAATTCCTCGCGTTTACCATCAAACTCGGGAATGAATTTAAATAAATCGGACAGATTTACACTTGTTGAATTAACTTCGTTGGATGATTCTGGCATTTCGTATTTAAGATATTAGGATATTAGACAGGATTATAATTTTTTTTAAATTATTTTAAACAAAGAATCGTAGAGAAATATGTGCAATACTTACAAAAATATTGACAGTAGCATATTGAAGAACACTGTGAGATGATTTTGATGACGAAGTAGTTGAGATTTCGGAGAAATTGATGACGTAGTTGATAATGGATACTCGTTCGTTCAGCTTGTTTGATGAAGAATCACAACACACGATGATTGCAATCTTCGTATGATGTTGATATTTTCTATTTAACTTTTGATGTAGAATCACAACACACGATGATTGATATCTTCGGTTGATGTTGATATTTTCTATTCTCAATTCTCACTTGTGATAAAGAATTACAACACGCGATGATTGAAATCTTCGGCTGATGTTGATATTTTCAATTATCTATTCTCACTTCTGACACCACTTGTTAGGGGTTCGGGAATATTGAAATAAAAAGAGTTTGTGCTTATGATGAAATGATAAATATGTATGTCTTTATTATAACGAAGCTGATGTACGACTAAACTATATATATACATTTTGCACAGTGCGCGTAGCATAGATAAAAGCAGTTTTTATCAGAACTATCCCACGGAGCTTCCCTGAGCGGAAAGTGTCCAACAAGCAAAAGTAAGAAAAAATTATATGACTAAAGTACACATATATGTTGGCTTAAAAATTAAATATATGTATTTAACGTAGTAAAAGTAGCGGATTACATAACACCTCCCTCCGGAAGATTGAAACGGTAGTTTCAATTGGAATGGCTGTCCCATGCGGAGGCAGATCGACGGCAATAACCGATTGATAATAATATCCGAAAAACACAAAATATTATTAATTAATTTAAAATACATATTTAACAGTAAATAAAGAATGAAATTAACTAAAAAATTTAAAATAAATATAACATTTTTGCATTTAAATTTGAAAATGTGTAGAAATGTACAGAAATTTAAATGAAAGAAGTCCCATGAAGGTTATCTGTATCATATACGAATTAACGTATAGTTATATATCTATATCTCTCATATCAATTGTCAAACAGCACGCGCGACAAGGATGGATATAACGCGTTTGTCTTTAGAATGTCCGAACAATACTACGACAAGCAAAACAAAATGAGCCTCGTTGTACTCGATACCACGACCTTCTCGATTATACTACGGCCAGTAAATAGGCCCAGTTTCAGCGTTACGCCGCTGTCGCTGCCAGTTGCACGAAACAATTGAACAAAATACGATTTTGACGGTTGTCAATCAACAAACAATATTCATTCTAATAACGAATATTGAGATATTTTGCATATAAGTAATGCATAAATTGTGGTTTTTGTGTTATTTGGCCTTAATTCAGTTTGTGCTATTAGTTTTTATTATTAGTATTATTAATTTGACACTCTTATATTAATTATTCCGTGTTTTAATTTCTAAGTGTAGGTTTTTGTGGTATAATAGTGCAGTGTGTTATCGTCATGTAGAGAAAGTGCTGTGTACCGTTTTGTAATCAACGAGGAAAATACTCACTCGACGAATTCCCGTCCAATATTAATATGTAACACAAATGGCTTAAATATTTAACATTTGTCGAAGATATTATTAACTCACCAACAGTAACAAATTCATTGGTTTTTTTTTAACAAAATACACTGCCGTTTTTGTGCTATGTAAAATATAACGAATATTTGCATCAATATTGTAGTAATAAAAAAAAATACTCCAACTCTGTAACATAAATTCTGTAGCGATGCTAGTGGTGACCACTAAAAGAAAGATATTTTTATAAAAATACTGCTATCTAAAATAAAAAACATAATGAAATTTATTTATTAATTCTTTATTTGTTCTCTTACGCTTCCGAATAATGTTAATTTTTCTTTTTAATTTACGCCTTTCGTGTCTTGTAATTAGCACTCAAATCTGTCAAACCATAGAACTGATCATTTCAAATAAATGGTTTATTCACAAATGTATGTTTGACACTTCTTTATCACGTTATTAATATAATTATGTACAGTAATATTTAGTTTTACAGTCGTAATAAATAAATTTTTCGTACAAAAACATTTCTTAATTTTATCTGTCATTTTTGACAATCAGACCAGAGCGTACGCTTTTAGATTAACCAATCAACGTGCGGTACATGATGTACAACTCTCAGCGCCATAACTTTGCGATCCGCCGCAGCTGTCATCACAAAAAATCTATTGTTCTTTCGTCGTATTTACAGGCCGTAGAGTGTACACAACTGTCACTCAATCGAGAAGGTCGTGCTCGATACTATTGCAATAACGTACGTTTATTTCTTATTCCCTACACTACTAGCTGTCGCATAGGCGTGCAGCGTCATTTTGCTGCATTTTCTGTCAATTTGTCTTATTTACCACTAATTAACACCAGTATTATGCACTAACACAAACACAGTTATATTAAATCACTTTTATTGCAACCACTGATATTATATCATTATCTAAATCGTTGTTGTAATTCAAAATGTGAGACACAAATGATTAACGTAATGAACTGTCAAAACATCGTATTTTTGTTATTACCGGTGCTAAGCCGACTATTCACCGAAAACTTTATATCTGGTATATACTAATGCATGCATTGTTCTTCTTTTGTTTATATCTCTCCGTCATCTGCTAACCCCCTACTGTTTCATTTGTGACAATCACATGTTTACATACAGACACAGCAATACTTGATCCTTACATAATTTCCCAATGTTAATTTTCCTATGAGAATAAAATATTAACAATATTGTACGCGGTAATTATGCGTAAGTACTACAGTGCTCAGTGGTCGTTAGTCTCTTCTTTTTCGTTGCGGTAGCATAGTTGAGAAATACACACGAATTAAAATGTTTCGTCATCTCGAACCATAACCATATATTACGTACAACAAAATAATGGATTGTTTTAGATTATTTTTATAGTATTGTTTTCCAGAGCTAACTAATACTCAAAATAATTTTCGTTTTTCTTTGTTTTAACCTGCCCACTACTTCAACTAAATGTACTTCAAGTACATACGGTACTTTCAGTAAAATACTTCAAGTAATTTCAAGGATCGGCACTTTACGTGCTTTATCAAGTACTGTTGTATAATAATTGGTACTTGTTTGCAGTATTTTAAGTACCACAAAATAATTCAAGTAGAAGAGAAGAACCTGGGTCCTATCACTTGCCACTGCTTCGAATCCCGGCGATGGACATTAATTTTCTTATTCAGATGAGATTCTTCGTTTCAATATCTAGTTTACCTCTTAAATGGAGGCAGTTCGCCAAATAATCTTTCATGTTAAATATAATGGATTATATTAATTTTATTATGTGACCTGTACGTAAGCAGTTGTTAGTCATTTGTTTTATATACTGGTTCTGATGATGATCGAAAACAATGTTCGAGTCATCAATATTTAAAATAAAATTTATTAATTCTACTATCATTGGATTTCTGACAACCTAGAACGAGAAAACACTTATGATTTTATTCCGCAAAGAGCTATACTCATTTCTACTTTATTAATTGGTCATGCAATACAAATTTATATTTTGAACATATTTAAGATAACGGCTAATCTATATTTGTTATAAACATATTTTTTTAGTTTGTAAACATAAACATATTTTATATGAATTAAACGCTAATTATCTAGATTCTAGAACTTGAAGTGTTAAGTAAAGCATTTAAATAAATTAACACAGTTCTGGATTTCGAACCTTATTATTTATTTTCTAAATAAAGAAGATGAAAGTCCAGAATTGTAATAATTTATTTAAACAAATACTTTCTAAATCAAAGTAAAGTACTTTATGTACTAAATAAAGTACTTAAAGTGTAACTTTATAACTCTAGCTGTACTTCAAGTATTAAAGGATTAGTTTAAGTGTAATATAAAGTCTTGTATGCACCACGGGTGTTACTAGATGATTATGCCATCGGGCGACATCATTCCCTCGGGCCAAAGGCCAGCGCGCTGGAACATCGTCACCCTCCTTGCATAATTATCGTCATAACTCCCTTGGTACTGTAACAAGACGGGATCCCACCGACTGGGCTAATTGTAACAAAAGATACTAGGTATGGGATAACAAAATAAAAACCGACTGCGCCACTAATTTATTGTATGGAAATTAGACTTCAGTTTAAGAAAAGTGTATTTAACAATATTACCGAAATAAACAATAAAACAAAAGACAGTGATGAAAATACAAGTTGTGATAACGCGAGGTAGTCCAGAGACGACCTAGTTACCACCGCGAAGACAGAGAAGCGAATGTGCAGAGTTGCATGCTCTTTAAGAGTGCACACGCGTGGGAGGAGGGTTAACTACCCTTAGGAATGTGTGCCAGGCCAAAAGCAGAATTCTTCGAAACGCCGCATATGGTAAATCTTAAACCCGGCCAGTAACAAAGAAGGGTCTGCTAAAAGTACAGCCTTATGCAAAAGAATCATTTAATGTGTACCATGTGTGACGAGCTGCTTGTGACTTGTTACACTAGTGAATACTTTTGAATGAAAGGTAAATTAAACAAATTTTATAAATCTATAACGCTTTGTTGCACATGGCACGACGTTTTAATTAATATATAATAGATGCACGATATAAGAAATTTAAAAAAATCAAATATGTACGTATAGCAACCTCTGGATATAAGAAAGTTTTGGTTGTGTTTGCTTTGAGAAAGAGTTTTCGTACATCGAAATTAACCAAATATGTATAACTATTACACAGCTAATTACATATATCATAAATTATTATTATACGTTTCTTATAAAGAGCAGTATTTGTAAAGGTACATATTATGTACAATACGGTATATAATAATATAAATAAAACATTTATGTTTAGATGAGCGGAAAACGTGAAAGTTCGGAAAATTGGTCAAAAGAAAAAAAGAACTATTTAATTGAGCTGGTCAGAGAAAGGAAAGTAATTGAGAACAATTTGAATGATATAGGCATTATAAGGGAAAGGAAAAAAGCATGGATGGAAATTGAACGTCTACTGAAGGTTAGTGGATATGAGAGGAGTGGAACAAGAATAAAAGAACACTGGAGAAGAATGATAGGTACAGCAAAGACCAGTGTATCCAAATTCAAACGTGCTGCAAAACACACTAGTGGTCAAGGGCGGATCCAGAAAAAGTTCAAGGAGGGGCCATAGAAATAAAAAAGAATTAATGTTCCATTTTTATAATACAAATTTATTTATAATTGCCCGGCTGTGCTCGGGGTTTTAATCTTTTTATTATACATAATAGTGTATCCGTACTATCGACTATCGCCTATAACTTTGGGAGCAAATAATGCACAATATTTACAATAAACTCCCTTCATTGATTCAGAATAAGCTAACCAGGGATATTTATCTAAATGACTTTGATTTAAATATCTTTTACAAACTGGTTTCTCTATGAGCTCCTTTTTTCTATTATCGCTAAAAATCCTTTGTTTACCAGCGTATACACGAACCTATGTCATCAATGTCATTTCACTCATTAAATGCGGAAGTCGAAGGAATGCTTACGGTTTCTGCTTGTGAAATAACAGATTTTTCATTCCTTGTCGATTTTTCCACTGTATCAACTTTTTTAATACTGGAGCTGTATTTGATTCTGATTTTATAAAGAAATCTAAAGTTTTCTGTCGTTTGTTAGAAGGTGACGCCATTCTATGACAAATTAAATGAAATATTCATTATAAATCTGATAAGTACCTATGTACATTTAAAATTTTATAGATAATAACCTGTTCGGTTTTATTGCTGTTCTATCAATTGTAACCCACAAAGATCAAAGATCACGTATAGCGATTTTTTATCTTCGTTCTATTATACGGAGAGAGCAATAATAACTGATGCGTGCCGCTCTATTGCAATTGTCAAGTTGCCGCTTCACTATAGTAGTAACTATAGTGGCCATAGTAACGATTTGAAACAAACACAATACATAGGCGTGCCTACGACCTAGGTTTATACCGGCCTGTGACATATAATACTTTTATAATAAAAATAATTTAGATCAGTTAAAGTTGGAAATAATTTTATACCATGAAAGGAAAATATTTTTTTTACACGTCCGGGAGTAGAAGTCGGTTTCTATGGCGTCAAACGCGGGACAGAAATGAAGCATTTACTCCCTAGGGACGAAAACACTTTTCATAAGGGAGTTTTTATTATAACAAAGGTTTTTGTAAATAAATGTATGTTGTCATGGTACGCGTTGCATGGAAACATTTCCAAAGGCTTCTAAATATTGCAATTTCGGTCCGATTTATTATAATTCATTATTTATGAAATTAAGTTTTTCTACTCCCGAACGTGGAAAAAATAGTATATACACCACGGGAGAGACCACCATTTTTCCCTCGATGTATTTGTAGCCCGAGGGCGAAGCCAGAGGGCTTCAAACTACACCTCAGGAAAAAGAAGTGGTTTCTCTCCCTTGGTGAATAATGTACTATTATTTTTATGTATTTAGAATATTATAACATTATTTATGAGATCAGCACATTTCCAAGTCACCCAAGAAGTAGTACTGTAGGGTAGTTCTGTATAAATTGTTCATGGCAACATTGAATAGAATACTCCCATTCGTTTTCATTACGAACGCCAGAACGAAAATTGGCTTCTAAAATAAACTTATCGTGTCTTCACCAAACATTGTAACCTAAAATATTCATAAAAATATTGTTTAGAAATACAAGAAAATATTACTTAATTATATAGGTACTTACGTTATTATTAAACAAAGATAAAGATATTAGTCTTAAAAAAGACTGATTATACAAGAAAATATGAAAAAAGTAAAACACAATCACAAAAAAATAATTGCTACTCGAGCATTGGAAAAGGCGTGTATTTATGTATGTTAATTAAATTAAAATTATATATGTCACATTATTTCTTGTATCCTGCATTTCAGCAATACAATATTTACTTCGGTTACATAGCCACTTGAACCGCCATAAATTTATAGCAATAAACTATTTCATTCATCTTAGTACTTACAATTACCGAAGCAGGTAGTCCAACTGAGTACAATGAATTTCTATAGAGAAACTTGTTACTTTTTGCAGGGAATGTACACAAGCTATACGTTTCTTGGTTAGTGCTACTCTTACCAATGGTGTGTTCTATTACTCAAAAACGAACGTATATTTGGTTGTATCAGACGAAGAATTTTTCGTCGTTCTGAGGCTCTCGGTATGGAATCACCTTAAAGTAAGAGCTTTACGTGTTTTCTTCGAAATTGCGGAACTCATAATTGTACTTTATTAACACATTAAATGCAGTGAACAGGGGCGGACAGGCAAACGCGGGATAATTTTTTTTTCACACAATTAACCACATATACACAAGAACCGCAAGAACTGTTACGGCGACCCTACATATGCGAAGTTGAAAGATTTCGAGGAATCCTCTGATTATGTGCTAAAATGCCGTTTTAAGTTCGTTATAACCAAAAACTTTTGCGATTATAACAAAAATTAAGGTTCGTTATATCCGAAAGATCGTTATAAACGGGTTTTATATTTGCGAAAAAAATTACACAAGTTTAATGATACTTTAGTTGGTACCTTATAGATTGGTTCGTTATACCCGAAAGTTCTTTATAAGCGAAGTTTACTGTATATCGCAATCGAAATTTTACATGATTCCTATACATTCTTTAAACTATGTATAAAAAAAGTGTACTAAAATTTAATAAAAATAGTAACACACCATATATCAAATATATTGATCGTATTGAGCAAATATATTATTATTATTATTATAAAAAAGTAAATAGTACGCCATTGTAAAAACCATCAAATACACTTTTTAAAGGAAAACTACGTTAGTAATCAGAACGGGTTGTACATTAATATTTAACTAAAATGATTTGCATCGAGATTAATAATTTGTACGAATACATAAGTTACATGATAATAAATAAATAGCAGTTAACCTATGTATATTTTTACGAATAAATAAGAATTATGCCATTGTAATAGTATGATTTTATTAATGCAATATGTTCACCATATTACAGCTTACATTTCATTAAAACCGCATGTTGATATCCAGTATTGTACAAATGTTATAAATATTTGTCTTCTTTTAACTGAAATTCAAGATAAGAACATATCACATTCATATATACTGTGCAACAATGCCCATTTTTTTGTAAGGATTGAAAATAAGTTCTAAAATAGTTTTCAATGATAGTTAAACGTTGCAGAACATAAAGTGAATACTGAAAACTTCACTAGAAATACAATTATTACATTACACATATTAGTAAACACAATGATAGTTAAGTACATATAAGACGTTTTTTGTTATTGCTATTTTAAGGAATTTGGTACAAATAAAATTATTTTAAACGGTCAGATAGGTACATGAGCCTCTTTAAAATGTGTATTAAATACTTTTATCGTATTATATTAATATATTTTGAACATTACTTTTAATTTGATTTAATTTCGTCTTTCTGATCACCTTGTTATCCGGCAATCGAATAAATACTTATGAATAACGGGATAACTGCACTACGATGGGGACAAGTGAGACAACGGTAACATAGCAATGTGGTGGGAGGTACATGGGAACAAATGAGACTGGGAACAAATAAGAATGGGAACAAGTGAGATTTTATATTTTTCAGCATGGGAACAAGTGAGACTGGGAACAAATGAGAATGGGAACAAGTGAGACAATCGTGACTTATAAAAGTGGTGGGAGGTGCATGGGATCAAATGAGAATGGGAACAAATGAGAATGGGAACAGTGAGACGGGGAACAAATGAGAATGGGAACACGTGAGACGCTTCGGACAAAGCGTACCAAGGTCCAGAGACGGCTTCGCCCCGCAGCCATTACGGGATTAAAGGTAAGTGACCGCCTTATTTTCGGCCATTCACAGAGCTACTCTCCCCACCCGTTCAAAATCATTACAGTCCACTTTCATCGAAACCAAATTTGTAAAAGTATTTGTAAAAGATAGGCGGGTTACCATTTGTCAAATTCGTGACGACGACCCTGTGAAATTAAATGCAACACAGAATGTCACAAACTATTTATTCACTTTATTTATTACAAATAGTATTAATTTGTAGAAAATCACATCATATTACAAATACTTATATATTCTATATTTGTTCATCAGTTCTTCAATCGTTTCTTCAGAGAAATTGTACCTCATTTTAAATGCTACATCATCAACATATAATCCCAATGACTTATTCCTGGTTCTATATAGATCGGATGTGGCAACATACGAACAATAATATATAAATCTTCATCTGATGATGTCGATGACGAAAAAAATAATCTAGATCTAGATGGATCTTGTTCAGTAGACATTTTCAGATAAATTGTCACAATCAGAATATAGTACAGTCGCGATTTATTGAACTAATTTCGGCCAGGCCTGTTAACTCTTTAGGGATGTTTACAATTTCGGGGTTCTGGTGTCACTCAGATATTTTGATAAACAACTTTTATTCTAGGTACTTAAATCAACAAAATTATGTATGTATATGTAAAATAATAAAAGAGAAGGAAAAATATTGAATCAAAAATGGTTGGAATAAATGACTATAGTTCAAGGTGATGTGAACTGTTTATTTCAAAACTTAATCATAAAGATGATAACAGATATGCGACGTTTCGCCCATATGGTTCTTGGTTATTTTCAAGCAAAGAACAAAATTCTAGTTCAAACAAACAAACAAAATCTCTTGAGAATTATACTCAAAACGTACAAAAATATTTTAAAATTTAATTTTCTAATTCATTTTACACGTCATAAATAAATGGAAATATTAACGTTACAATATCATGCAATTATTTGTAATTTTGTTTAATTTCTATGACTATTCTTATAAAGTATATGAAAGTTTTCATGAAAATTTTAAATTTGATTTTCTGTTATGAAATATTAAAAATTAAATCTGATTGCCAACTTACAATTAGATGCAGAATTAAATTCTCTACAACATTTACTTACACGGTTTATTCGTTAGATCACTATAAAGCAATAACAAATGTAATAGGATTATTCATTAGGGTAGTGTGGGGGCAATGAGAAATATGTAAAACGTTTATGCGTTAGGGCAGACAACTTGCAATGCACATGTGGAATGTTGGTCACAGAACACAATTTCAACTAAAAATTAAAATTGTTTGAAATATCTTGCAGCTATTTGACATTGGTATACAGTGCACGCCGCTTAATGTGATCACATGATAATAATAAACGAAAAAATATAAACACAAAATTTTATTAATTAATTAAAAATACATATGTGAATCAGTAATAAACAGTAAATAAATTATGAAATGAACTAAAAAATCATAACAATTTTTAATTATGCTGCTGCATTCCGCTGACTCATTTTCGGCAACTTATCATACTGTTCTAAAATGTTAATGTTTTCTTTTAAGTTAAGATCACGTCTCTTTTTTACGTCAGCCATTGCAAACGGTTAGAATTAAAGTGAATTTGGTTTAGTAGTTAAGACCATACAAACGCATTGTCTAAGTAAATGTATTCACACTTGTTTTAAATTTGTTATTTTATTTGCGACCTAGGCACCTAGGATTTTGAAAGTGTATCTAGATAAATAATAATTTGTGATATATTCAGACTTAGATATACGTCGATGAGCTGCAGGCATGGATGTCCGTATCCTTTCCTAGTTATTTTAAATAATAGTAATTTATAGAGTACAGAATTAATATATAGACCTTAATAAATGGCCTTGAACCATTCACAGCACGAAAAGTAAGATTCAAATAGTAGGGGATATATTAATGTAAATTTAATTTAAATTTTGTTTATATTTTAGAATCAATTGGTTACTTTTACAGGCTTTTATTTAGTCTGTTTATCTGCTGCCTGTCTGAAATCTTCAGATTCAATTTTGATCCACTTATACATGTCTAACCGACTTGAAACTATGAACACAGACGTCGTAGCACCGATGACAGTACAATATACATATTTATGAATCCTTTTTCTTAAACGCAATAGTAAAGCCAAAAAATTCATTTATAGGTTGCGGAATGCAGGATGGAATAAATGAAAGTATGTCTGTGTTATGATATTCTGGCCAATATACTTAATACACACTTTTAAGATGTTTCTTTTTAAAAGTTTTAGCAAAAATCTTAAGTGCTCCAAATAAGATGATTTTTCAAGACATCAACCCATATTTATTTTTTTACAAGTTCAGCCTATAATCAACGGCTATAATAAATATAAGCGATATAACCCAGTGGTAAATTCAAAAAAATTATTATTTTTTTGTTAATTTTACGTATTTGTTCATAAATTTTCTATTTATTCTCATTTTATATTAGCCATCGGTTTTGTCTCTGATTGGGTATTTCTTCTGGCTAAGACATGCTATATATGTTGTAAAATGAATAAGACCATTTGAAGCATTGTATTATATTGTATTTTAGCTCCCTAAAGACGAATTTCTGAAAATTCCTAGGTTGGGCCAATTGAAATGACAAGGGGCTCGTTTTCCTTATAATACTGTGTATAAATAAATATACTCGTCTTTACTTGCATATGTGGCCCGTAAATAAAGTTTTTTGTGTTGTCGATCATTATTACGTTGCAATAATTAACAGTAATAAAATCAATAAAAAAATAATTTTTAAAAATAAGATTTTATTAAATTGCACTGAAAAGAAAAAGCCAATAAATAAAAGCGTGGGGCGTAAATGTTCATATAAATTGGACAGTACAACATTTACGCCCCACGCTTTTATTTATTGGCTTTTTCTTTTTAGTGCAATTTAATAAAAGCATATTTTTAAAAATTATTTTTTTATTGATTTTATTTTATTCTTTTTAGTCTGTGGTAAGTGTATAATCGGATTAAAATTGAAGTTGATTTACTGTTTTGATATTCGGCAAATAGATACATTTTCAATAAATGTGAAAATGACGAAATGTTCTTAAATTAGTCGATAAGTTTATTTTCGCTTACCATTTTTAACGCATCGAAGATCGGAATATTTTATGGACTGGCCCTGTGCTTTGTTAATGGTCATAGCAAAGCAATCTTATTACATCGCAGAACTTCACACATTCTTTGCAATGAGATAAGGAATTACACTAATTAATACTAATGTTATACACTGACATAAACAGTTATAATTATAATAAATCACTTTTATTGTAACCAATTTTATTTTATTAATATATAAATCGTTGTTGCACATTCCAAATGCGAGACACAACTGTCAAAAAAACGTCGTATTTCTGTTGTTACCGCTGCTAAGCCGACTATTCACCGAAAACTTTATATCTAGTATATACTAATACATGCATTGATCTTCTTTTGTTCAATCTCTCCGTCAGACAGACTGACTCACAAGTGAAACTAAATAAAAGCTTATAAAAACCTTACATAATATAGATTTCATACCGCCTGTTTCTCAGAACATATCATATATTAACTTACGGGGACAACCGCTTAAACAGTTACCGTACAATTCATTTCAAAATCTCAGCAGTCAAACTACTACATGTGATATGGGTATACGGTATACGGCTTCCATATTGTCAGATTAGTCATGTAGATGCTGGTACACTTTCGAAACTACATCATCTCACTCTTATTGACATGTCACACAATTATATAAATCAAATTGCTAGGAAGTTGCTTATGCCCGGTTTCTCGGTCGAGGTTTAAACCGAGAATCAACTGATCTCCGATCAATTTGATTCTCGATTTAAACTCTCGTTGCGTTTCTCGGACGAGTGCGTCTCTCACGTTGCAATTCTCATTTATTACAATTCTCATTTGTTGCAATTCTCATTTGTTACAATTCACATTTGTTGCAAGGCACCGTCCACTTTTCTCGATGGCAAGCGAGTCTACAGTCGCTTAGTTATTATATAACTATGACCAGGCAATAATTTCTTATTGTATTTTTGTACAAAATATATACACCAATACAATTGCATATGATGTAATATATATATTACATATAAAGTAAAGTGTTACTGTATACAGTAACATTTTACTTTATTAATTATAAAACTATTCGTGAACTAGCGAGTTTTCAACAACAAAAAATACAAAATTATTGCCTAATCATAGTTATATAATAACTGGGCGACTGTAAACTCGCTTGACATCGAGAAAAGTGGGCGGTGCCTTGTAACAAATGAGAATTGTAACAAATGAGAAATTGTAACAAATGAGAAATTGTAACAAATGAGAATTGTAACAAATGAGAATTGCAACGTAAGATACGCTTCGTAATTCTACAGTGCTTTGTAAATAATTCTAAAGTAGTTTGACTGCAAAGTGTCAGAGCAGAAAATTATAAACTATCCTGAACTAAATTATCATTTTGGTTTTTGTAAGTATTAATATAATATTGATGTTGTTTATTATTCATAATATCTAAATACCATGTAATATTTGTTGTTGTATTTTTCCATTATAAAATATCAATTCAAAACATCAAGGAAAGTTTCTTTTTTTAATTTTTAGGTTATTTTGTACATATTCAAGAGTTTATTGCGGGATTTGATAACACGTTTTCAGATTCTGGTATCTACAGTATTATCAGAGGTTGAGTCGCTGTCAAATGACTGGTATTAATCATAGGATCAGGAAGATGAGGAATCCATACTGCGGAAAAGGATATTGTATTTATTTTTGATATACAGTAAAGTTATACAAAAGGAAAAAAAATGTATCAATCTGTTTCATTTGGAGGTTATATTCGTATACTCAAAATATTCAATGTGATATACATATAATTAAAATTATAATTATAGTATGAATATAATGTAATAATTATGAATTATTTATTTGGAGTGGGGATACATTGTAAAAAAGTAGAATTGCAACAAATGAGAAATTGTAACAAATGAGAATTGTAACAGGTGAGAATTGCGGATGAGTCTTATAATTCCGACATCGCATAACTCCGCCCCGGATCTGACGTCACTAATACGTCAAAAACCGCAGTCACACCAGCGAAGGAAAATAGTTGAACATTTTCATTTTTGTTTCATGACATGTGTAGTTAAAATAAGATTCTAAGATCTGAAGTGTACGTAGACCCACGACCTTCTCGATTGAGTGAGACAGAATGGGAACAAATGAGAAAGGGAACAATTGAGACGGGGAACAAATGAGAACGGGAACATATGAGAACGGGAACATATGAGACGCTTCGATTATAACCCTTTATGACATACTGCTGTGTACATTTTACCACGCAGCATCGTCGACTGCCCTGAATCAATACAGCTAATTAACAAATATGAACAGTTTATGATCCAACTTGCGGAGTTTGATAGCTCATTATACGATGCATGGAGTAAAGTTGTACCAAGACAGATTGCTGATAATCTAAAACAACCTTTGGTGACCAGGAATACTAAAACTAAAGAATTACACTTGAACTTCCATCCTCAGGTATACATATATCATTGATGATAGGAAAATAGTTAAGATTTTTACATAGACAGACTAACGAATCCTCTATATACCTACGATGGTATAACAATAAATACTAAACTACAGGTGGCTTACGAAAAACATCTTTTTGAAATTATCTGTATTTATTGTCACCTTGCTACACCCAATAATTATATAAAATGTGGATGTTCATGACAATATTGTGCGTGACAAATTATTATGGTTAATTTTGAAGGAGTATGGTGTTAGCGTTACCTTATCAAGAGCACTTACTGTTTTATATAAAAATAATCAAGTAGCTCTTCGTGTGGATGGTAGTTTGAGTACCAGGTTCAGTATTGCCGTAGGGGTTAAACAGGGTTATGTGAGGTCTCCTTGGCTTTATAATTTATGTATGAATGTGTTACATATTACGATGAGCGTTAGAGTGTAAAAATGAAGGACTGAAAATAAATTATTTAATCTGAGAATCAAATAACAAGAATGATCGAGAGTTTAAATAATCAAAGAAAATGTTTGAATTTGGTCATTAATATTTCAAATAATATTTAACCAGGGTTGTGTGATGTCTCCTTGGCTTTTTAATTTATATATGGATGTGTTATTACGATGAGCGTTAGAGTGTAAAAATGATGGTGTTAAAATAAACTTATTGCGTTTTGCAAGCATTAGCAAATGCAGACTATATAGTTATTATGGGCGAATCTGGCGAGAATGATTGAGAGTGTCAGTAATCAAGGAAAATGTTTTAATTTGGTCATACATGTTTCAAAATGTAAGATTTTGGTTTTTAAAAAGGATGAAGTTACGGAATGCAAGATTAACATCGATGGTGACCAAATGGAACAAGTTAATGAATTTGTGTATCTGGTATGTATGGTTTCGAAAGATGGACGAATGAATGCTGAAATTGAAAGAAGAGTAGTTGCAGGTCGAAAAGTTCTGGGCGTTTAGGGAATGTTTGCTAGGAATATGAATATATCGAAAGAAACTAGGCAATGCATTTATAATGGTGTACTAGTGTCATCCATTGATGTATGGAAGTAGATGTTGACTATGGGATAGCCGGAATAAAAAATGGGTAACTGCGATAGAAATAAGTTTCTCGAGAGGTGAATGCGGTGTGACTAGAAGAAAAATTACTAAAAATATTGTGAATAGAGTTGCTTCAACTCACCTGCGTTGATTTGAACATGTAGAACGAATGCAAAATGATAGATTGGAGGAGCACGAATAAGAGAAAGAGCAAGGAATAAATTATTAATATGAGGGAACGTAAAATTATAAGCAGAGATAATAGGAGAGCATGAACGATAAGGTGTATGGATATTAATGAAGCGAGAGAGTTATGTATGGATAGGAGGATGTGGCGAGCAATTGTAAGAAAATAAGGAATGAAAGTCCGACTTCTGTGGATGATGTGGGTGGCATTGCTGGCGAAAACTTATTCCATCACAGAAACTGCGTAGTGATTTGGTTAATTTATAATATTTTATAAAGTGATTGTGGGGAAATAAAAAGTCTACTAGGCCAGTAATGGGAAAAGGGTGATGTTATGTACGTATGTATATTCACAATAAGCAAAAAATAATAATTATTCTATATTTTAAATGCACAGCAGAAACCAAAAGCTCTTGTTGTGTTGCAAAATTAGCCTTTTTAAAGAATAAGTGAGATGAGGTTGTATGATGTTTATATTAATAACAATAATAATGTTTTACTACATCGGAGTCTGTCCGTTAATTATATATTATTTTCAAATAATTATTAAATACATATATATATATATATATATATATATATATATATATATATATATATAAAACATATAATACATATAGATCAGGTAAAAACTAGTGAACAATACTCTGACATATTTCGCCACTGACGTAACACCTAGGTTCGACAATACATATTACATTACAGATAAAGAATGGTAATACACGGCAATCCAGGGAATAGTACAAGATGGTAACTTAGTAATCGGTATTATAGCTGGTTCAGTTAGGACTTTATATATAGTACTCAAGAGCTCATGGAGTCTAGAAGAAATGAGATAAAAATCATTCAGTAATTTATCTTCATGAAACCTGGTACGATTTCCATGACATCGTGAAGAACAGAGCTGCTCAGTACTTCAAGTAAATGTACTTCAAGTAGTACTTCAAGTACATTCGGTACTTTCAATAAATACTTCAAGTACTTCCAAAATCTGGTACTTGTACTTGCTTTATCAAGTACTGGTGTGTAATACTTGTTACTTGGTACTTATTTACAGTACTTCAAGTACCACAAAAGACTTCAAGTACATTACAAGTACTTGAAGTACTTTAAGAATACTTCAACTACACAAAAGTACTTTAAGTACTTTATACTTGAAGTACTTCAAGTACATTATTAAGACTTCAAGTACTTGAACTGTTTGTAGAAACTAGTTTAAACATGTTTACACTCGTTTGAACAAGACCTGTTCGTTGTGCAAGCCATACTTTTAATGTTAAAGTTACATCAGATATCAAAAATGCAATCAACAATCACCATATTCTTAAAAATAAACACAAAACAATTCTGCAAAAATGTTCTCTATTATGGAACAAAGCAGGTCGATCAAAATCTGCTTTATTCATAAAGTGTTGGGGCATTCACTTAGTTATCCAGGAACAACTCGATGGAATTCGTATTTCGATTCTGTACATCAAATATTAAGGGAAAAAGAAAAATTGAACATTTTATTTGAAAAACTTCAAATTAAAAACAGTCTTAAAGAAAATGAAATTATGTATCTCGAAGAATACTGTAAGATGTTTAAGCCACTGGCGATGACTCTTGACGTACTTCAAGGAGAATTACATACTTATTATGGATATTTGTTACCATGTAGTACTTGAAGTATTGAGTAAAGTAATTGAAGTACTAAGTAAAGTACTTGAAGTATTACTTGATACTTGTAGCTGTACTTAAAGTATTATAGGGTTACTTGCAATGGGCAAGTAGTACTTGCACCCAATTTGCAAGTACTCCATTAAAGTACTTGGTACTTGAAGTATTTTTCTACAAAAATATGTACTT
The DNA here is from genome assembly GCA_963422195.1 of Carabus problematicus. Lineage (NCBI taxonomy): Eukaryota > Metazoa > Arthropoda > Insecta > Coleoptera > Carabidae > Carabus > Carabus problematicus. The sequence goes on along the minus strand of OY728581.1, from coordinate 14,380,601 downwards.
GTACTTGAAGTACATTTCAAAAAATCAAAGTACTTGGTACTTGTACTTCAAGTACATTTGTCCGGTACTTTGAGCAGCTCTGGTGAAGAACTAGGCAGATAGTTGTGCTAACTGTGCCCTGATAAAATAAAACATAAATACTAACAAAATAAAACAAATGTGAAAACAAGTACCGATAAATAAATAAATATATACACACATATATATATATATATATATATATATATATATATATATATATATATATATATATATTGTCACGTTTTAAAATTATTACTAATGATTCGTTTCAAAACTAGTCGCGTTTGCGAACGAGATTTTGCGGGTTGGTTCTATGAGAACAAAGGGACGAACGTGAGTCTAGCAATGGCTTGCAGGTGAGACGGACGGACGACAAGTACACGCACAGATATTGCGATATTGAGAATTGAGTTTAAGTGTGTTAACGGGAGGATATCGTTACCACCCCATTGTTGAGGGGGATCTGCGTATGTATTACTGTAAGTTACTTGCGTCCCGTTGTGTGGTGCTACGATCACGATAGTGTTGTGTAGCCACGTGCGTTAGTGATAGTGCCAGTCCCGTACTCGGGGAATTTGTGTATTCGTCTCACCGAGTTGTTGCACCCTTTTTGTGGCAACCAACGCCGCCTACGCCGTTCCAAGTTGGACACTGGTGCCGCCTGCACCCTCCACGTGACCAGCGTCCACCCAAGAATCATCAGGGAGCTGTTCCACCGGCCAGAGACCACCACCACAGCTAAGTTCACATTTGTTACCTTAAAATTGTGCCTTGAGCGTACCGGTTTCTGCCCTTGTGTTGAGCGTTCCTTCCCGGGAGCTTGAGGAGATCATATTCCGCCACGCGGTCATAGTGCGTGCAAGTGTCGTGCGGGCGTCATTCCACGTGACACGGTAACCCCCCTCTGAAACTACACTGGTCCGATCCAGCGTACCAACGTGTTTGATAAAGTTAATTGTAATTATTGTTTTGCTAGTAAATAAGTATTAATTATTGTACCAATATTTCGGATAGACCCAGGGGTGAGTCGCCGGATGCACGGTGTCGGGAAGAAATCTTAAAATATTTCGTTCCACCACTTTCGTGGTAATTAATCTAACTTCGTAATTTTATTTGACCCCGCTACCGTGGAGCCACTCATTCCGGGACCCGTCTGTCCAATTGTTGTATTTAGGCTAAGTACTAACCTGTTCTAGATTTAATGATACCGAATTGTACCGGGTATGTTTATTTAATTATTTGTTTAATATATGGTTTTGATTTACCCTCAACATACGTGGGTGAATGTATATTCCTTTTGTTACGAATCTTCCCGTTACTGCGTTTCGTGTTTTTCCAGTAGTGTGCACTGGAGAATATTTAAAACACGTGGCGCCCTTATTAATAATTAGTTACGTTTATTTATCAAGTTTACTGAATAATATTGACCCGAATCAAATCCGAACCCCCCCGTCTCCACAGAAAGCTAGCCGGAGCACCTTTTTATCGCTCCACCCCTCAGGAGGCGTGATAAAATTGGCGCCCAACGTGGGGCTCGTACAAGCATATTCAGTTGTTGTTTTTGGAAAGTACTTAACCGGTGTGTCGTCAGCAAGTTCATTTCGGTCAATTAAATTGGGGGAAAACATTTAGTGCATTAAATTTAAATATTTTTGGAGTAAAATATAAAACAGTTTTACGATGGATGTTCGTCGTTTAGCTAGAGACGAACTGGAATATGAACTAGGGGTTCGCGGGGTGACTAAAGCAGGTTCGGCCTCAGTAGTCGAATTACGGCGTAAATTAAATTCATTTATTAAGAACGAAGAGTTTGGACAGGTAGTAGATAAAGGATTATTGAAGTTAGATGCAACTAGTGAAATTTCTTTTTGCGCAAAAAAAATTGAGGAATTACACCAGATAGCGTCTGAATTTACAGGTACGGAAGAATCGGGTGATTTTCAAAAATTTGCCGCGAAAAGTACTCACGTGTTAGGTCGGTTAACTAGAATTCAACCTGCGGATAAAGAGGAGAAAGAAGCGATTCGATTATTACAGGAACAATTAATGGAAACGGAAGTAACAATTACCGAAGCTAGTTTATTAGACCAGAACGATAGGTTGAGAGCGTCATTGAATACTGCAACTCCAACCACGGAAGTAAAGTATCGCAAACCGATTCCGGTGCATCAGTGGAATCTAACTTTTAGTGGTGAAAAGTCAGGATTAAGTATAAATGCATTTCTAGAGCGCGTAGATGAATTTCGTGTTTCGCGAAACGTAACCGAATCACAATTATTTGACTCTGCTACTGAATTATTACGGGACGGTGCCCTAGTTTGGTTTAGGTCTATCAGGTCCACCGTACACAATTGGAAAGAATTAGTTTATCTTTTGCGAAATGAATACGAACCATTCGATTATGAAGACGAGTTGTGGCAAGAAATTCGTTCGCGAACGCAGGGTTCAGAGGAAACTATAGGCCATTATTTCGCGTGCTTGATAAATTTATTTAATCGCTTGCCTATCGCCGCGGCTGAACAGAAGAAATTGAAAGTATTACGCAAAAATTTAGCACCTTACTTCATACACGGGTTAGGATTAACTGACATATCAACAGTAGAGGAGTTGTTGCACGCGTGCAAACGATTAGAAACCAATCGGCGGATGGCCACAAAGGTTGAGCATTCTTCGCGATCTGACTGTCAGACGGTGTTAGAACCAGACTTAGCATATCATCCGAGTAGTAATAAATCGTCTAGAAAAATAGAGAATAATCGCGTAAACGTTACCGACACGACAAATGCGTCCCAGCTTCAATGTTGGAATTGTAAGCGAACAGGACATCGACATAGGGAATGTCGAGATTCTCGCAACATATTTTGTTATGGTTGTGGAGCGCCCGGTGTCATTCGTCGCGCATGTACGAAATGTAAACGCCCCGTCTCGGGAAACTAGTTCGTCGTTCACCAAAAATGAACCGTAGGGTGTTCGACAAGGAGCAGAAAGCGGTTCAACAGATTGAATGGAGAAAGTGGCTCAAACATGTGGAAATCTTTCATACTCGTAAGATCATTAATCCGATATTAGCGACTAAAGTTGGTGATAATAGACCGTATCTCAATGTACGTATATTCGGGAAATTATTCCGCGGCTTACTGGATACGGGCGCAAATCGTAGCATTATTGGATCGAAAGGTTGGGAAGTCCTCCGACGAATGAACGTTTCACTTACTACAGCTGAAGAGATTCCTTGTATCGTGGCAGATGGTAATCGTTGCCCATCTATTGGTTCCGTGAATATCCCGATCGTACTCCAAGATAAATTACGGGTTCTGAACGTCCTAATTGTCCCTTCGATTGCACAGGAGTTGATTTTAGGTATAGACTTTTGGTTAACTATGCAAATTCGACCCAATCTTAACGATGGTACTTGGTGTTTCGCTGACTCAGTTTCCAATGATCCGGTGAATGAATCGAATCTACACGAGTTGCCGAGAATACAACAACAAACTCTGGAGCGTGTCACGGAAAAATATTTTAAAATTATGGGAACGCGTTTAGGGTGTTGTACTTTAGTAAAACATGAAATCTTAACAACGGCTTCACCGATTAAGCAACGTCATTATCCGGTCTCTCCTGTAGTACAAGAACACATCAATAATGAATTAGATAAAATGTTAAAGGAAGGAGTGGTAGAACCATCTCGTAGCCCGTGGTCTAGTCCTATTCTTTTAGTTCGGAAACCGGATAAAAGCTTTCGTTTTGTGGTTGATTTCCGGAAAGTAAATTCAGTAACGCAGAAGGACGCGTACCCGCTTCCCTTCGTTTCAGCAATTTTAGATAAGTTACGTAATGCGCGATATCTTTCGTCAGTTGACCTGAAATCCGCATATTGGCAGATACCGATGCAGGAGACGAGCAAAGAAATAACGGCATTCACTATTCCGGGAAGAGGTTTATTTCACTTCAAGCGCATGCCGTTTGGATTACATAATTCCCCGGCTACGTGGCAAAGATTGATGGATCGTCTGTTTGGAGAAGAGTTTGATCCGTACGTTTTCGTTTATTTAGACGACATTATCATCAGTACCCCCACCTTCGAACTACATGTACAGATTATAGAGAAAATTTTCCAGAGATTGGTAGAGGCGGGATTAACAGTAAATAAAGAAAAGTGTCAGTTTGGTAGATCAAAGTTAAAATATTTGGGTTATGTTGTGGATCATTCCGGACTGCACGTTGATCCCGATAAAGTACAATCGATTTTGTCTATACCTGAACCAAAAACCGTCAAACAAGTTCGACAATTTGTCGGCGTCGTTTCGTGGTATCGTCGCTTTATCCCGGATTTTGCATCTTTGTCGGCTCCATTAACTCATTTACTTAAGAAAAATTCCTCTTTTCAATGGACTACTCAATGTACGGAAGTCTTCAATAAGCTTAAGGAAAGTTTAATTTCAGCCCCGATATTAAGTTGTCCCGATTTTAGGTTTCCTTTCGTAGTACAAACGGATGCTTCAGCATACGGTTTAGGGGCGGTGCTTACGCAAAAGATCGAGGAGGTTGAGACCGTGATTTGTTATGCCAGTAGAACGCTTACGGGTCAAGAACGGAAATACTCTACTACGGAGAGAGAGTGTCTCGCGGTTATTTGGGCTATAGAGAAATTTCGCCCATACGTAGAAGGAAGCAGTTTCACAGTAGTTACGGATCACGCCAGTTTAATTTGGTTGAATAATCTTAAGGATCCAATTGGTAGGTTAGCGCGATGGGCCGTACGTCTCCAACAGTTTGAATTTACGATTATCCACCGCAAAGGAAAAGATCATGTCCTTCCAGACCTGTTGTCGCGTGCGCTAGAGTCAAACGCTTCTCTGATAACTGTACCGACACATATCAAAGACCCGTGGTATCGTACTATGAGGGAGAAAATTCAACGAAATCCGGAACTTTATGTTAGTTGGAAAGTAGAAGATCAACAGGTGTATAAATTGACGCGAGATAGATATACGGAAGATTGGAAACGAGTTGTTCCTAAGGACTGTCGCGACCAAGTGTTAATCGAATGTCATGATCGTCCGATGGCAGGACATATGGGTATGTTTAAGACGCTACATCGGGTGAGGTCGCTGTATTATTGGCCAAAAATGAGGGCGGATATTGTAGCTTACGTTCGGCGCTGTAAAATATGTCAAATGCAAAAGGTTGAGCAAAGACCTGCGGCGGGATTAATGGGACGTAAACCAGAAATTGACCGACCGTGGCAATTAATTTGTACGGATTATATGGAATTCCCGAGATCCAAACGCGGTAATGCTTACATTTTAATTATTACGGACTATTTCTCGAAGTACGTTCTTCTGTTTCCAGTACGTCTCGCGAAAGCAGAGAAATTGGTGGAAACTATGGAAACTGAAGTTTTCTTAAAATACGGCGTTCCTCAATATATCGTGTGTGACAACGGTAAACAATTTGTGAGTAAGGAATTTAAACGGTTAGTTACTCAGTATGATGTCAAGATACTATTTAACCCGAAATATCATCCCCAAAGTAATCCCGCGGAACGAACTAACCGTATTGTAAAGACTATGATACGTTCGTATTTGAAAGACAATCATAGAGAATGGGATAACCACTTACCGGCCATTGCTTGCGCGATTAATACTAGTCAACACGAGGTCATACGATTTTCACCCCACTTCGTAAACTATGGACGAGAATTTATGCATTCTGGGAAGTGTTACGGAATAATTGGAAACGAAAACGTGGTTCCCGTACTAAATCGCGAAAATATAGTGAATCCTAAATTTCAGGCTATGTTCGAATACATAAAAACTGGGATCGCGAAGGCATACCATCGGAACAAAAACCACTACGATCTCCGTCGACGTGAAGCAAAATTTGAGGTCGGTCAACGAGTTTGGAGGAAAAATTATTCGCTCTCCGATGGAGCTAATTATTTTGCCGCCAAGTTAGCACCGAAATTTATAGGACCATTAATAGTGAAGGATAAGCTTACCTCGGTGACCTATGAACTTGTTGATGACACTAACCGTAGTCAGGGTGTTTGGCACGTCAAAGATTTAAAATCTTACGTCGATTAGCGATTTTGGGGTTTAAAGTCCTTTTTTTGTTGTTTTTTTTTTAATAAGTAAGGGGGAGGTTGTCACGTTTTAAAATTATTACTAATGATTCGTTTCAAAACTAGTCGCGTTTGCGAACGAGATTTTGCGGGTTGGTTCTATGAGAACAAAGGGACGAACGTGAGTCTAGCAATGGCTTGCAGGTGAGACGGACGGACGACAAGTACACGCACAGATATTGCGATATTGAGAATTGAGTTTAAGTGTGTTAACGGGAGGATATCGTTACCACCCCATTGTTGAGGGGGATCTGCGTATGTATTACTGTAAGTTACTTGCGTCCCGTTGTGTGGTGCTACGATCACGATAGTGTTGTGTAGCCACGTGCGTTAGTGATAGTGCCAGTCCCGTACTCGGGGAATTTGTGTATTCGTCTCACCGAGTTGTTGCACCCTTTTTGTGGCAACCAACGCCGCCTACGCCGTTCCAAGTTGGACACTGGTGCCGCCTGCACCCTCCACGTGACCAGCGTCCACCCAAGAATCATCAGGGAGCTGTTCCACCGGCCAGAGACCACCACCACAGCTAAGTTCACATTTGTTACCTTAAAATTGTGCCTTGAGCGTACCGGTTTCTGCCCTTGTGTTGAGCGTTCCTTCCCGGGAGCTTGAGGAGATCATATTCCGCCACGCGGTCATAGTGCGTGCAAGTGTCGTGCGGGCGTCATTCCACGTGACACGGTAACCCCCCTCTGAAACTACACTGGTCCGATCCAGCGTACCAACGTGTTTGATAAAGTTAATTGTAATTATTGTTTTGCTAGTAAATAAGTATTAATTATTGTACCAATATTTCGGATAGACCCAGGGGTGAGTCGCCGGATGCACGGTGTCGGGAAGAAATCTTAAAATATTTCGTTCCACCACTTTCGTGGTAATTAATCTAACTTCGTAATTTTATTTGACCCCGCTACCGTGGAGCCACTCATTCCGGGACCCGTCTGTCCAATTGTTGTATTTAGGCTAAGTACTAACCTGTTCTAGATTTAATGATACCGAATTGTACCGGGTATGTTTATTTAATTATTTGTTTAATATATGGTTTTGATTTACCCTCAACATACGTGGGTGAATGTATATTCCTTTTGTTACGAATCTTCCCGTTACTGCGTTTCGTGTTTTTCCAGTAGTGTGCACTGGAGAATATTTAAAACACGTGGCGCCCTTATTAATAATTAGTTACGTTTATTTATCAAGTTTACTGAATAATATTGACCCGAATCAAATCCTAACCCCCCCGTCTCCACAGAAAGCTAGCCGGAGCACCTTTTTATCGCTCCACCCCTCAGGAGGCGTGATAATATATATATATATATATATATATATATATATATATATATATATATATATATATATATATATACATACATATACCGTGTGTCTCATGGCGATCTACACATAGGAACGTTGCGCGCTCATTTGATTTTTAAATCAAAATATTAATCTGGTTGTTTTTGTTCTTTTTTTTTGTAATTGAAACGTCAATTTGACGTTTAAATTCGTTGAAAATGTACTATTACATCGAATATGTTATAAAATTATACTAGAATATCAAAGGAAATAAAATAATAAGTATAAAATTAACAAGACAATTATTTGTACGGATAAAAAGTAAACCAAAATATGTTTCTCTGTAAACGAAGCTTAAATTTTATTCAACATGAAACAACATTTATTTACACTATTTACCTGTAAACGAAGAAACGACAATTAAAGTTTATTGTTACCGCTTCTCTATTTACACTATTTGATTTGTTTACAATATATATATGTTTCTTATTATAAATTTTATTTCTGTATTCTTTTATATATTCTATCACGTAGTAACTATCTGTCTCTCTTCAATTCTTCTATCACTCCATCTAATGGTGATCGATCAAAAGGCGCGCGGAGCATGGGAAGCGCGGCAAATTCAAATTGAAGGAAGCATACTTTCTTTACATACAGTAGTTTAAATGAAAGAAGTCCCTTGAAGGTCATTGAAGGCCAGTACGAGTTTAGATTTTAACCACGCCTATTTTCTCATATTCAGTAGCGTCGTTTATCTAATTTTTAATGGGGCATATAAGATACTGTAATTTCCGATGGTGAGGGGTTAGCAGATGGCGGGGAGATATAAACAAAAGAAGAACAATGCATGCATTAGTATATACCAGATATAAAGTTTTCGGTGAATAGTCGGCTTAGCACCGGTAACAACAGAAATCTGATGTTTTGACAGTTCATTACGTTAATCATTTGTGTCTCACATTTTGAATTACAACAACGATTTAGATAATGATATAATATCAGTGGTTGCAATAAAAGTGATTTATTATAACTGTGTTTATGTTAGTGCATAATGCTGGTGTTAATTAGTGGTAAATAAGACAAATTGACAGAAAATGCAGCAAAATGACGCTACACACCTATGCGACAGCTAGTAGTGTAGGGAATAAGAAATCAACGTACGTTATTGCAATAGTATCGAGTACAACAAGCCTCATTTTGTTTTGCTTGTCGTAGTATTGTTCGGACATTCTAAAGACAAACGCGTTATATCCATCCTTGTCGCGCGTGCTGTTGGACAATTGAAATGAGAGAGATAGATATATAACTATACGTTAATTCGTATATGATACAGATAACCTTCATGTTACGATTATTTTGTCTATTTTGTCACTATTGTGTTTTGCATTCCTTTTGACGTCTTGTGTCCTTGTTATTGTTCGTATGTGTCATTTTCGCCTTGTCTATTTTCATTACCTGTTATTTTCGTTTCTGTTAGTTTAATCTGAAATATATGTTTGTTGTTAGTTACTCCTTCAGAGTCATATTATAGTTTAAATAGTAGATATAAATAGATTTAAAATAGTTTACTTACTAGATTCAACTTTTTACTTGCCTCAATAACACACGTGCTAGATTTCAATAAGATAATTTAGGTTATAATTAGTGTTAGCGCAGTAACCTTCTTGAGATGTATCATTCACTCGCTCAGTCATACGTATAATATATAATTACCATAGGCACATACTAGTGCCTATAGACTATATCCTACAATACTAATAATCTACCAACACCAATTTTCCTCGTTACTCTTTGACCTACACCGCTCGGATCCTGGCGATTCTCCCATTGCGCTCGTATCTTCACCTGCGCTTACTAACCGTCCGCTCCGTGCCCATGGGCCGCCATGGGTGTCTCGCGGCTCACCATTATGCGTAGCAGTACATGCAACAATAATATAATCAACACTTGTCTTTACACACAATCACTATTTGTACTTACATGGTCCCTCCCGGGACCTAGCTCGCCTCCTGCGGACCAGATACAACTACTTCTCTCTCTGAATCTTCATCATATGGACTCATTGTACGCTTTCGTTCACTGGCTACCTAAAACAGATAAACACCACTCTCGTGGTCTTCGGGAACTCAGCCCGGCCGACATGGACGGATCTTAACACCGCCATGCCCGTTGCGGTGATCTACCTGGCGTCCCAGTTCACACCGATCGTTGCGGTGGTCTACCTGGCGTCCCAGTTCACACCGATTGTTGCGGCAGCATTGGACTTATAAATCACACAGAAGATGCCATACCTGCCGTTGATACGGCGGGCCGGCGCTACCCAGACCCACCGATCAAAAATGCGTGTTTATCCCTCAGTCGGGCTCATCACACGACTTTGTGCAATTGAGGCTCGCACCCAACACTCTGAGTATGTAAGACACTCAATTGCAGTGATCTCAACGACCTGCTTCAACGCTCACCTATACTGTACGTTGGCAGAGTCAATCACCATACGGATGATTCGACTGGATGCCTCACAGTCAGAGATACATCCATCTCTCTCCCACGTTGGCAACACAAAAGTTACTAACTGGATGCCTCACAGTCTACACTCCCACGTTGGCAACACCAAAGTTACTAACTGGATGCCTCACAGTCTACACTCCCACGTTGGCAACACCAAAGTTACTAACTGGATGCCTCACAGTCTACACTCCCACGTTGGCAACACCAAAGTTACTAACTGGATGCCTCACAGTCTACACTCCCACGTTGGCAACACCAAAGTTACTAACTGGATCTATAACAGAACACTATCAATTTTTACGTCCGTTCATGCAGCTGTCTAGGCTGGCACTGTTACTTACCGATCATATTACATCATGATTACATTAATTCTGATCACTGAAATAATAATATTACCCAATACATATATAATAATAATCACAATATACAGTTATACACACATCCACAACCATCTCACACCTATATGCTAACATTCGGCCATCCTACTTATGGCCCGCCCTCGGGCCGTGCAATTAGTATTTAGTCGGATTCACTCTCAGGTGCGAATCTCCTCATTTTGTCCACAGCATATACTGCTTCATATTTTCGCTTTCTGAAGCCTTTTCTTGTGTCCTGTACTCGATACCTGTCGTTCTGTAAGACTCCAATAATCTTCATCGGTCCGTCATAAATCGGTGCTAGCTTTTTGCTACTGCCTGTAGCCTGTACCTGTTTTTCAACTAAAACCGTCTCACCTTCCCTGAATATGGGTGGATTTGCGCGTTTACGATCATATCTTATTTTAGCAGCTTGTTGGTCTGCTATTATCTTGGCCGTCGCTTCACGGCGACTTTCTGCTATGTCCACGATATGTGGCTCTTGTGATAATTCATTGACTATTCCTCTTTCCATTTGAGATTTAGGGGCGTAGCCAAATAGTAATTCGCTAGGTGTTTTCTTCGTTCCTTTGTGAACTGTATTGTTTATTGCGAATTGAATATTTGGCAGTACATCGTCCCACTTGTTTTCCTGTACCGTAGTTGATGCTAATGAGGCTAATAAAGTGCGATTATATCTCTCCACCTGTCCATTCGCTCTAGGTGTGCCTACTGCCGTGAGAACGTGTTTTATGTGTTGTTCGTTACAAAAGTTCTGAAATTCTCTGGACGTGTAGCACGTACCCCTGTCTGTCACCACTCTAGTCGGTACTCCGAATAGTTTAGTGATTTCGCATAGAAACGTAATTACGGGGCCGGTCTCCGTATTTCTGACTGCCTTTACTTGTACGAATTTTGTGAATCCGTCTACCACTACTATTATATATTTGTTTCCATGTGTTGATTTGGGAAATGGTCCCAGATGGTCCATATGTATTGTGTGAAATGGTATGGGTACCTTCCCTATCGGGTGTAAATATCCGGGCTTCTTGCCTGATGCTGGTTTATACATCAGACATGGTATGCACTTGCTGATGTATTTTTGAACATATGCTTGCATATTGGGAAACCAGAAGTTTTCGGTGATTTTATTCAACGTTTTCTCCAATGCAAAATGACCCATGTCGTCGTGACATATGGCCACCACCTGCCTGCGCATGCCTTTGGGTACTACCCATTGTCGTCCACTTGTGCTGTTTCTGTATACCCGATCGTCTTGCAGTTCATATTCCTTGTGTATATCCTGCTCATATTTGGATCCTGCTGTTCTTTGCAGAATATCGTATATTTGTTTTATTTTTTCATCGGTTAGCTGGCTCGAAGCCACCCAATCAGCAACTTGTATACTGAATACTGTTTCCAGATTTTCGTCTTGTTTCGTCTTTACTGGATTTCGGCTTAATGCATCTGCGTGTGCCATAGATTTTCCAGGTCTATATTCCACCTTGAAGGTAAATTCCAATAGCTGCAACCACCAGCGCGCTATTCTCGGTATTAATTCCTTTTTTGTTTGAGCCGTTCGTAGTGCATTACAGTCCGTCACAACTGTAAATTGAATTCCCAGCAGGTATGTTCGGAATTTCCTTAGGCTTTCCACTACAGCTAGAGTTTCCAGCTCGTAAGAGTGGTACTTCTCTTCGGCGGATGTTGTCCTCCTTGAAAAGTACGCTACTGGGTGTAATTTTGTGTCCTCTTGTTCTTGTAATATAATTCCGCCGATCCCCATTTGGCTGGCATCGGTATGTATTTCTGTTCGCGCAATGGGATTATATATTGCGAGAACAGGGCGGTTGCAAAGTTTTTCTTTTAATTGGTGGAATGCAGCTTCTTGAGCTGGTTCCCATTTCCATGGTGTGTCCTTTCTTAGCAGCTTCGTAAGTGGTTGTGCAATTTGGGCGAAGCCCTGTACGAACTGCCTAAAGTAGCTCGTCAGTCCAATGAATTGTCGTACTTGATGAGTGTTAGTCGGTCTTCCGAATTCTTTTACTGCATGTATTTTTACTTCTCCAGGCCTTATTCCATTTTTGTTTATACAAAATCCCAAGTATGATACTTCTGGTGTAAAGAAGTGGCATTTTGATAGTTTTAGTGTGAGCCCCTCGTCGCGTAGGAGTTGAAGTACGTGTCTTAGATGCCTGAAGTTTTCGTTTAAACCATTTGTATGTATCAGCACATCATCCAGGTATGCTGTAGCAATGTTTTTCTGCAGGGGTGCCAATACTTTGTTCATCAGGCGCTGGAATGCACTGGGTGCGTTAGTTAGCCCAAACGGTAAGAAATTAAATTCAGAATGTCCTTCGGGAGTTACAAATGCTGTATATTTTTTGGAAGTCTCCGCTATCGGTATTTGGTAATAACCCGATGCTAGATCGAGGGAAGTAAAGCAATCGCATCCTCTCAGCTTGTCTAATTGTTCGTCGATTCTGGGAAGCGGGTATTTGTCCTTTATTGTCATTTCGTTTAATCGCCTGTAATCAATACACATGCGCTCTTCACCAGATTTCTTTCTTACCAACAGTATTGGTGATGCAAATGGTGAAGTCGAATCCCGTATGATTCCATATCTTGCAAGTTCTTCTATGATTACTCTAGCCTTTTCTTTTTCTGTCTCCGACATTCTATACGGCCTGTAGGATACGGTTTGCTCATTTTGAGTATGTATCTCTACCGATGTTGATTTTGCGCTTCCGAGCTCAGATAAGTCTTCAGCGAAACAGTCACGATACTCCTGCAGTAATGTGTACAGCCTCTCGAAATCGTCAGCAGTAATAGGTCCAGTCCTCAATTTGTCCCGTGGTAAGGTTGGTTTTGACAATGCTTGGAGATTCAATACTTCTTTGCTGGTCGTTGATTCAGGCACACACTGAAGTGCACGTACAAGGGGAGATTTGGTTTTGATTATCATATCGTTCTTAGAAGTATTTACAACAGGGATAATAGTATCCTTTCCTTTAGACACTATCAGTACAGATGGCGGAATACTGTACTCGTGTGCTTCCCATGCTCTGTATGAAGCTGGTACATATATTTCTCCTTCATGATCATTGTGTGTTGTTACATTAACATAGCCAACATGATTGGTAGGTATGATTGTTGTATGTTCTGCCCATAGTGGAATTTTATTCACATCAACATCAATTAAATTCGGGATTTTGAAGTAGTCTCTTTCAATGATACGTAGGCATTTACTATCCTTCATTATCAATACTTTCGGGTGTTCGGTATATGGTTGTCCCACTATAACTGGGATATTTTGAGCATCGTCCGGTACCACATATGCCTCAGTGTTTATTGTAACGTCATTAATGGACATAATTATATTTACAGTCGCCAATGTCCACACTGATCCAGAGCCATAACCGCGAAGCTCTTTTCGAATATGTTTAAGGTTTTGGAGTTCTAATTGCTTAACATTGCATTCTGTTATCGTATTGCAACTACTGCCAAAGTCTATATATGCCTTTGTTGACTTTCCGTTTATTTGAACGTCCACGAAATATTTATCGTTAGCGTGGTTCTGGTTGATTGCTAGTACTGTTTTAGGGTCACTTTGTTTATCTTGTTGTGTGCACTGACGTGCATAATGTCCTTCCTTATTGCACTTGAAACATTTCTTATTATAAGAATTATACGTCGGTCGGGAGTTCTGTTGCTGCGCTGTGCTATTACTAGGGGTATTTCTTTGGTATCTCTCATTCTTCGGTGTATAACGGGTTGGTCGCCACCCGTATTTATTTCGCTTATAAGGGTTATCCGAAGCATACTTGTTACTCTTAGGTTGCTCCGTATCTACGGTCTTTAAATATTGCAACAGATCTTCGGGTTCTGCGAATGCTCCTGCTTTAGCAGCTGTTCGAATAGTTACATCAGGAATGCCTCCTATTATGCAAGAGACCGCTCGCTGACCTTCAATATCACAGGCACTAACGAGAGCCCATTTCTCGTAATAGTATTTTAACATGGATTCCTCGGGTTTCTTTTTGTATCTAATCATTTTCTCCAACTGAGAATGATAGTCATCATCGTCGGGAAAGGCCTTCAGTAGCTTTTCCTTCCATTCTCGCCAGCTAAGATTTAACGTTGGTAATCCCTTATACCACGTTGCCGCCAGGCCGCGAAGTCGTGACGTGCAGTAGTAGATTCGCCCGTCATCATCCCAGTCATATACACCAGCTAGCTCTTCAATTCTGTTTAACCAAGCTGACACTTTTTGATCATTATTCTCCGGTGTGAACGTTGGTACAACGTCTAGAGGTAGACGGTGATAAGTGCGTCTTTTCTTCTTTCTGTCCTCTCTATCCTCTGTAACAATTTGTGTCAGAGTTGTCAATGTCTTTATTAAAAGATTCTGACTACGATCCTCAGCCAGCGGAGGGTTATCCCCCGTTAAGCTTGGTGCGGCATGCCAGCTTGATGTTGCATGCCGGCTAGGGCCACTAGATCGACGTAGTCGTTTACTCATTTTGTTCACTCACTGCTATGTTTATCGTGCCACTGTCACTGATAGACTGACTGACTGTTGTGTAGCTGTAACACTGCCATCTTGTGTTGCATCACTCGTGTTAATTAAAGTTGCGTTGATACGCCTGCTTATATAGGTTTGGTAGTTACGTGATTGATCAATCAATAGCATTGACGTAATTGTTCGTGACGTCGATATTACGCGTACGATCAGCGTGTGCTTTAGATGGAACTAAAGCTGGCTGATCCCACTTCTGAATTGTTAGCGCAGTAACCTTCTTGAGATGTATCATTCACTCGCTCAGTCATACGTATAATATATAATTACCATAGGCACATACTAGTGCCTATAGACTATATCCTACAATACTAATAATCTACCAACACCAATTTTCCTCGTTACTCTTTGACCTACACCGCTCGGATCCTGGCGATTCTCCCATTGCGCTCGTATCTTCACCTGCGCTTACTAACCGTCCGCTCCGTCCCCATGGGCCGCCATGGGTGTCTCGCGGCTCACCATTATGCGTAGCAGTACATGCAACAATAATATAATCAACACTTGTCTTTACACACAATCACTATTTGTACTTACATGGTCCCTCCCGGGACCTAGCTCGCCTCCTGCGGACCAGATACAACTACTTCTCTCTCTGAATCTTCATCATATGGACTCATTGTACGCTTTCGTTCACTGGCTACCTAAAACAGATAAACACCACTCTCGTGGTCTTCGGGAACTCAGCCCGGCCGACATGGACGGATCTTAACACCGCCATGCCCGTTGCGGTGATCTACCTGGCGTCCCAGTTCACACCGATCGTTGCGGTGGTCTACCTGGCGTCCCAGTTCACACCGATTGTTGCGGCAGCATTGGACTTATAAATCACACAGAAGATGCCATACCTGCCGTTGATACGGCGGGCCGGCGCTACCCAGACCCACCGATCAAAAATGCGTGTTTATCCCTCAGTCGGGCTCATCACACGACTTTGTGCAATTGAGGCTCGCACCCAACACTCTGAGTATGTAAGACACTCAATTGCAGTGATCTCAACGACCTGCTTCAACGCTCACCTATACTGTACGTTGGCAGAGTCAATCACCATACGGATGATTCGACTGGATGCCTCACAGTCAGAGATACATCCATCTCTCTCCCACGTTGGCAACACAAAAGTTACTAACTGGATGCCTCACAGTCTACACTCCCACGTTGGCAACACCAAAGTTACTAACTGGATGCCTCACAGTCTACACTCCCACGTTGGCAACACCAAAGTTACTAACTGGATGCCTCACAGTCTACACTCCCACGTTGGCAACACCAAAGTTACTAACTGGATGCCTCACAGTCTACACTCCCACGTTGGCAACACCAAAGTTACTAACTGGATCTATAACAGAACACTATCAATTTTTACGTCCGTTCATGCAGCTGTCTAGGCTGGCACTGTTACTTACCGATCATATTACATCATGATTACATTAATTCTGATCACTGAAATAATAATATTACCCAATACATATATAATAATAATCACAATATACAGTTATACACACATCCACAACCATCTCACACCTATATGCTAACATTAGTTACAATAACAAGTTTGACGTTTGCCGATAATAAAGCTATTGTTTCACTTACTATATCAGACCCGTTCACACCTACCCATTGGCGTAGCGCATGTAAAATTTCGTTCATATTCAATTTTAGCTGTTTTTATTTATAGTCATAAATTCATGGGAGTTGGGTTTCTTAAATAAATGCGTAACTAAATTCATAGTAATAGTTTATCCGCCTGTATTTCAGATTATTCCCTTGTTGTCTTGTGTAAATGTTTCTTAATGTCGACCTTGGCGTCACTTGTCTTCTTGGCGCAATCGTATGATCTACTTTCTTTGTTTTTCCGACTTATCGGAAGTTTTCCTTCTTCTTTACTTAATTTAAGTAATGAGTTTCGTTTTGACTGGGCACAAGTACGCATCTTGAAAGCCATCGTACAGTATTTTTCTTTTGAATGTCACGTTTTGGTTCGTGCTAAGTGAATTTTTGGTCGTTGAAGACAAAAATCACCCCTATTGTAAGGGATTTTCGACCATCAAGTGATCGCTGTGAAAGAAAAGACGACACGAGATATTTCCATTTTGTCCGTACAATTTTCTTCCAACTACCTGTTTTGCGTGGTCCATGTCCACGACCGGAATACTGGAGGAGACGTCGCGGCGAGACCCCGTGCATCGCTGTTGAGCCCGCATCCATTCTCGAGGCCATCCGACGCTAAGGACCCGCTTAGACCAGTTTTCGGGAAACACGTGGTCACGCAGATAAGTGCACCAGCACCCCTATCGAGTTTTGTTTCTTTTCTTCCCCTTCTTTGTTTTGCTTGTTGTCGTCCACGTGAACGTGGGACCATTTTTTTTGTATTAATTTTCTTTCCCCCCTTCATATTTAATATACTTATGTATAGAATCTTTGTGTGCTGAAAAATTATTATTTTGTAGCAACGTTATTACTAATTTATTTTATTTTGTACTTATTTATTTATTATTTTGCTTACATCAAATTAAATTCATTTAACTTCTACCTTTTTGTATTTTTGTATTTACCGCCCCTTTTCCCGTGTCTTGTCGCGTTTCGAACATTTTGTCCGCACCACCATCGCAGTTTGGTGGGTGCAGGTGGTAATTTTAATTGCGTGGCGCCCAAACATAGTTTTTTTCTACCACACCCTTCTCCACTGAGAAGCTGGCAACCTCACCCTCGTGAGGACAATTGTTCGTGGCCAATCAGGCACGTAACAGACTTCTTTCATTTAAATTTCTGTAAATGTGTTATGTACATGCAAAACAATTGAAATTCAATAATATTTGGTAAACAAATGATTCTAGACAAAAAATAATTTATGTAGGTATGGCTTCATACGAAAATCTGTGTAATAGTTTTTAGTTTACACAACGAATTTTGTTTCGTTTATCAAATGTTATTGAATTTCATTTGATTTGCATGTACTAAACATGTTTGGATGCAATTGTTTTATATAAAATTTTCATGGCACACTTCGAAAATCATTCTTTTTATCATTCTTTTTAGTTTTTCTTCGAAACAAAAAAAGATATTTATATAAACAAATACATCATTGTATAGAGGAAAAATAGCTCTTTCTAACTTAACTAAAATTAAATATGGTTCCCATTTAAAAAATTGAACTTGGATGCTGTATCTCCAAAACAAAAAGTTAAAAAACAATTTTATCATATTCCTCAAAAAGCCTGTTGTCTATGCTAAAATATTTATTTGAAACAGTTTTCAATATTTTCAGTACCTTCCGAGTTATTGATGGAAAATTAAAATTCGAAAAAATCACACTTTTGTCATTATCTAGTGAGCCATGCAATATTTTCAAAATATGAAATCGCCATTAACATTGGCCCATAAGTGCGAAACTTTTGTCTAATTTAACCGACCTTGTATCTCTTATAGTTTCCGCGATCCCTATAGTGGCCCGTTTAAATAGGACACCCTGTATATAGGCTGTCCAATTTAAATTTATTGGTTGTTTATAATCATATAACTTTTGTATTCGTACAGATATCGCCTTTGTAATTATTAATCTCGGTACATATAGCTTTTAGCTAAATATTGATGTGCATCACTTTGGGATAATTAACATAGTTTTCTTATAAAATGTGTTAACAAATCGTATTTGACAATAATTACGATGATGGACTATCCAGTACGTACATAACCTTGCACTGTTTCTATTTAAATATGTTTTTTTTTTTAATATATGTTTAGAAAAGGATGTGAAAGCAAACTGATTCATGTCTATTACAAAATAATACCAAAACATTAATAATTCTTTCGTAAAATATGAAAATTACAAGTGGGTCATAATTCCGACATCACGTCAATTTGGAAAATGATTAACAGATGGCGCATTTTGAATTCCTCATGACGAAAATTTTTACTTTACTTATAAGAGACAAGAAATTAGTGTTAGACAATCCACTAGAACATATTTATTACAAAATAAAGCCAAAACATTGATAATTCTGTCATATAATATGAAAATTACAAGTGGGTCATAATTCCGACATCACGTCAATTCGGAAAATGATTAACAGATGGCGCATTTTGAATTCCTCAAGACGAAAATTTTTATTTTACTTGTATGAGACAAGAAATTAGTGTTACACAATCCACTAGTACATATTTATTACAAAATAAAGCCAAAACATTGATAATTCTATTATAATATAAAAATCACAAATGGGTCATAATTCCGACATCATGTCAATTGGGAAAATGATTAACAGATGGCGCATTTTGAATTCCTCATGACGAAATTTTTTATTTTACTTGTAAGAGACAAGAAATTAGTGTTACACAATCCACTAGAACATATTTATTACAAAATAAAGCCAAAAAATTGATAATTCTGTCATATATTATGAAAATCACAAGTGGGTCATAATTCCGACATCACGTCAATTCGGAAAATGATTAACAGATGGCGCATTTTGAATTCCCCATGAAGAAAATTTTTATTTTACTTGTAAGAATGTACGAATTAATGTTACACACTCAACTATAACTAGAACATATTTATTACAACCTAAAACAAAAACATTTCAAATATTAACCCGGAAGTAATTTATTCTATGATAAACGCTTATATATAGCCGTATGTATGCCAAATTACTAATTTTAATATATCTTAATTTGAAGAAATTTTAATAACAAAACTGCAAGATATTTAAACATTGATAATTATACCGTTATTAACAAAAGCTCTGGGACACATTATAGTACATTATACACCAAGGGAGAGAAACCACTTATTTTTCCTGAGGTGTAGTTTGAAGCCCGAGAGCGAAGCCAGAGGGCTACAAATACATCGAGGGAAAAATGGTGGTCTCTCCCGAGGTGTATATACTATTTTTTCCACGTTCGGGAGTGGAAACATCTAATTTCATAAATAATGAATTATAATAAATCAGAACGAAATTGCAATATTTAGAAGCCTTTGGAAATGTTTCCATGCAACGCGTACCATGACAACACACATTTATTTACAAAAACCTTTGTTATAATAAAAACTCCCTTATGAAAAGTGTTTTCGTCCCTAGGGAGTAAATGCTTCATTTCTGTCCCGCGTTTGACGCCATAGAAACCGACTTCTACTCCCGGACGTGTAAAAATTTATTTATTTATTTATTGGTGTAATTTTACTTTCAATACTTCTTACCTTTGGTAGAACTATACAAATTGTGCCTAAAATTCGCTCATATGATTCTGACTTTGATGACGTATGGGCTTTGACGTCATTGTCGGAATTATGAGCTGCTCCCAGAATTGCAACGTAAGAGACGTGGCAATATGCCCTAGTCAGACTTGTATGTTCGTGCGAGCTCGTGAAAATAAGTTGGTCTGACGACTAGACTCTTGTGTCTCAGTGTCGTCAGTCTCTGTCCTTACGCTATCACTCTTCTTCGTACTCACTCGTACTTTATTTCTAACAGTATCATATGTAGACTATATTCCACACTAGGATAATGTCTATTTTTAAAGCAAGAAAAAATATATGTGCAAAAAAAGAAAAGGTAAAATTTTATTAAAAAGAAATACAAAGAAACGAAAAAAAAGTATTTAAAAATGTGTTTTATATAACAGAAGATAAAAAAGAAGTAATTCGACATTAAATTTAATATTTATTTTGTGATTAATAATCAGTACATTATTATTAACTTGGAGTACTAATATATTTCAATTTCAATGTGAGTCGATATACACCTACGCTAGTATATTATTCTTATATGCCAATAACTGTGATCTATTGATGAAAGTTAAAATTACATTGCGAATTACATACACATATAACAAGCCTTTCCCATTACTGAGTAGTTGAACTTTTATTTTTCCACAATCGCTCGTTATATATTAATAAAACATTTATGTATAATGAATTACTATGCTCGTTCTACTAATTATACAAATTATATTGGTAAAATATTTTCTTATATTTGCAGTAGTAAAGCAACTCCAGCAAGGGTCCATTTTGCCGATTTGTCTTTTGTTTTTAGGTTAAATGTCCATACGTACGTGGGTCCTCGGGTTCTAGTTTTATAAACGGGACATTCGTACATGTTACGTAAATCTTGCTTATCTTGAGTGATTGCCCGAATATTAATAACTGGCATATTTGGGAATAATTCTTTTAATCGTGAGTCCATGATAATACCAGATTGTATATCCCATCGGGCGCCCTCCATATGAAGTCCGTGTACATACGCACCGTCACGTGGTGCTGATCTGTGAACATAGATGCATGTATATTAACTGCATTAAAAAATAATTGAATTAAGATTATACGTGAAATCTTCTTTCTGTTTTTTGGTAACATCACACTGCAAACACATCTTATCAAGAGGAAGTTCATTCCTGCGCGCCGTACTCTGCATTATAGCTGTAAGCAATGATTGAGGATTGAAAAATCCTCCTAGCCACACAGAGCATGGTAACTAGTAACAAATTAATATGAGTTTTTTTTTTTAATTAAACATATGTATTTCTATTCTTACAACAAAATCTGTGGACCATGTTTCTAGTTCTCTGATTCGTAGTAATAAATCAATGAACCAAGTAGTTAGCCCTAATAGTGATGGGTAAGCTCTTTGACACCACACCGGTGGAACTTGATCCAGAAATAATGCATTTTCTAAATCCTCCATGTCAGATGTAATAGTTAGTTCACCCTATGATGTAGACAAATGAAATATTGGTTAATTAGCAGGAAATTTATCTTCAAAAGGTTTTACATAAAATGATTCAAATATTTAGAAAGCAGTAGACTAAAATTCTGAACAAAAGTCACTTGATAAAATCACAGCAACATCCATACTAGTTATTATAAAACACGACAGTCTGAATCGTTAGTTATCCGCGTGTGTATGATTTAAATCACGTGATTTAAATCAGTGATTCTGATCACATCGTGTTTTGAAACAAGGTATGTATGTCACATTTATATCAAAATTTAAACTCTTAGTGCCATCAGTTGGAAACGCCGGCCTTCAATATATTGGGTAAATTATATAGAGATATGAGTAGCTAAGTTCCACTTTATTTAAAATGTTTAAATCACTGCATGGGGAAAACACAAGTTTGTCCGCGCGTAAAACGAAAACAACAATGAATGTCCAGACTCCTTATTTTGAAAATAAAGTGGTTTTATGAGGTTTCGAGTGACCCAAGTTTTAGGTTATTGTTTCCTGTGCTGTCATATTTGTAATTTAGTGATAATTTAATTTGTAATAGGTATGCCATCAATAAAGGCTTTTAAATCTATTTGTAGTGTGGGTTATGCAAATAGTGTTCGTGAAAGCAATTTGCGCCAAAAAAGGAAGATGGGAAAAATATCTGAAGTATTGAAAAAAAATACAACTTCACACTGCCTTAAATGCAATAAAAACACAACATTTGAAGAAGAAGAAAAAACTGATACTAATGCATTTCAATAGTATTGCAACTTATAATGCCCAAAATTTATACTTATGTGGTTTAATCAATATAATTTCTGTACGTTATCGCAGCAGAAAACAAAAAAAATGCTAATTTTCACGACGCACCGTTTTCCCATAAACTAAGGTTACAAAGAAACAATACACCTGTAGATATTCCTCTCAAGCGTTTCGAGCAGTTCATGGTATAAGTAAAGGTAAACTAGAATATGTATCTTCAAAAATCGTTAAACAAAAGTGGAGTTGCTCTTCTGGATAAAAGAGACAAACATAGTGGTATACACAGAAAGTTAAAAAATTAATATTTTGATCCTGTTTTCGAACACATACACCAATTCAAGGCAAGGCTTTCTCATTACAGACTACATCAATCTAAAAAAATATCTACCCGAATATAAACTTTTCTAATGATACGTACAAACATACGAATATTTTTAATACAAAATTTGATTTATCCTTCGGGTAATGAATGCAAGATACTTGTTCTTCCTGTGACAAGTTGAATGGATTATTAAGAACTTTATCAGCTGATAACATGATGAAGATATTAAAAAGCTAACTTTGGATAATGAATTTGCTTAAAAGAGAGGCACAAACGTTTTATGATAGAAAAAGGAATGCCCGATTGAATGCAAAAAGGTAACCTAACTGTCTTACTATTTCTATAAATTACAAAAAAAGTATTGTTGGCTAACGTGGGTGACAATTATCAGTATACTCCCTTAATAGTCGTGTTTTGTATTCGGGATAATCAATTTTCTACACATATCCAGAGACACATGGAAAACAGACCCAAATGAAGTTACATCCTTTTTATTACATATTTTGTATAATTATGTTCCTGATTAAGTCAAACATTTGCACATTCTTTGCGATGGGAATGGCGAACAGAACAAGAATTTGGTTGTGCTTATATTTATGCATTATGGGCTTCATGGCATTCGTATTTAGAATACGACAAAAATATGGGAAATATTAATTCAAAAATTAAATAGAAACTCCAGATGATTAGTACGGACTTCTGACTGTATCTCGCAGGTAGTCAACGCCAGTCTCAGACTGGCATTGACTACAGGCTGGCAGTCTGTACAACAGGTCATCCAAACTATGATAATGGACTGCACTTCGCTTTTACAGAATTTGTATGCCAAAAATGGCCTTCACTTATCCAAAAAATGGAAGATGTTTCGTACACACTGGATTAATGTCGATTTATTCTAATTAGAGAATCATACAATAGTTCATGGAATCAAAGAATAGTCAATGGTAAAATTCAGAACAACAGAGTTACTGCCAAAGTAATTCAAACTACCAGATAATCTATATGATGGTGAGTTTAAAACTAGTTTGTTTAAAAACATATTTGCATGAACATGTTCTCATATCCAGTTGATACCAATTTAAGGATCTACCGCACGACTAAATGGACATTTGCGCATTTTACATATATGAGTTATATTTTGTTTTATTATCACTAGAGGATAGATTTTTATTTGCATGTAAGGGTTAATTTGAAAAATAAACATCTGGTTTTGAAATGAATTAGTAAGGTATTTAAGTAGTTAAATTCTAATTACTCTGATACTTGTCTGCGGGACATGCCTTGTTTTTTCCTTGTATCCTTCACCTGCCTGTATCATGTGACCATACTGCCATTTATTAATAATAATTCACTATTTACAGTGTTACGTCACCTTTAATCCTAAATCCAATTCCTTGAGTGATCTCTTAATTTCTCCTGTTAAATAATTCATCCGTTCACATTCCTGAAATGCTACTATAACATATGGAGTACGTTCTTCTACTTTTCCCATTATTTCTGCCATATTAAAATCCTCTGGTAATTTCTCCATCATTTCATCAACAATTTGTTTAACCTGTAGAACACAAACAAATAAATGTAGAGTATAATTTGCATACAGGAAACCTCCGTATAACACGATATTTGTGCAACGCGGTTTTGCTCTAATATTTCATTGTATCATTAAAAATTTCCAACAAGATATTTGTATTATTTTGTACGGAAAATACCTTGCTATTATGTTGCATTGTTATAAAGGATTTCCATAAATTTAATTTAAAAAAAATAATATATAAAAAATATTTCAAAAATAAATCGAGACGTTGAACTATCCGGTGAGCCAAGCGCGTGAGTATTAACTGACGAGTGCCCGTGATATGTAAACAACGAATAACAATACTTGGTACCGGCGCTAAAACAATACAGTCATGAACGAAAGGCAATAACAAGTCGAACACAAAAAAAAAGGGATAAAAAGATTCCTCCAGGTCATAGCATCAATAATTTTCTGCGGACTTTCTGAACAAACATGGTCGCAAGGGACGCAATTTCAAATTATAACACTAGAGCGTTTTCCTTTTGCCACACCTACAGAGTGGACACGATGAATCTGGTGATTCGAACGTTTTCGCATCTCTCAAGGTTGAGCAACAAACTAGAGCAGTGGTCGCCAAAGTTTTTTGATCACGCACCCCTAAGACAAAACTTTTTTATTCGCGCACCCCTAGAACCCTACAGTATATTATAACATATATATATATATATATATATATATATATATATATATATATATATATACATGACATCAATTGGCAGTCATAAATAAAATAAATATATTGTGTTATTAGAACAGTTTATGCAAGTATTTTTTATATTTAATAAAATTTTATATTTTTATGGCGCACCCCCTAGTAACACCTCGCGCACCCCACTTTGGCGACCGCTGAACTAGAGGAATAGCAGGTCAATTAGCTAATAGAACACTTTATCTTCAGAAAGAACGTGGTCTTCGAGAGGGCAACTGTCAATACGAGAATACAGCGAGAAGGTGAGCCAATTTAAGCATGCATCACCTCACTTTATAATCTTGAAGAAACATGCGAGTACGGAGCCTTGAAGGAAGAGATGACTCGAGACCACATCGTAGTTGATATCAGGGGCCGTATGTTATCAGAACGCTTACAATTGAAGTCAACGCTAACTCTAGCAAAAATAACGACGAAAGCGCAGAAGAAAAAAAAAATGAAAGACGCTTCACGCCGAGAAAACCTCAGTCAAAAACCAAGATGTAGACCAGATCAAATTCAACCAACATGTTAAAGAACCAATATGGCAAAAGTCTTAATCAAATCAAGGGGCAAAACCGTCCAAAAAGGACAGGAAGTATTTGCGATGCGAAAAAGACCTCAAGCAGAATCAAGTAAGTTGTCCAGCAATAAACTCCACATGGGACAAATACACGAAGTGGAAAACAAGTTAAAAAATCCGACCGGATGAAATTATAAAACATTACATTACATTACATTAGAGTGTAGCACAAAGAAAGTCAGCGCTCTTTCGGAAATAAAGGAGATGTGTTGTCCAGAGAAAGAGCAAAACAGAGGTGGGAGCGATAAGATCTCTGGACAGATAGAAAACGCGTTCCGTGATTACAATAGAGACCCACACCCACCCAAAAATGTAATTATATTGAAAAAAAAAAAAAAAACTACAAGATGCCAACAAGACAAGGAATATTTTACCTAATCACCAACAGAAAGTTCTCGTTTAGAATGGAATGCCCAATGCTAATGTACATTTCGATTCTGCATGCAAGAAGCAGCCGCAAAAACACAAATAAAAAATATATATTCACCTGTCAAAACATCGATTTTCTTTTGGTGACAAATGCAACGCTGACTATAAATGCACTATGTTTTTTTTCATTCGCCTTACATAATCTATTAATATAAAAGATATGGAAAATAGATGAGAAAATTGTTTGAATTTTTTTTTCAGGTACTATTTAAAATTCTATTTAAAATAATAATTAGAACATATTAGGTATAAAAAAAATCATTCAGGTATGTTGGATAATCTATGAGGACTTAGTGGAACAAAACACGTACGAGCGAGGGAGCGGACAAGTGACATACATGCGTATATATGTTGTAATAGCCATGTCGTGATGCAGGGGTATGTCCGAAATTTCTGCGAAAATTTTTAAAATCGGAAGATGTTACAGAATTCCTACCGAACTTTATAGCTCTTTGACAGTAAGCCGACAAGTTAAAAAGTCTTGTGGTAACGTTATATACTAAATTTTTACATTGGTACACGATTTCGCACTACACTGCCGTGTTATACGTGATTACCTGTTCACTATTATTTATTTCATGTTCTTACTTTATCTTCTCTGGTTATTGTACTACCTCCCGATGCCCCTGCGTCCCTTGGTTGCATTTCAAAAACAGTTCTAAAGAGATTTTCCGCAGTCGTCGTTAAAAACCCTATTTCTGCATTCGGATGTAAGCCGTATAGATATGGAGATTCAATTGGCATCATTTCGTCAATATACGTATGATATCCTACATAATCGGTGTTAGGAGGTGCTGGAAAACCGGGTGCTAATAAAAGTTCACCATCGACCAAGTCAGGTTGCAAAAGTTCTTCCAAATACGTGATACATAGTCGTCGGTCCCAGTCATCAGTGATATGACCACCGTACATTATTTCACCAAATAAATACCTGAGATCCTCCCACGGTACTTTTGAATTTGCTTCTAAGTAGTTGTATAGTACAAATACACTAATATTCAAATCACCGACATTAAATGGATACACCTTATTCCAGCCTTGAGGCCCAAATTTACGTCGTTCGGCAACTACAGCGTGAAAGTAACAAAGAGAAAACAAGATAACTTTAAATTCGGCTTCCTTGCCGCACTGTTCTAAAGTTTCCTGATTAAAGTTGGAAAAAGCTTTATGCAAATTAGCCTGCATACCAGTCGGTGGTTCGTTTGTTATTTTTATGGATGATTCTAATATGCCTTGCGGAATGATGTGAGCTGTGGGTGTGGCGGCAGGTTCAGCGCTCATGAATACGCGATATTTCTCGTTAGAACCCTCTGCATAATATTCTAATTTTTTTTCCAATGTAGGTAGCCACTTTTTGACTAGATGTATGTTTTGTAAAACAACCCAATGCCCTTGCTGCGCTGCTGTGTCCATGGCACTTTCAGCTACAATTTCTTGTCCCTGTCCCAACGAAACATTGTGAAAGTTGTGTAAGTCTGCAGTGAAACCAAGTTTCTCCCCCAAATTTTCTACGTCCTACAATTTATAATTTGCGATAAGTAATAATTCTCAACATAAATGCTACAATGTACCTTTAAAGGATTCACACCAGGTGATAAAATGAAGAAAATTGGAGTTGAAGGACTTGTTTCTTCAAAAGACATTTCAAATTCCACGGTTTTATTTTGGACATATTTTGAACCCAGTTTTTCTTCTATAAATGTCCTGTAAATTATACAAATAACATATGATTCTTATAAACACACAATTTCTGCAATATATTCAGTTGCATAGTATTCTGTATTATGTTCTTAACATGTTGGAAGTGCTTTCCTTAATACTTTCGGCTGTGTACTATTGCATAATATGCAGTTATAGTATGGACCTTTCTCGTACAGAGCTGTATTATGGATAGAAATTACTAATATTTTCTTTGACTCTCTTGTATATTCTTAGTGTTTCTTAAAGTATGTGCCATGAAATCTCAAGAGTATTTCTCAGCGAACTTCGAATTAGCGTCAATCGATAAAGCCGGCGTAGTCCCGGTACGTCCTACGCGCGTTGCATACCCGTTCAGCGAGCCTAGTATAATTATAAGTTTGCTGAAAATAATATTAAGGGCCGCGATTTTTTTCGGAAAATGTGCTGCGAGAATTTAAATAATGAGAATCACTGTTCTGTAAAACGCAAGAATGTAAATTTAATAAAGTGGGAACATTTTAATATTTCTTAAAAATATACAGTGAAAATGAAAGAAACTTCTTTAAATTTACCTATGCATGATTTCTGAGGACTCAATTTTATTATGCATGGGAAGCGTAAACCCAAAAAAATTATTTCACATATGAAATGAGAATAAAAGTGTGTGAATTCACTAAATTAAATATATTTTTATCAACAATTTTAGACAGAACATGTATGGTGTAAGTAGCTTTATTAACTTTTTTTCGGTAGCGTACTGGTGTGATAGAACCATTTTAAGTTGCTGGGGGAGCACAAACTATGAATTTCACTTATAACTACAGCTAATCTATGTTGTAATTGTTTTTGACTCAACTAAATTATAACCCTGTTCACTACTGCTCTCAAGAATGAATCCCAATAGCCGTGCCGAGCGTGCTGTATTGTTATAGAAACATATCTGAGCATTAAATATGGCATCGTATTATGTAGGTTTTAATTCTGAACAATATTTTTATTTCCACTTTTGCTCTAAAATGTAATGTTTAGAAGTAATCACAATTTTTCTAAATTCACATGGTAATTCCCTATGTCCCATATTTCTTGGGACACCCAGTATAAGTAAATATATATATATATATATATATATATATATATATATATATATATATATATATATAGGGTGTCCCTAAAATGCGTGGACATCGCTTAACCACAGATTCCTGGGTCGAAAATAAGACGATTTAACTAAACTTACCTATATGCAATTACGTTTCGTTTAGCTGGTATTCTGCTTCAAAGTTCTTTAAAAAAAAAGTTATTTTATCCATAACTACAGAACGCTTGGATCGATTTGGATAATATTCGGTACTGTACTTCTTACGGATGTAGGTCATCTTTTAAGGTGATATTAGTTATTATCAGTGGACCATTAGTGTACGAAACACGGGTAACCCGGCATAAATCAGTCAAAAACTTTTTAATGTTAAGGCCAATAACTTTCAAAAAAATAGTTTCAATGCGAATAAGCTATCCCTACACCTGTACCAAATTTCAGAGCTCTAAAATGTATAATACAGAAGTAATCGCAACTTTTTCAATTTTACATGTTAATTCCCTATGTCCCAGATTTCTTGGGACACCCGGTATATATATATATATATATATATATATATATATATATATATATATATATATATATATATATATATATATATATAGTGCACGCCGCTTATTGGAATCACGGCTAATGTTATTGTAAGGAATGTTATCCTTACTTATACTATTGGGCCCGACCTTTGAGTGTGAGGTGGATGGTTTTTAAAAGAGAATTAGACTTGGATGATGCACAATTTTATATAACACAATTTATTAGGAGTACGGAAATTACAATTTATAAATAGTCACTTACGTTCTGATGGAAAATGGTTGGCCGAACTGTGTCGAGCGGTAGACACAACTTACAGTCGGGGTTGGTAGCTGAGCAGAATGCTGGACACAATTAATTACTGCTATGAGGGTTGAGCACCTACACTAACACTGATCACTTCTTGCTGAGCACACGCTGCAACTTGAACTGCACTAGAAGAACTGGTACCTGAAGGTAACCCTTAGGCATTAACCAGCAGCACTTCACTTTATACTTCTTCCGTTGGAACTGACCCTGTTGGGCCTCCGCAAGAACTTCGTTGGAACTTAACTCTGTTGGAACTCTCCAGAAACTTTCTCGCAACTCTCTAGACTCTCCAGAAACTCTCTTGGAACCTCCATCTGTGCTCATGTTGCTACCCTTTTATAGCTAATTAGTTGTGTCTCAGCATAATTACTCCTTGAGTAAGCAATTAGAGATAATATTATCGCGGCCGATGGCGCATCATTGTTGCACCCTGCATTTCCCATGCTACGCCACCGATATTGCTACGACGTGACCTCCACACACGTGATATATTCTTAGAACGGTTAACCAATCTACTGCTGACTGGATTCGCGACAATAATACCGCCCTTGATCCCGTTTCCGACTGATGCAATATTCTTCTGCAATTAACCATGTGAATGTGCTGACTTGTCTCCCGGCAACAATAGCACCTTGTGCGTGTTTCCGGCTGGTACAATATTTCTCTGAATCTGACCATGTGAATCTATTGCTGACTTGACTCACGACAATAATAATCTTTGCTAAATTTAAACTATCAATAATATAAAACTTTGTAACGAATTTTTGTTCTCTTACATTATAAATCGGACATTGAAATCACTTTCGCGAAGAACGGGCCGGACGAATACAAGTACATTAAAGAAATGTCGTTTATAGTAATCATGATATCGGTTTAAGTTATGAATTTTTTCTTAGGATTGTTTTCGTCGCAAGCAATTTTAAAAGAAACATTACAATAAAGTAGTTTTTAAAAAGAACGTTATTCTTCTTTTCCGAAATAACGTTCAAAACTTTATTCTCGGCGTAACTTATTTTATCCCACTCATTTTATTATTCTGTGTTGCTTGGTCTTTTTTCGGAAAGCTTACAAAACATAAAAAGTCAGTATTCAAATCAATCTTACACATATTGGAGAAATGAAACAAGTTAATGTTTATTTTGTCAGTAATTCGAATTGGAATGCCTGCAGAACTGCGTATGACACAATTTTAATCAAAATAGGTAAAGGTTTACCGGAAATCTTTTAGCAAGAAAATCTCATAGTATTCAATGGTAGATTACAGAGTGACACCCTGGCAAAAATTAATTATTTAAGAGCGACTGGAAAAAGTACAATAGATTTAATATGGACCGGCCTAAGTGCACACCAGTTTATAACGGATTTTACTGTCATTGAATAAATACCAGTATTCGATCATATTATATGCTCAGTAAAAATTGCAAATTTAATTAATAAGAACAGAGCACATGATACTGCAGTAGAACTATTAAAAACTAAGTAGGACATTACAAAAGCCGAACTCTACAAACAAGAGCTGCAGAGTAAATTGAGCGATTCCTCCGACCACAATGATACAGAATTATATAAAACTATTAAAATTGAAATTGAAAATATGTCTAACAAAATTGGAATTACAAAGTAATTAAAATAGTTCCTAATCGACTTAATCAATCAAGAAGAAAACAATGGTTTAATGAAACATGTAACACACTTAAAAAGCCACTAGAAATTACCTTATACTGTAAATTGTAAGAAGCACAATTTATCAAAAGCAAAACTTGTCCTGTATTTACAAACAAAGAAACGTTAGAAGCTCAGTATATCTGAGGAAAAAATATAACCTAGAGATCAAAAATAAACTGGAAAACGTTGCAAACAAAAACAGTTTTGGAATACAATAAACTCATTACAAGCGACGAGTTACGTAAAAAATCCAATAAAACTAAGGGACTGGGTCAAATTCTTCGGAAGATGGTACAGCAGTGTACGATGAAATAATTTTTAAAGAAATTAATTTTGCCCTTAGAAAAGTTAAAGCAAATAAATCCCCGGGATCTGATAGAATAATATATGAACAGCTTCAAAATTTGCCTTCCAATTGTGTGGCGTACCTTAAAAACCTACTAAATAGCTTTCTTACTGAACTAAAAACAAAAAAAATAATACTTCTTCACAAAATAAAATATATTACAAAAATAATTTTTAAAAACAAGCTTTTATTAAATTGCACTAAAAAGTAATAAATAAGGAAAATAAAGCGTGGGGCGCAATATTTATATAAATTTCACATTACAACATTTTAAATTTTATTTTAGTTTATTCTTTTTAGTCCTTATTCTAGGTGGTCTTTTATATTATCACGCCTCCTGAGGGGTGGCGCGATAAAAGGTTGCTCCGGCTGGCTTCAGTGGAGACGGGGGTGGTTCTTATTTCGCAATACAAAATGATTATAAAATTAAACGGCAGGTTAAGTTAAAATAAGGGCGCCACGTGTTTTGGGTACGCCACTGCACTCGCTATAGTTGAAACACGAAAGACTATATCGAGAAAATACTTGACGGAGGGGCAAACAAGTCACATAATCGGTGGTTTGGGGGTATAACAAATTCGTATATTGTACAATAAAATGATTGAAACATAAATATCAAGAAATATACTATATAGGGTTAGTACTTAGGCTAATACAGAGATTAAATAGACAGGCGAGGTCCGAAGTAAGTAACCCGACGGTAGTGAGTTGTTATCAAAACAGAAGTAAAATTAAACCAAAATCAAAGAGACCAAACTACGTGAATCAACCCTCACCACCGTGCATATGGCGGATTACTTCGGGGCCTGTCCCAAGAATAATTATACAAAGTTCATAACACTAGTAAATAATAATACTACAGTAATACAATGTTTCCAGATATTTGATAACAAAAGCTGGTATGATACAAAATTATTGATAAATGTAAAACAGAATAGAATTAGAATATGATAAACGATGCTAAATCGACGTTGGCTGGGTTGAACCAGTTAAGATAGGAAAGAAATTACATATACGCGTTTAGTTGCTTTTACCCAGCACAGGGCCGCACTAGCACAAAGGAGAGTGAATTCCACGCGTTCCGTATGGTACAACACTGGGTCAAATTCACGTAGATTCGGTACAAGATGTAGTAAATAGAACCGACTTATCTGTATTCTGCGTCTCTGGCTCCTGGTACGTGACACGGCAAATCTCCGAAGTTGCGAGCACCGACCGATGCGAGTAAAGGCGCGTGGGCACCAACGGGAAACCTCGGACGGCGTGATGACGATGGTGATACTAGCGGCGGAGCAGTAGCACGATGGGGTACACACTCTAAATCCCTAATACGGGACTGGCACGGATACCGAAGCACGTGGCTTCTAAACACTATCACTAACCGTAACCAGTACGACGAAACGAAAGTTGAACTTGTAAATCCCCCTTTTCTATGGGGTGGTATTGAAACTCAGACTAAACTCAAAACGAAAACTACTGAGATTCAAAATAACATAGATACTCTCGACTTCGTCCGTCCCTCTCGAGATCTACTGCTAGACAGCTCACGTTATTCCTGTTCTATCTTTTCGTGCAGCGCTCGGCGATGCCGGTACGTTCCGCGACACGTTTTTAAAGGTTTCATGTGCGTAAATTAAACCGTTACAACCTCCCCCTTACTTACAAATAAACAAAAAAAGAATTCCGCCTACCCTACAAGTTCGCGGGTTTGAGGTCTTTGACGTGCCAATTCCCTTTACTCTGGTCGTCGGAGGTGACTAATTCGTAGGTGACACGAGAAGTCTGTTTTTTAATTCGGTAGGGCCCGATGAATTTAGGTGCCAGTTTGGCAGCAAAGTGTTGGTTTCCCTTCGAGAGTACGTAATTCTTTAGCCACACTTTATCTCCTACGGCATATTCTACTGGTCTGTGTCGCAAATTATAATATTTTTCGTTTCTCTCATGAGCTGATCGAAGCCTTTGATGTACTCGCGTAAAAATATCACGCAAATCTGAATTTACATTCAAATGGTGGTCAATGATCGGAATATCGCCAATATCGGGCAGTGGCGGAAAATATTTACCGGAGAGTATGTGTTCTCTACCGAAGTTAAGAAAGAAAGGTGTAAACCGGGTAACTTCACTTCTCGCTGTATTTATGGCACACGCTATTTCCGAGATGTGTAAGTCCCAATCTTGGTGATCATCACTTAAGTAGGAACGAATCATAGTTTTAACTGTCCGATTGACGCGTTCAGTGGGATTATTTTGGGGGTGATACTTGGCATTGTAAGAAACTTTCACGAGATACTTCGCCATTAAATTTTGGAACTCTTTGCACACAAATTGTTTACCATTGTCGCAGATTAATATTTGGGGCACTCCGAAAAGTAGAAACACGCGTTGCTCCACTATCTCACACAATTTCTTGCCAGTAGCGGTACGCATCGGAAACAATAGCACGAACTTGGAAAAATAATCCGAGATAACAAGAAGGTAAGAATTTCCGTGCTTAGACCGCGGGAATTCCATGAAATCCAAACTAATCATTTGCCAAGGACGATTCACGCTAGGCTTATTTCCCATTAGACCGGGGGCGGTTTTTTGAACTGGTTTCTGTGTTTGGCAGATATGACAACGTTCCACGTATTGTTTTACGTCTGCATGCATCTTGGGCCAATAGTACAACTGGGCGACGCGATGATACGTTTTAAAAATTCCCGCATGACCTGAAGTTGGCACATCATGACATTCATTTAACACTTCGCGGCGGCGGTCTTTAGGTACAACGATCTTCCAACTCTGCTCCCCGTACGAACCAATAAATTTAAATAATCTATCATCTTCAATTTTCCAAGCACGATATTTCTCGGGATTCGATTCTATATTTTCTAACAATTGTCTATACCAAGGGTCTGTTATTGGTTGATCTGTCGTGATTAAATTTACTTGTATTTCTACTGCACGCGATAAAAGGTCAGGCATCAGATGCTCTTTACCCCGTCGATGGATAATATTAAAATCAAATTGTTGAAGCCGCACTGCCCAACGCGCTAAACGACCTGTAGGGTCCTTTAGGTTATTTAACCAAATTAAGGAATGATGATCCGTTATCACGGTGAAATGGCCTCCCTCGACATATGGCCGGAATTTCTCTACTGCCCAGATAACTGCTAAACACTCCCGTTCAGTGACAGAAAAATTTTGTTCTTGTTTCGTTAAAGCGCGACTCGCATAGCAGATAATCTTTTCACCGGAACTCGTAGATTGAGATAATACAGCGCCTAGCCCGTACGCTGACGCATCAGTTTGAACCTGAAAAGGCATTGTAAAATCGGGGCACGACAAAATAGGGGCGGTAATTAGCTTTTCCTTAATGGCTAAAAATGCTTTTTGCGAGTCTTGGGTCCAAAGAAAAGGCTTATTCTTCCGCAAGAGATTAGAAATTGGTGAAGCTAAAGTGGCGAAATCTGGCAAAAATCTCCGGTACCACGACACAATACCAACAAAACGTCTGACTTCAGAGACATTTTTCGGGATTGGGATATCTAGTATGGCTTTGATCTTATCTGGATCTACATGGAGTCCTGTTTCGTTTACCACATAACCCAGATATTTAAGTTCTGACCTGCAAAATTGACACTTGTCGCGATTCAAAGTTAAACCCGCGTTAATTAACTTGGAAAAGACGATTTCTAGAATTTCAATATGTTTCTCGAAAGTAGGGGCGATAATAATAATATCATCGAGATACACGAACACATAAGGCTCTAATACATGACCGAAAAGTTTGTCCATTAATCTCTGCCATGTGGCTGGCGAATTGTGAAGACCGAAGGGCATTCTTTTAAAGTGAAAAAGGCCGCGACCGGGCACCGTAAAAGCAGTTTTTTCCTGACTGGAACTCTCCATCGGGATTTGCCAGAATGCTGATTTTATGTCTAATGACGATATATACCGCGCATTCCGTAAATTGTCTAATATTGTATTAACAAAAGGTAAGGGATACGCATCTTTGCGAGTGACCGCATTCAGCTTTCTAAAATCAACAACAAATCTGTAGGTATTATCAGTTTTTCTAACAAGCAAGAGGGGACTTGACCACGGGCTCGAGGATGGTTCGACAACGCCGGCTTCCAACATTTTATCCAATTCGTGATAAACTTGTTCTAATACTTTAGGAGATACAGGATAATATCGTTGTTTAATTGGTTCTGCTTGAGTTAGAATTTCATGTTTCACTAAATTAGTACAACCTAGATCCGGACCCATGCGGCTAAAATATTTTATCGTTAAGTTATCGAGTAGTGATCTTTGTACAGAAGTCAGTTTAGTACGTGAATCTATTTCACTGTTCGCGACGGTTTCTACTGTCTCTAACATGGTCCATTCTCCCAAACGCATATCTAGATTAAGTCCTACTTCCATCCAAAAATCTACCCCTAATATTATGTCCTGTTTGATGTCCGGGACAACTATAACTGTAAAAATTCTCGTCTTGCCCTTGCATGATATGGGTATAGCAATTGTGCCTATGCTTGCGCACTCGGAACCGTTTGCCGCGATACACGTAAAGGTATCTTCACGAGATAAAAAGATATTTAAGTGTTTTAAAATATTCCACACCCGCTTTCCTATAAGAGTACGGTTGGCTCCAGAATCTAAAAGTCCGCGAAACACGTTACCGAATATTTCAATTTCAAGATACGGCCGATTATCTCCCGTAACCCTTGCTAAAATATTATCGATATTGGTCTTTATAGTTTGTTTACGTACGAAAGCTAACCAGGCGATCCACTCTCGTTTTTGAACCGTCATATCGGGAGCGAAGCTTGACTTTCGGTTCTGACTAGTAAGCTTCTCCTTTAGTTTCCCGAACGTGATCTTTGACAACGTGTACACGTGGTTTTCGTGTGATTGGCTAACCCACAACCAAAACAAAATTTATTACGGGGACGTCTACAATTGCGAAACACGTGGTTGTCTGCTTGACAATTCCAACAAAGTATTTTTGGACGAGATTCATTCGAGGTTAGTTCGTGAACATTCGCGTTTGTCATTCGCGAACGACCCTGATAAGCGAGATCGGGTTCGAGTAGGTTGCGACGATTAATTGGTGGGCATTGGAACTTCTCGGCTATTAATCGATTGCTCTCTAATTGTTTACAGGCGACCAGCAAATCGTCAACGCTGTATATTTTCGTTAAACCTAACGAGTGAATATAGTAAGGAGATAGGTTGCGTCGAAGAATTTGAAGTTTGCGCGCTTCGGTAGGGGCGGAGGGTAGTCGTGCGAAAAGATTCGTCATACATGCTATGTACGTGCCTACAGTTTCATCTGATCCTTGAGTACGAGATCGTATCTCATCCCACAATTCTAATTCATAATCGTGAGGTTCAAACTCATTCCGCAGCAACCGGACAAAATCTTCCCAAGTACGAATCTTTGAACGCACCGAACGATACCAAGTTAGAGCACGACCAGTAAGAATTTCTACAGCGGCACTACATAATTCCGTCTTAGTTACGTTGCGCGAGATTTGGTATTCTTCTACGCGTTCCAAGAATGCATTAACGCTGAGTCCTGTACTGTCTCCGCTAAAAGAAATATTCCAGCGACTAACCGGCACTTGCTTGCGTTGTGACGTAGTTGTGACAGATGCAACGTTACGGGATTTATTTATACTTTCCACTAAATCTTGACTATCGACTTTGTCAACAAGTTTCTGTTCAAACACGCGAACATGATTCTCGATTTCTTTGACCAAAGCTTGATTATTCTCGTCTGTAACGTTTATACGTGCTAATCTCCCGTTTATATGAGATAATTTGGAAACTATCTTTTTATATTCCGCGTCTTCTGAATTACCAGTGAAGTCAATTAACAAATCTTGTAGGTACGCTAATTTTTCTTGGCAAATATCTATCTCACACGACGGATCGCGATTTAAATCACTAAGATCTCTAATATGACCGATTTCTTCTCTTTTAAGGCGTCTCGCTAATTCTTGTCTCA
The DNA here is from genome assembly GCA_963422195.1 of Carabus problematicus. Lineage (NCBI taxonomy): Eukaryota > Metazoa > Arthropoda > Insecta > Coleoptera > Carabidae > Carabus > Carabus problematicus. The sequence continues at coordinate 14,343,034 of OY728581.1, read as the reverse complement.
AGGCGGGTACATTTATTACTTTCGTATTCGCTACTCCACGAACAGACAGTTCGTATTCTAACTCGTCTCGACTTAAACGATTCGGTTCCATGGCCAGAAGCGCAGAATAACAGGCAAAATACAGAAAAATATACACAACGTAATAAATTCCAGTGGCGGAGAAATAAATAAGTATATTACAACAACAGTCGAATTCACTGTCCCCCTGTGATTCAATTAACACAAATAAAGTAAGAAAATAATCTACAAACATTTATATAAGAACCAGACAAAGGCGGCCCCACGTTCAGGGTGCCAAATATGTTATCACGCCTCCTGAGGGGTGGCGCGATAAAAGGTTGCTCCGGCTGGCTTCAGTGGAGACGGGGGTGGTTCTTATTTCGCAATACAAAATGATTATAAAATTAAACGGCAGGTTAAGTTAAAATAAGGGCGCCACGTGTTTTGGGTACGCCACTGCACTCGCTATAGTTGAAACACGAAAGACTATATCGAGAAAATACTTGACGGAGGGGCAAACAAGTCACATAATCGGTGGTTTGGGGGTATAACAAATTCGTATATTGTACAATAAAATGATTGAAACATAAATATCAAGAAATATACTATATAGGGTTAGTACTTAGGCTAATACAGAGATTAAATAGACAGGCGAGGTCCGAAGTAAGTAACCCGACGGTAGTGAGTTGTTATCAAAACAGAAGTAAAATTAAACCAAAATCAAAGAGACCAAACTACGTGAATCAACCCTCACCACCGTGCATATGGCGGATTACTTCGGGGCCTGTCCCAAGAATAATTATACAAAGTTCATAACACTAGTAAATAATAATACTACAGTAATACAATGTTTCCAGATATTTGATAACAAAAGCTGGTATGATACAAAATTATTGATAAATGTAAAACAGAATAGAATTAGAATATGATAAACGATGCTAAATCGACGTTGGCTGGGTTGAACCAGTTAAGATAGGAAAGAAATTACATATACGCGTTTAGTTGCTTTTACCCAGCACAGGGCCGCACTAGCACAAAGGAGAGTGAATTCCACGCGTTCCGTATGGTACAACACTGGGTCAAATTCACGTAGATTCGGTACAAGATGTAGTAAATAGAACCGACTTATCTGTATTCTGCGTCTCTGGCTCCTGGTACGTGACACGGCAAATCTCCGAAGTTGCGAGCACCGACCGATGCGAGTAAAGGCGCGTGGGCACCAACGGGAAACCTCGGACGGCGTGATGACGATGGTGATACTAGCGGCGGAGCAGTAGCACGATGGGGTACACACTCTAAATCCCTAATACGGGACTGGCACGGATACCGAAGCACGTGGCTTCTAAACACTATCACTAACCGTAACCAGTACGACGAAACGAAAGTTGAACTTGTAAATCCCCCTTTTCTATGGGGTGGTATTGAAACTCAGACTAAACTCAAAACGAAAACTACTGAGATTCAAAATAACATAGATACTCTCGACTTCGTCCGTCCCTCTCGAGATCTACTGCTAGACAGCTCACGTTATTCCTGTTCTATCTTTTCGTGCAGCGCTCGGCGATGCCGGTACGTTCCGCGACACGTTTTTAAAGGTTTCATGTGCGTAAATTAAACCGTTACAACCTCCCCCTTACTTACAAATAAACAAAAAAAGAATTCCGCCTACCCTACAAGTTCGCGGGTTTGAGGTCTTTGACGTGCCAATTCCCTTTACTCTGGTCGTCGGAGGTGACTAATTCGTAGGTGACACGAGAAGTCTGTTTTTTAATTCGGTAGGGCCCGATGAATTTAGGTGCCAGTTTGGCAGCAAAGTGTTGGTTTCCCTTCGAGAGTACGTAATTCTTTAGCCACACTTTATCTCCTACGGCATATTCTACTGGTCTGTGTCGCAAATTATAATATTTTTCGTTTCTCTCATGAGCTGATCGAAGCCTTTGATGTACTCGCGTAAAAATATCACGCAAATCTGAATTTACATTCAAATGGTGGTCAATGATCGGAATATCGCCAATATCGGGCAGTGGCGGAAAATATTTACCGGAGAGTATGTGTTCTCTACCGAAGTTAAGAAAGAAAGGTGTAAACCGGGTAACTTCACTTCTCGCTGTATTTATGGCACACGCTATTTCCGAGATGTGTAAGTCCCAATCTTGGTGATCATCACTTAAGTAGGAACGAATCATAGTTTTAACTGTCCGATTGACGCGTTCAGTGGGATTATTTTGGGGGTGATACTTGGCATTGTAAGAAACTTTCACGAGATACTTCGCCATTAAATTTTGGAACTCTTTGCACACAAATTGTTTACCATTGTCGCAGATTAATATTTGGGGCACTCCGAAAAGTAGAAACACGCGTTGCTCCACTATCTCACACAATTTCTTGCCAGTAGCGGTACGCATCGGAAACAATAGCACGAACTTGGAAAAATAATCCGAGATAACAAGAAGGTAAGAATTTCCGTGCTTAGACCGCGGGAATTCCATGAAATCCAAACTAATCATTTGCCAAGGACGATTCACGCTAGGCTTATTTCCCATTAGACCGGGGGCGGTTTTTTGAACTGGTTTCTGTGTTTGGCAGATATGACAACGTTCCACGTATTGTTTTACGTCTGCATGCATCTTGGGCCAATAGTACAACTGGGCGACGCGATGATACGTTTTAAAAATTCCCGCATGACCTGAAGTTGGCACATCATGACATTCATTTAACACTTCGCGGCGGCGGTCTTTAGGTACAACGATCTTCCAACTCTGCTCCCCGTACGAACCAATAAATTTAAATAATCTATCATCTTCAATTTTCCAAGCACGATATTTCTCGGGATTCGATTCTATATTTTCTAACAATTGTCTATACCAAGGGTCTGTTATTGGTTGATCTGTCGTGATTAAATTTACTTGTATTTCTACTGCACGCGATAAAAGGTCAGGCATCAGATGCTCTTTACCCCGTCGATGGATAATATTAAAATCAAATTGTTGAAGCCGCACTGCCCAACGCGCTAAACGACCTGTAGGGTCCTTTAGGTTATTTAACCAAATTAAGGAATGATGATCCGTTATCACGGTGAAATGGCCTCCCTCGACATATGGCCGGAATTTCTCTACTGCCCAGATAACTGCTAAACACTCCCGTTCAGTGACAGAAAAATTTTGTTCTTGTTTCGTTAAAGCGCGACTCGCATAGCAGATAATCTTTTCACCGGAACTCGTAGATTGAGATAATACAGCGCCTAGCCCGTACGCTGACGCATCAGTTTGAACCTGAAAAGGCATTGTAAAATCGGGGCACGACAAAATAGGGGCGGTAATTAGCTTTTCCTTAATGGCTAAAAATGCTTTTTGCGAGTCTTGGGTCCAAAGAAAAGGCTTATTCTTCCGCAAGAGATTAGAAATTGGTGAAGCTAAAGTGGCGAAATCTGGCAAAAATCTCCGGTACCACGACACAATACCAACAAAACGTCTGACTTCAGAGACATTTTTCGGGATTGGGATATCTAGTATGGCTTTGATCTTATCTGGATCTACATGGAGTCCTGTTTCGTTTACCACATAACCCAGATATTTAAGTTCTGACCTGCAAAATTGACACTTGTCGCGATTCAAAGTTAAACCCGCGTTAATTAACTTGGAAAAGACGATTTCTAGAATTTCAATATGTTTCTCGAAAGTAGGGGCGATAATAATAATATCATCGAGATACACGAACACATAAGGCTCTAATACATGACCGAAAAGTTTGTCCATTAATCTCTGCCATGTGGCTGGCGAATTGTGAAGACCGAAGGGCATTCTTTTAAAGTGAAAAAGGCCGCGACCGGGCACCGTAAAAGCAGTTTTTTCCTGACTGGAACTCTCCATCGGGATTTGCCAGAATGCTGATTTTATGTCTAATGACGATATATACCGCGCATTCCGTAAATTGTCTAATATTGTATTAACAAAAGGTAAGGGATACGCATCTTTGCGAGTGACCGCATTCAGCTTTCTAAAATCAACAACAAATCTGTAGGTATTATCAGTTTTTCTAACAAGCAAGAGGGGACTTGACCACGGGCTCGAGGATGGTTCGACAACGCCGGCTTCCAACATTTTATCCAATTCGTGATAAACTTGTTCTAATACTTTAGGAGATACAGGATAATATCGTTGTTTAATTGGTTCTGCTTGAGTTAGAATTTCATGTTTCACTAAATTAGTACAACCTAGATCCGGACCCATGCGGCTAAAATATTTTATCGTTAAGTTATCGAGTAGTGATCTTTGTACAGAAGTCAGTTTAGTACGTGAATCTATTTCACTGTTCGCGACGGTTTCTACTGTCTCTAACATGGTCCATTCTCCCAAACGCATATCTAGATTAAGTCCTACTTCCATCCAAAAATCTACCCCTAATATTATGTCCTGTTTGATGTCCGGGACAACTATAACTGTAAAAATTCTCGTCTTGCCCTTGCATGATATGGGTATAGCAATTGTGCCTATGCTTGCGCACTCGGAACCGTTTGCCGCGATACACGTAAAGGTATCTTCACGAGATAAAAAGATATTTAAGTGTTTTAAAATATTCCACACCCGCTTTCCTATAAGAGTACGGTTGGCTCCAGAATCTAAAAGTCCGCGAAACACGTTACCGAATATTTCAATTTCAAGATACGGCCGATTATCTCCCGTAACCCTTGCTAAAATATTATCGATATTGGTCTTTATAGTTTGTTTACGTACGAAAGCTAACCAGGCGATCCACTCTCGTTTTTGAACCGTCATATCGGGAGCGAAGCTTGACTTTCGGTTCTGACTAGTAAGCTTCTCCTTTAGTTTCCCGAACGTGATCTTTGACAACGTGTACACGTGGTTTTCGTGTGATTGGCTAACCCACAACCAAAACAAAATTTATTACGGGGACGTCTACAATTGCGAAACACGTGGTTGTCTGCTTGACAATTCCAACAAAGTATTTTTGGACGAGATTCATTCGAGGTTAGTTCGTGAACATTCGCGTTTGTCATTCGCGAACGACCCTGATAAGCGAGATCGGGTTCGAGTAGGTTGCGACGATTAATTGGTGGGCATTGGAACTTCTCGGCTATTAATCGATTGCTCTCTAATTGTTTACAGGCGACCAGCAAATCGTCAACGCTGTATATTTTCGTTAAACCTAACGAGTGAATATAGTAAGGAGATAGGTTGCGTCGAAGAATTTGAAGTTTGCGCGCTTCGGTAGGGGCGGAGGGTAGTCGTGCGAAAAGATTCGTCATACATGCTATGTACGTGCCTACAGTTTCATCTGATCCTTGAGTACGAGATCGTATCTCATCCCACAATTCTAATTCATAATCGTGAGGTTCAAACTCATTCCGCAGCAACCGGACAAAATCTTCCCAAGTACGAATCTTTGAACGCACCGAACGATACCAAGTTAGAGCACGACCAGTAAGAATTTCTACAGCGGCACTACATAATTCCGTCTTAGTTACGTTGCGCGAGATTTGGTATTCTTCTACGCGTTCCAAGAATGCATTAACGCTGAGTCCTGTACTGTCTCCGCTAAAAGAAATATTCCAGCGACTAACCGGCACTTGCTTGCGTTGTGACGTAGTTGTGACAGATGCAACGTTACGGGATTTATTTATACTTTCCACTAAATCTTGACTATCGACTTTGTCAACAAGTTTCTGTTCAAACACGCGAACATGATTCTCGATTTCTTTGACCAAAGCTTGATTATTCTCGTCTGTAACGTTTATACGTGCTAATCTCCCGTTTATATGAGATAATTTGGAAACTATCTTTTTATATTCCGCGTCTTCTGAATTACCAGTGAAGTCAATTAACAAATCTTGTAGGTACGCTAATTTTTCTTGGCAAATATCTATCTCACACGACGGATCGCGATTTAAATCACTAAGATCTCTAATATGACCGATTTCTTCTCTTTTAAGGCGTCTCGCTAATTCTTGTCTCAAGGCGGGTACATTTATTACTTTCGTATTCGCTACTCCACGAACAGACAGTTCGTATTCTAACTCGTCTCGACTTAAACGATTCGGTTCCATGGCCAGAAGCGCAGAATAACAGGCAAAATACAGAAAAATATACACAACGTAATAAATTCCAGTGGCGGAGAAATAAATAAGTATATTACAACAACAGTCGAATTCACTGTCCCCCTGTGATTCAATTAACACAAATAAAGTAAGAAAATAATCTACAAACATTTATATAAGAACCAGACAAAGGCGGCCCCACGTTCAGGGTGCCAAATATGTTATCACGCCTCCTGAGGGGTGGCGCGATAAAAGGTTGCTCCGGCTGGCTTCAGTGGAGACGGGGGTGGTTCTTATTTCGCAATACAAAATGATTATAAAATTAAACGGCAGGTTAAGTTAAAATAAGGGCGCCACGTGTTTTGGGTACGCCACTGCACTCGCTATAGTTGAAACACGAAAGACTATATCGAGAAAATACTTGACGGAGGGGCAAACAAGTCACATAATCGGTGGTTTGGGGGTATAACAAATTCGTATATTGTACAATAAAATGATTGAAACATAAATATCAAGAAATATACTATATAGGGTTAGTACTTAGGCTAATACAGAGATTAAATAGACAGGCGAGGTCCGAAGTAAGTAACCCGACGGTAGTGAGTTGTTATCAAAACAGAAGTAAAATTAAACCAAAATCAAAGAGACCAAACTACGTGAATCAACCCTCACCACCGTGCATATGGCGGATTACTTCGGGGCCTGTCCCAAGAATAATTATACAAAGTTCATAACACTAGTAAATAATAATACTACAGTAATACAATGTTTCCAGATATTTGATAACAAAAGCTGGTATGATACAAAATTATTGATAAATGTAAAACAGAATAGAATTAGAATATGATAAACGATGCTAAATCGACGTTGGCTGGGTTGAACCAGTTAAGATAGGAAAGAAATTACATATACGCGTTTAGTTGCTTTTACCCAGCACAGGGCCGCACTAGCACAAAGGAGAGTGAATTCCACGCGTTCCGTATGGTACAACACTGGGTCAAATTCACGTAGATTCGGTACAAGATGTAGTAAATAGAACCGACTTATCTGTATTCTGCGTCTCTGGCTCCTGGTACGTGACACGGCAAATCTCCGAAGTTGCGAGCACCGACCGATGCGAGTAAAGGCGCGTGGGCACCAACGGGAAACCTCGGACGGCGTGATGACGATGGTGATACTAGCGGCGGAGCAGTAGCACGATGGGGTACACACTCTAAATCCCTAATACGGGACTGGCACGGATACCGAAGCACGTGGCTTCTAAACACTATCACTAACCGTAACCAGTACGACGAAACGAAAGTTGAACTTGTAAATCCCCCTTTTCTATGGGGTGGTATTGAAACTCAGACTAAACTCAAAACGAAAACTACTGAGATTCAAAATAACATAGATACTCTCGACTTCGTCCGTCCCTCTCGAGATCTACTGCTAGACAGCTCACGTTATTCCTGTTCTATCTTTTCGTGCAGCGCTCGGCGATGCCGGTACGTTCCGCGACACGTTTTTAAAGGTTTCATGTGCGTAAATTAAACCGTTACAATATTTGCTATAAATAAAATGAATAATGAGTTAATTACATATGTGTGTGTGTGTGTATACGAGTACATTTATATTAAACCTCGTATCTTTTATATTGTAACGTTTTGATTTTTGGTGGAATAAATAAGAATGTCTGAGACAGTCACGAAAGAGGTATTTCGTAGGTTGTTCGGGTTATGTTCGTGTATGTCGCGTAGCGCGAGTAGTTTCACGCTACAGCGAAGTTTTTTGCTCTCTCGGCGTCCGGCATTCGGACTGAACGGGTGTGTTTGTGTTAGATAAATGTTTTTACGACGTGTAAAAACCACGTGACAACGTTCCAATAGTTTCTGTTCTGGTAAGAAAAACGTATACTTAGTTTACTGTTTTTATATTTCAATTTTCGGTGTTGCAAATTCACCCGTACGTTAAATACGTAGTTTTCCACACCGTTCAGTCCCAGTGTTTTGCGACGTGAGCAGCCGGTCGTCGGCAACATTTTTGCAATAATCGTGAGTATTTTGTGAAATACAATAGTGTGCTTGCACGTTTGATTTAGCGTTTTAGCTAGTTTTCGCGGTATAGCCGTGTTTTGCTTTTGTAAGTGGTTTCTCTTGTGAGAGAACCACGTGTGCGGTAGCCGGTGTGCTATCCGCCATTTTGTTTAAAGATTTGACCTGAGTGTCAAAAGGTTGGTTTTGATCGCTCCCCGTAGAGGGAGTAGAACTTCCGTTACCTGGAAGTTTGGCTTTGTTTTAATAATATTTCAATTTTGGTATAAATTTAAAATCACGGTAATTCTGTATAAAATTGTATGTTGAATTTTCAAGTCAGAGACTGGGTGTCTAGAACTTGATTTGTATTGTTTTTGGCGAACACGAACTGTGTTTCAGCTTTGAGATAGATTCACACCTGCATGACGGGAACAAGTAAGACCGGTACGAGAATTAACCTTCTCCCCTAACATCCTATCCTTGCGTACGAGATACTTTTGTTTTTGTTCAGTAAGTAAGCGACCCTGTGTCATTTTTGGAATAGAGCACGTGTCTCTGTTAAGTTTGTTTTGCTAAGTAGCGCCATTTTGGGTGCTGGGCATTTTGATTTCACGTGCTCTCAATACTGCTGTTCATTGGACTGCAGAGTCCTTGGTGTCTCCACGAGCAAGAGGTAGCTGGTCACTTTCCTTTAGTGTAAGAATTTTCTCTTTGTTGTAACTTCGTTTTGCGCGTGTGCGCAGTCATTCTGTATTTTTGTTTTTGCTTACGCGCGTGTGCGCAGTTAACTGTTAAGGTAATTTTAAAATACTGGGTTTGTACAGGCGATTATTGTCTATCTTGCACTTGTGCTCTGGTACTGTGTATTTATGATTTACCCTGTTTCTTTTTGTTGAGCTGAACGAGTCGTAGAAGACGGTCGACGGTGTGAGTACTGTGTAACAGGCTTGTCCTGAGTAGGGAATCAGGCACTGGTAGTCTCCTCCGGTGACCGCCTGCCGAGTTCCCAAACCACCAATCCGAGGACTCACTTAGAGCACAGAAGGATCTACCCCTGTGGAGCAGCCCAAAGGCTTTGGGGATCAGCCCACAGCGGGGGACGCTGGCTCAATCTGACACCGTAGGACGTCCGGCTGAGTCGGTGACCGAGGGGGAGTTTGCCAGTGCAGAAGAGGAATAGCTAACCTCCACCTGACGCTGTCTTTCACTTTTTCTTTGGCTTTTTGTAACATCGTGCTGCTGAAGTAACTGTCGGTTTCTGTAGCCACGAGAGCTCAATTGACAGGTTGCGCCCAACACGGCGTAAATCTCAGTTGTTTCTGCTTTGTTCCCCAGTAAGGGTAAATATCTTTTTGTTATTATATTTTAAGTTCAATCTTTAATATAAATTGTTAAGTTTAAACTTTGAAAACTGTGGTGTTTTTTTTTCTTCTAACTTTCCTTTGCCTACCGACGAACCTTCGACTGCTCTCCTCAACAAGCAACGGCTAGCCAGGGCTGTGTAAAGCGTCGTAAACGTCATAATATAATCCTGATACGTGACTGATAAAATTCATCTATTTCTACGCAATTCAGTTAAAACCTCTTGAATTTATATTACCCGGATATGTGAAACGTAGATATTTATAACTCTTTTGTGTTTTCTCATTTTCTGGGAAACTGAGACGATGTAGGGAAATTTTTCAAAAACTATTTTCGATTTGTATGATTTTTTAAGTATTTTCGATTTGTATGATTTTTGTAAATTTTTTAAGTATTTTCGATTTGTATGATTTTTGTAAATTTTTTAAGTATTTTAGATTTGTATGATTATATGAATTTTTTATACAAGTGGGTTAAAAGTGAATCCGACGATTTCAGACGACAGGCAGACAGACAGACAGGCAGACAGACTCACAAGTGAAACTAAACAAAAGCTTGTAAAAAAAGACGGAATGGACACAAATAATTACAGACTTATTGCTCTAATCAACTCTATAACAAAATTATTCGCATTTATCTTAAATGAAAGAATGCAAAAATATTTTACTCTAGGCGCAAGCAAGGTTTAGGAAAATAAGATCCTGCATAGATAATATATTTCTCATTAACTTGATTATCCAGTCTTCGATGCTAACTAGGGGGGCGCGTATATCTTATCAATGTGCAATGCGTGTAACATACAAAACAGTAATGTGCATCCACTGTAACGTACAGCTATAGTATGGTACATGGGCAGTAACGTACATTCTAGTAACGTACAAATATATTAATGTAAATGTATATCATCGTACGTAGTAAGTACTGTACATGTCAGTAAAGTACACTTCTAGTACGAGATTAACGCAGCACAGTAAACATCTAGCAAAGTACAATTCCAGCAACGTGAAATGCAGTACCGTACATCGCTAGCAACGAATATGGTACAAAACCGTACATCCATAGTACAGTACATGTATTGTAACGTATGCAGCCTGTAACGCATCCGTACGATACCGTATATAGTCAACACTACGTTTACATTCGCTCGCAAGCATGGATAATATAGGAATATTGAGAGATTTTGTAGAAATTTGTTGAATAAACTGTGCATTTTGTTTAATTGTTAATTATTTGTGTAATATTTGCTATATTATTATTTCTCTAGAAAATATTAGGTGTTTCGCAGCAATATTTCCAACTACAGTGTACATACAAAGTTTGATGTGTTTTATCAAGTGTTGTGTAAGAAATTGTTTCATACAAATTCAATGCAATGCAATTTTACTGTGGATATATTATAATTCAGTATATAACTGCCAACATACATGCAAATCATAAAATTTTCAATTTAAATAATATTATAGGAGTATACAGCAGTGCATTTCTGTGTTTCGTAAATATCAATAGATATTAACATAACGAAAGATGTCTGTTTTAATACATATAATATTCAGGACATAATGCATAAACGTGGATCTATTCTAATCTATAATATAAAAGGCAAATGCGGATGTCCTTCCGAGGGTGAGGGGTTACCAGATGACGGAGGATTTAAACAAAAAAGATCAATGCATTTATTAGTATATACTTGATATAAAGTTTTCGGTAAATAGTCGGCTTAGCATCGATAACAACAGATATACGATGGTGTTTTTTACAGTTGTCTATGCTTATCGGGGGTTCTAAACCGAACGCTGATTTTAATGCGACCGTATTCGCTGATATCTAACTTGCCCCAGGTCGTTACTGACTTAGAAAATGCAAAAGTTATAAATCGTACAAGCCCTGGTGGGGTTGAAAACAAACATACTAATTGTTGAAATCTCAACCGTCAGTAAGAGATAGTTCAGCATTTACAGTCTCATAACAAATAAACAAAGAATAACGTGAAAAGCAAAACAACTTTGCCCATTGTACTAAAGTGACAAAGGAAAAATAGTGAAATATAGCAGATTCATAAAGTATACATAATTGTATAAATACAAAACATAGATCTGTCATCTATAGCACTAAATTGTATTCTAAATAATATTCAATATTATCAACATGTGCACCTGGCGTGTACAACCACTAGCACCAAGAACTATTATTATGGTTTTAAAATAAAAACTAATCCCTTGCTGTTAAAATATAAAATAAAATTGTTGGTTAATTTAGTCAACCAATGGCATGATTTTAGCTCCCTACCAAAATTTGTGTATTATATTAGTTACAATTTTTATATTTCAATCAGTAGTAAGTTGTATACCAAAGGGCACTGCGGTTATATCATCAACACCAATTCAACGTGCTAGTGCAGTTTTAGTTATACTGTGAAATTATAATTCAATAAGTGATTTTTCCACTAATTTTGATTATGGAACATGACGGATACAACTTTTGTAGTTATAGTACAAGGAACGGATGGACGTGAGTGGGGTTTATAGATATATAATCGAAACTTAACAAATTGTATAAAAGACATTGTTTTTACAGTTATTACAAATGCAAAACTTACAGAACTACATTTTGTAAAGCAAGTTTAAAAAAAAAGGACGGGAATATTGTTGTAATACGTGCCGAACATAGTCACACTGCGGAAGAGAATAACAATCGATTTATCGATACATTTCGCCATGAATTAATAAATCAGGCGAAAACAACAAATATTAGGCTTCATGATATCTATATAGATGTATCGAGCAGGTATGTATTACAGAAGATCAATAAATATAATTGTTCAGTCCTGATTCGACTCTCTAATTTGAAATATTGTATGTATGTACGTAATATTACAGACATATGCAAGCTGCCGAGTTATATTCGTGGGCAACAGCGAAATCAGCTATGCGTGCAAGTAGACGTCGTGATCTACCAGCTGTACCTGCAACAATTAGTACTCTGGCCGAAATATTAGAAGGAAACGAAAGGTTCTACTCTAACATTCACGAGGAGATGGAACCATTTTATATCGGATTGGTACATGGATCGGCAAATAATATTATATTTTGCAGCAAAATTATTTTAGAAGCGGTAATCGAAATGAATCCTTCTGAAATTCATGCGGATGGTACTTTTAAAGTAGTGCCTAATAGACCTATTGCTAGACAACTGTTTACTATACACTTTTTTGTCCGTAACCATGTAAGTATTTTATCTAAATATTATATTGACAAATATGTACACAATGGTAATATTTAATTTTTCATTTCAGTCCATTCCAATTATGTACGTACTAATGGAAACACGATATCGGACAAATTAAGTAAAAATTTTTCAGTATTTGAACAATTTGATTAATGGACGACTCGTTATTACACATATTATGACTGATTTCGAACCGGCCTTACAATCAGCGTTACTAGAAATTTATCCAAATGCTCAAATAGCAGGTTGTTGGTTCCATTATTGTCAGGTATTTATTTATTTATATATTACAGTGTAATTGTCAATTTAACGCTTGAATTCTTTGAAAATGTACTATTATATCGAATATGTTACAAAATTATATTAGAATATCACAAAGATAATAAATAGTCATTTTTAAAATAAAATACGATCAAATTTATATAATATAATGTATAAATATCACGACCTTCTCGATTAAAAGTGTACTAGAGCGGCCTGCGACTAGTAAAGTATTTGATTCATAATAAGAAGTGTTATATAGTAAGCCGCAGTTGACGAGAAACAAATGTACAACTTGAATTCCCGTCAGACATGAATATGACACATAAATAGCTTGAGCGAATAAATGTACACACTGGTACTAGCAGATTATTAACTGCTAGTTTTTCTCCAATGTTAAATCGCGAATTAGATAATAAAAGATAAATGTTTTGCAGTAAATGTATACCTATAAATAATAATTCTTACGCAACAACCTTTTACAATATTAGCCGTCATTTTTGATAGCGACAAGTAGCTACTGTTACTAGCGCCAATACTTTAACATTTGACCGAGCTGCCAGCACAAAAAATCTATTGTTTTATCGATAATCTCGCAGGCCGGTATAATACACTTTTAATCGAGAAGGTCGTGAAAAATATAAATTATAATATGTAAATAAAAAAGTTTTTCGAAATTAAAATGATATGATGTTATGTTCAGTGCTCAAAAGTAAAATACAGTAGAGTCGCGATTTAGTGAACTAATTCCGGCCAAGCCTGTTCACTTTTTAGGGGTGTTTATATTTTCGGGGTTCTGGTCTCACTCAGATATTTTGAGAAACAACTTATATTCTAGATATCTAAATCAACAGAATTATGTATGTATATGTAAAATAATAAAAGAGAAGGAAAAATATTGAATCCAAAATGGATAGTTCAAGGTAATGTGAACTGTTTGTTTCAAAACTTAATCATAAATATGATTTTTTATTATTTTATTGTAGATTTTCTTTGGTCAATTGTAGATTTTGAGAAGGAGAAATATTGAATGCAAAATGATTGGAATAAATGACTATAGTTCAAGATGATAACAGATATACGACGTTTCGACCATATGGTTTTTGGTCATTTTCAAGCAAAAAACAAAATTCTAGTTCAAACAAACATAAACAAAATCTCTTGTGAATTACACTCAAAAAGTACAAAAATATTTTGAAAAATATTAGAGACTATTTTTGTTTATTGCCCGGTTGCTAAGACGTGGATTAATTCTCGGATTCAATAATTCTCGGATTTTTTGGATCCGAGAATTAATCCACGATGCGTTGCTAGAACGAGGATTATTTGAATCTCGGATTAATCGCGCGACAATTGTAACGCGCTCTCTTATTGGTTGAAACTCTTCAAATAAATGACTAGTAACTTGAATGTGTAGACCACAAGCAAAACAGCTGTCAAGTATAAGTAAAGTGACAATTGTGTTTTAACGTAAAAATAGCATTTTCAAATCATTGAAATGTTATATATTGTATTCGTGATTAATAATGCTTTTGTTTAATATATATATTAACGAAATTTCGTGCATTAGTGTGTTAAAAATTAAGAAAACAGGTTATAACCTTTATTTTTATTTTGGTTACGTGCACAAGAAGTGTATTGTAAATAAATAATATTTCGAATTAAATTGAAATTGTATTGCACATCACAAACGTCTAAAAATACATGTATTTAATGTGATTAATCAATATATAAATTTTGTACATATGTGCATCGAAATTGTAAAAATATTTTATAAATTACAACAAAGTGACATTCACTATTAAACATTATAGACCATACAAATTAATTAATAATGTATTTATTTATTAATAAAGTAATTATCTGAATTTAGTTCTTGTATAGTAAGTATATTTGAATAATAAATTGATTCGTGACGGTGAAGTGATAGTGCTAAATTTACGGAACAGTGCAGCAGAATTACATTCATATTTGCACGACCTTCTCGATTTATACCGGCCTGCTAGCTGAACGATATAACAATAGATTTGTTGTGCCGACAGCTCGGCCAAATGTTGAAGTATTGGCGCTAGTAACAGTAGTTACTTGTCACTGTCAAAAAATGGCAGTTCATATTGTAAAAGGTTGTTGTGTAAAAATTATTAATTATAAATACAAAATAAATCATAAAATATATAGATATATTAATTTAAAAAATGATTTTTTAAAGAAATTTGATTTTATAACATTTAATAATAAAATATATTAGGGTAAAAACCCCAATTGTTGGCACTTTAAGCAATTGACGGAGAAGAAAAAATCAGGAAAAATTGTCTTTTTTATTTGCATCCTTTGGTATTATACCAGAGTGTTAACTGAATATCTATGTTTTATATTTGTGCTTGAATAAACACGTTTATAACGGCCAACAACTTTTAAAACATTATTAGTAAAATGCTGCTAATGCACCAGTTGTTGGCACGCTTTTCCTATTGTTGGCACCCAAGGTTTCAGTTATTGGCACCCGCAGCAACGTTGTGTTAATTAATGCAAAACTTTGAAACAAAAGCAATTACAATATTTAAAAATGGTTTAATAAACACACAACACTTTGAACACGTTGGGTGGTAATTTGGTAATTATTTTATTAAAAATAAAAAATACAAAAATATAAAAACAAAACATTAATAATATTTCTTTTTTAAACAGGAAAGGCACTTAAATGTTTCAGAATTTGACTTGTGCAAATTATTCTTAAAAATACAATCCATGTGGAAGGCCCTGTTACAGCTTTCACATTGAATTCCTGTCTTATTTTTGTTGATATTGAATGTGCAACAATAACAAAGACCACTTGTCTTGATTGTATTTTGCTTGAAAATCATGCCGTTATTTTTGATTTCATCTTCATAGGCAAATAATTTTTTTGTTACAGCTTCAATTTGTAAATCACATGGACTTCTTTCTGATAATTTGTCAGGCATGTTCCAATTTGGCAATACCTCAACATTTATTACATTGATTCTTTCTTTTTCCTGCTTGTGTGGTGTAATATCCGTTTTTACACAGGTTGGTTTCGTTTTAATTAACCTGTCAGCGTTTGTAGTTTTAGTCTTGCATTTTTTAAATTTGTTACTTTTTGTCTGCTTGCTGGGTTGCGATTTTTTATTTGTTGCTTTATCGATCTTAATTTTTCGTTTTTCTTCTCTTACTGCTTTTTTCTCAGCTTGGATCTGCTCTTTATCGGCTTTAGCTTTTTCTTTTTGTTCATGAATTTTTTTAAATCCTGTAGATGTAATTACAAATGGCATTCTTTCTGATTGTCTTTTCCCAGTTCTTTGAGGTGTTTTAGGCCACAATAAATAATCATATAGATCCACATTCGCGTTATCGTTAATGATTATCGGCATGCTCATAATATCTTCTTCTGTGTAACTAATTCCTATGACGTTCCCATCTGCCTCCCTGCTGTCACAGGGAGCTTCCAGGATATCCATATGACTGGTTTCAGTGTCTGGGATAGTAGTATATATTACATTATGCTCTTCAAAATCGGAAAATACATTGCTATTTTCAGCAACGATTGAATTGTCCATACATCTTTCTTCTGGATTTATCGAATGGTCCGTTGTTGTATTTGGTATATGAAATTCCTTTAAAAGCTCCAACAGAAACTGTGTGTCCTCGGACGTGGATACAGCGCCACCGTTACTTAGTTTCTTCAGTTCTTCTATTTTTTTCTTTCCAAGAATTTCAGCAAACCTTTCGAAACTCAAAGTGTTTTTAGCTTTTTCCTGAGTAGCACTTTGTTGATCACTAACGTTAGCTTTACCTAAACATTTAGAAAAGTTTATTTGATTGACGTTCCAAGGACACAAGCCACAAGCCCTAAAACCATTGATAATAGTTTTCTTGCTTATTCCCAAAATAGCATCCTTCAATGTAGGAGCAAAGTGTACTTTGGTCAATTGGCAGAATGGATTTTCTCTCCTCCATTTGAGAACAGCAGCTTTCCACATCGATTTCATAGGTTTAAAGCAAGATACATCTGCCGGCTGTAAGATTCGCGTGGCGTTGGGATACAGAGCCACTAAAATTATTTCTAACTGGCTACACAATTGACTTAATTCGTAGGTCAAGTGTGTTTTGTGGCCGTCCACAAATAAGATTATCGGAAATGTAATGATTGTCTTTTTCAAGTGCGGATAGAGTATATTCGATACATACTCGTAAAATAGTTCGGCTTTCATCCAGCCATTGTCCGACACGCCAATGCCCCAAGTCTCTGGAACAGTTGCAGCAATGTGAGAGGGTATGCGCTTATATGGGTATATAATCATCGGAGGTGTTAGTTCCCCTGAAGCTGAGAATGTGAACATCACAGTAATGTTCGATTTAGCTGTGCCTTGGTCGATTTCGTATACATCTCTTGATCCCTTAACTGCTAACACCTTATCACCCTTAGGGCAAAGTTGAAAGGCTGTTTCGTCGCCGTTGAAGACTCTTGTGGGGTCCTCTAAAATAGTGAAAAGATCTTTGCCCTTCAAGTAGCTTTCAATTTGTAGGAACCAGTGGCGAATATCATTTTCAGCAACATTCCCACTGGCGTTGGTTACTGCTTCCGGTTTACGTTCGCTCAACATTGGGTGTCGCTTTAAGAACCCTTGGTACCAATGTTTCCCAGGTACATTTTCTTTAAAAGGGTTCGGTTTTTTACTCTTGTCAAAGAACTGCTTCACGGAAGCTTGAACATCTGACATCCTCCGCGGAAATCCCTTTTTTTGACTCTGCGTTATCCATTCTAGAAGCAATATTTCTTCATCGTTGGTTAAGTAGGTATTTGGTCCGGGGCGTATTTTTCTAAATTTCTCTGACAATCGAAACTGTAAAGTCGATCTCGGTATTCCAAATTTTTTTGATACGGACTTTTTTGATTTTCCCGTTTTTATTTCTGCCAATGCTTTTTGAATCGTTTCTTCGTTGTTAGGTTTTTTAATTCTTGGCATCTAGGCACATAAATAAATAGGTAGGTATAAGGAACTAATAGGGATAATTTTTTCTGGATGCATAGTGCCAACTATAGGGTTTACTAAGTTCCGAGACGAATATGCAATTATTGGCACCCATGCCAACAACTGGATTTTACTATATTTGTGACCCTATAGTTGGCACCCTCTAATTTAATGTAAATTGACCGAAAGGTGAAGTTAAATTACTTTAGAAATCAAGACATAACTATGAAAAATGAATCCCAACAACAAAATGTTTAACTATAACAATAGTAAAAATTGTAAAAACATATTTCGCAACCAAGTATCTAAAGAATTTGACATGTTTTACCTTGAATTTTGAGGCAATCTGAACACACACTTTTGAACGAGTTTTGCGAAGACGCCATTAATGTTGACATTATGAGTGAAATATCACTAGTAAAGAGCAATGTTGCCAGATTGTAAAAAGTTTCCAATTTATTGGGAAACTATATCCTAAATGGTTTAAATTGGTAAAAAGTGTCAGCGTGCCAATAACTGGTACAGTGCCAATCATTGGGTGGTTTACCCTACTTAGGTATACAATTTATTGCAAAATATATCATTTAGGGTGTTACCATCATTATTAGAACAATTCGGCTGAAATATAATTTATTTTTAATTAGTATAAAATTAATTCAAATAAATACGTATAATAATTTTACAGAAAATACCATAAATAATGTAGGTAGAGCATCACGTTTTAATAGTTTTCGTGTACAAGACGTGTGACGAAAACAATCTTCTGCAAAGTGATTACTACAAATATGAGGGTTTTTCACGTTGCGAATCTTTTCCCCTGAACAAACATATTATTACGTATGTGTAACTACATACTCTCATGCCATTTATGTGCCATATTCATGTTTGACGGGAATTCATGCAATAAACTTGTACCTCGTCGACTGCAGTTTGGTACACAGCACTTCTTATCATGAACCATAATTACAGTGATGTGTTATTAATATAACACACCAAATTACACTGCAGTTTAAAGTGTTACTGTAAAAACACCTAATAATCTCCAGTAAAATGAATAATAATACCGACCTAAATATTACACAAATAATTAATTTATAATTGCACTAAATGCACTGGTTGTAAATAAAATTTACAGAAAATATTCGTGTATCACGACTGAATTCTGTAGTTTGTTGATTAACAACTGTCAAAATCGTATTTTTTTTCAAATGTTTTCCTACTGTTACTAGCGCCAGCGGCGGCACGCTGAAACTGGGCCTGTTAGCGGGCCGGAATAGAACACTTTTAATCGAGAAGGTCGTGCATATTTGCTATTGAATAAACATAATATTGGTTATAAAAATTGTATATATTAGTATTTATTTTCAAATGCTATCATTCGTTATTATATCGATTTTTTCAATAAAAATGCCATTTGCATATGTGAAGTGATATCGTTTGATTCCCGGCTCATTACGGCAAAGTGACATTTGCTCATAATTATTGAAATATACCATATTTTGTTTGAAAAAAACATTCTAAAATCTACTTACTGTTATTTATTATCGTTTAATTACTATTAAACGATATACAAATTTGTATTTCTAAGAAAAAACGAGTTTATAATTGTGATGTGTAGCGCTTGAATCTCGGATTAATTCGCCGTCAATCTCGGATTGTTTGGAATCGAGGATTAATCCTCGATTCGCGGATTTTTCTGTTCAACCAACGGATTAATCCGAGATTCTACGATTCTCGGATTAATCCACGTCTTAGAAACCGGGCATATGTTTCTTTCCTCTAGAATTTTGTTATTTGCTTGAAAATGACCGAAAAACATCTGGTCGAAACGTCGCATATCTGTTATCATCTTGAATTATAGTCATTTATTCCAATCATTTTGGATTCAATATTTCTTCTTCTCAAGATCTACAATTGACAAAAGAAAATCTACAATAAAATAATTAAAAAAAAAAAACAAAAAATACATGTACCTATTACATAATATTATGTATACGTGTATTATGTAATGGGAAGGTACATATAAAAGGTTATTTATTGCAGAAGCGAAAAAAATTAAGTAATATTGGATTGTTTACGCTTTTTTTCAGGTTAATTTGTACTAATTTTTGTCGCAAATCATGTAACACGAGCAAACTGCAATATTCTACTAGCAAACACGGTCACACATTCTCCTTTACCCAGACATTAAGTATTTAATTTTTTTTGTTTTAAATTCAAGTATTTTCGTTTACGCTTCATCTAGATTCATATTTAGTGGGATCCAGCAGAAAAGTATCGCAAATACCATAGTTTACTGTACCGGGGTTTACAGTTGTTCACTATATCGGGACGTAATGATAAAATTTAAGTGTTCATTCTATCGGGTTGTACATTTAATCGAGAGTTCACTAAATCGCGACTTTACTGTAATGCATTTTGATGACAGATCAGGACGGCATGATAAAAATTTCAGGTTTTTTGTAATTAAAGCAATAAGCAAAACAACGTTTTTGTTTTATTAATTCTTAATCTGTCATTAAAATGCAGTATCTCAACATTGATTTTCTCGTTCCAGAAACATACCTGTGCATTAAATACTGCATCGTTTCATACAGTTTTGCTTTTTTAACGTTTTTATTAACATTTTGTGCCATAAAATGTATTGTTCAGAAATAATCACAATTTGTCTATATTTACATGTTAACTGTCTGTGCCTCAGATTTCTTGGTATATATAAATATATAATAAATATAAATAATATAATTAAATAGATAATTATGTGAATAATATTTTGATAATAATAATTTCATCCGTGTAGGTTGGAATAATGGACGGGTAGTTCAAGATAACCAGAACAGTAAAAATTCAAAGCATTTTAATAAGTATTTAAAAAGCTGACGTTTCGGCCATGTGGCTTGTGGCCATTCTCAAAGCAAGGAAATGTGAAAATACAACATCTGAAAATGTACAATAGTAATAACATATGTAAATTGCTAACAATTGAAACAAATATAAATAAAATTCAAAAAATTACCTAAATTGTATCACAGAGTCAAAGGTATATCAAATATATAAAAAAACACATCTTGACCTTGTCAAGTCATGATAAAACAGCTGTTAATGAAATAAAAATGTAGACTAGTAAGCTAATTAGACAAACAATGACATGAAACTAACTCATTCAACATCTACCGTCCAACATAAAAAAACTAAGTTAATAACGCGCTATAATTTAAACTTAGGTGACAGAAATCTGTAATGTGATTGACAGTATGATTGTTAAGATTGATATAAATGCTTTCTAAGAAAAGTCTCTTAAATTTATTGGGTTCGGATTGGAGAATTTTAAATTTGTCAAAATTAATGGAATGACAGGAATTTAACGCATGTTCTACCAGGGCACTATGTTGGTCGTTTTTATTTTTGAGATGGTACTTATGTTGATAGAGCCTTTTTTCTATATATTGGCATGTTTCTCCAATATAAATTGAAGGGCAATCAGCGCAATTCAGTTGGTAAATAACATTACTTAGTTTAACTTTGGGCGTGGCAGTTTTTAATTTTGAAAATAACAAATGAGTAGAATTGGAACTTCTGAAAACTAATTTTATTGGTAAACCGTGAAGAATGCTTCTTAAGGAATCAACATTTTTATGATGGTAGGGGAGTATTACGTACTGAGGCAAGTTGGTAGTGGATATAGTGCTATGATTTAAGTTAGTAGAATTGACATTATTATTAGTGTTAACCGGAGAAAGGAATTTATTCAATCTGTTATTAATTACTTCCTTGATTAAATTGTAAGGGTAACCATTAGCTAATAGGATATTATAAACATAACGAAAATTTTTGTAGTGATATGAAGAGTGTGATAATTTCAAAACACGATCCGTTAACGCAATAATAACTGCTATTTTATAACGTGTTGGAGAGTAATCAAAAAAGGGTAAATATCTCCCTGAGGAAGTAGGTTTCCTGTACCAATCAAACATGAAAATATCATTAACTCGTTGAATAGTGATGTCTAAAAAATTTATAGAATTATTAGTTTCTGTTTCTAATGTGAATTGGATATAAGGGTTGAAATTATTAAAGGCTGTAACTAAGTTATTAATATTATCTTCTGGCAAACAAAGGAGGATGTCGTCCACATAACGAAAGTAGAACAACAATTCAAAATCAACTTGGTTTATGATACTCGATTCAATAAACTGCATGACTAATTCAGCAAGTATGGGACTAAGTTGAGAACCCATGGGTACACCAATGGTTTGGAGATAGAAGTAAGTGTTAAACTGTAAATACGAGGTGTTAAGAATGAAATTAATGCAATCTAAGAACCTATTAAGAGGGATGTCAGTGCGTGTAGAAATTTCAGACCATCGGTGGGATAAAGTCGTTTTAATTAAGTCATGAGGTATGCTGGTAAAGAGTGATTTTACATCTAAAGAAATTAATTTAAAGTTGTTATTCGGGCAATGTAATATGCTAATTTTTTCTATGAGTTGAAATGAATTCTCTATGTAAAATTGGGAATTATATTTAAGTGGGGATAATATATTAGCGAGATATTTAGAAATTTTGCAGTTAGGTGTATTTATGTTAGTAATGATACTAACATAAATACACCTAACTGCAAAATTTCTAAATATCTCGCTAATATATTATCCCCACTTAAATATAATTCCCAATTTTACATAGAGAATTCATTTCAACTCATAGAAAAAATTAGCATATTACATTGCCCGAATAACAACTTTAAATTAATTTCTTTAGATGTAAAATCACTCTTTACCAGCATACCTCATGACTTAATTAAAACGACTTTATCCCACCGATGGTCTGAAATTTCTACACGCACTGACATCCCTCTTAATAGGTTCTTAGATTGCATTAATTTCATTCTTAACACCTCGTATTTACAGTTTAACACTTACTTCTATCTCCAAACCATTGGTGTACCCATGGGTTCTCAACTTAGTCCCATACTTGCTGAATTAGTCATGCAGTTTATTGAATCGAGTATCATAAACCAAGTTGATTTTGAATTGTTGTTCTACTTTCGTTATGTGGACGACATCCTCCTTTGTTTGCCAGAAGATAATATTAATAACTTAGTTACAGCCTTTAATAATTTCAACCCTTATATCCAATTCACATTAGAAACAGAAACTAATAATTCTATAAATTTTTTAGACATCACTATTCAACGAGTTAATGATATTTTCATGTTTGATTGGTACAGGAAACCTACTTCCTCAGGGAGATATTTACCCTTTTTTGATTACTCTCCAACACGTTATAAAATAGCAGTTATTATTGCGTTAACGGATCGTGTTTTGAAATTATCACACTCTTCATATCACTACAAAAATTTTCGTTATGTTTATAATATCCTATTAGCTAATGGTTGCCCTTACAATTTAATCAAGGAAGTAATTAATAACAGATTGAATAAATTCCTTTCTCCGGTTAACACTAATAATAATGTCAATTCTACTAACTTAAATCATAGCACTATATCCACTACCAACTTGCCTCAGTACGTAATACTCCCCTACCATCATAAAAATGTTGATTCCTTAAGAAGCATTCTTCACGGTTTACCAATAAAATTAGTTTTCAGAAGTTCCAATTCTACTCATTTGTTATTTTCAAAATTAAAAACTGCCACGCCCAAAGTTAAACTAAGTAATGTTATTTACCAACTGAATTGCGCTGATTGCCCTTCAATTTATATTGGAGAAACATGCCAATATATAGAAAAAAGGCTCTATCAACATAAGTACCATCTCAAAAATAAAAACGACCAACATAGTGCCCTGGTAGAACATGCGTTAAATTCCTGTCATTCCATTAATTTTGACAAATTTAAAATTCTCCAATCCGAACCCAATAAATTTAAGAGACTTTTCTTAGAAAGCATTTATATCAATCTTAACAATCATACTGTCAATCACATTACAGATTTCTGTCACCTAAGTTTAAATTATAGCGCGTTATTAACTTAGTTTTTTTATGTTGGACGGTAGATGTTGAATGAGTTAGTTTCATGTCATTGTTTGTCTAATTAGCTTACTAGTCTACATTTTTATTTCATTAACAGCTGTTTTATCATGACTTGACAAGGTCAAGATGTGTTTTTTTATATATTTGATATACCTTTGACTCTGTGATACAATTTAGGTAATTTTTTGAATTTTATTTATATTTGTTTCAATTGTTAGCAATTTACATATGTTATTACTATTGTACATTTTCAGATGTTGTATTTTCACATTTCCTTGCTTTGAGAATGGCCACAAGCCACATGGCCGAAACGTCAGCTTTTTAAATACTTATTAAAATGCTTTGAATTTTTACTGTTCTGGTTATCTTGAACTACCCGTCCATTATTCCAACCTACACGGATGAAATTATTATTATCAAGTTTGAAGTTTGGACAAAAGAAATTATTACAACATGAATAATATTTTAATATCAATTCAAATAGGCAATTTGGAGAAAAATGAGAAAGCTTGGGTTTTTACGGGTAACGGAGGATGATTTAAACTCAAGAAAACTAGTAAAGTACGTTATGGCACTAGCCTTATTACCTGCTGCGAACATTCAGCAGGGTTTCCAGGACATTCGCAATTTTAGTCTGTCTGTCAACATCAACATGGATTCCTTATTGGAATACGTGGAAAGGTTCGTATTACAGTATAAATAAAAAATATATAAAAAATTACATTACCAACATTGTAGACATTGGATTCTACGGGTCCGGCCTGGCCAGTTTTCTGTGTATGACTTCCCCAGGAGAACAAATAATAATTTAGAAGGATTCCACAGCAACTTAAAGCATCTTGTGGGAGAGTTGCATCCAAATATATGGGTCTTTATTGGTAGGTACATATATAAAAAGTTATTTTATTGATAATTTGAAATATAATGTATTTTTAGAAAAATTAATCCGCCTCAATAAATTCAAATACACAGATGTTATAAAATTAAAAAATAATGTGAGAATAACACGGCCGAAGAAGGCAAGAAATGTTTTGAACGATGTGAGATTGAGAGACGCAAAAACAAATTTTGTAAATGGCCAGCTAAATACTTTTGAATATTTGCAAATTTGTTCCCATGCGGTAGATGATTTTGAACGGGCCCAACGTAGATGGGCGTTACAAAATGAGGAATCCGGTATTGTTGTTTAGATATTATCTTACAAAAAATATTTTTATGATTGATATTTTATGAAATTTAAGACTCAAGTGATCATGATGAAGAAGATATAGATGAAATTCCTCCAGTTATTCCACCAGCCATTCCACCAGCTCCTGAAATAAATTTAGGACCAGATCAGCCACGATGTGTAATATGCTTATCAAATCCGCCAACACATCTCGTAGTGCCATGTGGTAACAAAATTTATTGCACAGATTGTAGTGTGAGTCAGGGCAATGCTGAGCGTTGTCCGATATGCAACGGAGAACACCTAATGGTAATTTTAGTTAGGGAATAAATATACTTATGTATTCCAAATAAATTGTTCATTATTCTAATAAGTCTATCCATGGAATACAAAAAATCATATGTAGGCCATCAGTTTACTTCGTTTTGTTTATTTATTATAATCTTATTATTATACCTCATACGTATTCAAAGATACATCTTTCGTCATGTTAATGCCTATTAATAGTTACACACACCGAATGAAGTTCTTTGCTTTAAAAAGTTAAAATAAAAATTGTGAGATTTTTGAATATATTTACTGTTATACAAATATATTAAATTAGATTATATGTATTCACGTATTATTATTATTATATGTTTAAAAGATACATCATTTCACACTGCTTTATATATTAGTTAAGGTGAAAATTGCGTGTTTTTTTATGTTTATTTACAGTTATATATTATAGATTAGAATAGATCCACGTTTATGCATTATGTATAGATCCACGTTTATGCATTATGTCCTGAATATTATATGTATTAAAACAGACATCTTTCGTTATGTTAATATCTATTGATAGTTACGAAACACAGAAATGCACTGCTGTATACTCCTATAATATTATTTAAATTGAAAATTGTATGATTTGCATGTGTGTTGGCAGTTATATACTGAATTATAATATATCCACAGTAAAATTGCATTGCATTGAATTTGTATGAAACAATTTCTTACACAACACTTGATAAAACACATCAAACTTTGTATGTACACTGTAGTTGGAAATATTGCTGTGAAACACCTAATATTTTCTAGAGAAATAATAATATAGCAAATATTACACAAATAATTAACAATTAAACAAAATGCACAGTTTATTCAACAAATTTCTACAAAATCTCTCAATATTCCTATATTATCCATGCTTGCGAGCGAATGTAAACGTAGTGTTGACTATATACGGTATCGTACGGATGCGTTACAGGCTGCATACGTTACAATACATGTACTGTACTATGGATGTACGGTTTTGTACCATATTCGTTGCTAGCGATGTACGGTACTGCATTTCACGTTGCTGGAATTGTACTTTGCTAGATGTTTACTGTGCTGCGTTAATCTCGTACTAGAAGTGTACTTTACTGACATGTACAGTACTTACTACGTACGATGATATACATTTACATTAATATATTTGTACGTTACTAGAATGTACGTTACTGCCCATGTACCATACTATAGCTGTACGTTACAGTGGATGCACATTACTGTTTTGTATGTTACACGCATTGTACATTGCAAATATATAGAGGCCACCTAATTTAGTATATCGGTGATGTTTTCGCAGTCGGTGATACACAATATGTCATCTACATATCTTACCCATTGTTTGATTTTATATTTTTCTTTTATCTTGTACATGGTGTTTTCTTCGAGATTTTGTAGAAATATACATACATACATACATACATACATAACATCACGCTTTTCCCATTACTGGGGTAGCAGGCCCTTTATTCCCTAAAATCACTTTCATTCCTTATTTTCTAACAATAGCTCGCCAAATACTCCTATCCACACATAACTGTCTCGCCTCGTTAATATCCATACACCTTGTCATACATGCTCTCGTATTATTTCTGCTTATAATTTTACGTTCACTCAAAACATTTTCTATCATATTCATCCATTTATTCCTCGGTCTTCCTCGCATTCGTATTCCTTCAATTTCACCCAAATAAATTTTCTTAGTCAATCTATCATTTGACATTCTTTCCACATGTCCAAACCAACGCAGCTGACTTGAAGCCACTCTTTTCACAACATTTTCACTAATTTCACATTCATCATACACTACTTTATTCCTAATACGGTCTCTTCTAGTCACTCCGCACACTCCTCTCAAAAATCTCATTTCAACCGCAGTTATCCTTTTTTTATTTCGGTTATCCCATACCCAACATTCACATCCATACATCAACGAAGGCACAAGTACACCATTATACACACATAACCTAGCTTCTCTTGATACATTCACATTTCTAGCAAACATTCCCAAAGCGCCCAAAACTTTTCGACCTGCAACTACTCTTCTTTCAATTTCAGCATTCATCCGTCCATCTTTCGAAAACATGCATCCCAGATACATAAATTCATTAACTTGTTCCATTTGCTCACCATCTATGCTAATCTTGCATTCCGTAACTTCATCCTTCTCAAAAACTAAAATCTTACATTTTGAAGCATTCATGATCAAATTCAAACATTTTCCCTGATTCCTGACACTCTCAATCATTCTCGTCAATTGTTCCTCAGATTCACCCATAATAACCACATCATCAGCATATGCTAATGCAGGCACAACGAAATCACTTATTTTCACACCATCATTTGTACACTCTAACGCTCGTCGCAATAACACGTCCATATATAAATTAAACAGCCAAGGAGACATCACACAACCCTGTTTAACCCCCACGTCAATATTGAACCATCTACTCAAACTACCATCCACACGAACTGCTGCTTGATTATTTACATATAAAGCCATTAGTGCTCTCAATAACGTACCACTAACGCCATATTCCTTCAAAATAGGCCATAATTTTTCACGCACAACACTGTCATATGCCTTCTTTAAATCAATGAAAGCACAAAACAATTTCTTGTTTCGGTCCAAAGTCTTTTCCACAATCATTCGAAGCGAAAACAATTGATCCACACATCCTCTTTCAGGCAAAAACCCACCTTGCATACCATTCAGTTTACTACATGTAATCTCACTTACTTTATTAATTAGAACACTACTGCACAACTTACACACAACACTCAAGAGATTAATCGCACGATAATTTGTACATTCACTCATATTTCCTTTTCCTTTATACAATGGAACAATTACAGCACGCTTCCAATCTTCTGGAACAACATTTTGCCGCAAGCAGAATTTACATAAATAAACTAGCCAAGCAAACACGTTTTCGCCACCATACTTTAACATCTCTACTGTAATATCATCTATTCCTGCAGATTTTCCAGTTTTCATTCTAGCCAATGCATTACTTACATCGTCTTCATTTATATCCCAACATTCATTTTCACCACAATCAAAATCATTCATATTATCATTTATAACACAATTATTTTCATATAATTTGCTAAAATAACTGCTCCATCGTTCCCTAATCTCGGATTCTTTCCACAATAAATTACCATCATGACCTTTAACTGCTTTTACACAAGACATGTTACCACCCTTCAGCTTTTTCACGCATGTCCAAAACATCTTTTTATTGAGAACAAAGTCATTCGTCAATTTTTCATTCTTCTCTTTCTCACATTGCATTTTACTTTCACGCACAACACGCTTTGCATTCGCTCGCATACTTTTATATTTAAGCAAACATGCATCTCGAAAATCGCCATATGTATCCTTAACACTCAAAAAGCACAGATATGCTTCTTTCTTTAAGCGTATAGCCTCCTTCACATTATCATTCCACCAATCATCTTTCATTCGTACACCTACTTTCGATACACCACATGTTTCAGTTGCACACGTTACTACACAGTCCCTGAAAGTATTCCACTCACTAGCTAGATCTTCAAAATTCTCTGAGCAAATGGGTAAAACGTTATTCAATTTATTAATATATTGCAGTCGGACCTCTTCATTCTGCAATCTGTATGATCGAACACGTGTTCATTTTCACTGCATCCTTTCTTTTTTGTTTCACATAATGTTAAAACATCTATTCCATAATCTTTCATAACATTCAATACCTCATTTTCCTTTCCAAGTATTCCTCTCACATTCCACGTAGCAAATCTTCTCTCACAATGTCTGTCACGTGCTCTATTTATCTGTCTAACATTCATTACAAATTGATAAAGGGCGAATGGTAGGAAGAAATTATGTTACAAAAGCTTACCAGGCTATATTGTAACGGAAAAACTGTAATAAATATTATTTAACTGACATACATATTAATTAATAATGTTGCTAATAGCAACTATCAAACAAACAAAAGCATATGTAAATAAATTAAAAATACTTATAAATAAATATATAATATCGACGTTTTAAAAGGAGATAATACTTATCGTGGTAGCTAATAACCAAAACTCCTTAAAAAATCAAGTTTCCACGAAAAAGGAATAGAAAAACCCTTGAAAAAACTTGAGATATGACAGAGAGTATTCCGGATAATGGGCTGCCCATTGCGAGACCGTTGTTTTGTTTATAATATTGGTTGTTGAATTGGAAGTAATTTTGTGTTAGTATGGTGTTTAATATTTCAGTTAATTGTTTTATGTATGTTTTGTCAATATCTTTTTCTTTTAGCCTATTACTGATTATGTCAATGGTTTCGTTTACTGGGATGTTTGTGTGAAGATTAGTTATGTCGAAAGATATTATTTTTGTTTTTTGGTGTTATTTCTATATCTTTAGTTTTTTCGATTAGTTCTTTGTTATTTTTAATAGTGTATTTGTTATTTAACTCCATTTGGTTTTTTAATATGCGTGCAATTGTTTTTGATATTTTATATGTTGGGGCTTGTGTGAATTTTACTAGTGGTCGTATCGGGGTGTTTGGTTTGTGTATTTTGGGTAGTGCTTTTAATATTGGCGCTTGTGGGTTCATGTTTATTTGGAAATATATTTCGTTAGGTTTTATTATTAGTGGGGTTTTTTTGAAAAATGGGCAGCCCATTATCCGGAATACTCTCTGAAATATTCCTACAAAATCTTGAAGAAAACACCATGAACAAGATAAAAGAAAAATATAAAATCAAACAATGGGTAAGATATGTAGATGACATATTGTGTATCACCGACTGCGAAAACACCACCGATATACTAAATTACATAAATAATATACACACCAATATAAAATTCACAATAGAAGAAGAAGTTAACAACAAAATAAATTACCTCGACATAACAATAACTAAACATTGCACAAGCCTAAAATATAACATATACCGTAAACCAACACAAACTGACAACATCATACACGCAAAATCAGCACACCCTAAACAACATAAACTAGCAGACTTTAGAAGCCTAATACACCGACTAGAAACCATACCAATGAATAAAGGCGATTATAACAAAGAACTAAACATTATTAAACAAATAGCCACCAACAATGGATATGACATTAATACTGTAAATAAAATACAACAAGATATTAAAAGAAACCACAAAAACAAAGACAATAACAATATTCAAGAACCTAAACAATGGGCCACATTTACCTTCATAGGAAAACAAAATTACAGAATAACTAAACTTTTTGAGAAATACAACATAAACATAGCATACAAAACTACAGATAACCTCAAAAGTCAAATTAATAATAACATAGAAAACATAGATAAATACAACCAAAGCGGAATATACAAATTAAAATGCAACACTTGTAATCTAAACAACATAGGCCAATCCGGTAGAAAATTTTAACACAGGTACAAAGAACACATAAACTCCTTTAAAAAACTTAAAATAGACTCCAACTACGCAGCCCACCTACTTGATAATAAACACGCAGCAGGCGACATAAAAGACATAATGAAAATAATAAAAAAACACCCCAAAGGTAGGAAACTAAACATCATCAAAAACCTTGAAATATATAAAGAAAAACTTAAAATAAACATACAAATAAACAGCCAATCTAAATATTACACAAAAAAACACGCATCATTGAACAGTCACACACCAATGAACACGGCAGGTATATAAGCCATAACATTACACCACACCTTATCACTTGATAATGAACGAGAGTTCGAAACGCGTCGTGATCCTAACTAAAATTGACGAGTTCATAATACGGACATATTACTTCTTTTTAATAATACCATCTAGCAAACATGGGGTGTACGCCATTTTTGTTGATTTTCAAAAGACTTTTGACTCTGTATCACATACAGAGCTGGGAAGTATTTAAAGTAAAAATACTGGAAATAGTACTTTAAGTATATCACGTATTTAAAATACTTTTGTAAATTAGTATTCAGTACTGTACTTAAAATACTTTTTCTCATCGAATAGTACTTTAATGTACTTAAAGCAGGGTGTGCCTGATTTAAATCATTTCATTTAAATCAATGATTTAAATGAAATGAATTATTACAAAAAAAAATCAAATAATTTAAATCATGAATTCAATCAATATTATCACGTGGTCATATGTTACACTGCGCATGTGTGCAAGGCGGTTCATATTGTACAGGGTCAGTTCTACAACAGTTTTGTGTTTGTATTGCGTTGTAAATCGTGCGAAAATGTCTGGAAAATCTATTAGTCACATGCAAAACCTGTGGTAAAGATATGCAGGGATTAGTAGCGCGAATGAAATCAGATTTCTCAAAATGTGTACCAGTACCAATACCAGATGAAGAAAGTTTTCCTTCAATGGAATTAAGTTCGGCTTCTGAATACGAAAGTAAGTAAATTTATCACTAATAATTGTATCTAACATAAATATTTCTTCTCATAAATAATAGAAATGTTACTCTACATGATTACTTGCAGTTCAAACATCATCAGCACCGTCAACAACTTCTACGCCAAATCCAGGAATTATAAATGAATCAATATCCTATTCTAAAAAGCAGAATACGTCCAGCATTTCTTTAAATAATTATGTGTCCAAAACTTTACAAAGTGAAAAAGAAAAATTGGATATTCAGATAGCTCGATATATATTTGCAACAAATTCCTCATTCAGATGTGTTGAAAATACAGAATTTGAAAAATTAATTGACATGTTACGTCCTGGATACAAACCTCCTAATAAAAGGAAAGTTGGTAGTGATTTGCTGGATACAGTGTATGATAATGAAATTACGAAAGGTGCAGAAATACTAAAAAATGAGACTGGGTGTTTAACAATTGATGGATGGTGAAATGTACACAATGAACCAATTTTATGTGCATGTGTGATAACAGGCAACGGGAACGTATATTTAGTCGAGACTATAGACACAACCGGGCATTCACATAATGCAACTTATTTGACGCAGTTACTCACAGAAACAATAATAAAAATTCGACACAAATTTAAATGTGTTGTAGGGTATTAAGTATTGTTACGGATAACGCTGCTAATATGGCATTAATGCGCAATAATATATCGATGTAAGAACCAGAAATCATTACATATGGCTGCTCTGCACATTATTTGAACTTACTAGCACATGATTTGGAAATTCCAGCAGTAACACATGTTATTAAAATTTGTAAATACTTCCGAAATAATCATTTTGCTAGAGCAAAATTCCAGGAATTAAAAGGATCTGGCACGAATCTTCTTTTACCACAAGATGTCCGATGGAATACCATGTGCGATTGCGCGGAAAGTTATTTGAAAATCTGGGCGACACTAGTAAATATAACTGAAAATTTTAAAGACAAAATTGATGATGATATTAAGAAAAGTGTAACAACTATGGCAATCAAACATAACGCACAAGAATTAGTTACAATCTTGAAACCTATTTCAATTGCGCTGGATGCAGTGCAATGCTACATTTGCAGCATAGGTGCAGTTCACGTATGCAGTTAACGTATGGAAGAAATTAGAATTAAATTTAAAAAATGTGCTAAATCCAAATAAAATGAAGATATTTAAAAAACGATATGACAACACATTTTTTGTGTTATATGTTAAATCCAAAATTTGCGTATTTTGAGAATTCAACACTACTCTCAGTAACAGAAAAAAAGCAAGCAATAGATTTTTTAAAAGAACAAGAAGAATTAAATTTAAAAAACGTGCTAAATCCAAATAAAATGAAGATATTTAAAAAACGATATGACAACACATTTTTTGTGTTATATGTTAAATCCAAAATTTGCGTATTTTGAGAATTCAACAGTACTCTCAGTAACAGAAAAAAGCAAGCAATAGATTTTTTAAAAGAACAATAAGGTTTAAATGTCACATCAACATTGTTAAAATTTCAAATAAAAACTGAACCATTTAACGGCGCACTATATAATGAAATAATAATTAATAAAATGAATCCAATCGAATGGTGGTTGTCACTCAAAGGTATAAAAGAATGCATCACAGATGAGGAAATGAAGATTATAAAAATTTTGATGACATCAGTCACCTCTTCCGCAGGGGTTGAACGAGTTTTTTCAACATTTAATGTTGTGCATTCAAAAGTAAGGAACCAGCTTGGTACTGAAAAGGCAGCAAAACCAGTTTTTTTGAATAAAATTCTAAATTAGGACATGTATAAACAATATTTAAAATAAAATTTGGTTTACTTTTTCATGTATATTTTCTTCTTAAAACATATATATTATCATTTCGTAAAAAAATCTGATTTAAATCCAAAAAACCTGATTTAAATCAAATTAATCAGATTTTTTTAAAAAAATCAAAAAAATCCACACCCCGTCTTAAAGTACCAAAAAGTACTCAAAGTAAAAAACAAAAAGTATTTACAGTACATAATTTAAATACTAAATACTTTTCGCATGCGCATGACTGCTAACCAGTGCGTAGTTTGAATCAAGGGAATTTAGCTTGTGCAATTTGGTGATAAAAATATCGCAGAAAATGAAACAGAATCAGTCGTTACCGTAAACAAATATGATTTGGAAATATTACAATATTTAGACGATAAAATAACTGAATTGTCAATGCTCAAAGATTACCCAAATATTAAATAACTTTTTATTAAAATATAACACGCCACTGACGTCATCATAAATAACAATATCTTTCATGATATTATTATCAATTTAGTTTTTAAATTGAATTCTGTATTAGAATAATTGAGCTGTTAATTTTACTTAGTATTATTACTGTAAGTACATTTTAATGAAAAAAGTATTTTAAGTAATACTAGTACTTAGTATTTCAAATACTTTTCTAGAAGTACAGTAGAACCCCTGTTAACCGAGTCTGGATTAACCGAGTTCCGGGTTATCCGAGCCCAAATTAGTTCCAACATGATTCCGTATTATCCGAGGTTGCTTAAAAAGTGATCCGGATCGATAAATTTTTTAATGCTTTGTAGAGTTTACATAATATGTACACAAAAATGTAAGTACATACATATACATACTTATGTACTACATATATTCAGTTAAGTTTTATTACGTTTGTTCGGAGTTTCACAGCTCATATTTTTCTGTTTGCGTTCACATACTTTTATTAGAAATATACCGTTATGCATTTCCTTTATGTGACTATAAAATTTAATCCAAAGTACGCATGTATGTGATACAATTTTACCAAAATCCGGATTAACCGAGTTTTCAGTTATAAGAATCTAGAAGTTACAATTGCAGAAAAAACACTTCGTAACCTATGCTCATATTTCAAATGTACTTATTTTACCAATCATTTGTATGGAGTCTCTTCTCTTAACAAAGAAACGTATTATGTATTATTATTACAAAGAACCTTACAGAAATTTTATTGTCTATTTATTGTATTATGCCGGACAAGTTGGCAGTAAACACAAATAAACTCGGACAAAGCATTTGTATGGTCTTAACCGAAAGATACAAGATAAAAAGCTACGGTCAGATTGAGAATAATTAGTTGCCTCCCATTGCTTAGCGGTCGAAAGCAATTGTCCGGCAAACGAGATACCCGGGTTCGAATCCTGCCGAGAGACAATAATATTCTCTTTCAGATAAAAAATTCCTTACATCAGTTTATCTTAGGGTGGCTTATTAGCCGAATATTATTTTTTTCAAGTTATAGTATATTGATGAGTAGAAATAAATAAGTATAACTTACGCCATTGCATACGTCATGCGATCAGGTCGCAGTGCCCTCATCATGCACAGCCTTTGTATTGCCGTTTTACTTTTCCATTCCTGAGGAAATTTCTCTTTTTCAGGGCATTCAGATTCAACTAATTTCTTCCATCTCTTTGATGAATTTTCAATATCTCGATCCAAATTGCGGAATTCATCTTTACCAGCAAGGCTGCAAATTCCACCCCAGCTAATGTTGGATAAAAAATCCACAGGACTAGTTACATGGGGTTTTATTGGAAAACGTAATAAAAAATCCAGTTCAGGTGCCGATATTTCTTCATTCATTAAAAGTATCTAAAAAAAAATTGTATATTTCTAAACAATTAACATTATTTAGAGATCCTTACTTGAAATGTCATTTGAGAAACAAATATTAATTTGTCACATTCAAATAATCCTCTAGTTGTATATTGAAACACAGAATGTGTAATGCAGTCTATAAGATTATTTACTCGTTCATTCACACTGAGAGCAGGTTCTGCTCTGATAATTGCCTTTTGAAATACTACACTGAATGCCTGTGTATAATATTACTATTTATTCATAACATTTAGATTTGTATTTGTTAAAATACCTTAAGGGAAAACTGATATATTGGATTTATCATATGCAGATCGTTTAGTATAAAATACAGTAGGCTAGCACGAGCCGAAGCTGGTCTATAATATTCTCTAGCTTGGTCTATTTGCATAGAAGTAATTTTAGCTTCCAGTACCTTTACTTCAATTTCAGCTGCAGTTTTTTTTGTTGTTTCTAAGTTTTCAACTAACGTGGTATCTCCTAATAAATTTCCACCAGCTGACGACAAACGTGATAGCAAATCGTCTTCTAATGATTTTAACATTATTTTAAAATCATTTTGTTGTTTGGTTAGTTCAGCCTAAATAAACATATCACAATATTGTAAAATACAAATCCTATTTTATTTTAGTGCAAATTGCCAAATTTGTGTGTGTGGTTTCCAAAACAGATTTAGACAGAAACTAAACCTTCACAAAACACAGTCTAGCAGGTCTGCTGTTAGGGTTGTGATTTTACTGAGGTGATTTACTAAAAAAAAATCCTCCATTAGGGTTTGCAAGAGTCAGGTATGATATCTTTCATTATGTATATCTCAGTTTGAGTAAAAAATAAAAACTAAGATATGTTCTGTATTTTATAAACAATGTCGGTTTGGTTACAGTACAAGCCTAAAGATAAGAATATATTGCTGCTGAACGGTGAAAATCCCTTTACATATACGAATTAAAAATAAATCGATATTCATTATTTAAAAGCAATGATATAAGAGTTTTTGGAATTCCATGTAGCAATGTGTATGTGAAAAAAATATTGAGTATAACGAATTTTTTTACAGATGAATGTAATGTGAATAATGTAAAAACTGAATTGTATATCAAATTTTATTTAAGATTTACTTGAGGAAAAATATGATATATAACATGTGAAATTTAACATTAAATATTTATTCATTGTTGAGGATTATTTAGTTAAACTTGAAATGTAACAAAATAGGAAAATATTTTATTCGGATCGGTTGGAATAAATGACTGCAAGTGACCAGTTTTGGCCTACCGTCTACGCCGATTTTACAATTTTGACATATTTCTCATAATATATTCTGAATTTGTGTTTTATTTATTTTAAGATGTTATGTTTCTTCGCTTTGACAATTACCGGAGAACATGGTCGAAACGTTAACAAATTAGTTATTTATGTAATAAGGGTGTTATGATGATGATTATGCACGCAGGGTGACGATGATCAAGCCCAAGGGCCTTTGGCCCGATGGAAGGATGTCGCCCGAAGTCGCATTAGTACGAGCACATCTTGGCGCATTCTTGTGCTCCTAGCGAACCATTAAAATCGATCTGATTACTTTAATTTATCCTGTGATCGAAACGTGTATGCAGTATCTACAGTAAAAAAATATCCGACAATGCTTAGAATCAAATAATTCGAATTGTATGGTTTTCTGGTTCAGTCATCTTCTTTCTCCAGTCTTGTAATTATGTATACCCAAAATCTATGCATTATAGTTCCAGAATATCCAGTTAACGCCGTATACAAATTAATTTGTTGAGCGAATTAATTGTATTCTAACCTAAACCGTGATTTTAAAAATTCCACAAACTTTTCATTTAACCAAATCTGTACTGTGAACTAATTGAAAATATTTTATAATGCAAAAGATCGCTTACCACACATTAATATTTTCGTCAAATTACTTTCTTATTTTATTTGAAAATGCAATGAATTTATTATCAACTTTTTTTTTAAATTAAACTTATAAATTTTGCAAATAATAAATTATTATTTCGACATTTCAAATTAAATTGTCATGTTTTGCCAAACCAAAAAATACTTATGAATAAAACGGTTATTGAATCTATAATTCAATAATAAAAAATACATAAGGATAGGAACCTAAATAAAAAATATCTGTTGAACAACATTATTCCTATTTAAGACTCTGACTGAAATATTTAAGTACTTTCAAATCTTCCAAATCTGGTCGTTCGGCTTTCACAACTTCCGCCAGCAATTGATCTTCTAATCCGTCCCTGGTAACTGTAAAATTAATCAGTGTAGTTTGGGCTTGCATTTCCGGTTTGTAATGTGGATTTGCCAATTTGGTATGTAAAATAAGGCGAAAATTCGAATTATATTCAACTTCTTTGTCACAAATTTTAATTGCTCTGAAAATAACCATGTTTATTTTTGTGTATTAACATTTAAACTTAACTGTATACCTTCCCTTCTTGATTAGATTTCTACCTAGCAGAGGATCCAACACAGGGTCGATACTCTCACCAATGTTTTCTACTAGTACTGTATAACCCATTGTTATTGACTTTTCTACAATATCAAGGAAACCTTTCTGTCCAAGTCTTATCAGCTGCAGTGATTCACCATACTTTTCCTTTATCCACTTAATTCCTTGGAGCTAAAACAATACGACACACTATATTTCATCGATTCACTGAAATTGGAATACGTATTACTATATTTTATTATAAATTTAAATATTTAACCTGTGGGTCAATCATAAGTGGCCACCTTTCCGAGTTAGTTAATATCGTTGCATTTTCTGTAGACATTCGGTCACTTGGTAGACCTTCGTTTTGCCATTTAGCTATTTGTGTATCGTCTGTAAGTAAGGATAACGGATCTAGTTCCATAGTGATTGGTACAGCTGGCTGAAATGTCGAAAATATTACAGTATGCTACTCCTTAGGCATATTGTCAGAAAGATTTGTAACTAACTTCCAATCCTTTAATAAATGGTAACCACATCTTATGAATTAAATCCAAGCGATATGCTTTAGTGAAACATCCAACATATGATATGAATGCGGTAACGAGAAGTACATCACCGGGGAGGGTGGTTCCTTGTAGAGTGAAACTGGAATATATATTATATATATATATATATATATATATATATATATATATATATATATATATATATATATATATATATACCGTGTGTCTCATGACGTTCTACACATAGGAACGTTGCGCGCTCATTTGATTTTTAAATCAAAATATTAATCTGGTTGCTTTTGTTCTTTTTTTTTGTAATTGAAATGTCAATTTGAGGTTAAAATTCGTTGAAAATGTACTATTACATCGATATGTTACAAAATTATACTAGAATATCAAATAAAATAAAATAGTAAGTATAAAATTAACAATTATACTGTCTAGTTTGTAAAAAACTAAAACGATCAAATTAATATTTCACGATCACGAGCGTATGCAACGTTCCTATGTGTAGATCGTCATGAGACACACGGTATATATATATATATATATATATATATATATATATATATATATATATATATACATAAATTGTGGGGATAATATATATTTAAATACCATGAATTACAAATAAATTACTTATAATTACTTTGAAACAGCTTCTGCCCATCGCACATTTTCACTAGCTAGTCCGCCTACTAATCTATTAGCTAATTGTATTGTAGCGGTGGTAGCATCTGCTTCCT
Source organism: Carabus problematicus (assembly GCA_963422195.1). Taxonomy (NCBI): domain Eukaryota; kingdom Metazoa; phylum Arthropoda; class Insecta; order Coleoptera; family Carabidae; genus Carabus; species Carabus problematicus. The sequence goes on along the minus strand of OY728581.1, from coordinate 14,303,887 downwards.
GTTGACATAATAATTTTTCGGCGGTTGCTTTTTCAAAATCAGCGGTAAGTGTGGCAAGTTGATCTTCCAGGGACTAAGTATAAATAGTTATAATATATTAGTTAATATAATATGTAACAAGAAATCAATTTCATCGACATACAGCAACTTTTCGTTTAATAATGCTTAATTTTTCCTGTGCGGCCGCAAGTTCTAGGTTAGCCTGTGCTAGTGCTTTCCTTTTCGGTTCGACATCACAATATACTTCATAAAATTTAACAATATTAATGACCCATGCACAAAGACCAGCAGCTGCTGCAGATTTTGATCTAACGAATTCTGGTTCGAATTCTCCATCTTTTAAATATGGTTGAATGGCTTTGGTTATTTCAGGATGAATATTTTCCTTGTCATAATTGATTAGAGCATCTAAAAAGGCATCCACCTTGGCCATCGTAATCTGAAAAAATGTATGAATTTATGGACAATTAAAAGAAGAACGAAATTCTGGTACACAACAAAAATTATTCGCGAAAGGACAATTACAATCAATGCCGTAATAAGATACAGACTAGTAGGATGCTCGTCCTAGGTGTCATTGATTTTACTGTATATAATAGATAAATAAGTATTTATTTAGCCAAGTAAATACAGATACAAACAGAAATATATACAATATATAATTTCGAGATGGAAAATATTGAATTCAAACGGTGGGAATAAATGATCATAGTTCAAGGTGTTGTGAACTGTTTATTTCATAAATTAATCATGAAATTCTGGTGTGGTCACCACACTACTTTCTTATACTCAATACATTTAAAATGGGTATTTCTGTAAATATTTTGTCTTTGTTTTGTTTTCATAGCATATATGATAATTTAAATACATGCCAATATATAAATACATTTTACTCAAAATTTGATAGAGATAGACAAAAATTGTATAGAACATTTTTCTTCATAATAATATGCGCTACAAATTTTATTTGAAAAATTTTACAATTTCTGTGTTCTGTAAACTTCCTCTTCCGGTTTTTTAATTATACCCAAAATCTAATCAGCTCTTCGCCAATCCCAAAAACTTTTAAATATGAAGTTTCATTACTCTAGCTTTATTCGTTTTTGAGATAATGAGCATACGGCCACACATCCATACATACACACAGACATCATTAAGAAAATAGTCAAAACGTATTCAGGGGACCTCAAAACGTGTAGTTCCATCAAAATCTCGCAATCGAATTTTTTCATGATTCTTATATTTTCCTTATACTATGCATAAGAAAGTAAAAATGATAACTGGTACAGCGACGTTTCGACAATATGGTTTTTGGTCATTATCAAGCAAGAAACAATTTTCTGAAAACACAAAATATCAATAGATACTTACCTCAGTGAAACTAAATTACAAAATAAAACAAATATTTACGTAATGCATACTAACATAACACAGTAAACTCTCAAGAATTTCACTCAAAACGTAAACAAATTTAACTTTCCACATCATGTACGTAGACGTATTGTGAGAAAAAAAAAACAGAGTTAAACAAGCTGAATCCAACCTAATGAACAATGTCGGTCAATCAAAATTTGAAGCTAAATTATTAAAACCAGTTTTGTGATTACTCGAATTATTATTTCTACAAACAATCGTTTAAATTTAATAGGCTCAAATTCTAAGATACATATTATGATGATCGAAGTCAAAGGTGTGGCCTGAACTCAAAGCATTATCCACAATCGCGCTGTGGTTATTATTTTTATTGGTAAAATGGTAATTATGTTGGTAGATTCTAGATTCAATATATTGGCAAGTTTCACCAATATAGATGGAATTACAATCTGAACAATTTAATTGGTAAACGATATTATCAAGCTTGTTTTTGGGAATTGGTGATTTTAGACGAGAGAAAAGAAAATTTATAGAAAAAGGGGTCCTGTATACTAATTTTATTGGTAAATTGTTAAATAGTTGAGTTCAGACGGTTGGAATAATTTACTATAGTTCAAGGTGTTGTGAAAATGGAACATTAAATTCTCAACATGTTTTTTGTTATTAATGTGCGTTATTTAATTAAGAAGTTTTGCACGTTTGCTTGATAATAACCAAAAGCCACATGGTTGAAACATCGCTGTAATCTTTTATCATGTTTATGATTATTTATTGAAATAAACAGTTCACAACACCTTGAATTATATTCAATTATTCCAATCGTATGGAGTCAATTATTTTCCAACTTAAAATTGGTGACAATACAATCTTGTTTACAGTAAATTCAGTTTTTGTAAATCCAAGTAGCAATAACGGTTTCTAGCACACATTGAATTATTACTATGAATCATTATACAATATCTATTTAATTGTGTTACGTATGAAAAATTGTGCGTTCTACACATTGAACTTATATAATAACTATCAAAACACCAACATCACAACTCAAATGTTATCGAATTTCAATTGTTTTGCATGTACTGCGACACTCTCTGGTATTGGGGAATTTCCTGCAGGAGGATATGCTGTGTGCTGCGGACAGGTCGGGTATTGATAATTTGGCAGTATCACCATACGCAGTGTCAAACAACAGCCGGATGATACAGCAACAGGACGATACGCAGTGCGTTGAGAATAGGTCGGATACTGATAATTTGACAACAGGACAATATACAGTGTTCAGAAACAGCTGGAGGAAGCCACCAGGCGGTCGCAGTGAGGTTGATACATGTCAAATTATAGTTACTTCTGTCCTGTTGCGCTATCCAATTTTTCCAATCATACAGAAGGTCGTAATTATATTGTTATTTTTGTATTTTCAGTTATTAATAGAGTATTATTTATTTTTCCTCGGCTGGTCTTGAACAAAATATTTTCACAGGCACGTTAGTGTTCATTCAAATTTGTAAAGTATTCTATACCAAAGGCTAGAATCATTGGTGAAACCATTGTCAGTAGAATGATTCGTTAAATTGCCGATCATGGTGCTTTTTTCTGGAACTAAATTTAACATGGGGAAGCATAGGGCTATTTCGTATTTTACACAAATCTTGGAAACGAGTGCGAATATTATTATAAAAAAAAAAATGCATCACACGTAGATTATGATCCACTAGAGCAATGGTTATTTTGAAAAGAAATATTTTATGTTTTTAACAAAAACTAAATTTTGTTCAATTTAACGTTAGTTTTTCAAAATATCAAATATGTACTTTTGTAGAGGATACTTTTCCCTATCCATGAGCATCAATAAAATTTGTGTAAAACGGAATTTATAAAATGGTTATATTGTAACATTTTTTTCTAAATACAAACAAAAAATATTGTATATATAAATCAATAGACAGTATGTTCCCAGTTGTATTTACCGACGTAGAAAAAATCAGGCTTCTAGATAGTTTTATTACAGAGATATTTGAACTTGAAAGTGTACAGTTTAAGCGAAAAATGCGATCCCGTGCCCTTAAGATAAAAAAAAATAACGGCAAACCGTGCGGCTGCGAACACAACCAAACCTCGAGTCCGCTCGCACCTGAGCTAAGTTTCTTATTTTTTTTTTTTACAAACGTTGCTGTTGTTGAAAACGATTTTGAACTCAGTTTCCAGAAAAAAACAAAAATAAAGTAAACCGTGACAATATCTTTTTTAATTTCGAAGAAAAACTAAAAGTATGATAAAAATAATGATTTTCGTAGTGTGCCCTTAAAATTTAATATAAACCAATTAACGCGGTCCATACTCCATACTTTAAACGGACATACCCCTCGGTGATACTTTAATAGTCAGTCGGTGTTCCGCTCTTCGGCTTGACTACAGCTATTTGGTAAAAAAATTTCCGTATTCTGATTTATTGTACTGCTCTGTGCGGAGTGTATATTGGGTATTGAGTATTGCTTTGCACAGAAATTGTTTTGTGCTTTCATTGATTTAAAGAAGGCATATGACAGTGTTGTGCGTGACAAATTATGGCCTATTTTGAAGGAGTATGGCGTTAGTGGTACGTTATTGAGAGCACTAATGGCTTTATATGTAAATATAATGGCTCTTTAATTTGTATATGGACGTGTTATTGCGACGAGCGTTAGAGTGTACAAATGATGGTGTGAAGATAAGTGATTTCGTTGTGCCTGCATAAGCATATGCTGACGATATGGTTCTTATGGGTGAATCTGAGGAACAATTGACAAGAATGATTGAGAGTGTCAGTAATCAGGGAAAATGTTTGAATTTGATCATGAATGCTTCAAAATGTAAGATTTTAGTTTTTGAGAAGGATGAAGTTACGGAATGCAAGATTAGCATAGATGGTGAGCAAATGGAACAAGTTAATGAATTTATGTATCTGGGATGCATGTTTTCGAAAGATGGACGGATGAATGCTGAAATTGAAAGAAGAGTGGTTGCAGGTAGAAAAGTTTAGGGCGCTTTGGGAATGTTTGCTAGAAATGTGAATGTATCAAGAGAAGCTAGGTTATGTGTATATAATGGTGTACTTGTGCCATCGGTAATGTATGAATGTGAATGTTGGGTATGGGATAACCGGAATAAAAAAAGGGTAACTGTGGTTGAAATGAGATTCTTGAGAGGAGTCTGCGGAGTGACTAGATGAGACCGTATTAGGAATAAAGTAGTATATGATGAATGTGAAATTAGTGAAAATGTTGTGGACATGTGGAAAGAATGTCAAATGATAGATTGACTAAGAAGATTTATTTGGGTGAAATTGAAGGAACACGAATGCGAGGAAGACCGAGGAATAAATGGATGAATATGATAGAAAATGTTTTCAGTGAATGTAAAATTATAAGCAGAAATAATAGAAGAGCATGTATGACAAGGTGTATGGATATTAACGAGGCGAGACAGTTATGTATGGATAGGAGTATTTGGCGAGCTATTGTTCGAAAATAAGGAATGAAAGGCAGTTTTCTAAATAATATATAATATTATTATTTTTTTTTTTTAGTGATTGTAGGGAATAAAGGGCCTGCTACCCCAGTAATGGGAAAGGCGTGATGTTATGTATGTATGTATAACAGAAAAAATCAAGTTTTCAGTTTTTTCAAAAAACATACTTATAAAATATAAAATAGTCGTGTCATTAGGTGTATTATTTTTACAGTTTGGCTGACTGAGTTAAAAACTAAGCTAAGCTAAGCTAAACTGAGTTGGCTGTATGTAAAAAGAACAAGATTTTTTTATTTTTCTCAGTTAGTTCAATGGCATGTAAGAAATACACATTGGTAGAGCAGCAATTTTACAATGTGGCTATAAAACATATTAATTAATACCATCGTATCATTAAATTGTCAACTATTTATTCTATGTATTTATTTACCAAAAGTATTTTTTACAAAGCTAATGCGTTTGCTACGTTTTCGTTCAAATTATAATAGTAGCATCGTTTGTATATTCGAAATTATCAATTTTTAAACAAAAAACAACAAAATAATTTGAGAATAACCTCACTATTACTCTTTATATCAAACTTTTGCTAAGCTGAGCTACGAGTTCTAAAAAGAACAAGTAAATTTCTAAGCCGCTTTGGAATAACTAAGCACTTAAGTCAGCTTAGGTTAGTTTGTCACATATTTGTTCATTATATGAAACATGTTATAATGGAACATTTATTTCAATAATAGTAGTAGAACGAAGTAATATTTTGTAATTTAATTATATACTTTATAAGAATAGCCATGGAATTGAAACAAAATTACAAACTGTAAAACGTTGTGTCAAATAAAGTTTCGTGTATTTAGTTTTGAGAATGTAATGTAGATTACCGTTTTAATGTCGCATTATATGTTTTTAGGATTTTTGAGAATTGAGGCTGTATTATTACTGAATACATCCAACATATATTTATTTTTTAGAATTAACAATGAGTATGATTGATAAAAATCCATGATCTGCCAAACATCATCAAAACGGAAATTTAGAATCAAATGGTTATTTTTAAAAATAAATTCGAAAAATCCCACTGTCTTTTATTAACTAAATATACATTGAAAAAATCTTGCAGAATGAAACACAATGCATTTAAAAATAGATATAGATTTTTTGTTTTTCCATGTGTAGTTCAGATTTAAAACTCGCTTTAGTAAACTTACTACTCGGCATACACGAATTTATAGCCATAGTTCTATTGTCCTAGTTATTACCCCTAGCTGGGATGTTGTAAATCATAAGTACACTTAGCGAAGCAAGTTTTCTTGCGACCACGACGACATCTAACGTGCCAGAAACAAATTAAACGGGTGATCCCGCGGCCTTAAGGTCGCCGTTCGAAGTGACTAAATCGTAGTTCTGTTACCATTTCAGTACTGATGGTCATACAAAATTAATATTTTTTTTGAGTTATGGTAAATATGTACCTAGGGACCGACGCATTTCTCGTACTTTTTTTCTTTGTAAAACTAGAGTATGAGGTACCAAAAAGTTCAATCTGAAAGTAACAGTCCCTCAAGAAAAAATGTGTCTAATTTTTCTTTCAAATATTTCTCGTTATAGCGCAAGGGAGCGCCGAAGTGAAAAAAAAAAACTATTTTCCACGAAGTACAGTAAGTCAATTGTGTCATGAGCGCTACGACACTCAAATGTAATAATATATGTATGGACTGTTGTACATTTAGTCATAGGTATACTTGCGTATGCCCCGTTTAATAAAATTCTAGAGGAAAGAAACATAAACAAAAATATTTTCTAATATTTTTCAAAATTCTAGTTCAAACAACTATAAACAAAATCTCTTGAGAATTACACTCAAAAAGTACAAAAATATTTTGAAAAATATTAGAAAATATTTTTGTTTATGTTTCTTTCCTCTAGATTTTTGTTATTTGCTTGAAAATGACCAAAAACCATCTGGTCGAAACGTCGCATATCTGTTATCATCTTGAATTATAGTCATTTATTCCAATCATTTTGGATTCAATATTTCTTCTTCTCAAGATCTACAATTGACAAAAGAAAATCTACAATAAAATAATTTAAAAAAAAAAAACAAAAAATACATGTACCTATTACATAATATTATGTATACGTGTATTATGTAATGGGAAGGTACATATAAAAGGTTATTTATTGCAGAAGCGAAAAAAATTAAGTAATATTGGATTGTTTACGCTTTTTTTCAGGTTAATTTGTACTAATTTTTGTCGCAAATCATGTAACACGAGCAAACTGCAATATTCTACTAGCAAACACGGTCACACATTCTCCTTTACCCAGACATTAAGTATTTAATTTTTTTTGTTTTAAATTCAAGTATTTTCGTTTACGCTTTATCTAGATTCATATTTAGTGGGATCCAGCAGAAAAGTATCGCAAATACCATAGTTTACTGTATCGGGGTTTACAGTTGTTCACTATATCGGGACGCAATGATAAAATTTAAGTGTTCGCTCTATCGGGTTGTTCATTTAATCGAGAGTTCACTAAATCGCGACTTTACTGTATACATTGTTTTTACAGTTATTACAAATGCAAAACTTACAGAACTACATTTTGTAAAGCAAGTTTAAAAAAAAAGGACGGGAATATTGTTGTAATACGTGCCGAACATAGTCACACTGCGGAAGAGAATAACAATCGATTTATCGATACATTTCGCCATGAATTAATAAATCAGGCGAAAACAACAAATATTAGACTTCATGATATCTATATAGATGTATCGAGCAGGTATGTATTACAGAAGATCAATAAATATAATTGTTCAGTCCTGATTCGACTCTCTAATTTGAAATATTGTATGTATGTACGTAATATTACAGACATATGCAAGCTGCCGAGTTATATTCGTGGGCAACAGCGAAATCAGCTATGCGTGCAAGTAGACGTCGTGATCTACCAGCTGTACCTGCAACAATTAGTACTCTGGCCGAAATATTAGAAGGAAACGAAAGGTTCTACTCTAACATTCACGAGGAGATGGAACCATTTTATATCGGATTGGTACATGGATCGGCAAATAATATTATATTTTGCAGCAAAATTATTTTAGAAGCGGTAATCGAAATGAATCCTTCTGAAATTCATGCGGATGGTACTTTTAAAGTAGTGCCTAATAGACCTATTGCTAGACAACTGTTTACTATACACTTTTTTGTCCGTAACCATGTAAGTATTTTATCTAAATATTATATTGACAAATATGTACACAATGGTAATATTTAATTTTTCATTTCAGTCCATTCCAATTATGTACGTACTAATGGAAACACGACATCGGACAAATTATGTAAAAATTTTTCAGTATTTGAACAATTTGATTAATGGACGACTCGTTATTACACATATTATGACTGATTTCGAACCGGCCTTACAATCAGCGTTACTAGAAATTTATCCAAATGCTCAAATAGCAGGTTGTTGGTTCCATTATTGTCAGGTATTTATTTATTTATATATTACAGTGTAATTGTCAATTTAACGCTTGAATTCTTTGAAAATGTACTATTATATCGAATATGTTACAAAATTATATTAGAATATCACAAAGATAATAAATAGTCATTTTTAAAATAAAATACGATCAAATTTATATAATATAATGTATAAATATCACGACCTTCTCGATTAAAAGTGTACTAGAGCGGCCTGCGACTAGTAAAGTATTTGATTCATAATAAGAAGTGTTATATAGTAAGCCGCAGTTGACGAGAAACAAATGTACAACTTGAATTCCCGTCAGACATGAATATGACACATAAATAGCTTGAGCGAATAAATGTACACACTGGTACTAGCAGATTATTAACTGCTAGTTTTTCTCCAATGTTAAATCGCGAATTAGATAATAAAAGATAAATGTTTTGCAGTAAATGTATACCTATAAATAATAATTCTTACGCAACAACCTTTTACAATATTAGCCGTCATTTTTGATAGCGACAAGTAGCTACTGTTACTAGCGCCAATACTTTAACATTTGACCGAGCTGCCAGCACAAAAAATCTATTGTTTTATCGATAATCTCGCAGGCCGGTATAATACACTTTTAATCGAGAAGGTCGTGAAAAATATAAATTATAATATGTAAATAAAAAAGTTTTTCGAAATTAAAATGATATGATGTTATGTTCAGTGCTCAAAAGTAAAATACAGTAGAGTCGCGATTTAGTGAACTAATTCCGGCCAAGCCTGTTCACTTTTTAGGGGTGTTTATATTTTCGGGGTTCTGGTCTCACTCAGATATTTTGAGAAACAACTTATATTCTAGATATCTAAATCAACAGAATTATGTATGTATATGTAAAATAATAAAAGAGAAGGAAAAATATTGAATCCAAAATGGATAGTTCAAGGTAATGTGAACTGTTTGTTTCAAAACTTAATCATAAATATGATTTTTTATTATTTTATTGTAGATTTTCTTTGGTCAATTGTAGATTTTGAGAAGGAGAAATATTGAATGCAAAATGATTGGAATAAATGACTATAGTTCAAGATGATAACAGATATACGACGTTTCGACCATATGGTTTTTGGTCATTTTCAAGCAAAAAACAAAATTCTAGTTCAAACAAACACAAACAAAATCTCTTGTGAATTACACTCAAAAAGTACAAAAATATTTTGAAAAATATTAGAGACTATTTTTGTTTATTGCCCGGTTGCTAAGACGTGGATTAATTCTCGGATTCAATAATTCTCGGATTTTTTGGATCCGAGAATTAATCCACGATGCGTTGCTAGAACGAGGATTATTTGAATCTCGGATTAATCGCGCGACAATTGTAACGCGCTCTCTTATTGGTTGAAACTCTTCAAATAAATGACTAGTAACTTGAATGTGTAGACCACAAGCAAAACAGCTGTCAAGTATAAGTAAAGTGACAATTGTGTTTTAACGTAAAAATAGCATTTTCAAATCATTGAAATGTTATATATTGTATTCGTGATTAATAATGCTTTTGTTTAATATATATATTAACGAAATTTCGTGCATTAGTGTGTTAAAAATTAAGAAAACAGGTTATAACCTTTATTTTTATTTTGGTTACGTGCACAAGAAGTGTATTGTAAATAAATAATATTTCGAATTAAATTGAAATTGTATTGCACATCACAAACGTCTAAAAATACATGTATTTAATGTGATTAATCAATATATAAATTTTGTACATATGTGCATCGAAATTGTAAAAATATTTTATAAATTACAACAAAGTGACATTCACTATTAAACATTATAGACCATACAAATTAATTAATAATGTATTTATTTATTAATAAAGTAATTATCTGAATTTAGTTCTTGTATAGTAAGTATATTTGAATAATAAATTGATTCGTGACGGTGAAGTGATAGTGCTAAATTTACGGAACAGTGCAGCAGAATTACATTCATATTTGCTATTGAATAAACATAATATTGGTTATAAAAATTGTATATATTAGTATTTATTTTCAAATGCTATCATTCGTTATTATATCGATTTTTTCAATAAAAATGCCATTTGCATATGTGAAGTGATATCGTTTGATTCCCGGCTCATTACGGCAAAGTGACATTTGCTCATAATTATTGAAATATACCATATTTTGTTTGAAAAAAACATTCTAAAATCTACTTACTGTTATTTATTATCGTTTAATTACTATTAAACGATATACAAATTTGTATTTCTAAGAAAAAACGAGTTTATAATTGTGATGTGTAGCGCTTGAATCTCGGATTAATTCGCCGTCAATCTCGGATTGTTTGGAATCGAGGATTAATCCTCGATTCGCGGATTTTTCTGTTCAACCAACGGATTAATCCGAGATTCTACGATTCTCGGATTAATCCACGTCTTAGAAACCGGGCATATGTTTCTTTCCTCTAGAATTTTGTTATTTGCTTGAAAATGACCGAAAAACATCTGGTCGAAATGTCGCATATCTGTTATCATCTTGAATTATAGTCATTTATTCCAATCATTTTGGATTCAATATTTCTTCTTCTCAAGATCTACAATTGACAAAAGAAAATCTACAATAAAATAATTTAAAAAAAATACATGTACCTATTACATAATATTATGTATACGTGTATTATGTAATGAGAAGGTACATATAAAAGCTATTTATTGCAGAAGCGAAAAAAATTAAGTAATATTGGATTGTTTACGCTTTTTTAGGTTAATTTGTACTAATTTTTGTCGCAAATCATGTAACTCGAGCAAATTGCAATATTCTACTAGCAAACACGGTCACACATTCTCCTTTACCCAGACATTAAGTATTTAATTTTTTTTTTAATGTAAGTATTTTCGTTTACGCTCCATCTAGATTCATATTTAGTGGGATCCCCCAGAGAAGTATCGCAAATACCATAGTTTACTGTATCGGGGTTTACAGCTGTTCACTATATCAGGACGCAATGATAAAATTTAAGTGTTCACTCTATCGGGTTGTTCATTCAACCGAGAGTTCACTAAATCGCGACTTTACTGTATATATATTGTGACGGGAATTTTTGAAATAAATGCAGTGTAAGGCGAGATCCACAGAGGTCGCGCACGACGGGTTTTGATCAGTGGAGTTACGACTTGAGTCACTCCCGTGTGCAAGTGCAAGTGTTGTACCACATAAGTTTATTTTCTGGTGGATTAAAGTGTGTGTTGGTTTTTCTCATATGCTGAATCTGAAATAGGTATGTTTTGCTTATTAATGACATTGTAAATGTTATATTATTTATATTTGAAAATTGTTATTATCTCTATGTATTTTGTAAATAGATTTATTCTGCTGTGTACTACGCTCGCCTTACACTGGGCAGTCAAGATAACGAAAAAAGAAACATACAAGATCAACGTAAATAAATAAAGCGAGTTATTTCAAAAAGTCTGGCCTCATATTTTTTTCATTTTGTTGCTGGGAAAATTTGCAACGTTACAATATATATACACAGAGTGTCCTATTTAAACAGGCCACTACAGGGATCTCGGAAACTATAACAGATACAAGGTCGGTTAAATTAGACAAAAGTTGCGCACTTACGGGCCGATCATAATGGCGAATTAGTTTTTTCAAAACATTGCATGGCTCACTAGATAATGACAAAAGTGTGATTTTCTCGAAATTTAATTTTCCGTTATAACTCACACAGTATAAACAATATTGAAAAAAGTTTCAAATAAATATTTTAACACACATAAAAAACTTTTCGACGAATTCGATGAAATTTTTTAATAGATATTTCTGGAGATACAGCATGCAAGTTGAATTTTTTAAATGGAAACCATAGTTTATTTTTCTCTAGCTAGAAAACGCTATTTTTCTGTTTACAATAATGTATTCGTTTATATAAATATCTTTTTTTAGTTTTTAAGAAAAATTAAAAAGTATGGCACATAGAATGATCTTCGTAGTGTGTCATGAAAATTTGGTATAAAACAATTACATCTAAATGTGTTATGTACATGCAAAACAATTGAAATTCAATAATATTTGGTAAACAAAAGATTATAGACAAAAAATAATTTAAGTAGGTATGGCTTCATACGAAAATCTGTGTAATAGTTTTCAGTTTACACAACGAATTTTGTTTCGTTTATCAAATGTTATTCAATTTCATTTGTTTTGCATGTACTAAACATGTTTAGATGCAATTCTTTTATATCAAATTTTCATGGCTCACTACAAAAATCATTCTCTTTATCATACTTTTTAGTTTTTCTTCGAAACTAAAAAAGATATTTATATAAACAAATATATCAATGTAAAGAGGAAAAATAGCTCTTTTTAACTAAACTAAAATTAAATATGGATCCTTTTTAAAAAATTGAACTTGCGTGCTGTATCTCCAAAATAAAAAGTAAAAAACCATTCCATCAAATTCTTCGAAAAGCCTGTTGTCTATGCTAAAATATTTATTTGAAACAGTTTTCAATATTTTCAGTACCTTCCGAGTTATAATTGAAAATTAAAATTCGAAAAAATCATAATTTTGTCATTATCTAGTGAGCCATGCAATATTTTCAAAATATGAAATCGCCATTAACATTGGCCCATAAATGCGAAACTTTTGTCTAATTTAACCGACCTTGTATCTCTTATAGTTTCCGCGATCCCTATAGTGGCCCGTTTAAATAGGACATCCTGTATATATATATATATATATATATATATATATATATATATATATATATATACACCTCAAGGAGTCATGGATCATATATGTTATGTGCCGCGTTTGTTTCTGTTGAACTGCATTTCGGCTTCAACCAAGTCTGGTTCCAATATATAAACATATACCAAAACACTGATAACAATGCGTGAAGTACCACACCATCAGTGTATGAACTTTTATACGTTTTATAAGAATTATACTGTGACAAAATTGTCAAGGTGGCATACAAGACAGTTGAAATGTTTTGGGTAAAAACAGAGAACAGTTGAAGTCGGAGCTGTCAGTTTTAATTAAAAAACGGAATCAGTGTAAATAACGGACAAAATACAATAAAACGTTACCAGTCAGTAAATTTGTGTTATTTGTTTTGAATTATTCTACAATCCAGTGATCGAACTAGAGGGAAAGTAATTTTGATGAGCAAAATTCGTAAAAATTGGTGTCAGAAGTGGGATTGTTGAATAATTTTCCACCATGGTAAATTTTGCTGACTTGAAAATACCACAGCTGAAGAAGGAGCTAGAAGCCCGAGGTTTATCTGTAACTGGACATAAAGCTGATCTCCAGACACGTCTGCGAGAAGTGATGGAGGCTGAAGGCATTGAGGTTGAGGATCATGAATTTCTTCAAGGTGCTCCAGAAACGGTCTCTAAAATTGGGGGAAATCTAGAAGAGTAGCGGTCAACTTCAGCTATTGACATGAATTCGGTATTGATCGCATTGTCAGGAATGGAGGATCGGATGCAGGCAGGCATACATGAAAGTTTGGCAGAACATTTATTGCGACTAGAAGAACGGCTGCAAGCGAGTTTAACAGAAAATTCCTTTCAAGTCCGTGAACAACTTTCGCGCATCGAGGAGAGTTCGGCCAAACTCCAAGCAAGACAAGACAAAGTTGAAGAGGAGGTGAACACAATACACCACAAAGTTGAAGGTGAATTGCAGACGCTGAACCATACATTGCAAAATGAAATTTTACGCTTGGACAATCGCGTGCGTGAGTTGCAGTTGAATGGGCCTTCAACGTCTATTGGCATTACGAAATTTAAGGCGCCAACTTTTGACGGAACTGTGCCATTTAAAATCTTCAAGTTACAGTTCGAAACGACGGCGTCAACCAATCACTGGAGAGATGAAGACAAGGTAGCCGCATTGGTTGTCTCGCTTAAGGGTTCCGCTGCTGAGGTATTACAAACAGTTCCAGAGATTGAACGGGGTGATTACGATGCTCTAATGGCTGCAATAGAAAGACGGTATGGCAGTGAGCATAGGAAACAAATTTTCCAGATGGAACTATTGAATCGCTACCAGAAAGTCAATGAGACATTGCAGGAATACGCAACCGAGATTGAACGTCTTGCGCATTTAGCAAATGCGGATGCACCTGCGGAGTTCGTTAAGAGAGTAAAAATTCAGTCTTTCATAAATGGAATACGAGATGTGGACACGAAACGGGCGACATACTCGATGCCAAAAGTTACGTTTGCTGAGACGGTGTCACATGCGCTCACACAAGAAACAGCAACTCTTCTGAGCCGACCAGCACACAAAATTCATCGTGTGGAAGTGGACCAATCTGCATCTCTAGAGAATACCATGAAGGAGCTCATCCAGTCTCTCTCACAGGTAACGAGAGGTTTACGAAACAGTTCAGAGGTTAAGTGTTTCAACTGTGGAAAACCTGGACACATTGCACGCAATTGCGCTGAATCCCGTAACCAAGCAAACAGTAATCCATCCGGAAAGAAACGAAGCGCCGAGAACGAAAACGGTGCTTCCGGAGTGCAACAGTCGTTAAACTAAAACGAACTAGCTCAAAGGGGCGCGAGCTGGTTCCTACAACTTACTGCCCCATTGTATCCATTTCGCAAATTGGTCGGAAAAGCAATAATTTGACTGTCTGTGGAACTGTAAATGGACGATCGCAGATGTTAACTCTGGATACGGGCGCAACACACTCAATTCTAAGACCGGACCTAGCAGGAGCGAACGTAGAGCTGCTGGCTGGTTATAAATTGCGAACGGCAACAGGAGAGGAAGCTGTAATTTTGGGAAAAGTGGTTTGCACGGTATTTATTGGAACTTTGACAGTTGTACACACCTTCCTAGTGGCTGAAATTGTAGATGAGATAATAATCGGCGTGGATTTTATGTTAGTGCACGGTCTAACATTAGATCTGAACAGAAGAGTGTTGTCGCGTCGCAACATGGAGATACCCTTGAATACTGGGTATGGTCGCACCGCACGGTTCAGAAAGGTAACAGTAAGTCATCGCCAGCAAATTCCTCCAAAATCTGAAGCAGTTGTCTGGGCAAGTGTGGACGGAGATTGCGCGATAAACGAGTTGTGGGTTGTTGAAGCGGGAGAAGAGGCGCCGAATGTAATAGTGGGAAGGACACTGGTAAAGACAAAGGAGGATATGCGGATTCCAATCAGAGTGCTGAATGAGTCTAGGTCGCCGATTACTCTCAATAAAGGAGTGCTAATCGGGCGATGCCAAGCCGTGGAAGCCATAGTAAATTGTGATAATTATTCCCAGAAGTGTGAAAGTAAACCCCTGGAAACTTGTCCGGAAACTGCCAAGTTCGTAAACACATGGTTGAATGCGGTGAGTGGGTTGGAAAGGGAAAAGGCGAAAAAGATGCTGGAGAAGTATTTGTCTATATTTGCAAATACAGACAATAAATCCGGCAGAACTTCC
This sequence comes from Carabus problematicus, assembly GCA_963422195.1. Lineage (NCBI taxonomy): Eukaryota > Metazoa > Arthropoda > Insecta > Coleoptera > Carabidae > Carabus > Carabus problematicus. The sequence goes on along the minus strand of OY728581.1, from coordinate 14,288,092 downwards.
ATAGTGAAACATCAAATAGACACAGGTGATGCGAAACCCATCCGGCAAGCCCCGCGCAGGGTTCCACTGGCGAAACGTGAAGAGTCGAACCAAATAGTAAGGGATATGCAGAAAAGTGGTGTAATTGAACATTCAACAAGCCCTTGGAGCTCACCAGTCGTGCTAGTTAAAAAGAAGGATGGTAGCACACGATTTTGCGTAGATTACAGGAAGCTAAACGATGTCACGAAAAAGGATAGCTACCCTTTGCCACGGATAGACGACACCCTGGATACTTTATCAGGTGCCAAATGGTTTTCCACGCTAGATTTAAAAAGCGGATATTGGCAGGTGGAGATCGAGCAGTCTGATCGGGAAAAAACTGCTTTCAGTGTAGGAGATGGGCTGTGGCATTTCTCTGTGATGCCATTCGGACTATGCAATGCCCCGGCAACCTTCGAGCGTCTGATGGAACACGTGTTGAAAGGCCTTCACTGGAGAACATGTTTGGTGTACCTCGACGATATCATCGTCATGGGGAAAAGTTTTGACGACCACCTTAAAAATCTGGAAGAAGTCTTTCAACGAATTGCTTCTGCTGGCCTACGATTGAATCCAAAGAAATGTTGCCTGTTCAAAACGCAAGTCACATACCTTGGGCATAAGGTGACAACCGAAGGTGTCCAGACGGATGATGACAAAATTAAATCCGTGAAAGATTGGCCTCGACCGACTAACGTGCATGAGGTGCGAAGTTTTCTTGGACTCTGCACATATTATCGTCGCTTCGTTCCGGGGTTTGCAAATGTGGCAAGAAGTTTACACAACCTCACCAGAAAGAACTGTACTTTTGTGTGGCACAAGGAACAAGAGAATGCGTTCCAGCAGCAGAAGCAACTTCTTTGTACAGCCCCAATGTTAGCATATCCAGTTCCGGGAAAGAAGTTCATTCTGGATACAGATGCGAGTGCCCACGGAATAGGGGGAGTATTGTTACAGGATATCGATGGACAGGAAAGGGTTATTGGATACTACAGCAGAGTCCTAGGAAAACCTGAGATGAATTACTGCGTGACGAGACGGGAGCTTTTGGCTGTTGTACAGTGTGTGAAGCATTTTCACAAATACCTATATGGGCAGCGTTTTCTTTTAAGAACAGATCATGCAGCACTAAGATGGTTACTTCAGTTCAAAAATCCGGAAGGACAAATTGCACGGTGGATTGAAAGGTTACAGAATTACGACTTTGAAATCGAGCATCGTAAAGGCGGCCAACATGGCAACGCGGATGCACTATCCCGACGCCCTTGTGCATTGGAGTGTAAACATTGTTCCAAAGCAGAACGAAGCGAAGGGTTGATTGACATAAGATTAATGAGTTTGCGACCTGACGATGAATGGGAACCCAGTGCGATACGAAAAAGCCAATTAGAGGATGTCGACATGGTAAAACTCATGAAAGCGAAAGAAATTGAGGTAAGACCATCCAGGGAAGAAATGTCGATACAAAGGCCTGTGGCTAAGGCGTATTGGGTACAGTGGAACAGTTTGAAATTGATTGATGGAATCCTTCACCGTGTATGGGAAAGCGAAGACGGAAGACATACTCGCAATTTGATAATTGTTCCCAATTGCAAAATCACAACCGTGTTGGAAGAGTTTCACAACGGACCAAGCGGGGGTCATTTGGGTGTTACAAAAACTTTAGAAAAGATCAAACAACGGTTCTACTGGGTCAATTGCCAGGAATCAGTTGCTGAATGGATCCGCAATTGTGCTCAGTGTATGGCAGCCAAAGGTCCGAAGACCAGAAGCAGGGGAAGATTACAACAATACAACGCGGGACGCCATTTGAACGCGTGGCCATGGATGTAGCGGGTCCATTTCCAATCAGTGACGCCGGAAACAAGTATGCACTGGTAGTTATGGACTATTTTAGCAAGTGGCCAGAAGTCTATGCCATACCCAACCAAGAGGCAAAAACTGTTGCTGAAGTTTTCATTCAGAACTGGGTGACACGGTTTGGGGTGCCCATCGAGCTACATTCAGACCAGGGGAGAAACTTCGAGTCTGCTGTATTTAAGGAAATGTGTTCAATGATGGGCATTAAGAAAACTAGGACGACGGCGCTGCACCCCCAATCGGATGGTATGGTAGAGAGGTTCAATTGTACTCTTGAGGAACATCTGCGAAAGGTCGTGGACAAGTGTCAGCGAAATTGGGACAAACACATCCAGATGTTCCTATTGGCATATCGTGCTGCAATACATGAAACAACGGATCATACACCCGCCAGAGTTATCTTTGGAAAAGACCTGAGGCTTCCAGCAGATCTTAAATTTGGAAGGAATCCCGCTGAAGCAGTGGATGATGGTAATTATTGGGCGATATTAAAACACGAGATGGATGACTTACACCAGCACGTAAGGCGACGAACGCAGCTTATGAGTGATAAAATGAAAGATCGGTATGATCGTGCAGCAAACTCTGACGGATTTAAGGAAGGCGATTTGGTATTACTCTATAATCCGCAAAGAAAGAAAGGGTTGTCTCTGAAGCTGCAAGCGTCCTGGGAAGGACCACATAAGGTGGTAAAACGACCGAATGATGTGGTATATCGTATTCAACCGTGTGTACAGAGACGTAGTAAGATGAAGGTTGTTCACTTGGAGAGGCTAGCCCCTTATGGATCGAAAGGTTTTATGTCTGATCGAGACGATCAGACTTAAGTGGAGGGCAGTGTGACAAAATTGTCAAGGTGGCATACAAGACAGTTGAAATGTTTTGGGTAAAAACAGAGAACAGTTGAAGTCGGAGCTGTCAGTTTTAATTAAAAAACGGAATCAGTGTAAATAACGGACAAAATACAATAAAACGTTATCAGTCAGTAAATTTGTGTTATTTGTTTTGAATTATTCTACAATCCAGTGATCGAACTAGAGGGAAAGTAATTTTGATGAGCAAAATTCGTAACAATACATTACTTATGTTATTATTAAAATAGTTTGCAGTTGATACTTCGTGACAGAACAAGTAAATCTTGTTTGAACGCAATAGGTTTCATATGAAATAACAAACCGTAAGGTATGTTTTAAGCACTGTTCATACGAGCGGAGATTCCCTTAATAACTCAGTGCTTACGACTAATAAGTTATACATACATACATACAAAGGGAATTCTCCGATTTAGCTCATATGCGTGCTGCCCTCATACTGTATGGCATACCGAAAGCCGGTCGTTAAAATGATCACCGATATCTGGAAACTGGTGGAAACCAGCTGAATCACATTACTTCATATAACCCTCAAGTGGTTGCTATGAGGCTACGATTTTATACTTCAAAGGTGAGTAAGACGGCGCTTTACGAGTAATGTTATGACTCCGGAATAATGTTAAAATTAATTAAACTGTAAAATGCAGATCCTTTACTAACGAACAATGTACGATTATCTCGTCGATCTATTTAAATGTGTCAGAGTTAGTAACACTCATATCGTAACAAAAATTAGCGTATTAGTTCTTTACACAGTCTGTATGATTTAAAACACTGATTTAAATCGTGATTAATATAACCTGATATTTAAAAAAAATGTGATTTAAATCACAGTTTTCATTTTAGAAAATTTGGTTAATTCACATTTATTCAACGTAAATGTAATAAACAAATTAAATTGTGTAACAGATAATGAAACAAAGATATTTAATAAAAAAATTTCATTCTCTGTTTGAAATTAAGGATCAATTGGACAATAATTTATATTTTTACTAACTGCAATTACTGAATTAACGAACTAGGCTTAAATAAGATTGTTCCAAATCCTCGTTCCGAACAAATCAAACTAAATGTAAACGAAGATTCGTTTTCAAATTTCTCAATTTAATATTCATATTGTAAGCGATTCTTAAGTCAAATAGATGTATTAACACGATATACCAATAGGTGATCCTTTGGGTTGGAATAAAAGACTTCTTTACGGGTTCAAGTTAGTTGTAGAACATATATTAAAGAATGGGGGTTTTAACCTTAATCGAATTAACAACTATAAATGTAACAAATAACTAGTATGGGACATATAAGTACTACTAATATGCATAATAAATTTAATATTTTAATGTTTACTTACTTTCGCTGATTTCCAACTTCTATCCTTAGGAATTTTTCCACCAGGGGCCAAAAGTACCATTACTGCAGCCGTAACGTTTGTTACTGCACCCGGCGGTGATCCGAACGATTTTAACTCTGTTAGATTTGCTTTATTTAATGTATTTAACGCTTCTTGAGCCGCAATTAACGCCGGTTCTGCCTTCAGCAAATCTTCTTCACAATCTCGTTGTTTCTTAGTTACCTCTTCAGCAATCATTGCAACCTTTAGCTCTTCTTCATCAGCTAAAATGTTTGTGAAAATTAGTATTAAAATTATTATTAGTTAATGGTATAGCGCTACAAACCGAGAGTTTTTTCTATAGACACTTTTTCTGTTTCAATGCCTACAATTTCTATAAGTGCATCTGCTGCATCATTCTTTTCTTTTAATTCTATTTCCTGTACGGCTAGTTTTAGTTTGAGATTATCGACTTGCTCAGCTGTACTTCGTAACTTATCTAAACCGTTTTCTAAACGACGTACTTTTCCATTCAGTTCCTTCGATTTCTGCCGTAATAGTTTGGAGTAGAGGCTAATCTGTTCAAGATACGACTTCGGAGTAGTATAATTGTACCTTCTTTCGTTCTGTAAATATATTTTAGAACTTGTGTTCACGGAAGTATGTACATAAGCCATAAATCGCGAAACAGAATCCCTTAAATCTCCCTGCAAATATTAGAATTGTATATTACTGGATATCGTATCGTTACAATGAAACATACCGGTAAAACTTCCAACTCCTGCAGAAATTTTTTTGATACCGACACTAAAGCTTCCTGTGGCCATTCATGAAACCAATTAATAATGGTACTATTTATAATAGCTGGAAACTTTCTTGATCTAACACGAAGAGTAGAACCAACGGGTGAAAAGCAAAGTACAATTTTTAATTGTTTTCTTACACGATCAATGAAAAATTTCCAGCAGTTTTCCCTGGTATCTAGCAAACCAGCACCTTTCACTTCATTTCGGACTCCACCAATAATATTTTCTACTTCATCGTCTGGGAACATGTCTGGCACTTCGCCAGAAGCAAGCATATCGTTAATTAATACTAAGAATTGTTCATTGGGAACCTGTGCATCTGTCATCAGGAACATTATTCCAACATTTTTTAATCCAGTTTTCAGATAAAGATTACATAATTCTAGTTTTAGATCAGATATTCCATATCCTTTCTTTAGCTGGATTTGGAACACCTCTAAACTGGAAATGAAAGCCGCAAGACGAGCTAACGACTGTTTGCCACTGCCTCCGACTCCCACTAGCAAAGCACTGCCCCGTGGAGATTCTAAAATCCTGTTTATTCTGCAAACATGCATCATGGCGTCTTCAAATAGCACCAAATTCATTGCAGATACTAGATCATTGTAACTTAGCAAAGCTTCAGTCAACAACGAATTTAATTTATTCCATTCCATGATTGGCATATATTTTGGTTCTCCAATGCCGCCCGCAAAATGACAAAAAATGTTTGGTTTTTCAAACACTGTTACTTCTTCAATATCCTGTGAGACAACAAATGTAAAAGAAATTCAAGGTTTTAACTAATTACATTGTAATATTATATCCTAGTTTAATTATAAACATTAAGAAAAACGTAAGTAATAATTAACTCACCTCAAAATTTTTCTTATATAAATCGAGCTGTAATTTAGTGAACGCATCGATGTCTTTATCATCAATCAACTTATCACCATACACACGTTGGCTTTCATGCAACCACAAACGTACCAGGTCAGAAGCCTGAGACAAGCAGTCGTTGCCGCTAAACAGGATGCCCTATATAACATATATAGTAAAAATTATTGATGAATCTGATTTTAAAACTTCATGATAAAATTGCCGCAAACAAAGCCATTGTGAGAGGTAATAGAGAACTATTAATGACTAATGACTGAAATAAACGAATGAAAACTAAAAATAAAAATAATTCAGAAAATTCTACGTTTGGAAATCATGTTTTAGTAAATAACCACACAGTAAATATTTTAGATTGTATCAAAATTTTACATATTGAAGATAAAGGGCAAAAATTAAATTATTTAGAAGTAATAGAAATCTATAAACATAAATCTCAAAATTTCAATTTGATAAATGAACAAATTGATTTAAATTATTCAATTCTTTTTAAATGTCTAAATTAAATATAGTGCCTTTGGTTCTCGTTTAAATTTAAAAAAAAATTATTTGTTTTTGGTTGTTATGTATTTTGTATGTATAATTTTTGTGTTCCTGATGATGACATAGTATGTTGAAACATGTTGAACATTTAAAATATAATAAAGCAGTAAAACAAAGTAATTTTTATTAATGAATTAAATATATTTTGTTTGTTATATAGTATACGTGTATGGTAAAATAGTTACGAAGTTGGCAACTCTTCAGATGACGTTTAAAGGTAATTTGTAGTTACATACTTGATTTTGTTGAACTATTTACCGTAACTATTCTTGTCTTATGAACTATATTTTGATGGGAAATTCATATACAACTTAAAAATTTACCTGAAATATGTTAGATATGTCTCGTAAATTAAAGATGTAATGAAATTTCAAAGCTGTTGGCAAAAATATTTGAACTGCTTTGTGATGTAAGGCTATGGTAGTCGATACAATGCTTTCGCATAGCCGCACAACGACTTGAGGAAATTTGTGTTCTGAATTTGAAAGATGTTGACTCAAAATTGCTTGATATATGGACGTTAATGCTTCAGTTCCTGGAAAACTAGAGAAAACTTACGTAATTATGGAATATATATATATATATATATATATATATATATATATATATATATTAGTAATTTTGCAATTGTATATAACATATTGCATGGGAAACATCTAATTCTTATAATTACACCTACTTTATGCACATAAGTGAATATTATACATAGATAGTTCATGCATTGATGTAATAAAAATACGATTCTTGCAGAAAAGAGGTTTATAAAAGTTGTCTATCAATATTATTTGTCTAATCTTTGCCATGGTCGACACTTTTCGAATTCTTAATATGTTTTATATTTGCACGAAAAATATTAGGAGTAACAGTTTTTTTTTATTTCATCAATTTGTTTAGTAACACTAACGATGAGCGCATTGCCAAATTCCAAAATATTGTTCAAAAGGGTTTATATTCCTTTTTATCTGAATCTGCATTCTTCCAGCTAAGTTTAATTATTTGTCGCGAGAATAATTATTATATATCTTAAGCGTGCCTATTATTCTGGTGGCCCATAAAAACGATCGTTTTTAAATAACTTGCTTCAATCTGAATTAATACAATAAAATTCGAATAAGAGATGATTTAGAAATGCAAATCACTTGTCTGTCTGCTCTCGTATAAGCAGACGTATTTTTGGTGCGCTCTGAAGTAGTTCAATTAAAAAGTAATTAAGAAGGTTAAAAACCTGTCTAGATTCGTTTCAATGCAGTTTTCTTTGATCTTGTAAATTTTGTCTCTAAAAAGTGTCTTGTGTTAAAGTGAACTGTTATTTAATTTTGTTCGAATTATGAACGAAGTTGCGGAAACGAACCTTGTCGTAAGTCGAGAAGCGACTGTAATTATATTGTGAGTGAGCTATTAATTATTTCTTTTAATGTCCATTTTGTAAATAAAATGAGAAACTTTTAGTCTTTCTTTTAGATGATGATATACAGGTTTACGAAGAAAAACAATTATTCACTATTTCATGAGTCACACTATAATTACCTGACAGCGAATACATGAAAGTGGTGTAAAAGTCTCGGGTTTATCGTGAAACTGCCTGCTGTCGGATTCATAGATGATACATACTGACAATTGTGTACTTCTTTCAGCGTCAATCGATTCCGATCATACCAATGGCCATAATCCAAATGTTGTCGAATGATTGTATGAGGTTGCACTGTGCCGTACGTGTCCACCTTATTTGATATAAATATGCATTTAACATATAATTATACATTTATTGTAGTTTACGCAAATCACCTCTGGCATGTTCATATCGTCGATGAAATAAATAAGTGATTTATTTCCAGGTGGCCCGTAATTTCTTCCCGCCTTTTTTTCTAAAGGTTTTTCTAAAATTTTCTGCAACATTTCCGATGTTGTGTAGAAATTGAATGGTATGTTGGTAACAGCAAAGTTTTCTGACAAAGTTGTTAGTTTTTCGTTTATAAGAACTGTTTTTCCACATCCAGCATTTCCTACTAACATAACTGGATGTCGTTTGGCAAGTAATAAATCCAGAAAATAGCGAATCCGTATGGATTCTGACGTATGCACCAAAACAGCCTAAAATATAAATATTCATGTAATGAATGCTGCTATGATTTATATTAGGATTGTTGTTAGGTACCTGTAGAGGTATGTCTGGATCTAATTCGAATTTAGTTAAGCTTTCAGACCATGGAACAAACTGTTTTGTTTCTGTATCTATATAATAATCAAAAACAGTGCCACCCGATGGAAATTTAACAGTTTTATACTCATTTACCCACCACTTGGTAAATTCTATTCTGTAATCTGTCGACTGAAAACAATCAGAAATAAGGGTAAGACTCACTTATATAGAATGCAAATATGTTTGCTGCTGTTTTTTTATGTTTCTTTTTTTATTATTACACACAATGTGCGGAATTTAAGGAATCATGAAGAAAGCAATTGCGTGATTTTGTGGTAATATACGGTTTTACTATTTTCTCTTTAATGTATTCATGTATGCAATATTACGTACATATATCAGTGGCATAACCAGGATTTTTGAAGGGGCGTGTTTTATTTTAAATTAGTAAAAATAAATTATAATTCTTAAATTACAACAAAAATGTATTATAAATGCATATACATTTGATGTCATTGCGATGGATTTAGATATTAACTAGGGGGTATGGAGTTATTCTCCCCATGAAAGAGTGGGGTCCGAGTGAATTTAAAAACGCGTGATTATCAATTTACAACTCTACCGCGACTTTTAGGCCAAAACCGACTAATCGGCTTTTAAAATGGCCGAATGGTCTGTAGTCGGTTAGTCGGCCAGTCGGCCAATACCTTAGTCGGTACATCTCTAATTATGTTAGTTCTTAAGAAATTGCAGTTAAGCAGAATTTAATTCTTCTAAAAGTAAATATAATTTAGTTCTCTTTTCCAAGAAAATCATCATATGTATCTAATAACTAGCTTTTTATATAACATTAATAATACAGTTTTTTACTGTCTAATACTCAAAACAATGACTGCTATTCACAGCACGATACTAACGGTGATACTAAATTATTCTTCTAAATGTGACATTGTTACTATGAAAAATTGTGTATTTTTATACCATTATTATAGCAAGTGTGATATTTAACAGACAAATTTAGTAGCGCGTAGTAGCGCCGTTAATACCGAGCTGAGAATAGCAATAATTATTATTTAAAAACTTTAGTGCAGGGATGAGCAACCCGTGGCCCAGTTCACTTTATCTTGCGGCCCGCCATAGCTTTATATTTTGCATTTTTAAATATATTCATATTTCTATGAGTTAAATTAGAAAAAAGGATATTAAATTACAAAGAAATAGATATATTTTAAAGCAGATCCTATTTCATCAAGAGAACTGGCTCTAAAATAATAGCGTTTGTTCGGTTGCTAAAAGTGCAATTAATGTACTGTAATAATAGGCTTAATACTACTGACACAAGCCCGACAGAGTCTTCTTCGTAGTGTTACAAAGACTCGGCGAGTTACGTACAAAGGTTCATGCGTTTTATACCTACTGACAGTCGTTTTCATTCATACGAACTGATTGTTCGGTGACAGTTTTTTAAGTTCAATTAAAAGTATTTTCACATATGTTATTAAATAGATAATTTGTGTTTATCTTTGTTGGCCCGTTGTGAAAAAAGGTTGCTCATCCCTGGTTTAATGGGTATTTTTATACTAATACCTTTCGGGACAAATATTTCCTATGAAATTTTTTTGACAAATGCTGGAAATTCGAAACTTTCCCGAAACATTCGGGACGTATGGTAATCTTATTTATATACACAAAATATTTTTATATTATAAACAGCCTTTAATACGTGTATTAATATCCATAGTCGTATATCCGCTGCATTTTTTACCGACTTTTACGACATCCTGTTTCGTGTGTGTGTGTGGGGGTGTACATTACCAAACATCCCCGTTGGCTACGCCATTGATGTACGTAATGCATGTTGTAAACTCGGAAAAGGAAGTTTAGAGAATACGAAAATTGAAAAATGTTCCGGTAAAGTATCATAATATATCTTGTATAATAGAAAATATGACATGAAATAATACTCATTTAAAATATCAAATATATCTAATGAAAATTTCATAGCAACAAAAATGGGTTTGAATATACATGTGTGTCAGAAAGGCGTGTGGTGACCACATCTGATTTTTTGGGACTAGAATTTAGAATACGATTTCAATAACATTACCAAAACGTTACGACATCAAAAACTATGAAATGTTTCTAGAGCTAAAATAATAAAATTTATAAAGACAAAGGAACATTTATTCGCGTACCTATCCTGCGAAGCGTCTCATTTGTTCCCATTCTTATTTGTTCCCCGTTTCACCTGTTCCTATTCTCATTTGTTCACAGTCTCATTTGTTCCCACACACCTCCCACCACATTTCTATGCCACGGTTGTCTCAGTTGTTCCCAAGTTAAAAAAAGCACAGTGCTTGTCAAACAAACTCTTGAAACCGAATTGTGCGAGCCGCCGAAGTCACTATATATGCGAACCGCAGAGCGGTTGGGTCGCGGCGAGCAGGAGTTTATATCTTTAGAACCGAGCGAAGCGAGCTATGTAAAAGGGTTTACTTCATATAAACTACAATTCCTCCATCCCATTGTTTTGTGCACATTGCAAAACGCTCTACGTCACTGTGACCTTGCATGGGAACAAGTGAGACAACCGTAACATAGAAATGTGGTGCGAGGTGCATGGGAACAATTGATATTGGGAACAGGTGAGACGGGGATCAAATGAGAATGGGAACAGTGAGACGCACTCATTCTGAGAACCTCTAAACATATATTTCCATCAAAATCTCGAAAAATTGTCACAATTCCTTTACTATACTGCGTACAAGAAAGTAAAAAGTACATATCTTTTGTGTCAAAAGTAGATTACGAATAAAATGAAACGTTTTTCGTTTAAGCAGTGTCGATATTGGCACATATTTGTGTCTTAATATTTGACATAGACTTTGACTTAAAAGAAGAATTATAATAATAAGATTGCATAGTACGAACAGTACTAGTCCAGATATTAGTGAGGAGGAAAAAGCGAAATAAGAGACGAAGAATATGGACACAAAAATAAATAAACAATAAATTATGCGACATCAGAAACAACACTCAATCATGGACCAGAAGACAGAAAGCTTCAAGTTACATTATGCAGACTCGGAATCGGGCATACACTCCCCACACACGGACACTTACTACAGAGAGACCACCATATGTGATAAGTGTAGTGTACTCGTAACAGTGAACCATATCATCACACAGTGCCAAATATACAACCAACAAAGACAAACACATAACATTTCACAAAACATAAAAATTGCTCTATCTAGCAACACTAACGCACAAGGTAATTTAATCAAATCAACGTTGTACTATAAAAGTGTTCTTATTTATAACCATCTACTATACAAATATGTAAACCGACTTTACCGAGGTATTAGTGATCTAGTTGTCGAACAACTTAAAAAAAAAAACTTTGTAAAAAATATGAATTTTTGTTTTGATCTTCACATTTACAATAATTATTTCAGTGCAACTACATCGCTACAACTGTGGGCCAATGATTGATTTCTGTATTTAAACTTTGTAATTAAAATTATTTACATGCATAACAAACTTAAATGAAATAGATGCACCATCAAGTCATATCATAATTTGATAATTGAATTGCTTTCAATAGTACCTAGTAGTTACTTTGTCAAATAAAGACTTATTTTCCTATCTCATACAAACTCAATAATAAACACTTAGTAGGAGGCTAATTTTTGTTGCATTATTTCATCTATTACAAAATATCTACGAAATTATGATATCCAATTACCTGTTCTTGAAACATTGCAGATCCAAATGCCCATACACAACTAAACACAAAATATAATTCATACCATTCCTTTGGGCATTCTGCAGGTGTATTTGTTGGTGTCAGCAAACAGTCTAACAAGTGGCACAACATTTGCACATGAGATGTTTCAGCAATGGGAGTAATTTTTTTGAAACGAGTTCGTACATTTTCTAAACATATAGGTATGTATTTGTCAAACAGTATAATCAGATTTGATTTTTCCGATGTTAAAGTTCTAGTTTCTATCCAACTTGTCACATAACTGCACATTAAAATTAATTTAAATTCCTGAAAGTTAATAACATTTAATATATTGCTTACGGATTCCATCCCAGATCTTGCGGATTTATGTACAGAATACCTGCCCGAGACACCGTTGCCGGTGTTGCTGTACGCAAATTGGATATTTCAAAAAGAAGACGCATGCCCGCTGTGAGCGCAATTCGTTCATTGCTGGCTAACGTCAATACCTAAAAGTGAATTTTAATATACTAAGAATTCTGAATATGTCAATTTCAAATTGATGTGCAATGTCCTAATTTTAAATTAAATTCGTATACTCATAATCAAACAATATTCATGAAAATATCAATATCAACCTTGTTATCATCCATAACTGTGTTTAGTGACTCTATCCACATAGGATCAATGTCACCATCCAGTACAATCCATTTCGGATGATCGCCTTGTAAGTTCGCTTGTTCGCGCATTAGTACGGACAACAAGCCATCTTTCCACTCACGTGTGGCTGGATTAATGATACCGAATAGTTCGTCATTAGTTACCGCTTTTGGATTAATATCATTGTATACTGGTTTTCGCTTCATGTTCTGATATGTTTTGAATAAAGTTTTCCACACTTGTGTTTTTCCAGTTCCTGCGTTCCCCACTACAAATACGAATGCCTGACTTCCAGCAATTCTTCTAGCTGAACCACCTAGATGTGTATAAATAATTTTACAAAAAAATATTAACTGCAACGATCTCAAATCCCTATATATATATATATATATATATATATATATATATATATATATATATATATATATATATATACCGTGTGTCTCACGACGATCTACACATAGGACGTAACGCGCTTATTTGATTTTTGAATTCAAAATATTAATCTGACTGTTTTTGTTTTTTTTTTTTACTATTTAGACAGTATAATTGCCAATTTGACGTTTAATATTTTATTTTATTTGTGACATTCTAACAAATTTTATCAAGAAAAACAAACAGAAAGTGAAATCTAAATTAAAGAAAATGCAATCAACAGCTAGTGCACTAAGAAATAACTATTTATTTGGAGTAGTGTTTGACACTTCAAAACAAAAACAATCAGATAAATATTTTTAATTAAAAAATCAAATGAGCGCGTAACGTCCTATGTGTAGATCGTCGTGAGACACACGGTATATATATATATATATATATATATATATATATATATATTAACCGAGTGTCCCAAGAAATCTGGGACATAGTGACATGTAAATATAAAAAATAGTGATTACTTTTGAACAATACATCGTATACAGCGTATCAACAAATATTCCCTCTTTTGACGTATCCAAATAGCATAACTTCAAGAAGTCTATACTGAATTGTCTGGTTGTCTAAGCTAAGCTAAAAACACACATGGACAATAACAGACAACCCAGATTAGAGACTAAAAAGAATAGAATAAAATAAATAAAAAATAATTTTTAAAAACAAGCTTTTATTTTAAGTAACTGTTGTTTATTAATAACTATTGTTTATTAATGCGATTAACAGTGAGTGTGCAAACGAAAATGGTAGGTTCTACACATAAAAATTCATATGAACGTATATCTGCAAATTATATATAGAAAAGTTAATAATAACATGTTACAGACTGTCAAAGTTTTCTATGATGCAGGATGCAAGCAAATTCAAATGAAATAAAATTATATTTCTTGCAAATATGACACGAGGCAATTCAGCCACAGAAAAAAAATATATGTATAGTGTACATACATTTCCCGTCAAAAAAGTTATACGAAACCTTTGTTATGTACGTTAATTATAAATACAATGTTAATTTTATTTATTTGTTAATATCCTGTTCCCTGTCATATTTAGAGCAAAAGTTTACTATAGACTGCCTCCCAGATGTCATTTAATCAGGAGAAATTGTGTAATAAACTTTGACATTTTCATGATATATTAGATAGCAATAGACAATAAAATAAGAAATGTGTTGGTTTATATTATTATCATAGTTTTATTCTCCATAATTAGCTAATACTTCACTAATATGTCTCAATGTTCCATTTTTCTCTATAGTCAATAAAAAATAATTTAAAGAGCAAAATACCCGGAATTCCAGAAGTTATAAAAAACACATACCAAATATAATAATAAAGAAATACTAGTATGAATAATACAAAAAAAATATGGTTTTCTACCATTTCATTCAACGATTCTTCTTTATTTTGTATTATATGATATGTGATGAGTTTAATCGAGGTGAATGAACTTGATAAGGCCGTTGACACTAAACGAGAAAACTTATTTGTGAGTCTACAGAGTTGGGGTATGTCCGCTACTTAAGGTTGACTTTTGAGTTAGACTTGTAAACCTATCATTTTCGAACGCAGTACTGTAGTGTTCTTTGAGACGCAAAATTAATAACGAATAATGATATGAAAACAAAAAAATATGCGAGATATGACTGTTTCTAAAAAGAATAACTCCAAATAATACATGTAAACACAAAGAACTAACTGAAAACTGCTAAAATAAATATGGACGTGTGTGTGCATACGGCCTTAATAAATCGCGCGAAATAGTTATTTACATTTCACTTGCATATTACCAGCTTTTTTCACCGAACTATGTAAACAAGCTCACTTTTACTCCCGCTAATCATTAACTTTATTTTCCAATAAATATATATGTAATTATTACTTCGTTTTATTTCACACTTTTTATTTATAGCAGAGCTACATGTTTCGTCATCATTGTAACATCTTCAGGCAATTATAAATAACAAAAAAACATGCAAATATTTTCAAGATTTTTTCATAAATTGCCTTCGATTTCGTGTATCATCTAAAACACGTAATGCAGTCGACGCAATTTTCAAGAATAAATCAATTCAATAGATAAATAAATAAATAAAAATCAAAGTCCTTGGTAACGCATATGACGTAATTATTTTTAATTGTCACGAGCAATTTATTTTTGATAAAAAAATTTAGGCAAGTGTAATATAAAGTGTTGTATGCATCTCGGGTGTTACTAGATGATTATGCCCATGACGATATGTAAGTGTAATATAAACATAACTTCGAAGCATGGTCTTTGATAACAATTCTTAGAAAAAAAGTCTCTAGAAGCCGTTCATCATTGTAGTTTTATTTTAAATTACGTCACTCTCATTATATTACTAACACACCTGGCATATTAGCAGTTTACTCATATTGCTGAATACGAACCTTTAATATAAAATTATCTTCTGGCTGTAGTTGCAAATCGAGAGCAGCCTGTTTGACGGTCTTTTCAAAATCTACATCTCGTTTCCTTGGTACATCAAGTGCAGGAAAAAGATCTCCAATAAGCCCCATAAAAACGGGAGTATCATCAGAAACTACTTTTGGTATATTGAAGTCTCTGAGTGCCCGCATTAAAACTTCTTCTTCTGGTCGGCCGGGATCACCGCGCTGTAAATTTTGTTACTTAACTGCTTGATAAAAATTATTAGCGAAACGCATTATATTTTGTTTCGCAATTTATACACAATATAAAACAGTATAGAAAGACGAGAAAAATTATTACGAAAGAAATACTATTTTCTCGATGTTTTTTTTTTTGAACCATGGGGTAAAAATATTACAAAAAGCAGTATTTTTCCGGTCCTGCATATTGATTAACCCTATGTGGCACCTATCTTCAAAAAGACTGGAAACCCCCTGGGGTACGACATCATGATGTTTAAATATGAATTAGAGCCGTAATGAAATATTTGACACACTTTTTTTCTTCTTATTATTGAAATAAAATCAATGTAATCTGGAAAATATAGATATGAACGTGGGAGAGCGTGCTTTAGTTAGGTTGTAAGTATTGTAATGAAATTCAAGACCGGTTTCGAAATTGTAAGTGGGCAAATATTTTTCTTTACTCTAATTAGCATCAATTTCACACACATATTTTCATAAAAATTTCGCAGTAGTTTTCTTTTTCGTGATCCCAATACTTGGTGATACATTGAGTCAGAAAGTATAAATACATACATAAATGAACAGTGAACTTCCAATATACAGAGCGATCGAGATTAACTGTCCGTCGTTC
This sequence comes from Carabus problematicus, assembly GCA_963422195.1. Lineage (NCBI taxonomy): Eukaryota > Metazoa > Arthropoda > Insecta > Coleoptera > Carabidae > Carabus > Carabus problematicus. The sequence goes on along the minus strand of OY728581.1, from coordinate 14,271,555 downwards.
TGATTTTTTATTTGCCGCATCGTTGTCATACTGACTACGATTGACATATCACATTGGCGTACAAGTATTTTTTTTTTTAAATAAAGAATTAAAAAACAACATTTAAAAAAAATATTGATAATAAATGTTCAAAATACCTTCCTTCATTCTCAATGCATTTATTTGATGCAGTCTAATTTCAAAATTACTTAATTACATACATACATACATACATACATAACATCACGCCTTTCCCATTACTGGGGTAGCAGGCCCTTTATTCCCTACAATCACTTTCATTCCTTATTTTCTAACAATAGCTCGCCAAATACTCCTATCCATACATAACTGTCTCGCCTCGTTAATATCCATACACCTTGTCATACATGCTCTCCTATTATTTCTACTTATAATTTTACGTTCACTCAAAACATTTTCTATCATATTCATCCATTTACGCCTCGGTCTTCCTCGCATTCGTGTTCCTTAAATTTCACCCAAATAAATCTTCTTAGTCAATCTATCATTTGACATTCTTTCCACATGTACAAACCAACGCAGCTGACTTGAAGCCACTCTTTTCACAACATTTTTACTAATTTCACATTCATCATACACTACTTTATTCCTAATACGGTCTCTTCTAGTCACTCCACACACTCTTCTCAAAAATCTCATTTCAACCGCAGTTACCCTTTTTTTATTCCGGTTATCCCATACCCAACATTCACATCCATACATCAACAATGGCACAAGTACACCATTATACACACATAACCTAGCTTCTCTTGATACATTCACATTTCTAGCAAACATTCCCAAAGCGCCCAAAACTTTTCTACCTGCAACCACTCTTCTTTCAATTTCCGCATTCATCCGTCCATCTTTCGAAAACATGCATCCCAGATACATAAATTCATTAACTTGTTCCATTTGTTCACCATCTATGCTAATTAACTTCAAAATATCTGTCAATAAAATACAAGCTGTCACTGATTCAAAAACAAAAGTGTTTATTGAAATGACAATCACGTAGGCAACAATAAATAATTTTACTTCGGTGGAACATAATTTTGATCATAATACGGAAATTTTCAAGTCACGTGACGGACAATATACCTCGATCGCTCTGTATAACTGTATAACAGTTAAGCGAGTTCAAATACGACTGCTATCTAAGGCTTAAATAAACCAGTGAAAAAAACATAAAGAAGCATTCACATATGGTGAGTCTAGCAAGTCGCGACTTTGCAGATCTAATATAATAGTTATATCCTCTACTTTTGATAAGAGTTACGTATTTTGAATTTGCCCTTTTTACGTAGTTTATCGAAAAAAACTCGATACTTACACAATGACAATTACTGTAACACTCGTAATATAAAACAATACACCAATAATCATAGATATCGAAATGCTTCTAATTATTAATCAAATAAAAAACAAATTTCATACAATTTTATGTATTACTAAAATGTTCTCTTGCAGTAGGAGTGCATCGTTTTACGCTTAGCATAATTATCAAAAACTAGGCGCTTGAGAATTGCATCTAGAATATTTCGATAAATATGAATTTTTAGCATTGTTAGTACCTATGAGTAATTATTAATTTACTTTACAATACCTTTAGTGAACCTGCGACAACTAGCACAGACTTAATTGCTCGCAAGCCCCAATCATAGTGGTCCTGCTTAGAAAGTAATTCCTTACATAACGTGTACAATGTTATGAATTTCCTTGCTAAAATTTTTGCTTCTTGAAATCCTTCCGCAACCAACATAATTTCACAGATTAGTTCAAAGTCTGGCACCACCATAGCACAAGGTCTAAAAATAATTATTATGTAATGCTCAAGATTTTATAAAAAAAGCCAAGAATAACTTAGAAACAGAACGTATGATTTTACGTACTGAAGAGAAGTGGAAATTAAGAAACTGTTTAAAATTTAATAAGCAAATGAATATGATTCTATAATAGCTGCTTGAATTTATTTCTATATTAATAAGAAGTAATATGTCCGTTTTATGAACTCGTCAATTTTAGATAAGATCACTTGTGATCACAGTGATCTTAACTAAAATTTACGAGTTCATAAAACGGACATATTACTTCTTATTAATAATATTGACGATGAACTTTGTAACTGATAATATAATATTATTTCTATATACTAAAAACAAAATGTTACACTTTCATGACAATTTAAGACAGGAAATTGGTATCACACATGTCGAAACTACCACATTCCAAATTGTCAGCAGAACGCATGTAATTTAAATTTCTTTCTATTCTTTCATTCTGTTCACAGAATGTTCTGCACGAAATAGACTCATATTACAGTTTAGTTGTAATATCCATTCTTAGCACACCAGAAAAAGTACATACAAATTTGTTACGCATCACTGGCCCAGTTTACTAGAAGTTACAAAACGAACTTAACAGCAAACCAAATTTAAACATACCTGTACAAACCGCAGACAACATTAACCAAGCCACCCAAGAACTACTAGAATTTGTCAAATATGTTCTCGTAACGATGCAAAGACAAGGGTTTGTATATGTATAATTTTTTCGGGAAATCTCATATACATGCACAACGATTCACTATATATCAACAACTCTTTTTCAACAAGAAACTCGTCTGTTATTAATTTTCCTCGTTACCAATTACACATCCATGTCAGTCTAGATATCTCCATGTGCACCACACCTCCTTAAGTGTGATAAGGCATTGCAGTGGCTGGATCCAGTTCGATGATATTAAAATATTCGCTCGATCCACCTAGTAACCTGACCTTCTGGATTCCGATAATTCAGTAAAGATTTTAATGCGGCGTCTGTTCTGACAAGGAATTTCCGTAGAGATATTTGTATAAGTGCTCCACAGATTTTATGCCCCTGATCGGCTTTGTAACTATTCGAAAGCATTTTTGCCACTGACAAATCCCAAAACGAACCGACGATAATAATATGTGCACAAACCATTAAAACTGCGGAGCTCATTCTAATTTATTGGTATTGGCCATTCTCGAACTTGGAATCAGCCGCTAAAACAATGCCCGAGAGAATGTGTGCGAGGTACTTCATTTCTCTTTGGAATATGTTACACTTCTTCGAGCTCAATTTGAGGTTAGCTCCTCATATGCTTTAGAATACTTCTATCACGTTCTTCAGGTGTTCATCGAATGTTTTCCCTTCCACGATCACGACATCCAGGTACATAAAACACGTCTGCCATGACATGCCCCTTAATATTGTTTCCATAAAACACTCGATTGTAAGAGGAGCACTGCACTACCAAAAGGCATGGGAGTAAACTGCCATAACCTAGCTCCGATAGTGAACGCAGTTTTATCTTGGTCTTCGGGCTCCATTCCAACCTGCTAAAACCTGCTCTTTAGATCTGGCATTGGAAATCAACTCGAACCAGGAAGTGTATCCAAAGTGTTATTAGTTCGTCGCAAGAGATGGTTGTTTTTCGTAGTTTCTAAATTAATTTGTCGGTAATCAATACAAAATTTTGGTCATCTGTCTCTTTTCCTCACCAAGACCACAGGTGGTGACCAGAGACTACTTGACGGTACAATAATCCGCCGTTTAACCATATCTAATATAATTCGCTCAGCTTCCCTAGTGTTAATTTTCATCGTAATTATTTCGGCTTCCCTGAAGTCTTGACATTGCTCTAAAACCATATTTAGCAGATCTCACGTGCACTCTTTTACTGGATTTTACCCGACGTCGGTCACACGTGACATGATAGATGTTGTGGTTGAACATTGTCCCAATACAGTGTTTTTCTTCATTATCGAAAGGACTGAATGAACGTTCATGGCCCTGACTGGCACAACATCGTTAATCCTAACGGTCAATTTATCGTTCATTGACAGCTTCTGTCATCGGCGTATATCCTTCTTCAATATATCCATCCAGCCTTGCCATAATAAGTTCTTCGTTTTAGCCTGACAACGTAATATCTTCCACCCCTAATATCTGAATATCATTTTACTCTAACTCTAAAGCATATAGAGGAATCTGTTCAATACCCACTTTCACGACACTGTTCTTCAATTCCAATGTAGTACCGAACTTCATAAAAAAATCCATTCTCAAGGTAAATTTAGCGGATATATCCAATATTTTGCTAGTTTATTGATATTATCGTTCTTCTACATCGGAATTATATTACATGTTGCTATTCGAAAAGAACAGCTGTTAGTGACATCTTTCCAATTTTTTGTATTACATCCGTCTTCGTTGCACCTATATCTACAAGCAAGGGAATTATTTGGTTATTAATGTTTCCAGTTACGTATATTTCGTTAATATCGCTTGACGATTTTGTGTTAACGTTGACCACCAGAATCTTGCTTCTTGAAGTTAGTATTCGCCGCTCTATTGTGATCCGCTCTAGATGTGTTTCTTTCCTCAGTTTATTGTAACTACCTGGTAAAAGTTTCAATTTTCGCAGTTCCAATATCCAAGTTTCCGTTTTTTCGGTCTATTGTCGCGTAACATTCGTCGGACCAGATTCTCAAGGTTTTGAGCGAGCCAACTGCAGGTATTGTTGCATTTTGCTGTGTTTGAGACCGTCCACAAAGGTCTGCACAGCTAGTTGCTTTGAAAAGCTGTCAGATGCTGTATGATACGTTAAACGAACCAGCCGCGCTATATCACCTTCAAATTCCTGGAGACTCTCGCTTGACTTTTGGGCACATTTCTTAACGTGGGCATGATAAACTTAGAGCTAAGCGTTTCCATAACTCATATCCATACATGAAATCAAATATTTGTAATCCTTCTGTAGTTAGTATGGATTGGAGAATATTGAGAGCTTATTACCGTGAAGCAAGTGTAATCACCTTCTCTTCTCCCAGTTCTTAGCCTAACAAATTGATATTGTAGTGTAACTATCTTCTGTTGCATATCCTATTGTAGTTGTAACAGTTGCAACTTCAATTGCTGAATTCGTATTTCAGTTTCTACTATGTAGAATCATTTCACATTTAATTTCTTTCTTTATTTCTTCTAGACCGACTTGCACATCGTGGGAAGACTTTAGTTCCTCATTAATTTTCTCTTGACTGATTTTCAATTGCTCTTGATTAGTTTTAATTTCCTCTTGATTAACCTTTAATATCTGTAGAAGCGATAAAAGCAGTCTGTTTGAAGACTATTTTATGGAAATCATAAATACATGCATAACTTATCACTGAACGTCAAAAACAACAAAACCCCAGGTTTAATATTTTCTTGTAAACATTTACATATCTATGGCACACTATACATCTTCATGCATGCCACACTATGTTGATGCTAACAAATATCGTCAAATTTTAAATTCTAAAGCAATTTACTGCTAAACATAAAAAAGTGTTCAACAAAATATTGCAAGAAAATTTTATTCCATAAGGCAAAATAATCAGTTTTACGCTTTTTTACATAACTATTAACATAATAGCCAATATCAACCGATCGATGTTTGAGTAAGTAACTGGTCTATAAGTTTCCAATTCTCCAGCGCTAAAGCCAAGCCAATGCACTTCTCTAAACTTCTCATTCAAGAAAATGATCTAATAATGAAACTTTAGCCCACCATAAATAAGATGCATATGTAGACATACCAATAAAAATACATAAAATGATTAGATCTGAACAAGACCACGGCAGCATGATATACTGTACAGCTGCTACAATTCAATATATATATATATATATATATATATATATATATATATATACTGGGTGTTTTTTTTAACCTGAAACTTTCAAATATCTCGAAAAATAGGCACTCTAGGAAAAAATGTCAAGTATCAAAATTTAATCATTCTGCGGGGGAAATACATTAGTGCAAAAAATAGTCCCCCACCCCCATCGGTCCATTGTGAGGTAGAATATATTTCAGATTATTTTATTGAAAGCAATATGAACGAAGTAACATCCCAAACGTTAACAGAAATTACAGAGTCGCTTCTCCTGTAATTCAAAGTGGTTCCGCAAATCGAGCTGGTAACGCGTTATCGAGTAGGCTAGCGATGCCTGAGCGATATTAGCTCATTGTATATCGTATGTACTTTAGTTTTGATTTAAATACTGTAAAAATAAACAAAGGTACACCAACCACGGGTTTCTGCGGAAGCCACTTTGAGAAATCAAATCTCATTTAAAGCATTTGAAGACTATGCAGAACTCAGCAATTAAAATATCCCTAAGAGCATTTTGAACCTTACATATGTCATATCTCTTCCCAACCCAATCTTCAATTATATCTACCACACACGACAATAACAATTACAAGATCTATAAACTTAAATTACCACCATAAAAAAGATCACAAACTTCCTACAAGCACTCGATATACATCTCCCGAACAATAAACAATAAACTTAATCGAATTTCACCTAGATTAGCTTCCCATCCCAAAAAGGCAAACCCGTGTAACCTTCTATGAGCTGAATTTTCTGTTTCTAAAACAACAATTTAACTACGAATTCCTCTACAAAGACGACTTCAAAGCACAGAATATAACCCTTGCGGCATTAATATGCCATATAAACATATAGATATACCGACTCCCAAATAGAAAAAAAAAACGGATCACACTACTCACCAACAAAACATCACAAACTCGATATGAAGTAAAATAGATACCATCACATATAAGAATCACTGAAAACAAAGCAGATGAAGCTGCTAAAGATAACCCAATAATAACTTACCAATATCTGTACAAAACATCAAGAAACTAACTAAAATTTAATAAAAGAATCAATGGAACCAACAATGGTGCCAAATAAACAACACGCACAAGAAAATAAAACACGATGCAACCAATTGGTTCACGACAGGAAATTGAAAACCACAAATAATTCTTAGTAAAACCGAGAAATATCTATGTGGCGAAACCGCACCACCTATAACAGATGTAACGTACAGCTAACACAATCACCTGCTGGAAAAGGTTCAACAATTAATGTAACTGCTTCCATTTACCGACACCTTAGAAGGAGTCCTGAACAATAATTCAAGAGCTATCAAAAACTGTTCAATCCTCAGACGACACAAACATGACACGAAATGTTGAATATTAGTAATAATGATGTATATAGTCGAAGTACCAACAATATAACACATACTTATAAAAGTTTCTATAAATGTCAGGTGGTATAACAAATACACACGACTGAAATGAAAAATGTTGCAAGTTACATGTTCGTAAGTTGGATACAATAGATCTTTGAATCTGTAGTTCTAAGTGTTACTTAATATTGACAAATGTGAGATTCTTTGCTCGTTAAATTGGTTGAGAATTACAGGGAGGTAGTCCTTAGAAGGTTTTTTTTAACACTACAGTATACCTGTACCATTTATTCCAATATATGAATATTGTATACCTACCTAAATAAGGCTTTTAAATTTTCTGGCAATTCTGTTCTACCGGCATATCCAGGATTCATAGTAATAAATATGCCAACTGTATCGACTAAAGCAATTTCGTCTCCCATGAAATCAAAATATTTTTTTTTGTTGCGTATAGCATCTTGAACAGATTTGACTTGAACCGCAACAACAGACAACACTTCTACTGAAATTCTGTTAAATTCATCAAAACAACCCCAAGCACCTGTTTGGGCCAAACCTTTGTATATATTTCCGCATGACTGAAAGAAAAATAGAATACGTAAAACGTACTAGAATTTATTCATAACTTGTTCGTATTTTATCCTAATTACTGTACGTTGAAATATACGTGTATGATCATGCAGAGAGTATTTAATTTATTAGTATGCCTGTATATACATAATTTCTTTATTTATATACGAAATTAGTATATTGTTATTAACTAAATGAACACGTTAACTTTGTCTTTTATTAGAAAGGCGTTCATATATCATTCTATCAGATTTTTTTTCTCTAAGGCCAATATTTGATATAGACACAAGTAGAATCTAATCCTTTTCGTAAGCAACAACAAAAGATTATATATTAATAATGAAATTATATATGCACAATATCAAAAAAAGTAGAGAATTTAAGTATACTTTTCCATATATAAACACTGTTACCTTGTAATCCATTTGTTCCGAACAATTAAATACATACACCATAATTCCTAGAGCTCTACCTAAATCTTTGGTGGTCTCTGTTTTTCCAGTGCCTGCGGGTCCAGCCGGTGCACCACCCATAACCAGATGCAAGGACTACATAATTTAAAATGGAAGGGTTAACGAAAAAAATTATGATATCATTACATATCTAACCTGTGTTAAAGTAATATAACACCTATCTGTTAACGGTGTAATGACTAATCTAGGCGTATTACCCAGATATTCATGACTATAACGAAATTGGGCGTCACATATATTGGCGAAACAGTCCTTCTCGATATCGTCCCAGCGGTGGCGCAATTGTGATACCCATTGAAAGGTTGATGCGTTCTCAACTTTCATTTGAATCAGTTTACTGACTACATCTCGGGAATGTACGTCTATTGTACAGATTGTCATAACTTTTTGTCTGTCTTGTTTATTTAAATCACCAAGTAGAAGGGAAATTAAGGTACTTAATTGAGAGACTTGCTTTTTATAATAATCACGTATAGCATTGTCATAGCCTTCTTCAAGTCGAGAGAAGGCTATATTTACCTTAAATTCAAATAATGTGTTTAATATTTAACATTTAGATTTGGTTCTATAAAACAGCATACTTCTGTCGACCACCAAATTTGTGTGCCGCACAATGATACCTGAGCTGGATAATCGAACAACCATTGGTCTCTAGGTTTTTCTTCATATGTAATGATAGCCTCACCTAGAGAGTGCTTGATTGTCGTACGCATTGATTCTTGTAATTTATTAAGCCAGATTTCAACCTACAATAATTTAAAATTAACATATGTGCTTATTTCGATTGTATAGATGATTACAGGACCACAACAATCGCAATATGCATCAAAGTCTACATATTCTCCATCTTTTGCAGTCATTCCTTTCACTCGTTTTGTCAAATTTCCTTCACTATCTGTTTCAAACTTCAATTTAGCTATAGAATCGAACAGTTTCGTAAGATGTTTACATATTAATTCAGGTTGATTTCCACTTGATAATATATCAAGTAAATCTGCGGATGATACGAAATAAAATCTAGGGAAAGCTAAACGTTTTGTTTCAAGATAAACAGCGAGAGCTTTTTCGCAAAGAGTAAGTTTTTCTTGTAAATCTTCAAGTCGTTCTATTAGCCCGTCTTTGTTAGTTGAAACGACAACATTCAATACTTTTGACATTTCCATCATAAGTTCCTGTAAAAACATTTGTTATATTATATACACTCAAACATGTCTTAATATTTAAATTTAATTTTCCAGTAAATCTATACGAAACTAGTGTAAAGTAAAATAGTCTTTTCATTAACTTGATAGTAGTTTATATTTAAATTAAGACAAAATTAATACTACGTTCTACCACTTTAATTGAAATAAATATTACGTGTTTCATTTCATTGAGTCATTTCAATTACTTCTACAAAATGTTCAATTAATCTTATTTTAAAATTTCTCTTCGTTTGTCCAATTTGTCCAATAACAATGCTGTTCCAATTACAGGTTGATAAATACACTCCAGATTTATATAAAATTTCAATATGCCTTTATGATTAAATTGTTGTAATGTAGCCGATGCTTTTAAAAAAGATATATTTTAAATCAACATCCAAATTAAAAGATATTATATATACAGGGTGTCCTATTTAAACGGGCCACTACAGGGATCTCGGAAAGTATAAGAGTTACAAGGTCAGTTAAATTAGACAAAAGTTGCGAATTTATGGGCCAATGTTAATGGCGATTTCATATTTTGAAAATTGTGCATGGCTCACTAGATAATGACAAAAATGTGATTTTTTTAGAATTTTAATTTTCCGTTATAACTCGGAAGGTACTGAAAATATTGAAAAATGTTTCAAATAAATATTTTAGCATAGACAACAGACTTTTTGAAGAATTTGATGAAATTGTTTTTTACCTTTCTATTTTGGAGATACAGCATGCAAGTTCAATTTTTTAAATAGGAATTATATTTAATTTTAGTTTAGTTAGAAAGAGCTATTTTTCCTCTTTACAGCGATGTATTTGGTTATATAAATATCTTTTTTAGTTTCGAAGAAAAACTGAAAAGTATGATAAGAAGAATATTTTCGAAGTATGCCATGGAAATTTGATATAAAACAATTGCATCTAAACATGTTTAGTACATGCAAAACAAATGAAATTCAATAACATTTGATAAACGAAACAAAATTCGTTGTGTAAACTGAAAACTATTACACAGATTTTCGTATACCTACATAAATTATTTTTTGTCTATAATCTTTTGTTTACCAAATATTATTGTATTTCAATTGTTTTGCATGTACATAACACATTTAGATGCAATTGTTTTATACCAAATTTTCATGGCACACTACGAAGATCATTCTATTTGCCATACTTTTTAATTTTTCTTAAAAACTAAAAAAGATATTTATATAAACGAATACATTATTGTAAACAGAAAAAATAGCGCTTTCTAACTAGAAAATATTTAACTATGGTTTCCATTTAAAAAATTCAACTTGCATGCGGTATCTCCAGAAACATTGATTAAAAAAAATTTTCATTAAATTCATCGAGAACTATCTTATGTATGCTAAAATATTTATTTCGAGATCCCTGTAGTGGCCCGTTTAAATAGGACACCCTGTATATATATATATATATATATATATATATATATATATATATATATATATATATATATTGTAACAAAGTGTATTTTTGTGTGTTAAAAATTACTTGTGCACAGAGCAATGACCGTTAGCGAACCAATTAACGCGGTCTGCGCTCGAGGTCCGGACGGATTGAAACAGTATTCGTTGAACTGACTGGTTTAATTCGGAGTTGAAACATGTGTGTATCTCGGGGGTATAAATAGCCTACCGAAATTCTTGATTGTCAGTTAGTGTTCCGCTCTCCGAGGTGACTCCAACTACAACCGAACCGTAAGAAAGTTTTCCGTATTCCGATTTATTGTACCGCCTTGTGCGGCAGTGTATATTCTTTGTATTGTTGAGTGTTGCTTTGCACTGTTGCAGAAGTAGCCGCAGTTTTTGACTTGTATTTTCCAACTGTTGACACTGCGACCCAACCTGTTGTCAAGTCATCAGTTTCTGTTCCGTATCAGCCGCACTGCGACCCGACCTGGGCGGCTGTCCTACACTGTTTCTTGACACTGCGACCCGACCTGTTGTCAAGATATCAGTTCCTACCCCGTACCAGCCGCACTGCGACCCGACCTGGGCGGCTCTCCTTCCCACTGTTGCTTGACACTGCGACCCGACCTGTTGTCAAGTCATCAGTTTCTGTTCCGTATCAGCCGCACTGCGACTCGACCTGGGCGGCTGTCCTACACTGTTGCTTGACACTGCGACCCGACCTGTTGTCAAGATTTCAGTTCCTACCCCGTATCAGCCGCACTGCGACCCGACCTGGGCGGCTGTCCTCCACTGTTACTTGGCACTGCGACCCGACCCGTTGCCAAGATCAGTCTCCGTCCCGCTACTAAAGTATCCCGTTATAACGACCATTGTGCATTTCTATGTATGGCTGTGATTTATGGCATAACGTGTATTGTTCATCTGAGTGATTAGTGAATCACTGTTGCTATTTTTGTTGCACCACGTCGCGTGGCACAAGCTAGTGTATTTTACAGTTTGTACTACAGTACAACAGCACAACGTGTAATAAAACACCAAACTTTCTGTGCAAACTAAGTTATTTCTGTTACCCTAATCTCCCTTGAAATATCCTGGCACGAATCCGATTGGCGCCCGAGCAACCCGACACCCGCACTACCAGGAAGCGTCACAATATATATATTCATATATATATATATATATATATATATATATATATATATATATATATATATATATATATATATATACAGTGCACGCCGCTTAATGTGATCACATCGGGCCTCGAGTTTTTTGATAACAATAACCGATTGATAACAATCTCCGAAAAAAACATAAATACAAAATATTATTAATTAATTTAAAATACATATGTAACAGTAAATAAAGAATGAAATTAACTAAAAAATTTAAATAAATATAACATTTTTGCATTTAAATTTGAAAATGTGTAGAAATGTATGTAGTACATACATACATACATATATGTAATTATTTTGTACATTTCTAATATGTATATGTGTTTATTAGCAAAGAGAAATTCAAATTTTAAAAAGTATTCAATTTCTTTGTCTCTGATGTTCGCGGAGCAAATTATTAATAAAAATTTCATACGCGTAATGCTTTTGAAAATCAGATGACCTCTGCAGTACACCTTGCCGCAAAACTTAGTTCAGTTAAGACTATACAAACGCATTGTCCAAGTTTATTTGTGTTTACTGCCAACCAGCCTGGTATAATATAATAGACAATCAAATTTCTATAAAGTTCATTGTAAAAACTACTTTATTGTACTGTTGCTTTGAAAATTGCTCGGGACAAAAATATTTCTAAGAAAAAAATTGATAACATAAACCGATGTCGTGATTACTATAACCGAAATTTTTTTAATGTAGTTGGGTACGTCCGTGCCGTTCTTTGCGAAAATGATAATAATAACCGATTGATAACATTATCCGTGATTCTAATAAGCGGCGTGCACTATATATATATATATATATATATATATATATATATATATATATATATATATATATATATATATATATATATATATATACTTTTATATATATATATATATATATATATATATATATATATATATATATATACAAGGTGATTCACGAAGAGCGGAAAAAATTTTAACAGGATGTTGGGGAGGCCATTTTGAGTAAAAAATGTCATATGAACATGGATCCTATTTCATTTGGTTAGGTAACTAGAGGAGATCAAAGTTTGATGAATTCAAATGCTAAACAGCATATTACCATTAAGATATCTTAGAAACTATAAGAGATATGAAGTTGGTTAAATTAGACAAAAGTTGCGTATTTATAAGTTGAAGTTAGTGAAAATTTAGAATTTGAAAAATTTGCATGGCTTACTAGATGTGCGCAAAATTTTTATCGGGTGATTCACAAAGAGTGTAAGAAAAATTAATACGTTGTTGGGAGATCATTTTGAGTAAAATATGTCATATGAACATAGGTCCTATCTCATTTAATTGCATTACTATAAGAAATTAAGGTTTTATAAGTGCCTAAGTATATTCACTGGTTTTTTTTGCACACATCTAGTAAGCCATGCAAAATTTTCAAAATACTAAATTATCACTAACTTGAACTTATATATGCGCAACTTTTGCCTAATTTAACAAGCTTCATATCTCTTATAGTTTCTAAGATATCTTAATGGTAATATGCTGTATAGCATTTGAATTCATCAAACTTTGATCTCCTCTAGTTACTTAACCAAATGGAATAGAACTCATGTTCATATGACATTTTTTACTCAAAATGACCTCCCCAACATCGAGTTAAAATTTTTTCCGCTCTTCGTGAATCACCCTGTATATATATATATATATATATATATATATACCGGATGTTTTTTTTAATCTGAAACTTTCAAATATCTCGAAAAATAGGCACTCTAGGAAAAAATGTCAAGTATCAAAATTTAATCATTCTGCGGGGGAAATATAGTAGTGCAAAAAATAGTCCGCCACCCCCCTCTTTGTGGGAGGGGCGAGGGGTAACTTTGAATCTAAAATAGGAATCCCAATATTTTATTGCAGATTCGGATTCTACGGCTAAATATACGTACGAATTGAATAAAATATTTTGTTCGGTTCGCTGTAAATGACGAAATTAAATTTGTTTCGATTTCTTCTACTAAGAACATATGCCTACGATTCTGCAATACATTTTAAATAAAAAATCACGTTTTCATTGTAAATACTCGAAATTCGTTGTCAAAAAAAAATATCGCGTTTTCATTGTAAAAAATTTATTAAAGCCAGCTTCTCCATAAACCAGAACCATTTCAATACTCCATTCTGAAGTTAATATTAATAGCCTAACGGAAAACAATGAAAACGCGATATTTGTTTTTTGACAAACGAATTTCGAGTATTTACAATGAAAACGTGATTTTTTTTATTTAAAACGTATTGCAGAATCGTAGGCATATGTTCTTAGTAGAAGAAATCGAAAATAATTTAATTTCGTTAATAACAGCAAACCGAACAAAATATTTTATTCAAATCGTACGTATATTTAGCCGTAGAATCCGTATCTGCAATAAAAAATTGGAGTTCCTATTTCAGATTCAAAGTTACCCCTCGCCCCTCCCACAAAGAGGGAGGTGGGGGACTATTTTTTGCACTAATGTATTTCCCCCGCAGAATGATTAAATTTTGATACTTGACATTTTTTCCTAGAGTGCCTATTTTTCGAGATATTTGAAAGTTTCAGGTTAAAAAAAAACACCCGCTATATACAGGTTTCCCTAAAATGCAGTGCGCGGTTCCTCAGATTTTATTTTTTTGTGTCTAAACCTTGACAGATATCAGTACAGATAACAAGAACAAAAAAATTACTATTGAATGTCTCTTTCTGAAACTATTTTTTTGAAAGTTATTGACCTTAACATTAAAAAGTTTTTGACTGGTTTATGCCGGGTTACCCGTGTTTCGTACACTAATGGTCCACTGATAATAACTAATATCACCTTAAAAGATGATCTACATCTGTAAGAAGTACAGTACCGAATATTATCAAAATCGATCCAAGCGTTCTGTAGTTATGGATAAAATAACTTTTTTTTTAAAGAACTTTGAAGCAGAATACCAGCTAAACGAAACGTAATTGCATATAGGTAAGTTTAGTTAAATCGTCTTATTTTCGAACCAGGAATCTGTGGTTAAGCGATGTCCACGCATTTTAGGGACACCTGTATATATATATATATATATATATATATATATATATATATATATATATATATATATATATATATATATATATATATATATATACACAATGGCCTACTACCCCAGTAATGGGAAAGTCGTGATGTTGTGTATGTATGTATATATGTACTTAATGGTTTAACATAAAATATTATAATTTTTACCCATTTTATTTTTTAATTGATTTGATTTGAATTGATTAAATTATAAAAATTGTTTAAATTTAACATTAATTTAATTAAATATTGTTTTTAATTTATTTTTATAGTAGGTTTAGTAAATTATTGTTCAGATGTTCATGTTTATTAATATGCTAGTTTTTTGTTATTTGTTTGATGCTTGAAAATGTCACAATGATGACGAAACATGTAGCTCTGCTATTAATAAATATTGTGAAATAAAACGATGTAATTCATACATATATAATTTATTAATATTTATTAATATTACTAATGACTTATTAAATTGTAAGGAAGAGAGAATTAATAATATCATCTATCCAAATTCAACCTATAAAACTCATTCTAAATTTTATTCATTAGGTTATTTTGGATCAATTTCTTATAAAATTGAATTTTTATTACGTGGCAAAATTTAAAAATATCTTTTAATTCATCGACATGTACTGAAAATTCTACTTTTGGTAATCATGTCTTATTTGTTAAAATATCTCGACGACCTGTGTGCTCTGTAAGATTTTTGTAACATCTAGGACAGACTCCCTGAATCACGAAATAACTATTACAGCATATGTCCGCATAATTCAATAATTCAGAGACTAAAACCGGACAAGATATCTGCAATATGTTTGCGCAGTATTTCGAGTCTGTCTATGTAGCTTCAAATAATGTAGAGTTAGATACTAAACGTCTGAGTACTACATCACTGAATCTTAGTTCATTAACTCTATCTCATGATGTAATTCCTCACTATCTCATTAATTTAGATTGAAATATAGGTTGTGGTCCAGATCAAATCCATCCAACATTTATTAAAACTTGTGCTTACTATTTGGTTACTCCATTAAAAATTATTTTCAGTCAGTCACTAAATACAGGAACATTTCCCTCCGTCTGGAAAGAGTCTTTTATTACTCCCATCTATAAATCTGGGAATAAAAATGATATAGAAAACTATAGACCGATATCAAAATTATCTACATTTGGAAACATATTCGAGGCACTAATTGTAAAGCAAATAAAATTTCAAATTGAAAATATTTTAATTCCTGAACAACATGGTTTCTGCTCTGGAAAATCTGTGTTAACTAGTTCAATTCCGTTTACAAACTACATTTCGTCCAGCATGGATCACCGTATATAAGTCGATACAATTTATACAGATTTTAGTAAAGCATTTGATCGCATTAACCAAAATATGTTAATTGAAAAATTACTGGAAATTGGTATCAATGTTTCTCTTTTGCGGTGGTTCGAATCATATGTAAAAAAACAGGTCCCAGTTTGTAATTGTAAATGGTTATAAATCCAGGGAAATTATTGTAACATCCGGAGTACCTCAAGGTTCTTATCTTGGCCCAATATTATTTAATGTTTTTATTAACTCAATATCTCCCTGTTTCAAATATTCACAATATGTATTATTCGCAGATGATCTAAAAATATTTAAACGCATTCGTATCTACGATGATGCTATAAATTTACAGGAAGATCTGGACAGACTACATGAATTTTGTTACAAGAATGAATTATTATTAAACACCGACAAATGCCATGTTGTTCGTTTCACTCGAAATATCATAACTATACGTTTTAATTACCATTTAAATGGTAAAATATTACATGAAAAAGACTCCATACGGAACCTGGGCTTTACGTTTGATACGAAATTCCTATTTAACGAACACATTGATAAAACAATTAAAAAATCCTATAAAATGCTTGGATTCGTACTAAGAACCGTTAAACCATTTACCAACGAAAAAACTCTGGTCCTACTTTATAAATCGCTCGTTAGAAGTCAATTGGAATATATAACACCTATTTGGAATCCAGAATATAGTAAATATATTATTAGTATAGAACATGTTCAAAAACGATTTGTAAACATATTGTCAAAGAAAATAAATTGCAATTTTAATGACTGCCTCACTACATTCAAAGTAACTTCTTTACAAAACAGACGCACCATAAATGATATGATAACTCTTCATAAGATATTAAATAACAAAATACGTTCTCAAACTTTTATGCACTACTTTCAGTTCAATGTTCCTTCAAAAACTATGAGAACTTGCAATTTATTTTTTATACCTTATTATTGTACAAATTCTTATTTCAACTCTCCAATTATTAGACTTATGCACTGTTATAATTCAATGTTTTCTGATTTAGATTTGTTTAATTTAGAAATTACTCATTTCAAAAACTTAGCAATCTCCAGTAATCTGATTACACACAATTGTATGTATTGTATCTCGGAAACCTATTTTGGCTCTGGCTGTTTGGTTTTCTTTGTAAATAAATAATTAAAGTGCAGATTGCAACTTTCTCTACATACTTCATTACTGCCATACTAATTATGAACTGCAAATATGATTCATAAATTCCCACAACCTGCTGATTCGCACTCTGTGGGTGCACCCAACTATATGGCGGATAATTGGCCGCTGCGGCTAAAAAATGGTATTGCAAAAAACGGTTTGTGCATACACCGTCTAACCATCAATCCAACTAAATTGAAAGCATTATAATTTTGGAAGAAAACAGGTCATGCATGAACAGCATTCATTATGAGGGGAGTGAAGATCTGAGGCATACCTGGGGGTTGTAATAGACGAAAAACTGTTCGGGAAAGCTCACATAAAGTGAGAAGGCAAAAGCCCATACGAGGGCACAATCCAGCAGAACTAACACAGAGAAGAAAAGAAGGAATGGAGGGGACCCGAGTGCACAGCCCTGCAAGGGAAATTCAGAGCCATTCTAATAGCCCTTGAATACATACAAAATCGAACAGATTAATTGAAACAAGATAAAAAGTTCAGGAAAATCTTTTTATTTGTTACTGTTTTGAAAAATTAGAACTAAATATTACAAACAAATACTTAATATAACCTCCTTTGGCAAGGGTAGGAGGTACATGGAAGATGGTATATAAGAAATTATATATTTAAATTGTGTTTTTCTCGAATATTTATCTTGATCGCCGGGAGAATATTACGATTTTACTTTTATTAACAACGTATTTACTATATATGATACGTTAATTTTATCTTTTTATCATATGTACATTTCAAAATCCCTGGAAAAATTGGCTGAAGGTGCGACGGCTGTCAACCAAGAAAGTATGGTGGTCAGCGTTGGCCCTATTCGCGGCAATAGTTCTGAGGTTGTCAACGGACGGTAGCAGCGAATACAACCGGGAAAACGACAGCAATGTTGCTAGACAGTGGGAAGAACGGCGGAGAATTAAAAGGGCCAGCATGGACTTGGAGAGGACTGACAAGAGTGACCAAAGGCATATGCAACAACAATCAAGGGGACGTTTACTACCCCACACGGTCGTCATCAGCACAGTAGGCAAAAGAGATACACAGTCGAAGGAAATACCAACACCCAGGCTAGTGTAAAGAAATCGGGGCGCTGGAAAGTAAAGGAAAGTGTAAAGTGAATAAAAAGTGTAACGAACATTAATATGCCGCATGTAAACAGGATATGAACCACAAGGTCAGAGAATAAACACATAACATGTAACTTATAACCATACAAATTTTAGTATTAAAAACAAACACACGAAAACATGTAAGTGATGTGCTCTAAATTATTACACATAATAATAAGAGCAAAATAAAACATATCACGACAATATATAAATAGAAAAAGGATAACATAGTAGATGTAAAAAAATGGTTTAAGGAACGACAGAATGTGTTAGGGAATTAATAAAGACAAATTAATTTTAATAAATTAAAAAGGTAGCGCGAGCCGATCTCAGTTGAAGGCAGAGGGCAATTCAACTGCACAAGATAAATGAAACAAATGGAAAATAAGATATCATGAGGACTCAGTCGAATGAAGAAATACTATTTGGATATAAGTACTAAGAAATAAGAAATCCACTGTATAATAATCATATAATTCCTTAAGGTATAAACACTGCAATAAATCAACATTACCGAAGTTCCAAGTGAAGATTGAAGAGCGAGAATTTTTTGAGTATTGAGATTTTCTGTACAAACTTCGTGTACATCATAAATTGGAAAACGATAAATAAGACGATTACAAACCGAATAACGTTAACCACACGCAAAAATAATGAATTTCTGGAGCGCTGCCAAATTCGTAATGTTTAAAAAATTCGCTTTAACTAAGTCATAATATGACGTCGTAAAAGTTAGCGCTACTTTCTGATTATAGCCCACTGCTATTTTATATTACGAGATGCAATGGTATTAAGTTTTTGTAAATGTTTTTCTTCAGTTTTAACTTAACCCTTCAGTAAGTATTTAAGTAATATTGTATTTAAGTTAAGTAACAGGTAATTATGTTTAAGATTTAAAAATCCTGGCGTCTACAATTTTGATAATTTTATTGAAAACGGAATTACTTCCGTTCTGTTATAAAACTATTGTCAAGTGTGTTGAATATTTAAAGCTTCGGTTTCCTCCAAAGCGGTGCCGTCAGTGACGTCAGAAAAACGGAGAGAGAGGTACGGCCGTCATAGCGGTAGAGAGTAGTAAAAGTCTGATGTCGGAGTGTCACTATGGACTATTTAGACGTCGCACTTGTAATTTTCTTAGAGGAAGAAGAGTCGTCAGAAGAAGAGACTAAAAGAGAACCTGAATCTGAACTATTCAAAAAACGTAGAGAACACGGTGTATATAAGATTTTAGTGTGTCGTCATCTATTTCATAATGAAACCAAGTTTAGAGAGTATTTTCGCCTGACTCCGGCTTTGGCTTGCTATTTCGATACTCCTTCAACTGGTTATTATATACTCTTTCATGTATCCTGACAAAGTCAATAAGTATTTCATCTTGTTTAGATGACCACGTAGCAATATATTGCTTTGAGCACATAGTGTGCTTAATAAAAAACTATTATTTACTTAACATACGAAGGAGCGTTGTACTATGTTCACCGCTTTACAGAACTCCACCGTCAAAAAACGTTGCTGAACTGTTTCGTACCGTACTGGCTTACCGCTTCAAATGAGACGGCAGAGCTCTATTACATTCGGTGCGCACACCGCTCTTTAGGAAACCATATCGCTTATTATACACGACACCGATTTTCGTGACGTCCCCCACCGTATTATTACGGCCGTAAGATGACGGCACCGCTTTCGAGGAAACCGAAGCTTTAGTGCATTGCAATTTACTTCTTTGTGCAGATAGGAGATTTGGATTAAAATATAATATTCTGAAGACAATATTTAAGGTTACTAATATAAAAGTACATGAGAATATTTTGTAGTCAAAAATACTATTTTAGAAAATATAATCGTATAATCGTCTATTTGCTTACTTTGTCATAATCCATAGTAAATAAATGAAATATTTTTACGATGGTTACGACGACCAGGGGAAAAAGGCAATGTTGCCCTGGTAACTGAGGGGTTGTAGAAAACGTGTAGTTGTTTTTGGAAAAATAGATAGATTGTTGTCAATACTGTGTGCGAATAAAAGCGATTATTTTTGAAACTTGTTGGTGTATTTATTCGTGAGAACGAATAACCGCCCGTGCGTAACATTTGGTGTCAGAAGTGAGATTCACGCAACAACATGCTGGGCAAGATACGGTTACGTTAGAAGCGATCATGGAGAAGTTGCTTGAAAACAGTAGACTATAAGTCCCGCATGTAAGCCTTCTAGCAAGCGTTCAGACTGTCAGAGAAGACACGAAGTGACAGGTTAGTCAAGTTGATAATCGCATAACTACATTAGCAGGTAATGTTGGTTAACAACGGAGCGAATTGAGAGACTAGAAATTTCAAACCGGATATATCCTCAACAGTAGCCAGGTTTGTTATAACACCTAACCCGTATGACGGCTAAATAGCATAGAAAGAATACAACACTTAATTCAAAATCGTAGGAAAGACAAATGGATGGGGGCCTGTAAAAAAGTTGGATTTTATACGAGATGCTCAGAGGTCAAGTCATAACTGTGCTGACAGGTCTACAAGAGAATGAAAGATCTGACTTTTAGTATTTACGTAGGGCACTCAGTCTCTTACCGTTCAAGAATGTCAACGGGAACTACAAGATAAACTATCTTGTGAACAATTTATGCACGCAGTTGCCGACTTGGATATGAAGGAAAACGTCTTACTCGCACAATCTAGGATAGTGAAAGAAGCAGTTGTTAAGGCGCTCGAACTGGAAGCTATCCGGGACAGTCTGCGAATACCGAACAGGGTACGTAGTGCGACAGTGGAAACGTCACAAATCATGTCACGACTAGAAGCACTGGGAGTATTACTAAAGAACAATACAGCAGCAAAACATACTTGGTCCGGCCGTGCTGATAATCAGGTACGCTGAGCTCAGTGCAAAGAAAAGAAAGACTGTAGCGATTTGTCGACGTCGGGAAACGACATCTAATCGGCCAAGAGAGGCATGGTCCGAATAATGAAAAAGTAGGCCTCGATTTTATCGATGTACGTGCATTGCATGGATACGACAGGAGCCAGCTTGCTGACGGGGCAGCCGATGCGTCGAATGGTAATCGACACTGGTGCAAACGCAACATTTATACATCCACCGGCACATCGGTCAAAAGCTTGGAGACCGTCACTGGGGAAAGAGCGCCAATAATAGAGCAACGGGAAATCAATCTACGGGTGGGTAACAAACTCGTGGTGCATACAGTCCAAGTTGCTGAAATAGAAGACGATGTTATCTAGGGAATCGACTTCTTGGGGAAATATGATTGTGTGAACGACCCAGTGAACAATCTGCTGCGCTTTGGCACTTGTTTTGTGTATATTATAGTCGAGTGATCGCAGTGACGAAGTACCCTTTACCCCGTATAGATGATACGCTAGGTATGTGGTCAGAAAATTGCCTGTCTGTCTTTGAGGAACTAAGGGGAATGCTGACAGTTGCACCGATTCCAGCGTATCCAACATCGTACGAACCATAAAAGCGCACGGGAATGCTGACGGCTTGTCCAGAAGACCATGTGCTCCCGACGGGTGTAAACACTTCGATCGACTTGACACTACGGAACATGCCGTAATCGAAGTGCAGCGAACCACTGTGGAAGTTAAACAGGAGGATGGTTCCAATCCGTGGCAAGCAGATAAAATCAAGCGAGCATAAGAAGAAGATACGAATCTCCAGTTCTTCTTCTCATGGTAATTCTCTACCACTTGCAGATGGAGTTCTTCATCGACGCTGGGAGGCCTCGAATGGTAGACGCACTAAACTGCAGTTGGTTCTACCACGGTCACTTATACCAGAGGTACCGAACCGATATGCAGACTTAGAATGAGGGCCATCCATGTAGACCGTCTGCAAAAATATCGGGGTAACAATACTCCCAGATGGAAGTTATCGGAGAAAAACCTTGCTCGTGACGAGCAGAACTAAGAGGGGGATAGTGCTACGGTGCTTAGAACGACTAGGGAAAAAGGTAGTGTTGCCCTGGTAACAAGGAGGTTGTTGAAAAAGTATAGTTGTTTTTAAGAAATAGAGGGGTTGCTGTCAATACTGTATATGAATAAAAGCGATTATTTTTGAAACTTTTGTTGATGTATTCATTCGTGTGAACGCATAACCGCTCGTGCGTAACAATATCAAATTACGTTGCTCTTGACCACAATATTTAATAATTTCACACTACTAGCATGTCACAATGTAGAAGAAACTAGTATTAACTATAAATATTGTAAAAAATAATTTGATACTTTACAAATTATATTATGTATGTAGACAATAAAAATATTATTTGCATCAAGACCTCCACATTTGTCATCATAATATAATAGAATTTTAAATAAATTTTTATTTACCTTGAAATCTGTGTCTATGTTATCAAATCTATTTGAATCATCGGGAAGTTGTCGTCTTATATCTTCAGAACTCATAAAAATGGATTCTAAATGCAGCCAAGTCCTTTGCACTTCAAACCATACCGTTATTACTTGATCCGCAATACTCAATTTTTTTTGCCAACTTGATACTTCTTCTAAGAAATGCGCAATAAATTTGGATGTAATAAGATTTTGAAGTTGCACCTAAACATTAAGTTCAAACAATATGCATTACTAAATTTTACAATGCACTAAATTAGAAATAAGTACCTGATTATCTTCTAAAGTTTCAATTAGTTCTTCACTTGCTTTTAACAATGTACATCCCGTTCTTTGGTGAATTTCTTGTTCAAATTCCATGGTTGACCACGTGCTATGTAATTCACGTAAAATCTTCTCCATTGACATTTCTTTGACAGCTTTATCCACAATATTTTTCACCTCTTCTTCGCATTCATGCAAGTTTAACTCCAGTAGATCTGCTAGGGTCGTACTTTGATCCATTACAATGCGGACCTAGACAGGAATTAAATGGTGAGAAAAGCATACTACAAATTTAAATTACAAAATTGCTAATTATGTTACAGATATAAATCGAATCATCTCAAATTTACTTGTTTCTGATTAATTTAGCAAAAGTGCATGTGACTGCACAAATGTAATAAAATAGGTCAGGTAGAGTAGCGGTCGTTTTTAAATTAATTCCTAGTTACTGTCGTAGCGGAGAATATTATGACATATGTATAATGTTTATAGGTAGTTAATTCATATCACACTACTATCGGCTCATATCGTTTTAATATGATAATGGCTGTGTGGTCGCAGGGGTATATGGGTAGTCTGTAAAACCGAAAAAATAAACTACGTAGTATCTGGAACATATCTATTTGTGCTGTTTATTAATGACATCCCAGAATTCTCCAAAATCAAAACAGCCCTCTAAGTTACCGATACGATTGCGTATGTCCATTCGTTCTATGCAGAAGTAGCAAATCCATCTGAACATACTTCCATCACACTGGTAGTCCAGAAAATATCCATCAACCAATAAAAATCGAATTCATTGTATTCACACACAAATATATGCACAACATCTACACACTCATCACAATGCACAGACACCAATACCTCCCACTTCTCCCTTCCAATACCTGACCACGTGCTTTGATTTCCAATTATCGTACAATGTACACAACCGTTACAAATTATATTTAAGGCATTAAATCTATTACAATAAAAGCTTAAGGCGAAGTATAAACACTTACTAATAAATGTATATATTTACTAACTTTACAATAGCGTATACTACCCCTTCACCATTCTGTTTTACCCTACCTTTCAAAAATTTAGCCTACCAGCAATGTGTATACTTACTACTAATTGAATGCACCGACTGAATTGATACTTTTAGGCTAATTATTCAAAGTAGGTTTTTTAACAGACATTTTCTGATATTAATAAGTTATATAAAAAAATAAACAATAGTCACGTACTTTACATTAACCATTATAAATCTAGATAAGTTAATAACAATAACTGGGAAATATAGTTATTGGCGTCACTAGGGGAGCAACCAGGGGGGTAACACCATGAGTTACTTCACCGGGTGTCGCCAACCGTACCGAACTTATTTAATACTAAGCTTTTATAATAACACAATACTGACACTAAATGTAGGATAATGTATAAAATTTTAAGAAAAATATGGAAATAAACGACGAGTGTCCGATTAACAATAAACTGTACATGTCATCCTCGTGTAAAATTACATTACATTTTTTTTTACTGATGAATTTACTTGGTGTTTTCAACTTAATTATATTGATATTGCCATAATAGCAATACGTTAAACCAATGCAATGTTGCATACCAACAGGGTGTCAACTGATGAAGTACGACTGATCATTCCATATGTAATTATCGACAAAACTCTGCCGAGAATGTGAAATATATGTATTTTTTTACCTCGAGAATTTATATTTGGTGAATAAAAATAGTTTCATTATAGAGCTTTTATAAACGACCATTTCCCTACCCTTTCCTTTATATTGGCAACATATAAATGAAGGGAATTATATATCTGTAAATCGAATTCGAAGGCAATTTTGTAAGAATACAACTACTAATTGTAGTGAACAATATATTTACGTGCATGCAGTGCGGCATCAATATACATAAAGCATTCAGCAAATAGTGCGAATACAAATATACAATTTAAAATTTGTTTAACAAATATGTAAGAACCAGCCAGACAATTTCAGTTCTTTGGAAAAAATATCTTTATGAGAAGACCATTAGTTTAATTCATATAATAAGAGAATTGGTGCACATTATAGTCTGTTCTGGTTAATTTTATACTTACTGTATACTCTGGAGGTAGTGCAGCTAGTGTCTGTAACAAATCACTTACAAATAAGGAACGGTGTCAATTATGATGAATATACAAGTATAATGACGGATGTAGTATTTATACATTTAAGGAACAGGATATACAAGGAAATACTTAATAGTATATAACACATATATGCAAGTTGTAATAAAGTAAAATTTGCACGTTGGCCGTTATTCCTAATATGGCAAGCTACGTAGGTACAGCGTACATATTTGACTTCATTTGGAAGAAATTCAAGAAATGATAATAAAATTTGGCTATATATACAAGTTTATTTACACGAACAGCGTTTCTGAGAAGTATTACATTACCTTTGTAGACTTCATTAATTGATTCCAGTGACGCTCTCTGATAGCTGGGTTTTGCAATTCTCCGACAGCTCGCAATGAGGTCAGGGTATTTTTTACTGTTGCCTCAAGTAATATATATGTATCCCATGACCTCATTTCTTTGTCCAAAGTTCGAATTTCTTTAGCAAACTTTTTGCACTCAATATCCATATTTTCAACGTCAATTTTCCGCCATGGTGTTGTTTTCCAATCTTCAACGCACGTGCGCACTATAAATACGTAATCCCAAAGTTGCTAAAACAGTAATTTGTTCATGTCAAATTTGTAAAGAGACTGCTTAATTTAATTTAACTCACTTTCAGCATCTTTAATTCTTTTCTACATTGTCTCAGTAACTTGAAATCTGGTACAGAAACTTCAAACAATGATCCTGACTCTTGGATATCTCGCATCTCGTTTTCAAACCGCTTAATATCTTTATCGGTTCTGTCTAAGAGAACATACGGTTCTTTACACGAGTAACGCAGGAAGTCGTACCGTCTAAAGACCTCTCTGTAGAAATTTATCCTGCCATCAAACGTAAAGATTTTTTTCCTTATAGAAGTAACTTCATTTGCTTGTAGTGGTGCTACTTGCTGTTTCACAGTAACTGCTATTTTCTTGGTGTTATTCCATTGCTCTGGTAATTCCTTCCATGATACATAAAATAGTAATCAGTTGATAAGATTAAGATAGAAATAAACAGACTCAATATCGTAATCAGAACATAATAACAACAAGAAATATGATCATTCACTATACGTATACATAAGTCAAACTATTTATTTATGTGTGGAAACAATCGACTTTTTATATCATCATTTCTCGTTTTGGAAACATAAATAAATCGGCCGACTATCACGTGCGATTTACCGCCTCAGGCCTTTTTTTCTTTGCTGTCATATAAAAGAGAAAGTTCATGCGAATGTTCCAGAAACAATTGAAGCACATTTAGGACAGTATACGAGTTTCTATTGGTGAAATAGGGTCTCAATTATGAACATTTCGTCACATTTTAATAGATTGTAAATTGTAATAGATACCTAGGCTATTTGTCACACATTAATTATCGCTGTTAATCGGTTATTTTATACTTGGTATTAAAATAAAATAACAGAACTTTAAAAATATATTTTTTCAAATATTTAAAAATAAAGATTATGTTTGGATCACTCTTTATTTAATTTTAATTCTGTTCCATTTCCTGCACTTGCAAGAAAATTTTGAATGAAATTGAGTGGAAAATATAGGTGACATTTTCTTTTAAATAATTAAATAAGGTAAATTTTGAAAAACAAAAGTCACATACAGAACTAGATCAAATACGTATTTGTAAGTCATCAATATAGGTTGGATAGTTTAGAAGGAGTTGGAATAAAGAACGTACGAGCGAACGATTTCATAGCTACTTTGTGATCCAGGGGAGTCTGTTCGAAATTTCTGCGCAAACATTTTTGTAATTGGAAGATGCTATACATATCGTACCGAACACTGCAACTCTTTTACACGAGATCAATGTACTAAAAATTGTTTAGTAGCCTATTGCCCAAATTTTCATGAAAATATTAAATGTAATTTATTTGATGCATAAATGCAACAACTTTTTATGTACACTTTCCCTTTATAGGAAAAACATAACATGTAAAATGCTATGACCTGACATTTTATCGGTTTGTATGTCCCAAAAATTCAAAAATAATTTAAGTTTCAAGCAGTCACAAAATTGATTTTTATTTTTTTTCTGCATTTTTGATACCATTTTAACGAAAAAAATAGATGCTATTGAAAAACAAAAACTTCAAAAATTAATGATAAATATTAATTAAATATTGAGTGATATTTAGTGTGCATAGAAAAGTATTGTTATGAATTGATAATTTAAATACAGAATTGTCGTAATTCGAATGAAGGGCCATTTACAATATTTAATTATTATTTTTAAAAATACTAAAGACGTAATTAGACATACCTGCAGAAGGACATTTACTTCTTCAGGTATATCTTGATCATAGAATTTAAGTAGTTCAATAGTGTCCCTTAGAGGTGTAAACATATCGTCTGTAGTCGATTGCCGTTCTTTCACGTTAAGTAAATAGCCCATCACATTCACTAATGCATTGTAGTCACCTTCCGCAACAGTTTGTTGCAATCCTTCGTCTGCTTTTCGTATGAAATTAGCAAGGTTACACAAACTGTAACGAGAGCAATATAAAAAAAAAATTCATAACAGTATAAAACTATAATTTTATAGATATTTATCTAATTTACCGGCAATTAGTAATAACCTACCGTGACCGCTGGTATGTATTTTATAAATTAATTCACAATATGGGGAATGAACCTTGTTACGCGACTAGACGGGCACGAGTAATTGTCCTTGCCAGGAGTGAGGTTGCCGGATTTTCAGTGGAGAATCGTAGGGTTAACGAAAATATGGGATCATGCACTATCCTGGACACTTCGATAACGCGTCCGAAACACATCAGAAAAGAGGTACGGGCACAAAAGGGAACAGTAACAAAGGAAACATGCAATTTGGAGCACGAGGACGAACCCAGAGGAAAAAACGAGTTTGTTCTCCCTTGGTGTATAATGTACATGTACTATTTTTCAAGATCGAGAGTAATAATATAAATAAAATAAATCGGAGCGAAATTGCAATATGTAGAAGTCTTTGGGAATGTTTCCATGCAACGCGTACCATGACAACAGACATTTGTATACAAAAACATTTGTTATAATAAAACCTCCACTGGAGAAATTGTTTTCGCCCTTAGGGAGTAAATGCTTTACTTCACATTGTATCTTGTATCCAATCCAATACAAATTCGAATAAACGAAAGCCGGTTACCACGAATAACTGCGCTTCCTGAAGGGCGACGCGAGAAACTTAATATAAGATGTAATGAGCTAAATACTAAATACATATACATAAAAACACAAATAATAAAAATATTGGGAATAATTAAGATAATATACAAAAAGAAAGTCAATAAACAAAAGAGTTGGAGGTCCACACAGCTGGTCTCTACGGGTCCGCGATTTCGAATAATCTTGGACACGGCAACGTAAATTGCAGGATTCAGCAAGGAAGGACCTCACACGGATATATCCATGGGTGTCGTAGTCATCCGCACGAGTACGGCGGAAATTTAGATATAGTACGCAAATGGATAGGCGTGAACAGGTCTGATAAAATAAATGTCAAATAGTAGCTTAATGATCGGCAAACGTCAGGCTTTTTAGTGTATCTGTTTATTAACCTATAAATTATCTTTCGAATACAGCACGTGTGCTATTTTGAGACAGGTAAGTAACTTGAAATTAGTAAATAAATTATTCTGACTTTACACATAACATTAAAATTACTGAATGAGTAAACTAACAGCAAACATGCATTTCAAATACGAAAAATAGTACTCCTATAACCTCCTAGACCGGTGCACGGCTGCTATTTAACACACCTGTCTTACCCAATCCTACCTTACCTACTCCACACAGTATCACCGGAGTATAATATTTGGATGTTTTCTCGTGTAATGAGTTGTTTGAGTTTTGAATGGGCTGGAAAAGGAAGTGTGAGTTTAAGGCCGCGAAAGTGGCGAACTGAGAATTCATTTACAAATGACATCATCAGACACTACACATTATTAATAACTAAGCTAAATTTGATAAATATCTATGAAATTATACATAATTATGAGATTGGTCGCATTTACATACTTATGAGTGACATTATTCACAAGATGTTCTTTAAACATATTTCCCCATTTTCGGACGGTATTCAGTAGAGCCTGTTTAAAAGGTTTTACGTCTACTCTGAACCAGGCATTGAATATCTGTTCGGTCTTTAATCCTTCTACTTCAGTGTAAAGTGTTTCAAAATTATCAATCTAAAATTATTACCCGTTTCAATTTAATTTTTTATGATATGTAAAAATGTATACCAAGTAAGAATAATTCATTTATATATATATATATATATATATATATATATATATATATATATATATACCGGGTGTCCCAAGAAATCTGGGACATATGTAGGTAATTAACATGTAAATATAAAAATATGATACCTTCCGATTACTGATTACTTTTGCTCTAAAACATATTGTACAGAAGTACAATCACACTTTTTCTACATGTACATGCTAATTCCCTATGTCCCAGATTTCTTGGGACACCCGTGTGTCCGTGTGTCATGACGACCTACAGATAGGTTCGTTGTGCACTCATTTGAGTTTTAAAACCAAATGTTGATCTGACTTTTTTACAATCTAGACCGTGTGTATTTGTATAGTATAATTTTGCAACATATTTGGTGTTATAGTACATTTTGAAGGAATTCAAATGTAAAATTGACAATCACACTTTCTAGATAGTAAAAGAAAAAGGAAAGACTGTGACATTAATATTTTAATATCAAAAATCAAAAGAGCGCACATCGAACCTCTGTGTAGTTCGTCATGAGACACACGGTATATCACTTTTAACATTAACTTTTAATAATCCTTGAAATTCAACAATGCTATTTACATTTTTCTCAAGAACAAAAAAGATATTTTAGTATACCTGTTCTCGGAAAGACTCCATTTTCGGTGGATTCGGTTGCGGTGCAAGTGAGTCCTTGGCGTGTACGAGATCCATTTCTTCTTGACTAAGTGGTCGACCATACGCAAGAAACTGATTCAGGAAAACGGTCCTATCTTCCAGCCATAGGTACGAATAACTTTGAAAATTATGACAAAAGTCATTAGCCTCGTGTATCACTTGCTCCACACTGGAGAATATTTCACTTTTCATTTCGGCAATGTCGGGATTCGTTTCTATTTCCTTTTCATAAGTTAATGATTTAATTGCCAGACGTGGCATAAATGACGACATCTTAATTATATCCGAAATAAGATCAACAATCAAAGCATTAAATCCGTCTGTCGTTTCAGTCTCTAGCGATGGTATGAAAATCATAATAGGTTCTTCCAACACAAGTTGGGCCTCAAACAGTGGTGCTAAGTTATTTGTCTGATCCATATGTTCTGTTATGTATCCAAGACTATAAAATCAGCCTTGTAACTGGTATATAAACGTCACACAAAAATACTTACCTGCAGCCAACCGCTTTGTACAAATATTGTAAAACGATGCCGTCCACGTAATCAATATATGCACGCCACATTTCACTATCCTGCTTCTCTCGCATCCCAAATAAGTCCAAATTGTGACGAAGAAGCTTTGAAATTTGCTCTGCTGCATTGCTGATATCAGTGTATCGTTTAGCTGATCTTTCACTTCGTTCCTCCAATGCAAGAACCGTAAATTTTTTTCCATCTCTCCGTTCAAACAAGGGTTGTTTACTGCAAGCTGCCATTATGTTTTGTATTTCAGTAAAATTATCTTGAGTATTTTGTACATGTTTTTGGAGGTCGCCTACTAACGAATGAATATTTGTCAAATATTGACCCAAACCTAGAAATCAAATATTCAAGTCAAATTAAGTAGTATTTAATAAAATTTATAAATTTACTTTCGGTTTCCCAGTTCAAAATAGTTTGGCCTTGTTCTATAAGTTTATCTATTTCACTGATTTTGCTTTCGATTAAATTGAATTCCACTTCTTTAGTCGTCCTTCTGATCTTATTGTACCAGTCTATTGTTAAATTCAAGTTAGAGATATATTTACGAAGAATTTCATTTCTTTCCGCCATTTGCAGTGCTTCATGCGGTAAATTTGAATGATTTAGTAATTGCAAATAATGTACTTCTCGCAATATTGCAGATAGCTTAAATTAATTTTAAGTATTTAGTAATAAAGTTACTATACGTTTAGAATTATATTAGTACTACTTTTGTCATGTAGTTCAAATAAAACTAATTAAATAATTAATGGATGTGAAAAATGATACTATTTGTTTATATTGCTCACAGACACCAAACGGAGAAATCATGTCAGTTCTTCTTACTAAATTAAACTGGACAGACCAGAATAATGACCAGAACATGAATTGAAATATTATTTACGTTTAAACATTTTATGACAAAGAATAATCTGCTCTACTTTATAAACTACATACATCAAACAAAGATAAATAATCAAGGAGAGGGGACGAGTTGATAGTACACCGGTCAGTGGCGTCTCAACATCGAGAAGAGCAGATTAACATGTAATTGTACTCAGCAGTGGATGTGTTGTGCCGTGATCATAAGGTACTTCCTCGGAATCGCCGTAAAATGGATGACACAAAACACTTCGACGTGTGTTTACGTACGTTAGCATACAATAAACAGACTCTCCCAAGTAAGGCTGAATTCGGAACTATCGATAGTTACAAATAACATTCTTAACACGAATTCTGAATAAAAAAATCTTTTTAATAGCGAAACGAGAGACTGATCGCAAGTGACATATAGTCTGTAAGACATTATGCCTAAACTTAAGTCGAGTAAACATGTATAAACAATTTTATTTATTTATTGGCATAAATTTGCACTAAAAAATAAAAAGTCATGATGCAATGTAAAGGAAGATCCATGCATGGTGCTCACCATTGCGACTCCGAAACTGTAAAAGACACAAAATCGGTTAACTTACACAAAAGTTGCATTCTTAACAGACTCTGTATTTCTTATAGTTTTGGATATCCCAAAGGCGAGCGTGATATAACGGTACCCCAAAAAATTTGGTACATGGGCAATTAACATGTAAACATAGAAAAAATGATTACTTCTAAACTATACTTTATACAGCAAAAATGTAAGTAAAAACGTTCAGAATTAATAATTGTACATGATGCCATTTTCAATGCTCACATATGTATCTATAACGAGTAAATCAATCTCGAAATACTGCATTTTAATGACAGATTAGATAGTCCTGAGACAAAAATGTTGTGTATTAATAATTTGTTGTTTTAATTAAAAAAATAAATAGTGGAATTTTTGTTCTATTACCTCCTGATTTGTTATCATAATGCATTATTTCAAAATTGATTTACTCGAAATATTTGAGCATTGAACATAATATCATATTATTCAGTTTATATTTCTGAACAACTTTTTTTATTTACATTTTTACTGTAAAATTTATTGTTCAGATTTAATCAAAAATATTCTACATTATTAATTCCCTTTGATCCATATTTCTTTGGACATCTAATATAATACAGTCCATTTAACAATTAATAGGACAGCATGTTTGACAAGTATAGATATTAACGATGCGAGACAGTAATGTAGAGATAGGAGTATGTGGCGAGCAATTGTTAGAAAATAAGGAATGTAAGGCAGACTTTTGTGGACGGAGTGCGTTGCATTGCTGGCGAAAACTTAGTCCATCCTAGAAACTGCGTAGTGTTTTGTTGTAACATATAAATATTTTTTGAGGTTATTGTAGGGAAATAAAGGACCTGCTACCCCAATAATGGGAAAGGCGTGACGTATGTATGTATTTAACAATTTATTCACCATAGCATATGGCGTACCACAGCATATCAGTTGTATTACACGAGAATGACAGTGAACGTTTTTAAATTATATACGGTACACGAATTGCTCATGCATGTG
This sequence comes from Carabus problematicus, assembly GCA_963422195.1. Taxonomy (NCBI): domain Eukaryota; kingdom Metazoa; phylum Arthropoda; class Insecta; order Coleoptera; family Carabidae; genus Carabus; species Carabus problematicus. The sequence continues at coordinate 14,238,314 of OY728581.1, read as the reverse complement.
CCTGATCTTAATCCAATTGCTTATTCCGTTACCAGCATTTTAGAATGTAACAAGACGGTGTTTGGCTAATAATATTCACTACGCAATTTGTACTAAAAAGCAGATGGTATGTCATACGACAAAATATACGAAAAGGTCGTCTGTGCCAATTGTAGCAAGATGGGATAATTTTATTTATTCATTGTTTGATTCCCAAAGCCAGCATTAACCAGCCGTCACTGGTAATACCTAACATGTACTAAATTCGAATGGTAAAAGCCAGATAAAAATGTCCGTTTTTTATAAATCCTTACATTTACCAACTCATTCAGTAAATCCTAAGATTTACTGGTAAAACATAAGACTAACCAATATACTAGCTTTAATAGTAACATATATATCTAGTTTACCCATTGTGGAGGCTTTCACCAAATGATTTGTATTCAATTCTAATAAATAGATACATCATTTAAATCAGAAAGAAACAAATTTAAAACTACAAATTAAAAAATAAAGTCTAAATTAAAATACGAGGTTCAAAAATGATTCCATTTTTAACTAAAGAGTATCCAGGATGATTATAAGATTTATTCATTACACTTTCAATTTGTTGTACTGTAATTTCTTATGAAGTTCGTAATAATCTTTCATGCAGTTCATTAGTATCTCTAACAGACACACTAGTATATACTGACGGCTTTAATTTTCCCCAGTAAAAAAATCCAAGAGATTTAAATCAAGGGACATTGCAGGCCCCTGAATACTCCCACCTCTACACATCTGTTTGGAAAATTTATCCATATCGGAGCTTCTAAGTTTAAGGCTTTGAAGGCTGGCAATGCCAGCCTGGCATGATCCTACCATGCAGCAATTCTAATTACTTTGTGCCATTTAATGTTCTATTTATAAAAAAGGAACCGATAAGGTAGGAATTAATAATACCCGATCAAACGTTAAGTTTTTCAAGATATTGGGTACGAGTTACATTGTACAGATGTATTTTTAATTTTTTTCGATAAATTTGCCACCGGAAAATGACGTGTGATGGGTCTGTCCGGCAATTCAACGCTGAAGCAATCACAAACTTGTCGCAAAGACGCCCCTTCCAAATACCAGAAGTACATATTAAACTTTTCTTCTGTGGTGTAAATTTTTTGCACTAATTGTTACGCAAACTCGTAAGATTAAAAACACAGTGACATTTAACAAAACAAGTGTCATTGCAATTTCAATTGTCACTGACATGGCAAATTTATTAAAGTTAAAATAAACTTGCCAATGTATATATAGCCTTACGTTATCTCACTGTAATATGTATACAGAGTGTCTGTTTTAAACGGGCCAGTTAAGGGATCTTGGAAACTATAAGAGTTACGATCTCGCTTAAATTAGACAAAAGTTAAAATTTTTCAATTTTTAATTATCTTTTATAACTCAGAAGATACTGAAAATTTTGAAAAAAGTTTCAAATAAATATTTTAGCATAGATAGAAGAAGCTATTCGTTCAATTTGATGAAATTGGTTTATTGGGTATGTCTGGAGATACAACATTCAAAGTTAATCTTTTTTAACAGAAACCATAGCTAATTTTATTCTAGCTAAAAGTGCTAGTTTTTCTCTTTACAATAATGTATTTGTTTATATAAATATCTTTTTCAGTTTTAAAGGAAAACAAAAAAGTATGATAAAAATCATAATTTTTGTAGTGTGCCATGAACATTTGGTATAAAACAATTGCATCTAAACATGTTTAGTACATGTAAAACAAATGAAATTCAATAGCATTTGCGAAACAAATTCGTTGTGTAAACAGAAAACGATTACAGTAGTTTAAACGAAAGAAGTCCCTTGAAGGTCATTGAAGGACAGTACGAGTTTAGATTTTAACCACGCCCATTTTCTCATATTCAGTAGCGTCGTTTATCTACTTTTTAATGGGGCATATAAGATACTGTAATTTCCGATGGTGAGGGGTTAGCAGATGACGGGGAGATATAAACAAAAGAAGAACAATGCATGCATTAGTATATACCAGATATAAAGTTTTTGGTGAATCGGCTTAGCACCGGTAACAACAGAAATATGATGTTTTGACAGTTCATTACGTTAATTATTTGTGTCTCACATTTTGAATTACAACAACGATTTAGATAATGATATAATATCAGTGGTTGCAATAAAAGTTATTTATTATAACTGTGTTTGTGTTAGTGCATAATACTGGTGTTAATTAGTGGTAAATAAGACAAATTGACAGAAAATGCAGCAAAATGACGTTACACGCCTATGCGACAGCTAGTAGTGTAGGGAATAAGAAATCAACGTACGTTATTGCAATAGTATCGAGTACAACGAGCCTCATTTTGTTTTGCTTGTCGTAGTATTGTTCGGACATTCTAAAGACAAACGCGTTATATCCATCCTTGTCGCGCGTGCTGTTTGACAATTGAAATGAGAGAGATAGTTATATAACTATACGTTAATTCGTATATGATACAGATAACCTTCATGGGACTTCTTTCATTTAAACTACTGTAGACAGATTTTCGTATGGTCATACCTCCATAAATTATTTTTTGTCTCTAAACTTTTGTTTATCAAATATTATTGAATTTCAATTGTTTTGCATGTACATGACACATTTAGATGCAATTGTTTTATAAAAAAATTTCACAGCACACTACGAAGATCATTATATTTGCCATACTTTTTAATTTTTCTTAAAAACTTAAAGGGATATTTATATATACGAACACATTATTGTAAATAGAAAAAATATCGCTTTCTAGCTAGTGAAAAATTAATTATGGTTTCCATTTAAAAAATTGAACTTACATGTTGTATCTCCAGAAATATCTATTAAAAAAATTCATCGAAAAGTTTCTTATGTATGCTAAAATATTTATTTGTAACTTTTTTCAATATTTTTTATACTTTGTGAGTTATAACGGAAAATAAAATTTTGAGAATATCACATTTTTGTCATATACATATATATATATATATATATATATATATATATATATATATATATATATATATATATATATATATATATATATATATTATGACGTATATTTTGCTTATTTATGCGAGCGCCGAACTTGTAGCGACCACCGGCTTAACAAGCGCATGTTAGTTTCCAGTTTAGTTCCGCAAAATACGTTTATTCTAGTAAGATCGGGTTAATTAGATGAAGAAAACAAGAGTTTTCAGAGATTCGTGTCCCAGCAGTGGCAAGAGAAGGTCGGGTTTTGTTTGGAATGGTGTGAGAGTCGCGGAATCGCGGATGTGAATACGTGGTGAGTCAGTCGCTTTGTTAGAGTGTCGTTTCTGTTCTTTCGCGTGGTGTAGTAGTGGTGGCCGTGAAGGCTTAAGGGTTAGTGATCCACGGAAAGTTACGTATCTCGTTTTCGAGGAGTTTTGTCACGCTCACAAGGTGTAGTGTCGTTCCGTTTAACGCTATCGTGTGAAAGACCACGTGCGTTACGGAAGTGTCGTACCGTTTAACGCTATCGTGTGAAAGACCACGTGCGTTACGGACGTCATCCCGCTAGGGGAGTTTTGGTCTACTGTCCACCCGCATCCACGTTTGCCATCTCCGACGCGACCCATAACCGTCGTCGATCGTGTCCATTCAAATTCACCCGCAGGCCGAGGAATACCGCTGAGTCAACGTATGGCGTAATACAGATGAGTACCTGTTCGTTTTAGTTGGTTTAGTTTGTGAGTTACTCACTGTGTTCGCGCATAGCGCAGTGCAGTTAGTGCGCCGTTTTAGTTACCGGCCAGTGTCGCCGTAATTTGGCGCGTTCCGACATTATTCAGCACGTTACCATACGTTACTACTCGTGCCCCTCTTGACAACCTGCCAACTGTACGCCTATGGCACAGTTCGGACACGAATCCGCCGTTGTGTTTCTTTGCTTTGTATTTTATTGTAATATTTGCTTCATATGTGAAAGATTTGTAACTTCAATTTGTATTGTATAACCTAGAATCATTTAACAATAATTTAACCTGTAAATTTAACTTCATTTCAGTAACACAACAGAATTTAACTATCGTTGATTGTTCAAATCACGATTTCCAATTTAACTGATTCTTTGTTGATACGAACGAGGGCACCTGCCGTGTTGGCACCCCCTCGCTTACGTATTTTGTTATTGTTCATTAGTTGTATAAGAATCATCTCGACACGCCCCCTCATATAGAATTAAGTTTTCACAATTGTATCAATCTCTTTAATTCATGTTAATTACACCGTCATTCTGATTTAATATTTTGTTCTAATTCTTTATTTGCTAAGTAAATTCATCCCTCCTACGTCGGTTACTCTGCGTACACCCAAACTGAACTACTGTTTAACTTCCTTTTCGTATTTTTGCATGAGCGGGTGTACGTAATTCAGATAAAATACGTGGCGCCCTATCCCCCCAGAATAGTATCCGGTTGTCTCCGAACCACCCCTCTCTCCGTGACTGGTACCTAGCCGGCAACAACCTTTATGACGAACCCTGACCAACCTAGTCCAACTTTTGTCACGTCATAAATTGGCGCCCAGAACGTGGGGCACGTCATAAATTGTTCACCCAACACACGTGGGGCCCGTCATAAATTGTTCACCCAGAACGTAGGACCCGAGTATATTACTATTTTGGATACTCCGAATATATAGCCCGTCTTTGGTACGTTGGCTGAATGTTTTCTTGTGAAATTTAGAGTAACCGTACGAGACAGAAATCATTGTCAATTATAGATCATAAGATTGTTTATATTTTTTTTTGTGAATGCTAGATTAAGTTTATAATTGTATGATATTTTGTGTGAACGCGAAGCTGAATACTGTGTGCGTATCACGGGATCGCGTATTTACTTACAACAGGAATTATTCGTATTACTCGCGGGTATCAGTACTCATCTGTAGAACGTTCTGTTACTTCACCAACTTACGGTATGGATCCTCTTCGATTAACACGCGAGGAACTAGAATATGAACTACAGGTACGTGGTTATGCGGATGTAACTTCGATCTCAATCGCGGCAATGCGAAAAGCGTTATGTCAAGATTTAAAAACGGAAAAACTCGGAGAACTCAAATCACTTGGCGGCGAGATTGATGTTAATGCTGAACTCAAGGCGTGCACCGGTAAATTTATAGAAATTGAGAGGTTAGCTGAATCAATAAAGGAACTCACACACGTACACGAATATGAAACATTTGCGTCAAAAGTTAGTCATGTATTAGGTCGGATCGCGAGAATAAAAGCGGAATCACAAGAGGTATCAGAGTCCGTCGATCTATTACGTAAACGCATACACACGTTGGAAGCATCAGTACTACAGAAAGTTGACACAGACTTCGTCGAACCATCCCCCCGTACTACTGCCCCTACGGCACAAATTGTTACACAACCATCCTTTAATAGACACATCCCTATAAGTAAGTGGAATATCACATTCAGCGGAGATAATACCGGACTTAGTGTAAATGCATTTTTAGAACGCATCGAAGAACTTAGAATCTCACGGAACGCCTCCACTTCGGAACTTTTTAATTCAGCAGTTGAACTGTTAACAGGACCAGCTTTGATCTGGTACCGCTCTATTCGACCGAATGTCAATTCGTGGCTTGAATTAACGACACTATTGAAAACAGAATTTGAACCTTTTGGCTATGACTTTGAACTCTGGGCTGAAATTAGATCGCGTAAACAGGGTCAATTCGAACGTGCCGGAAATTTCTTTGATTGTATGATCAATCTTTTCTCTCGATTGCCAACTCCCCCGTCCGAAGAAGAGAAACTCAACGTTCTACGCCGTAATATTGCTCCTTATTTCATCCTGCATACTGGATTAGCCAATATCAGAACAGTAGACGAACTTCGTGAAGTATGTCGTCGATTAGAGAATAACAAGTATCTGGCGGATAATTTCCAATCACCTTCAGTGAATCGTCGTCACCTCTTGGAACCGGATCTCGCTTGTCCAAGCCCTAAACCCCGTATTCAGGGTATCGAAAGTCCGTTACCCAGACGCGAACGAGTGTGTTGGAATTGCAGAAGTACCGGACATGTATTTAGAGATTGTCGTACGCCACGTCATAAGTTCTGTTACAAATGTGGTCAACCCAATTGTACTACGAACACTTGCAATAATTGCCGATATAAAGAGTCAAAAAACTGATGAAGCCAGGGTTTGTGAACCGTAAACTCTCGCGACCCTCACAATCGGTTCAACATAAAGATTGGCAAAATTGGTTACAAACGGTGCGTGAATTCTATTTGAAGCCAAAGATTAATTACATACTTCGTTCAACCCCTCATGATAACAGACCATATGTGGATATAAATATTCTTGGTCACACCTTGCGAGGACTTTTAGATTCAGGTGCGACTCGAACTATATTAGGCCAGCGCGGCTGGAATATTTTAAAAAATTGTAACCTACCCCTAGATAAGGTGATAACGCAATGTGTAGTCGCTAATGATACCACATGCACTAGTATCGGTACGTTAGAACTCCCGTTACGTTTAGAACAAAAGAGCTGTCTTTTAAAGATCCTAGTGGTACCGGCAATACCCGACGAATTAATTTTAGGAGTCGATTTCTGGTTAGCTACAAAAATTATACCCGATATTAGTCACGGTACTTGGACCTATGCGTCGAATTTGATAACGTTAAACTCTGATAAGCCGTCCACGCAACCTCTAAACGACAGGCAACAGTCTGCCATTGACAACATTCTCCAGAAATTCTCAAATCTAATGAGTAATCGTATTGGCTGTACTAATTTAGTAGAACATCTTTGATCGAGAATTAGATAAAATGTTAACTGATCGTATAATCGAACCCTCTAATAGTCCTTGGTCTAGTCCCGCGTTATTAGTTAAGAAGAAGGACAATACGTACAGATTTGTGGTAGATTTCCGTAAATTAAATTCAGTGACGAAAAAGGATGCATATCCACTACCTTATGTAAATGCGATCCTGGATAGATTACGAGATGCTCGTTTTCTAAGTTCCATCGATTTAAAATCCGCGTACTGGCAAATACCCGTAGCAAAGACTAGTAAGGAACTGACTGCTTTTACCGTCCCGAACCGCGGACTTTTTCATTTCAATAGAATGCCATTCGGTCTGCACAATTCCCCGGCCACTTGGCAACGCCTCATGGATAAATTATTTGGACCGTGTTTTGAACCGTACGTGTTCGTATATCTTGACGATATTATTGTCATCACCCCTACGTTCGATCAACATCTTGAAATATTAGATACAGTTTTCCAAAAATTACTCGAAGCCGGATTGACCGTGAATAAAGACAAATGTTACCTCTGCCGTCCCGAATTAAAGTACTTAGGTTATGTAATAAACGAAACCGGTTTACATGTCGACCCGGACAAAGTTCGTGCTATTTTGGAGATTCCAACCCCTCAGTCAGTCCCAGAAATACGCCGATTCATCGGAGTAGCCTCATGGTACCGACGTTTTATCCCCTCGTACTCGTCAGTTATCGCGCCGTTAACTAATCTACTACGTAAACACCAGAAATGGGTCTGGACGGACGAATGTGACCAATCCTTTAGACTGGTCAAAGAAAAACTGGTATGTGCGCCGATACTCACGTGTCCTAATTATGAATACCCGTTCTTCGTACAGACGGATGCATCTAACTTTGGCCTCGGGGCCGTATTAACCCAGAAAATTGATGAGATTGAGCGCGTAATCTGCTATGCAAGTCGGACGTTAAGCCGTACGGAGCGTAACTATACTACCACCGAACGTGAATGTTTAGCGGTAATTTTCGGTGTTGAGAAATTTCGTCCCTATCTAGAAAATACTCATTTTACTGTTATAACTGACCACCATTCTCTTTTGTGGCTCAACAAACTTAAAGACCCTATAGGACGCCTTGCTCGATGGGCCCTCCGACTCCAACAATACGATTTTGATATCATACATAGAAAAGGTAAAGATCACGTGGTTCCCGATCTGTTATCGAGATCTGTTAACGCTCACTTAAACATAATACACATAGGACAATTGGTACGGGATCCATGGTACCGAGAGATTAGAGATAAAGTTAAAGAAAATCCCGACTCATTGTCCAATTGGCACTTAGTAGGCGATGAGCTTTATAAATTAATTAAGCACGGAAACGGTTATGAATGGAAATTAGTGGTTCCTAAAGAATGCCGTAAACAAGTTCTCGAAGAATGTCATGACAAACCGACCGCCGGACATCTTGGTATTTTTAAAACTTATCATCGTATCCATGCTCTGTATTATTGGCCAAAAATGAAAGCGGACATTGTGAATTACGTTCGTCGCTGCCTGGTGTGTCAGACGCAGAAACCGTTACAACAATTACCGGCAGGACTTATGGGCAAACATCCTACCATCTCGAAACCGTGGCAAATGATAAGTCTAGACTTCATGGAATTCCCAAAATCTTCTCGCGGTAACGCCTATTTACTGGTTATAACCGATTATTTTTCGAAATATGTGCTTCTGTTCCCATTGCGTACCGCTACCGCCGAGAAACTCTGTGAAATTCTTGAACAAAAAGTTTTTCTTGTGTATGGCGTATGTCAAGTGTTACTATGCGATAATGGTCGACAAATGATCAGCCACCAATTCACGAATCTTGCGGAAAAATATAAAGTTAAAGTCCTATACAACCCCCTGTATCACGCCCAAAGCAACCCCACTGAACGAACGAATCGGACAATTAAAACTATGATCCGTTCTTATCTAAATGACGATCATCGACAATGGGATGTGCACCTCGCGGAGTTAGCTTGCGCGATCAACACAGCGAAACATGAAGTGACCCTGTATACTCCATACTTTGTAAACTTCGGGCGACCACACGTTCTCTCGGGAGATCATTACGGACCAATTGACGATACCGCCCCAATACCACCAATAGACCCTACCCAGATAACCCCAAATCATCACTTATCGGATATATTTGCAGAAGTACGGAAGCGCCTGCATAGTGCCTACCAACGCAACAAGAAATATTACGATCAAAAACACCGCAACGAAGAGTTCGTGATTAACCAATTAGTGTGGCACAAAAATTATGTATTGTCAGATGGAACTAGACACTTTTCGAATAAATTAGCACCAAAATTTGTCGGCCCATATAAAGTTAGGAAAAAGTTATCAGCAACCACTTATGAACTTGAAACCCTACAGGGAACACCGAAAGGTCGTTGGCACGCCAAAGATTTAAAACCGTTTAATGGATGAAGCATCCCTTTTCTCGTAAGGGGAGGATTTATGACGTATATTTTGCTTATTTATGCGAGCGCCGAACTTGTAGCGACCACCGGCTTAACAAGCGCATGTTAGTTTCCGGTTTAGTTCCGCAAAATACGTTTATTCTAGTAAGATCGGGTTAATTAGATGAAGAAAACAAGAGTTTTCAGAGATTCGTGTCCCAGCAGTGGCAAGAGAAGGTCGGGTTTTGTTTGGAATGGTGTGAGAGTCGCGGAATCGCGGATGTGAATACGTGGTGAGTCAGTCGCTTTGTTAGAGTGTCGTTTCTGTTCTTTCGCGTGGTGTAGTAGTGATGGCCGTGAAGGCTTAAGGGTTAGTGATCCACGGAAAGTTACGTATCTCGTTTTCGAGGAGTTTTGTCACGCTCACAAGGTGTAGTGTCGTTCCGTTTAACGCTATCGTGTGAAAGACCACGTGCGTTACGGAAGTGTCGTACCGTTTAACGCTATCGTGTGAAAGACCACGTGCGTTACGGACGTCATCCCGCTAGGGGAGTTTTGGTCTACTGTCCACCCGCATCCACGTTTGCCATCTCCGACGCGACCCATAACCGTCGTCGATCGTGTCCATTCAAATTCACCCGCAGGCCGAGGAATACCGCTGAGTCAACGTATGGCGTAATACAGATGAGTACCTGTTCGTTTTAGTTGGTTTAGTTTGTGAGTTACTCACTGTGTTCGCGCATAGCGCAGTGCAGTTAGTGCGCCGTTTTAGTTACCGGCCAGTGTCGCCGTAATTTGGCGCGTTCCGACATTATTCAGCACGTTACCATACGTTACTACTCGTGCCCCTCTTGACAACCTGCCAACTGTACGCCTATGGGACAGTTCGGACACGAATCCGCCGTTGTGTTTCTTTGCTTTGTATTTTATTGTAATATTTGCTTCATATGTGAAAGATTTGTAACTTCAATTTGTATTGTATAACTTAGAATCATTTAACAATAATTTAACCTGTAAATTTAACTTCATTTCAGTAACACAACAGAATTTAACTATCGTTGATTGTTCAAATCACGATTTCCAATTTAACTGATTCTTTGTTGATACGAACGAGGGCACCTGCCGTGTTGGCACCCCCTCGCTTACGTATTTTGTTATTGTTCATTAGTTGTATAAGAATCATCTCGACACGCCCCCTCATATAGAATTAAGTTTTCACAATTGTATCAATCTCTTTAATTCATGTTAATTACACCGTCATTCTGATTTAATATTTTGTTCTAATTCTTTATTTGCTAAGTAAATTCATCCCTCCTACGTCGGTTACTCTGCGTACACCCAAACTGAACTACTGTTTAACTTCCTTTTCGTATTTTTGCATGAGCGGGTGTACGTAATTCAGATAAAATACGTGGCGCCCTATCCCCCCAGAATAGTATCCGGTTGTCTCCGAACCACCCCTCTCTCCGTGACTGGTACCTAGCCGGCAACAACCTTTATGACGAACCCTGACCAACCTAGTCCAACTTTTGTCACGTCATAATATATATATATATATATATATATATATATATATATATATATATATATATATATATATATATATACAGAGTGTCCCAAATAGATTGGGTCACCATTGGGATCTCGGAAACTATAGGAGCTACGAGGTCGGTTAAATGGGCAATGTTGTGCAGTTTTTAGGGCTTATTTAGATTCCGTTGAGAAACATTTAAAATTCCAAACAGTTTGAAAGTTATTCAAAAAAAACTGAAAATCGCGATTTTAAAAAAAGTCAAATCACTCCGTAATTATAAAAGATATAAAAAAATGTTTCATATAAAAGTTATATTATTTAATGAGGAAAATTTTAAAATAATGCTAGAATAAAATTCAAGGTGGCGGTTTCCAAGATATCAATAGTAACTTCCTTATTTTAAAAGGGCACCATATTGGATTTTTACATGGTTGAATAGCGTTTTTTTTCTCTTTTCAACGATGTATTGCAACGTATGTTTGAATTAAAATTTATTAAAGATATTAATTATTTTAATATTAAATCAAATCAAGGAATTTTATTTTGAAAACAATTAAATCGAATACAAAACAATTAACACTAAGACAATAAATTATAACAAATGCTCAAAATGCTGGCCATTATTAACTTGACATAATCGACAACGTTTAACAATACAGCCAGTTACTGTTCGCAATGTATTTCGATTAATACTATTGAATGTATTCACCACTGCTTCACGTAAAAATAGTGTAAATAGAGAAGCGGTAACAATAAACTTTAATTGTCGTTTCTTCGTTTACAGGTAAATAGTGTAAATAATAGTACATTATACACCAAGGGAGAGAAACCACGTATTTTTCCTGAGTTGTAGTTTGAAGCCCGAGGGCGAAGCCAGAGGGCTACAAATACATCGAGGGAAAAATGGTGGTCTCTCCCGAGGTGTATATACTATTTTTTTCACGTTCGGGAGTAGAAACACTTAATTTCATAAATAATGAATTATAATAAATCGGAACGAAATTGCAATATTTAGAAGCCTTTGGAAATGTTTCCATGCAACGCGTACCATGACAACACACATTTATTTACAAAAACCTTTGTTATAATAAAAACTCCCTTATGAAAAGTGTTTTCGTCCCTAGGGAGTAAATGCTTCATTTCTGTCCCGCGTTTGACGCCATAGAAACCGACTTCTACTCCCGGACGTGTAAAAATGTTGTTTCATGTTGAATAAAATTTAAACTTCGTTTACAGAGAAACATGTTAGTATTTATGTTTTATTTTATCAGGGCACAGTTAGCACAACTATCTGCCTAGTTCTTCACGATGTCATGGAAATCGTACCAGGTTTCATGAAGATAAATTACTGAATGATTTTTATCTCATTTCTTCTAGACTCCATGAGCTCTTGAGCACTATATATAAAGTGCTAACTACGTTACCATCTTGTACTATTCCCTGAATTGTCGTGTATTACCATTGTGCCCGCTTGGTTGAGTAGACTATATTTTTTTCTTTAGCTGTAATGTAATATGTATTGTCGAAACTAGGTGTTACGTCAGTGGCGAAATATGTCAGAGTATTGTTCACTAGTTTTTACCTGATCTATATGTATTATATGTTCTATATATATGTATTTAATAATTATTTGAAAATAATATATAATTAACTGACAGACTCCGATGTAGTAAAACATTATTGTTGCTATTAAAATAAACATCACACAACCTCATCTCACTTCATCTTTAAAAAGGCTAATTTTGCAACACAACTAGAGCGTTTGGTTTCTGTTGTGCATTTAAAATATAGAATAATCATTATTTTTTGCTTATTGTGAATATACATACGTACATAACATCACCCATTTCCCATTACTGGGCTAGTAGACTTTTTATTTCCCCACAATCACTTTATAAAATATTATAAATTAACCAAATCACTACGCAGTTTCTGTGATGGAATAAGTTTTCGCCAGCAATGCCACCCACATCATCCACAGAAGTCGGACTTTCATTCCTTATTTTCTTACAATTGCTCGCCACATCCTCCTATCCATACATAACTCTCTCGCTTCATTAATATCCATACACCTTGTCGTTCATGCTCTCCTATTATCTCTGCTTATAACTATCATTCGTATTCGTTCTACATGTTCAAATCAACGCAGGTGAGTTGAAGCAACTCTATTCACAATATTTTTACTAATTTTTTTTTTCTAGTCACACCGCATTCACCTCTCGAGAAACTTATTTTTATCGCAGTTACCCATTTTTTTATTCCGGCTATCCCATCGTCAACATCTACTTCCATACATCAATGGATGACACTAGTACACCATTATAAACGCATTGCCTAGTTTCTCTCGATATATTCATATTTCTAACAAACATTCCCTAAACGGCCAGAACTTTTCGACCTGCAACTACTCTTCTTTCAATTTCAGCATTCATTCGTCCATCTTTCGAAAACATACATCCCAGATACACAAATTCATTAACTTGTTCCATTTGGTCACCATCGATGTTAATCTTGCATTCCGTAACTTCATCCTTTTTAAAAACTATAATCTTACATTTTGAAACATGTATGAGCAAATTAAAACATTTTCCTTGATTATTGACACTCTCAATCATTCTCGCCAGATTCGCCCATAATAACTATATATTCTGCATTTGCTAATGCTTGCAAAACGAAATAACTTTATTTTAACACCATCATTTTTACACTCTAACGCTCATCGTAATAACACATCCATATATGAATTAAAAAGCCAAGAAGACATCACACAACCCTGGTTAAATATTATTTGAAATATTAATGACCAAATTCAAACATTTTCTTTGAGTATTTAAACTCTCGATCATTCTTGTCATTTGATTCTCAGATTAAATCATTTATTTTCAGTCCTTCATTTTTACACTCTAACGCTCATCGTAATATGTAACACATTCATATATAAATTAAAAAGCCAAGGAGACATCACATAACCCTGTTTAACCCCTACAGCAATACTGAACCTGGTACTCAAACTACCATCCACACGAACAGCTACTTGATTATTTTTATATAAAACAGTAAGTGCTCTTAATAAGGTAACGCTAACACCATACTCCTTCAAAATTAACCATAATTTTTCACGCACAATATTGTCATGAACATCCACATTTTATATAATTATTGGGTGTAGCAGGGTGATAATAAATACAGATAATTTCAAAAAGATGTTTTTCGTAGACCATCTGTAGTTTAGTATTTATTGTTATACCATCGTAGGTGTATAGAGGATTCGTTAGTCTGCCTATGTAAAAGTCTTAACTATTTTCCAATTATTAATGAGATATTTATACCTGAGGATGAAAGTTCAAGTGTAATTCTTTAGTTTTTGTATTCCTGGTCACCAAAGGTTGTTTTAGATTATCAGCAATCTGTCTTGGTACAACTTTACTCCATGCATCGTATAATGAGCTATCAAACTCCGCAAGTTGGATCATAAACTGTTCATATTTATTAATTAGTTGTATTGATTCCGGGCAGTCGACGATGCTACGTGGTAAAATGTACATAGCAATATGTCATAAAGTGTTATAATCGAAGCGTCTCACTTGTTCCCGTTCACATTTGTTCTCCGTCTCACCTGTTCCTTTTCTCATTTCTTCCCATTTTCATATGTTCCCATACACCTCCCACCACATTTCTATGTCACAGTTGTCTCACTTGTCCTAATCGTAGTGCAATTGAGTGCGTCTCACTTGTTCCCATTCTCATTTGTTCCCCATCTCACTCTTCCCATTTTCATTTGTTCCCATTCTCATTTGATCCCATGCACCTCCCACCACATTTCTATGTCACGATTGTCTCACAGCCGTGACACAAAAATGTGGTGGGAGGTGCATGGGAACAAGTAAGATTTTATATTTTTTCAGCATTTGAACAAGTGAGACACTTTGCATGGGAACAAATGAAACAATCGTGACATTCAAATGTGGTGGGAGGTGCATGGGAACAAATGAGATTTTATTTTTCTCAGCATGGGAACAAGTGAGACTGGGAACAAGTGAGACGCTTTGCATGGGAACAAGTGAGATAATCGTGATATAGAAAAGTGTGGTGGAAGGTGCATGGGAATACATGAAAATGGGAACAAGTGAGACGGGGATCAAATGAGAATGGGAACAGGTGAGACTCACTCGTTATAATTAAGTGCATAGAACTTACGGATGCTGAAGACTTTTAAAACAGCTCATAGGTATTGTAATTCTTTCACGCAACTGATGTGTCCATTTTAATGATCCAGCAACGGGTGGCATATATTTATCAACAATAAACTGTCCATAATTTCGGAAATTTTTCATTTGATCTTCAAACAGTTCCTAAAAAAATGTTGCATTATTTAACTAACATTTCTTAAATACGCATACGCACTTGGCACGTGTCAAGTTCCTCATCTAACATGATTAATATTTTCACGTATTTGCTTGTAAATTCTTCTTTTATGAGTGGTCTGTCCAATACGGTACCAACAATATTTATCAGCTGAAAATTAAGATTTTTTTTAAATAATACATGTACATTGTATACACCCGTAAGATCACGTCCTGTTCATTGCTGGGATAACAAATTTATTATTGCTCATTAATCGCCTGACACACATTTATATTCTTTCATCACTCTCTCGTCTCATTAACATCCACACATCTGCTGTTGAATATTTTCCTGTTACATTTTCAAACAGTTTTACGTTAATTCAAATAACCTTTCATGTTAAATTTAATTCATAATAGTTACGAGTATAATCACATTCACACATTTATTCCTGTAATTCGTGCTGGTTTAATCTCGTCCTTTTAACTAACATTACATTTGATATTTATTCTACATATCCAAATGTAATTTTCGTTGCATTACATATACCGTATGTAAGTAAAAGTAATAATTACTTCGGTGCAATATATTTAAAACTACAGCCGTTAACCTAATAAAAATTATGTATTAAACGAATGAATCACTGGCATAACACTGTAGCATAATCAAAACGTTCCATGTCAACAGGAATAGCATTACGGAAGGAATTAAAATCAAAACGGCAAAGATACATATGTAGATGGAAATTAGCGATTGCTAATTTACCGTTAATCGATCATTTCGGAACTCACACAGTATTGTTCAATATATTAGCTTGCAGGTGTCACAGTGATCTATAATTTGCAAAACTTTGCTGAAGGTGTAAAATAGTTGTTTGGAGTTCATTTGTTTTTCAGAGGCTTCAGAATTGTTTTGATATATGTATATGTACTTCTCTTCTGGTTTTAGGTTATTTATTTCTATCCTAAATGTTATTGTATATTTTCAATAGGTAGTTGCTTGTTCCTTCTGATAAATATTTAATCCTGCGTCTATCGAAATTTTAAACAGCTAGAATTACGAACGGGTCTATCAGCTCCAACCTATTTTAAATTACTGTTGCATATGGAATAACGAATAAACTATTTAGATTGGTTTACTATTCATATTTCTGATGTCATATTTGGATTTTCCACCCAAAAGTTAGTTAAAAGCAAGTATTAGATATAACTAAAACAAAAACTCTGTTCCCCAGTGTAATTAACGAATTGTTCAAAGTCAACGTTGTCCGTGTTACAATGTCGGTACAAAAGTATTAAAATTTATCAACAATTTACCGTGATTATAAAATATTCCAAATATTATTATATCGTGAATGATATATTTACTTTTTGTAATTTTCTAAACTAACCGTGTTCCAGTAAATGCCACATGGCTCTTCCCGACAACCTAAAATGTGAAATCCAAAAAAATCTAATAACCAATTACTCACCCATCTATAAATGTATATAAACAAACACAAACACCTAGAAAGTGAAAATGGGAACCATCATTGAAAAATAGTTAATATTGTGTTTAAAAGAGAAAAATTCAACGCATTACCTTAAATATGCTTTCCAAATTATTACAATCTTCAAATGATTGGCATAAAACAGCTGCAAGTTTTAAATCCATTTCATATATTTTCTTTTGAAACTGTTCATAATCGTAAAGAAATGAAGGATCATCAGGATCAAGTACGTCATAGGTTTTACTGCCGAAAACGGAGAAACACTGTTGAAACTCAGCTGATACTCCACGGATGCGGGCACTCAGCATACGACCCTTCAGACCGCCGATTTCAATTTTCTCCAATTTCATAAATTCCAAAACGATGTGGAAAAACCACTATCCATGTAAATAAATATACTTATTAAAACATTATTATTTGATTAAACAGACACCAGTATTACCTGTAT
The DNA here is from genome assembly GCA_963422195.1 of Carabus problematicus. Lineage (NCBI taxonomy): Eukaryota > Metazoa > Arthropoda > Insecta > Coleoptera > Carabidae > Carabus > Carabus problematicus. The sequence goes on along the minus strand of OY728581.1, from coordinate 14,221,286 downwards.
TGTATGTAGTCTATCTAAGAACAATTGATATCTTTCAAACACAGTATTAGAGTGAAATGTCCAGCGTTGTGGATTTCTTTCTTTGAAAAGTGTAACTAAATTATCCTTGTATTGATGGAATATTCGCAAAAAATCTTTCAAAATTGATATAGAAAGTGTAATTCTTTGTAGAGCTTCGTCTATATCAGTATGAAAAATAGAAGATGGATCTACATAGCGTTTTGCCTATGAAATGTATTATTTGAGTTAATAAAAATTTGACCTTATCTATAACAGTATGCAGTGTATACTTCTCAACCCGTCTAAACCAAAGCTCCTCAAAACTAAAATGTATACCCAGTGGCGGCCGGTGACAATTGAAACTGGTGGGGCCAGGGACTAAAAGCAACTATTTATTTTATATTTATATAGTGTTCTCTTATTATTGATTTACAGTTATTATTTCTATTGCAATAATGTTTAGTTACAATCCACTGATGTCGAATATATTGTTTAATTAAGATGACTAATAGAACCCATAAATATAAACACATAAAAGTCAAAGAATAATCATATTTTTTTATTTATTTAAATAAACATAATGTGTACTCGTGTTATACATATAGTGACATTATCAAAACAAAAGTAATTCAATGAAGACTGACACTAAAGAAAATAGATCCAGACAAGACAGAAAAATAATAGTCAATTAAATTAGAACTACTGATAAATCCAGGAAAAAATATAAAATATAAAAAAAATTCAAGGCTCTGGGTTGGTATGCGCCAAGTCTTTTGATTTCCAGTTTTTCTTCCAAACTAACGAGAAGCGTTTTTCCAATAAACTATAGATTTTGTTCATGGTTAAAATGTATTGTTTATGGACGCGTAAAACATTAACCTTTAAAATAAATTATAATAACAGTAATTAGACCCACTATAACAGATCAACAACGAGGACAAAGATTCCGACACTATTTACATAAAACACGTTAATTCACGTGCTTGACAATCAATGCGCGCTATGTATGTACGTACGTGCTACGTGCCAACACAGTGCAATGGGCCAGTCAAGCCTGGCCCCGAGATAGGCGTTTTCGCCTGTATATAAAACACGATCGATACTGCGCGCGCATCATACATGCTCCGTGATACAAGGTGATTGATATACACGTATACAATAGGGCCCGCTCCGGCTGGCGTACTAAGTCGCATTGTACAATATTGCCACAAAATACGACTGTCATTTTTTTATTAAACAATAAGACGTGTTGAAAATAGATAAAAAAAATACTAATTACAAGAAGTACATGTTTTAAAGCTACATGTATTGGACTAGTTATAAAAATATACGTGGGGCCCGGCCCCTAGGGCCCCTATAGACGAGCCGCCTCTGTGTATACCCAAGAATTGTTTTCATGCTTCATGATTTATTATCAGCAAATTTTTTAAATCGTGTTCTTAGTTTACATAATTCTATACTGGGGCTCGCGAAAATATTTGCCCAGATAAAAGGGGTCACAAATGGAAAAAGTTTGAGAAACCCTGGTCTAAGCGATAATATGAGAGAAATTTTGTGCTGATGTTAAATGACCGTTTTATTTATTTTGTCGCAAGAATTGGATACTTCATGTTTTATAGCTATTGTTTGCAAAAATAACAGCTAATAGTATTTAAGATGAAGAGTTTACCTGTATCAAATTATTTATAAATTCTAAGTGATACATATTACCATACAAATTAGACTGATATTGTTTGTTAAGAAGAGAGATTTTTTGTTCTATTTATTGAGGTATTTATCAATATTTTATTTTGATAAAGTAAACAAAAATGCTTCTATGCATACGATTGAACGCAATACGTAATACAATGAGAATATTGACATTAATTTTAACTGTAAATGCAGTATAGAGTATTCAAATCCATATAGAAGTGACGTCACATCAGATAAATTTTATTTACGACATAAACCAAAAAAGCTATCTCTGTCTTACAAATTCTATCTATACGAACATCGTATTGCTTCTCAATACTTCATTTGTTTTTTTATGACGTCACTCCTATATGGATTTTAATACTCCATACTTCTAAAAAATATAAAAGGTATAGTCAGTAAATGGAGAACTGGTTAATTTTATGATATATCTAAAAAACTTATTCGAATGAATAATCATTCTTGGTCTTGAAAGCAGACAATGCTTCATAAGTTTCACCAATGCTCTTCATGAATCAAAACAAGTAGTTTTACACATTAGTTCACGGTCGCTAACGAAATCATGATATTAATAAATTAATTCTGAATTCTCGTCTTTCCCGACTATAAACGAATACGCCTATCATGCCCGAATCTAAAACACTAACAATTTGCGAATACTAAGAAACATGCACGCCAAAATTTATTCAAATATACAGAGAAGCAAACATGTCACGTTTATTTTACAACGACAAACATTTCAACAAAGATGTTTTCATAGCACAGAAAATTAATCTATCAGATAAAATATTGAGTGAAAATGTTACTGTTTTCAATACTTAATGGCTGGACAAGTCTCCATCGTGATATTAGTGAGTTCATATGTGCAGTGAAATGTAGTAACATCGTCCTTGCAAATAGCTAAACAAAAAAAAATAAAAATATATAAACACCTAAATCAGACAATATTGTAGAGTCTCTCTTTATGAGAGAACTCTAGTAATATACAGAAACTGTAAGAGTAACGAACGGGAGGGAACAGTTTGTTACGTGCCCGGATGGGACACGAACAATTGTCCTCGCCAAAAGGTGAGGTTGCCGGCCTCTCAGTGGAGACGGGGTGGTTCTTAATAAAAAGATGGGCGCCACGCAATTTCCAGTGCCTACACCTTGCCCAATTGCGATGGTAGACGGGATAACAAGAAACAGTTCGGCAACTGAAATCCCAACGGAGGTGGGAGAAGGGTAAGACTTAAAAGAAATACGGCAATGATAAATTAGAATTGAAAAACTGAATTTATTAATAAGAATGATTTAAGAAAAATAAGAAAGTTAATAAACAAGATGATAATTAATACAAATGGTAGTTATTGAAACATAAGTAATAAGCAAATAAAAAAAAGAAATAAATAACAAAGTAGAGTGTAACGCAATACTACCAACATGTAGCAGTTAGAAGTAATAAATACATAAATATAACCAAATACAAATGGCAAGTCTAAATCGTAAACATACACGCGTGGATGTCCGAAAGTTGTCGACTAGCGCCGAACGTGCGTGGCGCACGCGCTCGGCCACGTCGTTGTACGCAGTACAAACAGTAGGGGCCCTACGCTGATCAGTTTCGGTTCACAATAGTTGGTGGGGTACCGAATGCGAGACGGCACACGCGCGAGAGACAAAAATGAGAAATTGAAACAAAAGAAAAAGCACGTGGCTCATCCACACGGGATTAAAACTAAATATTATCTAAACTTAAATAATAACAAAATAAATGAAAGAAAGCGGCGTCAATAGTTCGTAAATGAACCGATAATTACGTCGGTAGAAGAGGGGTAGGGTCTAAACACGAAGAACACTGGAAAAATAGTAACAACAAACTAGCACTTAGCTCTCCCTCGTGACGCTGGTTCTGCCGGGACGGTAAGTTGTCCAACTCGTCCTCGAAACGGCTCACTGCCTGCCCAGGACCTCGAAAGGAACGGGAAACGTCCTCACGTGGCTGTATTAGAGGGTCCTGACGTCCTTTGGCCACACGTGAACAGGGTTGCCCGTGGCGCACAAATCCCCAAAATGGGTAGCCCGCCGGAAGAAAAACACACAATCTCCGTACGGAGGAAAATGGAAAATATACTCCCCAAAATGGGTAAATCACAACACTATCTGTGATAAGGAAAAATCCAGACTCCGCAAACTGCACTCGGTCAACGCCCTTACGTGTAACACCGTTGAAGGTCAGAACTCGACTTTTCTTTTTGAACAAAAGAAATGAAGAGTGAACATTTAGTTAAGTAAGAAAGAAGAGGAAAGATAGATACAAATTCGCGCCAAAACTATGACCTAGTCAAAGTGACGATAAGTAACGTTTACACGAAAGAACGGAAGAATAATCTGAAATACGGGACAAAATATGGGTCAGCCAAAAATTAATGATATTAATTACACAACTAAATGAAATAAAACTTTACGAATGCTTCTAGTATAAATACTATTGACAATATTAAACAATAAATAAGGTACGTTACGCTAGTGACTAGGTGTAAACCGGTCTGTCATTAAACTATCATAATTGAACAAACTAGTCAGACTTCATAGTGTTGTCAAATTAACATGTGATGCTAACCTTATAATATGGAATTGAAAAACATATATACTGAATTAAATAAAACGGTAAGTAGAATGAAAACTATGAAAATGTGACTAAATTATTTATAAATACTTCTAGATAATCAAAGGGATCGGAACTAAACAAAATGTATTTCAGATGAATAAGACAAGGCGAAAATGGCACATACGAACAATAACAAGAACACAAGACGTCAAAAAGAATGCAAAACACAATAGTGACAAAATAATCGTAACAAGTTTTTGGTTTGAGAGGGTTCAATGCTAAGCTGCAGGTCGCAGAACGATATTATTGTAAATTTAATCATATTGATTGTCGGTTGACCTCTGAAAAAACACGTGCCTTTTTCTTGATGATAAATTTAATATTTCGTTTATTTTGGCTTTGTTGCTGTATGTATATTTGCATGTTTGAGTTTGCGACTTCACTGGTTTGTTGTGAAAGTAAATTTTGAGCGCCAACGGTACGTGGTGAGAGTGGTGTTGCCAGAGGGTACCCGGTCGCTAGACGCATCCATTCGGGATTTAATTCTTAACATCTATTTCCATAATAGTTTTCTAGTAAAATGGATTGGGTATTGGGAAAAATTCAAATTAAAAAAAAAATACATGTTAATTCCCTATAACCCAGATTAGTAAATTTACGTGTAAAATTAACAAGTTCTATCCAAAATGTATAGGCAATTTTAACTCTCATCGCAAAAAGCAGTAGAGCCTAGGATAATTGAGTAATATTTGCTTATGTTAAAATTAAACTAAAATTACACGGGTTCAAATGCATATGTATCTAATGCGATGATGGATTGTTGCAAATATTTCTGTTTTATGACCTCCTGGCAAATGAACTTTAGTAATAACTTTAGTATCAATTTAAACATTTTTAGCTTTTTTTATAAATTTTCTCCTACATTACCTGCTGTATAAGTAGATTGTTTATCTGCTTGAGGAGTACAATAAATTTAACTTGACAATAGTGATTTGAATTGCACCAGACGAGACATACAACGTGCATTAGAGGTGCAAGCAATGGTGCACACTCTGCAAAATCGATTTCCTCTAGTTGAGTTAGATGTTTAGATAAAGGTTTTAAATATTTAGATATATCTTGAGCTTCTGATAACGCTAAAACATATATATATATATATATATATATATATATATATATATATATATATATATATATATATATATACGAGGTCTGTTAGAAAAGTATCCGACCTTTGGCCGGGGAAAAAACATGGCATATCTGGAGCGTTGGAAGCCCTCAAAGTAGTCTCCTTCGGTCTCTTGCACCGCACAGCATCACGTAGGCGACGGAGGACATCCCTGTAGTACTCTTTGGTGATCGTTTGACCCTGTGGTGCGTAATCGTGGTATACCTCGTCGTGGGAATAAAAAAAATCAGCATCACTTTGACGTTGTTGCGTAATTGGCGGGCCTTCTTTAGTCTTGCTGACGTAGAATGCTTCCACTGTGACGACTGGGATTTAGTTTTCGGTTCGTACCCGTACACCCAGGACTCGTCACTAGTGATTTCTGGTAAAATTTGATGCAGTAACGCTGCCCCAGTCGTTTACTCATTTTCCTTGCAATGAAAACTGACGAGAGATCTACACACTACCTCACTTAAATGCTGCTTACCAGCAACAGACGCCGTCGACAGGCGACATAAAATTCACACATACGCACGAAGGTTCAAGATCGGCACATACAAGCGCACTTGATACAAATCCATCAGGTTTTCGCAAAAAATAAGGTCGAATACTTTTCTAACAGATCTCGTATATCCACAAATACATCATTAACTATTTACGCTTAAAAATAGGTACCTGCGACAACACTTTTAAATAAATCCTTAAAACATGCAAAGTAAGCACTATCCGTCTTTTCCAATATTACTGCCATGCTTTTAACTCGTTTATCTCGTAGTTGTTCATATATGAATTGTAAATTTCTTAGTCGCCAGTTCCAAAATATAATTTCTATAAAATAAATAGCCACTGTTAATAAGTTGGAAGAATTTTCATGTATACTTCTATCTTACCAACTGAAGGAACTGGATTCAATCCGGCACCTGTTTCTGAGGAATCATTTTGTAAGACAGCATGTATTTGTGTAGCCCATTTTATAACTACGCCCTCTATTGCACTTTTGAGATACAAATCTATAATTTCTCCATCGCTGAAAATTTAAATATACTAATTTTTAGATGACCTTCAAAGATAATTGTGATTTAAATTGATCATAATATTTCTCAATTGATAATTCGTTCAACGCAAATTTAATAAACAAATGAAATCATATGCAGTGCTGGTTATTATTAATAAACTAAGGGTGAGTAACAGACGTGGAAACAAAAACAATTCGCATTATGAGAAATGCTACTGTTTCTTCAGCTGGGATATTGTGTGTTTTTTCATCATTGAATTTAGTAAATTTTGAATTAAGGAACTAACCGAGCACAAAACGCTACTAAACTAACTTTTCTTATTAAAAGGATAATTATTTAATAATTGTTATGATTTTTTACTAATATTATAATAACATCTTTTATTTGTTTAAATTTATAACTGGCCTTCATATAACAAAAAAAATGTGATATATTTTATTTGTTAGCGGGAAGGTGTCATCGTTTGCTATTACTTCTGAACTTATGTAATCCATGTTTTGTTTGTTTATTGTACGATATGCCAAATTATGTACGCACTCCAAGGGTTATTTTCTTTTTAAACTTCTGATTTCGCTAGCCTTATTCAGCAAGTTGATTGTGATAATCTAGTCTGTAATCCCATGAAGAAGCAAATTTTTTAATTTGTTCGTGTACGTATTTTATTTGTTCGTTTGTGCAGTGTATTGTTAAAATATCGTGGAGTACCAGATTTAATACCTTATGTATATTGGTTTAGTAGGTCTCCGTACGTGATATTTTATTTTTCTAACAATAATTGTATTTATCAGGTAGTACATCTTTTCCGTTTTTTCTATTTAGTTGTTTTCTTTTACTTTTTATGTACTAACTTCTGAGCAAGTAATATGTTTTGTTGTGAATAATTTAGTTTCGCTAATTTTTCTTTTCTATTTTTGTGTCCAAAGTAGGGAACGTTGTCTAGAGACCCTTGAAGAATTCTTGTTACTTATCTTTGGTTTTACTACGATTCTAGCATTGCTGTATCGTCGACGTGTTCATCGCGGTACGCTCTATACCTCTGCTTTTTTATGGGGTATTTGTTTACAAAACATATCCTTGTAGGTTACATGAAAAAAGGCAATGTGAATGGTTCACATGCAAAGAGATAGTTCATATAATGAAAGACTGTTCAATATGAAAACCTAGAATGAGAGACAATGAGAAACAAATTGGTGACCACAAGGCAAATTCAGCCATAAACGACAAATACGATAATTCAAGAATTCACGTTTGCTTTAAGATCAACTCCAGTAAGTCATCATCAGAAGGATGGTATGTGGACTCTGGAGCTTCGACCAATGACAACAGTGGGGTAAGGTTATCTTCACTGCAAAATATACCCTACAAATACAACAAGAATTCAGATTAAAGACGTACTGTATACACCAGAACTACAAGGAGGTGAGACTGTATTTGCTGTAGGAAAAACTGAAGATGATTTATTCAAACTGTCTTGCACGGAAAGAGTGAACATGGTGGAAAAAAATAGTAAAGATATTTGCATTCAATTATGGCACAGAAGACTTGGACATAAAGACTCAAAAGCAATCAAGAAAATAGAGCGTAATAATCTTGAAATACGGATAAAAGTCAAATATTGCCTTGATTTCGTAAATGGATCAGTTGCACAAAAGAACCAATTCTTAATGCCAGTATAAATTGAGCGAAACAAACACTAGATCTCATTCACACTGATGTTTGTGACCCAATCAAAATACAGACACTAGGAAAGATATCAGAAATGAGTCAGCCAGATGTATACTACTGGACGCTATTCTACTGATTAAGTACTGTGTAGAAGCAATCGTTAGTAACGATTCGTTACAGCTAACTATCTACAGAATCGGTTACTTACAAAAGCTACAGATAAGGCTAGATTTGAAAAGTTCAATGGAGAAAAACCAGATCTTCAACACAATAAAGTTTTAGGAAATAATTTCTCTACATATCTATTCAAGGAAAAGGGAAGCAAATGGGACTCACAAGCTCAAAAATTACAAAGCCAAAAAGTGGTTTCAGGTAGCTGATGCGGAGATTCAGTCTCTTAAAGAATATCAAACTTGGGACTTGATAGTTCTACCAACAGGAAAATACGCCAAAAATATGAGGAAGATTATGGATCTACATTTGCATCAGTCGATCCACATAATACTTCCAAAGCTCTACTGAGAGCTGCAGCACAGAAAATGAAAGTCAGGCACTATGGCAATGACTGTATTTCTCAATAGAGACATTTAAGGGGACCTGTACATGGAGCAATCACGGGGTTACACGAACGAAAATGAAGAGCATCTAGTTTGCAAACTAAAGAAGTACATATATAAAATTAACAATGCCAAGCCAAGTGAAACCAAGAACGAGGAGTTTCCTACTCAACCAGAGTACCAAAATCAATATTATGCTGTCAACAATTTGGCATGAAAGAAATGAAAGCAGCATCCACAACAATAGATAGAGAATATCCAAAAGGGCAAAAAGAAGATAATTTTCTACCAAACAACGACAATTATAGGCAAGCAGTGGGGTCTTACTCTATATAGGGATACAACACGACCAGACATTGCAACAACAATGGGAATACTATGTCGCCAAGTGAACAAGCCCAGAGAGAAAGACTGAGAGCCGTCAAAGAGTCATGCGATATCTCACACTCAGGGTATGAAATTAAGGCTGCCAGAGACTAAGGACCTTGAGTTCGCACGATATGTCGACGAAAATTTGGCCGACGGCGACGGTACGATAAATCGGATATTAACGAACGGCTCAATGTTCAAATTAGGCGACAATCCGATATCCTAGTCAAGCAGAAAACAGATGTCCGTTGCACTAAGTTTAACTGAGGTAGAATATGTATCTGCTGCTAATGCAACTCAAGAAGAGTTGTGGTTACGACAAATAATGCAAGATTCTGGACAAAATCAAGTAGGCGCTACGACTATGTACGATGTCAAGGATGTATGAAACCATCTACGAGTGAGAAGATGAGCAACAGAACAAAGCACATCGCCGTGTGGCATCATCATCTGCGTGATCTCGTAGAACGTAGCGTCATCCAATTCGCATATTGTATACAGAAAGCCAACAAAGATGACCGCATCCAATGGTCGAAACGTTTTTGTTTTACATTTATTTGACTTATAATAAATAATTTCTGTATATTATAGAACTCCAATTTTTGACAAATTGTAATTCCGCAAGACAAGTACTCATCAGCTTCTCGATTCTAGTTCTATACAGGAGTATACCGTATAAATATATTATTGTAAAAATAGTATTTTTCTTCATTTGGTTGTGTTGGAGGATTCGGTTTAATATCTTTGAAAATATGCACCGCAAATACTTCCTCTTTGTCTTTATCTTATTTAACACATGTTTCGTCTTCTTTGCGGATTGGAACTATATGTTGTTTTGGCCGTTTTAGTTTTTCGTTTATTTCCAGAATGAGTAGTTACCATGCAAGTAGAATGAGAGATTTCTTATATACGATTGAAAAGATTATGCTTCTATATAGCAATCTCATTAATTTCGTTGATAACTAATTTACATTTGTATTGCTTGGAAGTCTGGTTTATTGTCATTGATGTACGGCTTTCCTTTTATCATTCATTTTGTCTTTTACGTATTTTGGATAATTTGGAACGTTTTAAATTCTAGCCCTTATTCGGCGTTGTAGAATGTTATGCTGAGTTTGTTATATTTGTTGTGATGTCGACTGCTTCGTCGAAATCGTTTGTCGTTTGAATGAAATTTGTAGATCAATATTTTCGTACAGATATTTCTTGAATAATTCCCAGTTTGTGTTTGGATTGCATTGAGAAGTTAATTTTTCTTTAGTTATAATTGTTGACGGTCAATGACCTGATGAAAGATCGTAATCAGTTTCTACATCTATGTAGTTTCCTGATATTTCGTTGGAAACAAAGAAATTTATTAGATGTGGAGTCATGTCTGCACGCCTTTAACTGAAAGGCTTTAAGTTGATTTGACTGTATTGATATGCTTGCAACCTTTTATAATCATTGCTTTCTTGAGTTCTTTGCCTTTATAATTCAATAATATTGTACCCCACTGAGGATATTTTGGATATATATTGAATATTCTTCATTTAATTTCTTTACCGTGTTCTTGAAGGGAAATATACTGCTGTTATGGCTAATTGTCCATTTGTTTCGATATTTCCTTTAGCTATCATTCATTTAAAAAAGTATCCCAATCTATTTTTTACATTTGTTTGATATTTGTGCGTTAAGTTATTTTTCAATTTTTGTTAATGAAATGAATTATAGCGATTATAATTTTATGTAATACAGAAACATATTTACATTTATTGGGCAATTTGTGCATTTATGTACCTTTCAACAAGTTCAATTTCAACTTGCTCAACTTTTTCAACACCAACTGGCATTGGTAACACAGTTTGACCATTTACTTGGCCTTTTACTTGATATACAGTACTTTTTAAACTATGAACATGTTTCTGTACGTCTTGCGCAATAACGGCTGGCCATCTCTGGTGATTTAGTGGATTTGATAATAATGGAACGAATATCTGCAAAAACAAAATTTAATAGCCGTTTCAAGATGCAACAATAATGCCTTACTTCATCTACAATGGTTGCTAGTTGATCGATGACTTTACATGCCAAATCTCCCATGATAAGCGATTCAGCAGTGTTTATCTTAGGTACGGGCATTGGTGCTCGTTTGATGAAATATACACCTGTATAAAAATGCATATTTTAAATTTTTACGTAATTTTAAAATGTGTACATAAATACCAATTTGAGGTATAAGTTTTCGATTATATTAAATTTTACATGCATTAATGTTTTAACCTTATTTCTAGAATTTATTACGCATAATAGTATACTAACAGTAATTTTTTTCAAATTCACACTAGTTAAATTGCTTCTAACATATCTGATTTTTAACGTTTCCCTGTAAATTTATAATTTTGTTAAATAATTGCTATAAAGTAGAACAACTCAAAAATGGAGTCGAAGAAAATGAAAACACAACAATTAGCAATGAAGTAAGAAATCTCACAGAAAAAGAAATGAAAACCGTACTTGAATAACTAAGAAACAGAAAATCCGAGAGACGATAATATAAAACCATAATAACTGATATAGATGGGAGAAAGAGACAAATAGAACTAGAGATGCTAAACAAAATATGGAAGTTGGAAATAATCTGAAAGATTGAGAAAATGCAGTAATTTTCTCTATTCACAACAAGCGAAATGTAGAAACTGCAGTAATTATAACGGAATGTCGCTACTATGTACAACGGCTAAAGTGTACGAGGTAATTCAAGAAAACAAACCAAGATAGGCAGTGGAAAGCTCTTTACGCAAAGCCTAGAGTGGGTTCGGAAAAGAAAACACAGGACCACATATAGAAAATACAACGAGGCAAAACAGCAAATTATTCATAGCTCTTACAGACCTAGAAAAAGTATTTCAGATTTGATGCAGGAAGTAATGCGGAAGATATTGGAAAAATTGCGGATAGACAAAAAATTATTGAAGCAATTAAAATACATCTAATTATATCAGCACAGGAAACGAAACGTCGGAAGAATTCGCAAATAACTAGAAATTAAAACAAGAAGGAGCGCTAAGCCCCTTACTATCATATTTATGACTATTTGAAAGTGTTTAAGAAGAATCCAAAAATATTTAGAACCCCGAGGACGCCCCGTGTTTAGTACAGTTCTATTTCTGCTGAACTACCGTCATCGCAAGAGCATTGCAAGAGATTGTCTGTGGTCCATGCGGACGCTAATATAAAGACAGTATGGTCGCTAGTGCGTGCAAATATAATAATGACGTGGTTAATTTTTAAATGGCTGTATGTTAATGACAAACAAATAAATAAAGTCCAATATACAAAATTCAAATGAAATGAAAATGTACTCGTATGATCTTAAGCTCGAAATGATAATTTAAATAACTTTTGATATGACCCACTTATTCCACTGTGATCCAGGATCCACGATATTAAATACCTTTTTTGTATATACACCAGGATTAACATATTAAAATGTTTACAAATGGTTAGTAATATAAATATAATTTCTTTATTGAAAATAACTTTTCACACAGATAAAAGCAGCAAAATTTGAATTAAATAATAAATGCATAACAGTAATATTTTTTTTTGTTGATAGTTTGTAGTTTAGGTATATTTTTATTTAACCCCGTATCTACATCTGTATATACAGTGTGAAATGAGAAAATTGGCTGCAGAGAAATGAATAGAGTACTACTGCCTTTATATTTGACGTTGAGTGTAAAATACGTCACACAAAGCATAGTTTTCATAATAAACAAGCCGAACATAACTGTTGAAACTCGAGGATAAACAGATGTTTATCTTAAAGGTGTCATGTCCTGCACAGACAAGCAACTGTCAAAGGAAAAAATACCAGGAGCAGTACCCAAGTTTCACAGTAAAACTTGTAGTAACAATTGCAATGCCACACTGCATAAAAGCTTCGTTCAAAATATAAATTTAGATCATTTCCGTCTGCAGACCATGTGTTAATTCTTTGGTCTGCAGTATCAAAAATGCAATGTTTCTCGGATCGCTGGAAAGACTGAGATCTGTAGATGCTAGGTTTTAACAAAAAATAAATGGCAGAATAAGTATAGCCTGTTCCATGATGCACCTCTGTTGAGGAGTACCTAAAATGCAGTTATACATTGGAATACTGCACGCTCGGTACGGCTATTGGGATTCATTCTTGAGATAAATAGTGAACAAGGTTACAATTTTGGTTGGGTTTTATTATCTATTAAAATATTTCACAGAATTTGTACTGTAAGGATATAGCATCGGCAATAAAGTAACTATTATACATCAAGAAGTCCTTTATATTTATAGTTAATTTATTCCCGATTTTTTTTTTAAATATGTACCTCACATTATTAGTCAATAATATAATTCGTTAAGTACAGTACCTTTGGTTTTAAGTTGTGCCAAAGGAAATCCATTGGCAGCAACTAACTGAGCAGTATGTGTTAGCACAACAACCAACAATACTGGATTCGGCCTTTCCAGAAATTTCATTACAACAGCTTTATGCTCATCAGCACCAGTCATCCGTGTCCATTTCTCCGGCTTCAATTTTAGTGTTTTTTGTACAAAATTGCCGAGGAAATCCATTCGAGTGTCCACGGGAGTCGGACCCTCCATTTTAAATATTTATTGGTTTTCTCTATCGCTGATAAGTTGTAGTATGTACCTATATGGAATTATATACAAATACATTATAATCCAGGCATTTTCTAAAAACCAATGATTTCAAATTTTTGTAATAATGATATTTCAGAAACCAAGTTTATCAATTGAAAAATGGTGGCGGGCGAGTAGGCTAAAATAGGATTATTGAATATAATAAATAATTTATTGTTCCAACTTCTTCTTTAGATACTAAATTTTCTTCCATTTAATAAGTTAATTAATTAATTTAGTACCTTGTTAACAATCAAGCCGTTATATAATAGTTTATAGTTGATAATATAATTCAGAATGGTTGGAATGTGTGTTTGGAGTCTTGCAAATGTCGAGAATAATAACCGTAAATTTGTATCGTTAATAAGCATATATCGATCGGACTTGTGCATTACAGGATGTAATAATATTTAAAAACATACAACATATTTTAAAAACTATGTAAAAATACTACTTTTATTAGTCGATAATATAAAATTATATAAAATGTCCCAAGATTAATTGGGTATTTTAATGAATGCGGAAATGGATTTTGTTGAAGACAATATCCAAAATTGGATTCAAACTTGTCCAATCTAAAATCCATAATATCGTTCATATTTCCTAGCCTGTTTTTTTTTTCTCTATTTATTTGTTTCATATCATTTAAATTTATTTTTATAACGCTATTCAATATATAATTGACATTTCAAATTTTAAGTTGTTATTTTGTTCCCACACTGTATTTTAATAATAATACGTTTACTTATTTAGCCCGTTGCTGTTAAATACAGTAGCATAACATAGCACTAACACAAAATAATAATAACATGAAACATATACAACCAAATTGAACCACCTTACAGACTAAGTACAAGGTAACTAAACTATAAAGTAGTCACAATGAAATCGACCAGTCAGGATGGCCTTGAAAATGACGTCACAGGAAGCCATGCTTGCAATAGCATAGGAACTTATACCGGGATTGAATTGATTTGTGTATAATAATATATAATTTACTGCAAGAAAAAAATTATGTTTCCTTAAATACTATAGGGAACGTAATCTCACTACGTAAAATAATTAACAATTGTAAACAAATTTATTTATTTTATAGAATTACAAACTATATTTATGTACATATTTACCTGTATATCTTACAAGGGGACATTGTCACGACCGGAACACGGATTTGGCTGAATTTTTTTTTAGTAGTAGGTGGACACTAGTAGTGATTCTTGGTAATTTTTCTTTCCATATTTAAATATTTTATTCTAATAAAATTTGTAATTAAAATTAACGTAATATTATCGTATTTTTTATGTAAAAAAAATTAGCATCACGTTTGTTTATGTTTTACCTTTTCTTATTTCTTTAACGTGACATTCCGATTTTGGTAAGTGTGTTTTCCCAAATCTGGAAGTTTACCAAGATTCTTTTTTGCTAAATATTCGGCTATATATTTTAATCTGTCCTCTTTACAAATTTGTTGCGCTGACTGCGATATAGCGAAACTCACGCTTGAAGTGTTGCTTGAACCAGATAAATCTTCCAATAGTATTTCGTTTGACTCAATATTAACAACTACATTAATATCGAGCAAATGCAACTATTATATATTCATCATTTGTAGTTCTAGTATTTGTTTTAGCCTAAACTACACCAGGATTCTTGCCAAAAATGATCAATCGAATTCGAAGCCATTAAGGCTTCGACGAGGGTACTACGCGAAGTTGCAGAAAAAGGCTTCCAGGGTGCTTACCAAGCATGTAAATCGCGCAAAAAAAAATTATGTTGTCGCCCAAGGGTCCTGCTTCCTACTTCGAAAGATTTTTGCCAATATGTTTCATATTTTTTTTTACAAACGTGGTCGCATTACTTTCCACACTGACCACGTATATCTCATTTGATATATTACGAATGCGAGGAAGACCGAGGAATAAATGGATGAACATGATAGAAATTGTTTGGAGTGAACATAAAATTGTAAGCAGAAATAATAGGAGAGCATGTATGACAAGGTGTATGGATATTAACGAGGCGAGACAGTTATGTATGGATAGGACTATTTGGGGAGCAATTGTTAGAAAATAAGGAATGAAAGGCAGTTTTCTATATAATATTAAATATTTTGAGGTGGTTGTAGGGAATAAAGGGCCTGCTACCCCAGTAATGGAAAAGGCGTGATATTATGTATGTACTTTTGTAAAATATCTTCACGTAAATGTATTGATAAGAAACTCTAGGAAGCGAATATTTCTATGTTTGTCTTAAAAATATAAAGCACCATTTACTTAAATAATGAGTCGTAAATGCTGTAGACATTTTTCCAGAAGTTCATACAACTTTTTTTTTCTTGGGTACTAAATTTATTTGATTTTCGGTCAAAACATCTTTGAAACATTCATATACGAGCCCCTTCCAACTTCAATTGGCCCACTTAGTTTTTTTGGCACCATAAGAAAATAGTAAATACTACATGGTTTTTAGAGGTCCCAAATAAATGAACAGGGCATATTTAATAATACGTAATATAAAACACGTACTTTATCGCTTCCTTTTAAAAGATGCAGCAAAAAATTTAAAATGCTTCAAACAAGGCGATTTTTCAAGACAGCAACCCATTTTTATTTTTTGCAAGTTAAGCCTATAATCAATGGTTATAATAAATAAAAGCGATAGAACCCAATGGTAAAACTAAAAATTTATTTATTTTTTTGTTAATTTGACGCATTTGTTCATAATTTTTCTGTTTATTCTCATTTTCTGTTAGTCATGGGTTTAGTCACTGAATAAGTATTTCTTCTGGCTAAGACATGCTAAATATGTTGTGAAATTAATAAAACAATTTGAAGCATTGTATTATATTGTATTATTGCTCCCTAAAGACGAATTTATGAAAAATCCTAGGTTGGGCCAACTGAAAAGGGAAAGGGCTCGTATAGTACATTCTGGAAAATCATTTTTGTTTTTCTTAATTTCTATCAGCTCTTTTTCAATTTGAACCAGTCTATTAATACAAGATAAGTATTTTGCTTGTATTACTTCTAATTCTTCTTTTAGTACTTTTTAGTAAATTCAGTAATTCATTTCTCAAGTCTCTTTCATAATCTAATCTTTGCTAAAGTGCGCTGAGCATATTCTGCCATGTTCTGTATTCCATTTATCTTTTCTTTTGCATTTTATTATCCACTGACGTTGTAAAGTTACATTAGCTGGAAATCTATGACAAGAAATATCTAATTGTTTCTCCTTAGTGTCCTTTAAATTATTATTACACAGAGCCACACTGCACATGATCTGAAAAAAATTTTACAATAAAATAAATAAATATACCTAGTTAATATTAAGCTTAATTAATACACAGTTAAACACTTACCCAGACTGACACTAACCTGAGACACTAACCTCCATTCAAGTACATATCGACGTTGAAACAATGGCTTCCACTGACGTCACACTATCTCAGTCTTTTCTGCAATGTTCTGATTTCGACAATCTATATAAATTTAGTTGCCTTGTACTAAGTATATACAGTCTTAGCTTTCTTCTAACTTTCGATCAGGGTCGGATTTGAGGCGATTGGAGCGGTGTGCCCCGATCAGACTGACACTAACCTGAGACACTAACCTCCATTCAAGTACATATCGACGTTGAAACAATGGCTTCCACTGACGTCACACTATCTCTGTCTTTTCTGCAATGCTCTGATTTCGACAATCTATATAAATTTAGTTGCCTTGTACTAAGTATATACAGTTTTAGCTTTCTTCTAACCTTCGATCAGGGTCGGATTTGAGGCGATTGGAGCGGTGTGCCCCGATCAGGCCCCGCGCGTGAAGGGGCTCCGCAGCACATCAAAATTTATATATTTAAAAATAGTACGTGTTATGGTAATTTATAGTGGAAAGAATCTGATATTAGGGAACGATGGAGCAGTTATTTTAGCAAATTGTATGAGTATAATTGTCTTATAAATGATAATAGGAATGACTTGGATTATAGCGAAGGTAAAGATTGGGATATTAATGAAGACGATGTAGGTAATGCTTTGGCTAGAATGAAAAGAAGTAAGGCTGCAGGAATAGATAATATTACAGTTGAAATGTTGAAGCATGGTGGCGAAAAAGTGTTTGCTTGGTTAATTTATTTATGTAAATGCTGCTTGCGGCAAAATGTTGCTTCAGAAAATTGGAAGAGCGGTGTAATTGTTCCTTTGTACCAAGGAAAAGGAAATATGAGTGACTGTACAAATTATCGTGCGATTAGTCTCTTGAGTGTTGTATGTACAGTAGTATGTACAGTAGTATGTACAGTTGTATGTATAGTAGTATTATAATTAATAAAGTACGGGTCCGTGAATTTGGCGAATAGATGGTACAAATTCTGAAATATTGTTCAATAATTTGTGCCTATTTGTACCCTAAAAATTTAATTTTCCACATGTAATAGTATCTTTTTTATTTGTACAATATTTAGTGTTTAATTTGTGCCTATTTGTGTCCGTAAAAGTAATCTTGTACGATAATTCGTTTTGAGTTATTAACGAAAAATTGATCTATTCGTTAAGTTCACACTAGCACTAAATGTTTTTAAAAAGTAATATTATTAATATTTTTATTTTATATATATTTTGTGCCTATTTTTGCTTTGGTAATTTTTTTAATAATACCTATTCCTTACCTGAATAAATAACATATATTTTTTTGCTGCTGTGAAATTGGCGAAATAATGAAATATTAAATATATTTTAACATAGATAATTTGTGCCCGATGTGTACTAATTTGTGCCCATATATTTGGTGTTAATTCAATAATAATCTTGGAAATAAGGAAAGAACTTGGAAGAATTTAACTCTTCTTCAATTCAAGAGTGGATCAGTTAGCTATATTAATATACTTGCTTACCATACTCAGTTCAGTTTCAATAGTATTTTTATTGTTATCTTTTCACTTACCTGTTCGTTACAATTCTTTATTTTGGGGTCTCCTACACAGTCTTATACTTACCATACTAAAGTTGCTAGCTTTGAATAGGTTTATTATACATCATGTCACAGGGTGTACACCTTTATTTAAAATGTACGACAATATCTAAACTAAAGATTTGTGTGGTTACTGGGTAGGTAATATGTTGTATTCTAAAATTGTTATTTGAACATTTATTTATAATATAATATATAATTACAAACTATAAAAAATAACTAATTATGTGTAACAATATCAAAACAAAAAATTTGTATGTGGGTACTGGGTAGGCAATAAATTCTATTTAAAAATTGTTATTCCAACATTTATTATAATGCATTTATAGTATATTTATACACAAAATTATAAAAAATAATATTACATCTGGCGTAACATTATATTGAATTATACAAATACTAGTATACCGGGTCCTATATCCCAGATTTCTTTGGACAGAGGAAATTATCGTATAAATATTGAAATATAGATTATGGAATAGATGTTTTAACATTATGTGAAACAAAAAAGAAAGGATACAGTGAAAATGAAATAAATGGTGTATTTTGTTTATGGTCAGGTGTCAGTGAAAACATTCATGCAAAGCATGATGTTGGTGTAGTTATTAGCGAAAGAGTGAAACCGTGTATTCGTGAGTATAAATGTGTTTTTTCCCGTGTTTTATATGTACGAATGAAAATTGGGTTCCATAGAATATGTCTCGTATGTGTTTATGGTCCGACTGAATGTGAAAATGATTACGAGAAGGAATGTTTTTGGAATGAATTAAATAATGTGCTTGATACTTGTGAGCCTGGTGAGAGGATAATTGTTTCAGGTGATTTAAATGGATGGGTTGGTGTAAAGCGAAATCAAAGTGAAAATGTTGTGGGAAGATTTGGTGATGCAAGGGTAAATGAAAATGGAAAAATGATTGTTGCCTGTTGTATAGAATATGGTCTCTTTATATCGAATACTTTCTTCAAACATAAGTCTTCGCATATCTATACATGGGAGAATATTCAAGAGAATAGACGTAGTGTGATTGATTTGATAATGTATGATGAGAGATTAAGAAGCCTTGTTGTAGATACGCGAGTAAAATGTGGTGCTGAATTGGGAACGAATGATCATTATTTGGTTGTATTCCGTGTTGAATTGGCTCAGGGCTGGAAAATGAGGGTAAAGAAATCTGAATTGAATAACGTTTTACCCATTTACTCAGATAATTTTGAAGATCTAGCTAGTAAGTGGAATACTTTCAGGGACTGTGTAGTAACGTGTGCAACTGAAACATGCGGTGTATCGAAAGTAGGTGTACGAATGAAAGATGATTGGTGGAATGATAATGTGAAGAAGGCTATACGCTTAAAGAAAGAAGCATATCTGTGCTTTTTGAGTGTTAAGGATACATATGGCGATTTCCAAGATGCATGTTTGCTTAAATATAAAAGTATGCGAGCGAATGCAAAGCGTGTTGTGCGTGAAAGTAAAATGCAATGTGATAAAGAGAAGAATGAAAAATTGACGAATGACTTTGTTCTGAATAAAAAGATGTTTTGGACATGCGTGAAAAAGCTGAAGGGTGGTAACATGTCTTGTGTAAAAGCAGTTAAAGATCATGATGGTAATTTATTGTGGAAAGAATCTGAGATTAGGGAACGATGGAGCAGTTATTTTGGCTAATTATATGAAAATAATTGTATTATAAATGATAATATGAATGATTTTGATTTTGGTGAAAATGAATGTTGGGATATAAATGAAGACGATGTAAGTAAGGCTTTGGCTAGAATGAAAACTGGAAAAGCTGCAGGAATAGATGATATTACAGTAGAGATGTTAAAGTATGGTGGTGAAAAAGTGTTTGCTTGGCTAGTTTATTTATGTAAATTCTGCTTGCGGCAAAATGTTGTTCCAGAAGATTGGAAGCGTGTTGTAATTGTTCCATTGTATAAAGGAAAAGGAAATATGAGTGAATGTACAAATTATCGTGTGATTAGTCTCTTGAGTGTTGTGTGTAAGTTGTACAGTAGTTTTCTAATTAATAAAGTAAGGGAGATTACATGTAGTAAACTGAATGGTATGCAAGGTGGGTTTTTGCCTGAAAGAGGATGTGTGGATCAATTGTTTTCGCTTCGAATGATTGTGGAAAAGACTTTGGACCGAAACAAGAAATTATTTTGTGCTTTCATTGATTTAAAGAAGGCATATGTCAGTGTTGTGCGTGAAAAATTATGGCCTATTTTGAAGGAGTATGGCGTTAGTGGTACGTTATTGAGAGCACTAATGGCTTTATATGAAAATAATCAAGCAGCAGTTCGTGTGGATGGTAGTTTGAGTAGATGGTTCAGTATTGACGTGGGGGTCAAACAGGGTTGTGTGATGTCTCCTTGGCTTTTTAATTTGTATATGGATGTGTTATTGCGATGAGCGTTAGAGTGTAAAAATGATGGTGTGAAGATAAGTGATTTCGTTCGTAGCATATGCTGACGATGTGGTTATTATGGGTGAATCTGAGGAACAATTGACGAGAATGATTGATAGTGTCAGTAATCAGGGAAAATGTTTGAATTTGATCATGAATGCTTCAAAATGTAAGATTTTAATTTTTGAGAAGGATGAAGTTACGGAATGCAAGATTAGCATAGATGGTGAGCAAATCGAACAAGTTAATGAATTTATGTATCTGGGATGCATGTTTTCGAAAGATGGACGGATGAACGCTGAAATTGAAAGAAGAGTGGTTGCAGGTAGAAAAGATTTGGGCGCTTTGGGAATGTTTGCTAGAAATGTGAATGTATCAAGAGAAGCTAGGAAGAAGCTAGAGACCGTATTAGGAATAAAGTAGTGTATGATGAATGTGAAATTAGTGAAAATGTTGTGAAAAGAGTGGCTTCAAGTCAGCTGCGTTGGTTTGGACATGTGGAACGAATGTCAAATAATAGATTGACTAAGAAGATTTATTTGGGTGAAATTGAAGGAACACGAATGCGAGGAAGACCGAGGAATAAATGGATGAATATGATACAAAATGTTTTGAGTGAACGTAAAATTATAAGCAGAAATAATAGGAGAGCATGTATGACAAAGTGTATGGATATTAACGAGGCGAGACAGTTATGTATGGATAGGAATATTTGGCGAGCAATTGTTAGAAAATGAGGAATGAAAGGCAGTTTTCTATATAATATATAATATTATTATTTTTTTGAGTGAATAAAGGGCCTGCTACCCTAGTAATGGGAAAGGCGTGATGTTATGTATGTATGTAATATTGAAATATTGCGATTACTTCTGAACAATACATATTAGAGAAAAAGTGTAAATAAAAAAGTTAGAGTTAAAATCTGCATAATATGATCTTATGTTTGGTGCTCAAATATTTTTGTATATCCCAAACATATTTGAAATGTTGCATTTTGATGACGGGTGAGGGGGTGTTGGAACAAAAATTGCAGGTTTCTTTCATAGTTACAACAACAAATAATCAAAATATATATTGTATCATAACCTCTTAATCCGTCATTAAACTGCAGTATTTGAAAATTACTTTTCTCGTTACAGAAACATATTTAAACTATACTATGCAGTTTTTAACTTTGAACAACCTTACGCTTTTGCTCTAACATGTATTGGTCAAAAGTAACCACAATTTTTTTTATATTTACATGTTAATTCTCTGTATCAGATTTCCTAACACACCCGGTACCCATGTGACGTTACTTAAAAATCTTGATTTTTTACATTAATATATTCTAACTTTAAATCATCGCAGATTTCCAATCGTAATAAAAACGATATTTACGAATCACATTTATAATCCCGTAATATAGTTTCTATAGATTGTCAGTGTAATGTATCGGCAATAGTAGAGAGATTATTTTTTTGATATGCCAAGTATGCATGTAATATAGACTTGTATCGCACAATCCTGTAATCGCCCCTCAATATAGATATAATCATAACTAAAGTTATAGAATTTCTCCAAGAATCAATAGACATAATGATGATTGAAGAAAATGTTAATAAAAAATGTACTTTTAACAACTGTAATGGTTTTATGCAAATGTCCACAAATTATGAGAAAAATATATATTTAGAGGTAAATAATTGTGTACGTTATGCATTAAATGCTGTACCTGCTTTCATTAAGATTGTAGAACATACCTATGATTTGAGAGATTTATCAATTATATAGAGAGTGAGTCGCCAGAACTAACTTCGATTGGACATTATATTGGTTTGTGCCGGTTTTTCTATGTGGAAAATGTATGATTTAAAGTTAAAATACGTTAATGCAAAAAATGGCATGCAATACCATACTTATATATACAACACAATGTTGTACATAATTAGTTATTTTTTATAATTTTGTGTATAATTATATTATAAATAAATGTTCGAAACACAATTTTAGAATACAACTTACTCGTATTACCTGCCCAGTAACCACACAAATCTTTAGTTTAGATATTGTCGTACATTATAAATAACAGTGTACTCCTAGTATGTGGCGAGCAATTGTTAGAAATTAAGGAATGAAAGGCAGACTTCTGTGGACGGAGTGCACTGCATTGTTGGCGAAAACTTAGTACATCGCAGAAACTGTTTTGTTGAATATTTAAATGTTTATTGAAGCAAAATAAAACTCAATCAGGCCTCGCACTTATTGCTTATGAGCATTTTGCTCATGAGTTTATTTAATCGTTTGAATTTCAATGTTCCCCGTTATTTTTGCGATAACGGCTCTCAGTACCCTCTTAGAATATTGTATTCTGTGTGAGAACAAATATTTACTGTAGCTGTAGATATGTGGTTCATAGTGGTGCCTCTTTTAATACGGCATTTTGCTCATTGCACGACTAACTATGTAAGTATTTTTAATCCGTTTTATTTTGATAATTAATTTGCCGAATCAATTATTATTGTTGCTTATGTTTTATTTTTTACAGTAATATTAAAATGGGATGCAAGCGTCGTCGTGTAGCTAACGATGATTCACAAATTGCATCCTGGTTGGAGGAAAATTTAGACGATGATCATTCTTTCGATCAATGTCTGCCAAACTGTGTGCCGCGGTACACTGGTGTGTGAGAGGTTTCAGGTGTGCCGCGAAAGATTTGAAAATATAGATAAGAATATTTGGGCCTAAGAATTTTTGTTATGTTTACTATGACCAACGGATTTACCTTTATTTATCTTTCACTTTAACAGTTTCCCTCTGTTTTACAAGTCTGAGAATCTGTATTGCATACTATTTATTTATCACTTTCGATGTTAAGAACACACATGCACTGTCGACTAGAAAAGTTAAAAATTCACTGCTTCATTACTTCCCAGACGTAGACGCTTTCTCAAACAAATTTAAAATTTTGGCAACAATACAGGGACGGTAGAAACCCTCTCTAATCATTTTGTAAGTATTTTCCATCACTTGATTATCAAATGTACGAGTGGGTCATCAATCTTTCGCCAAATTATCACTAACATTAACAATGGAAGAAACTTTAAAAGACTTGAAAAACGATCCTATGTACAAAGCTTCATTCTCTGAACTAGAGTTACCAGAATTTTCGATTTTGCTTTAGAGTCTATCCTCGTTTAACAACTATAGCCGTTAAATCTCTGTTGCTCGTTGTTTCTTTGCAAGTTAGATTTCTCAGCGCCCACAAAAACGGAAAAAAACGGGAACGGTTACAGATGGTATATGAGGAGTTAAGTGTTTATCAACTAATAAAATCATTATCTGTATTAGCTACCTTCGTATGTATATACTGGATGTCCCAAAAAAACTAGAACATAGGGAATTATCACGTAAAATTGTAATTACTTCTGAACAATACAATTAGAGAAAATATGTAAATAAAGATGTTCAGAATTAAAATTAGTACATTATACACCAGGAGAGAGAAAGCTCTTATTTTTCCTGAAGTGTAATTTGAAGCCCGAGGGCGAAACCGGAGGGCTACAAATACATCGAGGAAAAATGGTGGTCTCTCCCTAGGTGTATATATTTTTTTTTTCACTTCGAAAATATTTAACATGAAATCTACTTTTGTATATTTTTTACATTTTAGTATAATTATCATAGCTCTATGCTGTAATGTTTGTAGTTTACATATATCACCTTCATTGAATAAATAAATAAATAACAGAAGAACAGTGTTATAAATGGGGTAAAATGATTTATATATTAATATTTTTCAGTATTGCGATAAAATTTTCGCTTATTTTCGATAAGAAATTTGGTTTTTTTTTTCTATTTTTTGCATAGACATTGGGCATGTAATTAAATTTACGTTTTCTGTAAACGATAATTCCTAAATATGTATTTTATTTCGTTTACGTACTCAATATTTAAGATACAGGATATTTTGCTTCATGTAAACAACCATTGTACTATAGTTCTGACACAGCAATGAAATAGATATTTTGATGGAAATCATTGCAAATTTAAATAAAGCTAATTACATACGAGAAAAACCATCCTTTTTATCACACTTGATACAGATCATAACATTTTTGTATTTGTTGACATCCCACACTTATTAAAGTGACAAGAAACTATTTTTTTGAGCACGGATTTAAAATAAAAGGTAAAGAAATAAATAATAATTGTCTGGTAAACCAAGTTTTTCCAAGGTTTCTTAGACAGTACTACCTGGCTAGAAACAATCTAGTTTTTAAAGCAAATTATTGACTGGTTTAACATTTTTAATGCAAAATCAAAATACGGTCTTCATACTTCAATACGTCAATTATATCTTCAATAATTGTTAGAAATTATAAAAAACGATACAATTTCAGATAAGGATCATTTTAAGTAATATTGCATTGATGGAGTCATTTAAATATGAATAAGATAAATATAAAGTTAATTATTTATTGACATATATGTGTAGATTAAATCAGGATTCAGGATGTATTAGAAAATTTACTTTGTTACATCTGTGGAACGGATGCCACCAATGATCATCCATCTTAATTAAATTTAAATATAAATTTCGGTGGTATATCCTTGGTAAACATATAATGGCAGTGCTCACACAATATCAAAATACAGTAGAGTCGCGATTTAGTGAACTAATTCCGGCCAAGCCTGTTCACTCTTTAGGGGTGTTTACTTTTTCGGGGTTCTCATGTCACTCAGTTATTTTAAGAAACAACTTTTATTCTAATATGAAATAGATTCCTCTTCAACTTTGTAGTAATTAATTAAAAACTTTTATTCTAGCTACCTAAATCAGCAAAATTATGAATGTATATGTAAAATAATAAAAGAGAAGGAAAATATTGCATCCAAAATGGTTAGAATAAATGACTATAGTTCAAGGTGTTGTAAACTGTTTATTTTGAAAATTTAATCATAAAAATGATAACAGATATGTGACGTTTCGGCCATATAGTTTTTGGTCATTTTCAAGCAAAAAACAAAATTCTAGTTCAAAAAAACATAAACAAAACCTCTTGAGAATTTCATGCAAAACGTACAAAAACATTTTGAAAAATATTAGAAAATATTTTTGTACGTTATTCCAACCATTTTGGATCCAATATTTTTCCTTCTTAAGATCTACAATTGACTAAAGAAAATCTACAATAAAATAATAAAAAACAAAAAATACATATACGTATTACATAATATTATGTATGGGAAGGTATATATAAAATGTTATTTATGGCAGAGGCGAAAAAAATTAAGTAATGGATTGTTTACGCTTTTTGTTCAGGTTAATTTGTACTAATTTTTGTCTCAAATCATGTAACACGAGCAAATTACAATATTCTACTAGCAACCACGGTCAAACAATCTCCTTTACCCAGACATTTAAGTAATTAATTTTTTTGTTTTAAATTATAGCATTTTTTACGTACCACCTAGATTTAAAAAATTTCTAAAACTGAAATAGTACCTTCTGCGTCAAGATCTACCACTGATCTGAGATGCGAATGTTTATATACTTAGGCAGCAAAATGAAATCCACATCTTTAGAGGGATCTCCCAGAGAAGTATCGGAAATACCATAGTTTACTGTACCGGGGTTTACAGCTGTTCACTATATCAGGATGTCATGATAAAATTTGAGTGTTTACTCTATCGGGTAGTTCACTCAATCGAGAATTCACTAAATCGCACCTCTACTGTTCTGAAGACAGTACCGAATTTTGGTTGGTTTTGCCAAAGTATACTGAACAAGATTCAGATGCTTAGGAGGTTTACATATCGCACGTACTTTTAAATAATGTGGTTCTCTCTTTGGATTCAAACACCATCAATGTGACTGCAAGAAGTAATGAGAGTTTGTTAATTTCACGTTTGTTGAACCAGAGTATGAAATCAGTGATAGTAAGAAAACAAAATTTTCTGATACGATTAATAAAGAAGGTCTGAAATACTCGTATATTGCAGGTTACATTGTGTATAGATTTAAACATACATGTATATATACAAATATAAAGTTCATACTAAGCAGCTTGATTCTTCTAGACAGTCGGATTGGATATAATTTCTTTCAAGTGGCCAATTAATACATCCCAATGCGATTTTATTACAAGTAACACGCATGCTAATAAGTAGTTCCAAATATTGGCTGGCAATTTATTATCAAAACGGCTCATGATTTTTAAGCTTTTAGCAGATGAAGTTCTTGCATAATTGCCCGATATGTATTTCTAATAAGTTTCCTTGCGAAGTCATTCTTTGTTTAACTAGAACATAAATGAAAAAAATTGAGACCCCGTAATAAAAAATTAGTTTTGAAAATTGTACAAGCTAATTCAACAAAATTAACAAACAAACAAAAATAATTATTAAAACAAAGTATAAACATTATACTTAATAGTAGTAGTAACAGTCCACGAGAGAGATAAGTATAGACACCATATTTCTTACATCATGGAAGGAACGTATAAAAAAAACTGTATTATTGGTAGTGAAATGCTAAAATTATGATTTATATGTGATAATAACAGATTTTGATTCGTCATACAGGTACATGTGCATATTGGTGATCGTTTATTAGTGCAGCTTAACTTTGTGCTTTATGTCAACATTTTGATTAATAGCGCACATTACCATTGCACTGATGTATTTTAGGTTAATTGAAAATATCAGCGACGAGCAGTTGAAACATGCGACATTGTAGAATGGTATAGAAATTGTAACTCATCCGTTGACAGTTATCGATTCAATGCTAAAAGAGTATATATCCAACCGGCAGAATAACTCTATCCCAGTGTCTGCCAAACTGTGAAAGATTTCAAAATATGGATCAGAATATTTGAACGTACGAATTTTTATTATTTTTACGTTGACCAACCGATTTACCTTTATTTGTCTTTCACTTTAACAGTATCTTACTCTTTTACGAGTCTGAGAAGCTATATTTCACACTATGTATTTATCACTTTCGATGCGATAAGCACACATGCACTGTGGACAAGAAAAGTTAAAAATTCACCGCTTGATTGCTTCCCAGGTGTAGACGCTTCTTCAAACAAATTTTAAATTTTGTCAGCAGTGCAGGGGACAGTAGGAACCCACTCTACATCATTTTCTAAGTATTTTCCATCACTTGATTATCAAATGTACGAGTGGGCCACCAATCCTTTCGCCAGATTAACACTAACATTAACAATGGAAGAAAATTTAAAAGACTTGAAACACGATCCAGTGTACGAGGAACTACAAAGCTTCATTCTTTAAGCTAGAGTTACCAGCATTTTTGATTTCGCTTTAGAGTCTATCCTCGATTAGCGATAGTAAATCTGTTGTTCTTCGTATCTTTGTAAATTATTATTAATATACTCATATACCGCGTGTCCCAAGAAAGCAGGGACATAAGGAATTATCATGTAAAATTGTGATTACTTCTGAACAATACATATTAAAGAAATAAATGTAAATGAAGAAGAATTAAAATAGTACATTATACACCAAGGGAGAGAAAAAATGGTGGTCTCTCCCGAGGTGCATATACTATTTTTTTAACGTTCGGGAGTAGAAGCACTTAATTTCATAAATAATGAATTATAATAAATCGGAGCGAAATTGCAATATTTAGAAGCCTTTGGAAATGTTTGCATGCAACGCGTACCATGACAACAGACATTTATTTACAAAAACCTTTGTTATAATAAAAACTCCCTTCCGAAAAGTGTTTTTGTCGCTAGGGAGTAAATGCTTCATTTCTGTCCCGCGTTTGACTCCATAGAAACCGACTTCTACTCCCGGACGTGTAAAAATATTATTTATTGCCTTAATTAAGAATTTTTTAATTTATATTAATTGGTGTGCCGGGAAACAAATTCCCATTTTCAGTGTGCCGTAGGGTAAAAAGGTTTGGCAGACACTGCTCTATCCAATATTATTATTACACAATGTCGTACCGTATAACATTTCTTCTAAAAAGACATGAGTTATATAATAGTTATATTAACTATTATAAATGGTCAGTAAACTTTTTCTGTTGCTGTCAACTTGCATTAATACAGAGTGTCTGTTTTCAACGGACCACTTAAGGGATCTTGGAAACTATAATAGTACAGTCTCGGTTAAATTAGACAAAAGTTGCTAATTTATGGGCCGATGTTGGTTGTGACTTTGTATTTTGAACATTTTGAATGGCTCACCAGATAAATTACATAACTAAGAAGATACTGAAAATTTTGAAAAAAGTTTCACATAAATATTTTAGCATACATAAGAAGCTATTCGTTCAATTTGATGACATTTTTTTATCGGGTATGTCTGGAGATACAACATGCAAGTTAATTTTTTTAAATTGAAACCATAGTTATTTTATTCTAGTTAAAAAGTGCTATTTTTCTCTTTACAATAATGTATTTGTTTATATAAATATCTTTTTCAGTTTTAAAGAAAAACAAAAAAGTATGATAAAAATCATAATTTTCGTAGTGTGCCATGAAAATTTGGTATAAAACAATTGCATCCAAGTATTGAAATTCAATAATATTTCATAAACAAAAGATTATAGAGACAAAAAATAATTTATATAGGTATGGCTTCATACGAAAGTCTGTCCAGTAGTTTTCAGTGTAACGAACGAATTTTGTTTCGTTTATCAAATGTTATTGAATATCAACTGTTTTGCATGTACGAAACATATTTATATGCAATTGTATTATACCAAATTTTCATGGCGTACTACGAAATTCATACTTTTTATCATACTTTTTAGTTTTTCTTCGAAACTAAAAAAGATATTTATGGAAACGAATACACCATTGTAAAGAGAAAAAAAGCAGTTTTAAAATGGGATTAAATTAACTATGGTTCATATTAAAAAAAATAAAGTTATATACTCTATCTCCAGAAATATGTGCTAAAAAAAAATTTCATCGAATTAATCCAAAAGCCTGCTCTCTATACTAAAATATTTATTTGAAGCATTTTTCAATATTTGGTGTACCTTCCGAGTTATAAAGGAAAATTAAAATTCGAAAATATCAGAGTTGTCATTATCTAGTGAGCCATGCAATATTTAAAAAATATGAAATCGCCATCAATATCGGCTCATAAATTGGCACCTTTTGTCTAATTTAACCGACATCGTAACTATCATAGTTTCCAAGATTCCTTAAGTGGTTCGTTTAAAACAGACACTCTGTATATAAAATAATTGTTATTTCCGTATCTGTCTCGGTTTATGACTTGTAAAATAATTGTTGTAACAATTATGCATTTTTTACTGAATTAAGTTTAACCGAATTAAAGTTATTTTAGTTAGCTTTATAGGGCAAGCAAAACACGGTAAAACACAAATATTAAGTTTTTGTTACTGCTATTTACTGTTTAAAATAATGTAGTAAATTTTGAACCATTTGTTAGTATAATAACAAGATATGTTGATCTGTAACTGTTTGAAGTGTGCAAAGATGAGTGCTAAGTAGTTTTTGTTGTCTTCCTTTATTATTATTTTTATACTTTTAATGTATTTGATTGCTAAATCTGCCTCTCCATTGTTTATTCGAATTTTCTATTAAAATTTAACAAACGAATATATGTAGTCTACATCGGAATATTATAAGTCTTGAGAATATCCCGCGGATGAAGGAGAATCATTTTCGAATGACGAACTTTTCCTTGCTTAGACATTTGGTTACCCAATAGATTATTTTGTTATATTATTTGCCTCTATATTCTCATAATGTCGTCTTTTATCTACATTATTAGATTTACTCTCCTTTAAATTTAATACTACGAGTATACATAATGTGGAAGCGTTATCGTCATTCCATAACTTCGCTTATTATTTCCTCATTGAATATGTCCAAATGTCGTGTAGTAGATAAATTCACGTTTAATGTAGATACTGCATATCTATACGATTGAGCTCCGAATAAACAACATACAATTTGTTGTCACACGTGTCTTACGAAATTAGATATTTACTTTAATGTGGAACAAGGTGTAGTTTTATTAATTCTAGCGGCTGCGCCAGTCGTAACAAGAGGCAAGTGATATGAAATATGAGAAACTATACGTAAAGACCGACTATTCCATTAATTAATTACACAAAATATTAGATGGTTTATTTAAACGCACATATTTTTCAACACACTTAATTAAAAAGACATAGTAATACGGAAGTTTATATTTACCGTAACACAGAATTGTTGATTAATGTTATTCATTCGGAGAATAAACGAAGTTCAATATCAAATTATAGACATTATTTATAGCTAGGGTTCCCTACACGGAATTTGCATACCACAAGGTATTAGTAAATCTTAATAATAAATTACGTATTTTCAATATTTTCTAAATTTCGCTTGGCTAACTAGATAACTGAAAAAGTTTGATGTTTTTGTTTTTGAATTATCCTTTATAAGCAAAGAGAGTACCAGAAAAAAATTAAATGTTCTTCATATAAATAATTTAGCCAGTTTTTTAATGAATTCGATGATTTTTTTTTAATCTGACGCTTGATAATTAGCGTACAAATGAGATTCATAGATAGTTTTAGTATAATTAAAAAGCACTACTCTTTCTCTTTATCATGATGTGTTCGTTAATATTAATATCTTTTTTTAATTTCGAAGAAAAACGTATAATTAAAAGGGAGATTTTCAGAGTGAGTCATTACGACTGAATACACAAAATTGGTTTTAAATATGTTATGTACATATAAAACAAGTGCAACCAAATAATATTTAAATATTATATTGTCAGTTCCGATGTTCATCGTCAATATTATTAATAAGATCTAATATGTCCGATTTATGAACTCGTCCATTTTAGTTAAGATCACAACGCGTTTCAAACTCTTGTTCATTATCAACTGATAATAATCATTTGATAATGAACGGGAGTTTATCATATTATATATATATATATATATATATATATATATATATATATATATATATATTTGTAAAGGATAATGAGATTGAAAATAGGTCAAACATGAATTTAAAACGATTGTGAACCTAAACCGAAGTTTCGTGAGTAATATGTGTCTGGCTCGTTATACCGCATAGTTTCGTTTACTTCTCTGATGATTTATACTGTCATTTTACGCAAATCTACTGCCAAGTTCTTGTGCATGGTACAACGTACGACACGGCACGACATTCTTTATGTGTAAGGGAGGGATAACAAAATATTAAAAACCTGGGTGAAAGTCACCGACTGATCGCATAACAAGACACGAGGCAGTTTTATAATGATAGATGTCGAGAAATGCTTTAAATGCATATATATATATATATATATATATATATATATATATATATATATATATATATATATATATATATATATATACCGGGTGATGACCACGACACCGGAACATAGGACTTTAACATGCAAAATCATATTTTTATAATTTCCTGCTTCTCTTATTATTTTAGAGAAAAAAGCTTCATATAAATGTTGTAGAGCATCCAATTATACATTAAAATCATTAAACCGAATTAATTTTGCATGCTTTATAACGGCAGAGATTTAATTGAAAATTACCTTAAAAATACCTGGGGGTAGCCTTGAAAATTAAACAAATGATTTACGTTTTATCTGCCATCAGAAAAATATCCCTTGTTTCATGAATTTATTGCCAGTAGTTATTTATTAGTCTTTAATATAAGTGAATTATAAGAGAAAATGGTGGACAATTAGTGAAAGAAATGAATTTCTTAAGTTCTATCATAATGGTAATAGTTTGAGACAAGTGAGAGATTTATTTTCTTCTGACAATTATGTTTCATTTCCAAGGCTACCCCTAGGTATTTTGAAGCTAATTTTCAACATTTTCAATTTAATTTCTGCCGTTTTAAAGCATGCAAACTTCTTCTGTTTATTGATTTTAATGTATAATTTTATGCTCTACGATATTTAGACGAAGCTTTTTTCTCTAAAATAATACGGGAAGCAGGAAATTATAAAATTATGATTTTACATGTTCGAGTACTGTTGTCACCACCCGGTATATGTATATATATATATATATATATATATATATATATATATATATTGTTTTTATAAGAAATGTTTTGAAAATATTGTCAAGCAGTATACATATTTATCACCGAAAAAAATATAGTGAACGATTATGGGAAAATATAATAGACTTACCAAGTTCATATACAACATCACAAATCAAACTGTTTTAAAGTCCACACATGTTGGAAATTCTTCCTACAACTGCAATCTGCGCTTTTGTCTCAGAACCCGTACTGTGTAGTGACACCGCAACTACGGTTTTCAGACATGCGTAATGGAGCTGAAGAATATCTCACGCAGAACTCATTATTTGACGTGAATTGGTTCTAGATTTAAATATTCAATGGTATGTTGGGATTCGGTCGGGATGATTATCAGGGAAACAGTATACAGAATTGTAAGTGTTTATTATAAAACGATGCGCTGCAAAATACGTCTGCTGATGATTGTCTGTCTTTGTTTTTTTTTTTGCCCTGACCTTTTATTCGTAATCGAGGTGCTAACTCAGCGATCTAACTGAGATTCACCGACTTATGTTTTAAATTACCAGTGGTGTAGTTTATTACACTCCTATCCCCCCCATAATTAAAAGATTTGTTTATAATCATAAAATTCAGATCATACATGCGGGATGTTCTTCTCCTTGTTATTTTGGAAGTGGGTCTTTGGTGTACTACTACGTTCAATTTCAAATTCAAGGTCGTTATCTACATATTCTTCACAACTACATTTTGCGATCTAGTAACATATACGCTAGCGCCTGGATTCTGAATTTGTTCTGAATTAAAATTTTGTTTAATCTTTATGCAAATATCTGCGCAACATCAACAGATGGTTTTCTTGAAACACTTCTTACAACAATTATTGATTATTAGTACAATAAGTAAACCGACGATTACATACATATATAATCATTGAATAATAAGTAACGTAATTATCTTTGTCAATATTTTTTTTCAATTCCAGTAGTTAATTTCTCAATATTTTCTAACTTATGACTGGCCAAATTCAAATCCTCCAAATTGGTACGTAATAGTTTCATTTGGGGACTTCAATCAATATTACTTAAATTTAAATGTTTTTCTGATTATTATTCTCAACAATCAAGACTAACATCCAATTTTGGTACAAAACCAACCATAATTTCTGATGAATAAATTTTATGAGTTGTCACCATGACGTTTTTTAAATAAGCTTTGCAATATTCCCATTTCATGAACATATTGATCATGAATATGTTTATCATTTTTGTATGTTATCGTTAAACTTTCCTTTTCTGGTAATACATAAATCCAAGAATTTTTATTAATAATAAACGTCCAAATACTATTGTTCAATTCAATTACTCGTTTATCGCATGAATCCGGTAATTTTGGGGTTAACTGGAATAATTTTACTTCACAAAGTTCATGTTGATGTGCCATATAAATTAGTTGATTTTGTTTACAAACATATTTATTAATATCATAGAGAATGCATGATAAAAATTGTATTTCCGAAATCATAAAGTACTTTTGCTTCGTTTTATCTATAGCTAAAAATTTAGAATTTGGTTGAATAAATATAAACTTATTAGAAATAAATTATATAGGTAAGGAATATATTTGATACAAGTCATACATATGATTTTCTACTAATGGTATATCTAATACTTACACGAAATAATTATCCTCATAATATACATGTAATTTTATACTTCTTAGTACAATATGTAACATTTTTGTTGAAATTGCTGCTACAAAATCAATATCGGTAGGTAAATATGCAGATATGTTTTGTAATTCCTCAGTTAACCTGGAAGGTGCAATTATTGATGGATGCAATTGTCCCCTTTCAGCACAGAGTATAGCATTAATTAATATATTTACTTTATCTAAATATTGCTCTAAGAGTAATGTAAAAAGCGAAATATATTCCTCCAACTTTGCATGAAATTCAACTCTGTTTAAAATTTTATATTCATCACTAATGATTGATTTCAATGTTTTTATGTTTTCTTGAAAAATTTTCTCATTATAATCTAAATTTGAAATTGTTGTATTGAAATTCTGAATTGTAGAATGTGCCACACTGGATTGTTCTTTAAATAATTTAATTAAGTCATGTTTATCTTTAGAAAATTTAGAAATTTTTGAATTATAGTATTTACCATTATCCTCATCCAAGGTCCATAATAAAAATTTTAAAACTTTATCAACAAGATCGATTAAGCCTCTTTTAGCTCGAAATGATTTAACATTCACATAATGTCTGACTAAGTCAAATAAAATTTTGTTTTTATTTTGTATTTCTTCAATGAAATTCATTGAAATCTTAAAGAAATTATCACATAGTTGATCGCTACTTTGTGTATCCTCATATCGTTTACAAATTCTCTTTGTCAAGTCAAAGTATAATTGTAATGTTTTTGCATTTGCATAGTGTTCTGTCATATCTAGATAAATTAACAATGTCCATTAGTCGTTAAATAATCTCACTGTTCCCAACCCTTGAAAGTATAGTCCAATTGAATGATCATACTGAATAAGTTTGTAAGGACTTGTATGCACTCGCTGAAGATTTCCAGAGAGTACTATCACCACCAAAATAATTAATTTCATCCTGGAATAGATAAAATTTAATATTACTAATCATTCGATATGAAATTACTTTTTTCTAATTTTCTACTTTACCGCTTCACATTCGTATGCGACAACTGGTTGTACTGACGTAGACTTCTCATTTATTTACATAACTAAATATGATTGCGAGGTACACTCTCATTCACTAATACTTTATTCATGATACTTTTTTAATCTATTACAATGAATTCTGACCAATTTTGATAGTATAATTTGTGCTAGAATCACGTGATACGATTTCGTACGGTCCAGCCCATGGGGATTTAAATTTTTTACTTTTTGCTAACATCATAGTTTAATTTTTTTTAATAGAACTTTATCACCTACGTTGAATTCTACATCTTTTGACTTTTTATCATAATATTGTTTAGATTTTTCTTTATTATTATATAAATTTTCGCGTGCTAGTTTCCTAAGCATTTGTAACTTATATTTTATGTCAATTACATAATCATCATATGTATACACCGGGTCTTGTTCTTTCGTTATCGCTGATCGCAAATTTGCTTCTTTTCCGTACAATAGATTAAACGGTGTAAAATTAGTCGCTGTATGTGGGGTTGTATTATATGTAAACGTCCAAAAGGGTAACCATTTGTCCCAATCTAATTGATCTTTATCAATATAATGTCGTAAATACTCGGCCAAGGTACGATGACTTCGTTCTAAACTTCCATTACTTTGTGAATAAAAACTTGTTGTTCTTATCTTCTTAATTTTAAATAATTTACAAACATTTCCAAATAATTCACTTAAAAAATTAGTTCCTGGGTCAGTTAAAATAATTTCGGTTGCTTTGAATCTACATATAAACGCATGATGCGGAAGATAAAAGGAAGGCTGTTGATTGACTTTATCAGTTTCTACTGGAGCGAGTTTCATGTGTCCAAGAGAAAGGTACTCGTGTATGAAAGCTGAGTATTCTTCGCGTAGAATGGGATTTTTTTCGAACTTGCGCTCTAGAGAATGCATACGCTTAATTGCTTGCATTTTTGATTCGCCAAGAGTGTTTAAACTACCTGGCTTGAAAGGTATTTTTACTACGAAGCGACCAGATTCATTTCTATGAAATGTTTTAATGAAGTGTTCTTCGCAGTATTTTTCATCTGGTGATTGACAGTGCAATCCACTATATTCTTCCAGCCTCCAAAATTTCACAAGTAACTCATCAAGATCTGTACAAGTACTGAGGCTACATGAAATGCTGCTGGTAGTCTGTTGATTTAGGATGAGTTGACCGGAGATGATCCAGCCAAGCTGCGTTTTATGCAATATAGGTTGAGATTTTCCTATCTTAATCTGGCCCACGCAGAGCAAGTCATAAAATAGTTCTGCTCCAATCAATAGATCTATACTACCGGAAATGTTAAATTTTGGATCAGCAAGTTTAATGTTCTTCGGTATCTTTATATCTCCTTGATTAAACGAACTAATGGGGAGTGGCTCCGTGATGTATTTAAGTAGTAAGCAATTTATAGATCTTGTGAAGGAATTATAGCGCGATTTTATTGTGATTTTTGCTAGTGATTTTACTTGAGAATGTGCTTGGCCTATTCCAGCGACAGGCATGCTAACAGCTTGCACCGGGAGTCTTAGAGACGATGCAAATGATTCTGTCATGACGCAAGATTGCGATCCCGAATCAAGCAGGGCGCGACACTGCCGATATTGTCCGGTAGCATCACGAACATCTACAATGGCGGTAGATAAAAGTACTTGATTTGATTGATTTATGGGATAGGCGTGGTTTGAGATCGAGGTTGTTTCGGCTGCAGATTCCAAATGAATTAGTGTATTATGGCGCTGTTTACATTTACGGCATGAACTGGATTTACATGCGCTGAGGAAATGACCTTTACGCAAACAATTTAAACACAGGTTCTTAGCTTTAGCTTCTTTAATCCGTTTATCGATTGAAAAGCTAATAAATCTTTCACAGCTCTGAATTCCATGATCTTGATTACAATACTGACATTGTTGTTTATTAGCAACCACGTGTGCGGCTAATTGTTTGTATTGCTTATTGTTAGGCAAAGATTGTTGCCTATTATTAGGGCTATTGCTGGAATATGTGAGATTTCCTTTTCGCGCAACCGTCTCTAGAATATTGCATTTAGTAGAAAGAAATTCTGTTACTTCCTTTAAAGTGGGTAAAACATTTCGTTTTAATGTTGATTCCCATTCCTTGATAGTTGTGGGATCGAGTTTGTTTGACAGAACATGAATTAGCAGATCATCCCATGAATCCACAGGCCTATTGAGTGATTTTAATATACGTACGTGTTTATTTAAGCCGTCTACAAGCTGACGTAGCACCGTAGCGTTTTCGCGAGACATGGAGGGCAGATCAAGAATACATTGGATATGTTTGTTAATAATAATTCTTTTATTGTCGTACCGCTCGCGGAGCGTATCCCAAGCACAGTCATAATTCTCCTCAGTTATGTCTATTGCGGCTAATACACCAGCAGCTTCACCATGCAGGGATGAGATTAAATATTGTAACTTCTGTACCTTTGATAAAGAGCTATTAGTATGAATTAGCGCCTTAAAAGTGTTGTAGAAGTTGAACCAATCTTCGTATGATCCGGAGAATTTAGGCATGTCTATTTTTGGGAGGCGAACTTGATTAGACCACAACGATATACAAAAATAAATCAGAAACGAATGGTACAAATACATTTCGTTGTTGAGTTTTATTCAAAATTCTTAAGCCGAGGGAAACGGTCATCCGTTTGGTTACTAATAAGCTACGTCATTATTCTCATTCATTATTGGTCTGTATTGTAGCTTAATCCGTTACTCAGATGCATGCGTCCATTACCGGGGCACAACATAGAATATGCCAAGTAAACAGTATTGACAGAGCACTCTTACGGTACGTCTAGCGAACTAAATGTTCTGCTGGTGGTAGACAATCTCATTCACAGGCTTTTACATAAGACTGTCTCAGGACTGGACACGTCCGCACTGGTCGGCTGCTCACAGTCGACTGATCTAGGCACCTACGATTTTAAAAGTGTATATAGGTAAATAATTTGTAATAAATTCAGAATTGGACATACGTCGATGAGCTACAGGCATGGATGTCTGTAACCATTCCTAGTTACTACAATACGGTGTCAACTATTTTTTATTTTTTTATATATAACTGCGATTATTCGGAGTTTACCGAATAAAATATTTCTTATTGCTTCTAAAGTGTTTACATTGCACAATTTGATTAATATTTCAATCATACACCCATCTCTCAGTACTTACCGCACTCAGCGGGCTCCACAGATATCGTACCGAACGCTCTTCGACAGAAGTTTCAATGAACTAATATAAACATATATTTTCGTTCTACCTTTATTCAATTTTGAATAAGCGATATTTTTCTATGTTCATGGCATGTAATCGAAGTATTAACAGAAATACGTATTTGAAATAAGTCTCAATTATTATCTAGATTTCCATATACTTGCGTATAAGAAAGTCGTATGGTGACCATTTTGCAAAATGAACAATATGAGCAAATTCAATTTCATTAACTGCATATGCAACAAACTTTGGAATAAAGTTAATGAAATGTAATGGAGAAAAAAAGTGAAAACTTAACATTATAATTATTTTTTGCAAGTACTACAGTAGATTATACGAAAACAGCATTAAATTAATAATACTTAATAAAAAAAAAATCATCCAGATTAGTTGAGTAAATGAGCGAGCGAGTAATTTTATTTAGCATTTCACCAACTCGAGGAGCTAAATATTGTTCTGAATATAAAACTGCATGATACATGTCATTATAGTTTCGGAGATCATGGAACAAAAACGCTGTTATCATTAATTGCTGTTTCATTTAACAAAAATACATACAATTTTTGTTCTCTTGCCTCCTAATCCGTCATCAAAATGCAATATTTCAAATGGATTTACATTATATACTAAGATATTTGAGTTTTGAATATATGTAACATAATATTATGCTGTTTTTACTTTTTTATACATTGTTACGATTATTTTGTCACTATTGTGTTTTGCATTCTTTTTGACGTCTTGTGTTCTTGTTATTGTTCGTATGTGTCATTTTCGCCTTGTCTTATTAATCTGAAATACATTTTGTTTAGTTCCGATCCCTTTGATTATCTAGAAGTATTTATAAATAATTTAGAGTCACATTTTCATAGTTTTCATTCTACTTACTGTTTAATTTAATTCAGTATATATGTTTTCAATTCCACATGATAAGGTTAACATCACACGATAATTTGACATTACAATAAAGTTGACTAGTTTGTTCAATTATAAGTTTAATGACAGACCAGTTTACACATAGTCACTAGCGTAACGTACCCTATTTATTGTTTAATATTGTCAATAGTAATTATACTAGAACCATTCGTAAAGTTTTATTTCATTTAGTTGTGTAATTAATATCATTAAGTTTTGGCTGACCCATATTTTGTCCCGTATTTCAGATTATTCTTCCGTTCTTCCGTGTAAACGTTCCTTATCGTCACCTTGACTAGGTCTTAGTTTTGGCGCAAATTTGTATCTATCTTTCCTCTTCTTTCTTACTTAACTAAATGTTCTTTCTTCATGATCGATCTGAAGGGCGTCGTTTCTGGTTTTTGTATTCCATTCTTTTGTTCAAAAAGATAAGTCGAGTTCTGACCTTCAACAGTATCACACGTAAGGGCGTTGACCAAGTGTAGTTGTGGATTCTGGAATATTTCCTTATCACAGATAGTTTTTGTGATTTACCCTTTTATGGGGATTATATTTTCCATTTTCTTCCGTACGGAGATTGTGTGTTTTTTTCTTGCGGCAGGCTACCCATTTTGGGGATTTGTGCGCCACGGGCAACCCTGTTCACGTGTGGGCAAAGGACGTCAGGACCCTCTAATCCAGCCACATGAGGACGTTTCCCGTTCCTTTCGAGGTCCTGAGCAGGCAGTGAGCCGTTTTGAGGACGAGTTGGACACCTTACCGTCTCGGCACGAGGGAGAGCTAAGTGCTAGTTTGTTTGTTACTATTTTTCCAGTGTTCTTCGTGTTTAGCCCTTACCCCTTTTCTACCGACGTAATTATCTGTTCATTTATGAACTATCGACGCCACGTTTGTTTTCTATTCTATTTATTTCTGTATTTCGCCTAGTTGTGTCCGCTGTTTGAGTGGGCATACTTATTTTGTAAAAGCCGTCGCTTTCTTCCATTTATTTTGTTATTATTTAAGTTTAGATAATATTTAGTTTTAATCCCGTGTGTATGAGCCACGTGCTTTTTCTTTTGTTTCAATTTCTCATTTTTGTCTCTTGCGCGTGTGCCGTGTCGCATCCGGTCCCCCACCAACTAACCGAAACTGATCAGCGTAGGGCCCCTACTGTTTGTACTACGTACTACGACGTGGTCGAGCGCGTGCGCCACGCACATTCGGCGCTTGTCGACAACCTTCGGACATCCACGCGTTTATGTTTACGTTTTGGACTTGCCATTTGTATTTGGATTTATTATTGTATTTTTTACTTCTAACTGCTACATGTTGGTAGTATTGCGTTACACTCTACTTTGTTATTTACTTCTTTTTTTTATTTGCTTATTACTTATGTTTCAATAACTACTATTTGTATTAATTATTTATCATCTTGTTTATCAACTTTCTTATTTTTCTTAAATCATTCTTATTAATAAATTCAGCTTTCAATTCTAATTTATCATTGCCGTGTTTCTTTTAAGGTTTACCCTTCCCCCACCTCCGTTGGGATTTCAGCTGCCGAACTGTTTCTTGTTGTCCCGTCTACCATCGCAATTGGGCAAGGTATAGGCACTGGAAATTGCGTGGCGCCCCGTCTCCACTGAGTGGCCGGCAACCTCACCCTTTGGCGAGGACAATTGTTCGTGTCCCATCCGGGCACGTAACAACATAGTATAAAGCAAGTATAGGAATAATGAAAAATTTCGATTGCGAAATTTGGATGGAAATGTTTTAAAACTCTCCATACGTTTTAACAATTTTCCTCTGTGTGTGTGTGTGTGTGTGTGTGTGTGTGTGTAGATATATGTGTGGATGGATGAATGGATGTGTGTGTCTGTATGTTTATTATTTCAAAAACGAATACAGATAGATTTGCAAAATTTAATATTTAGCACTTTAATGAATACCAATGCAAAGAGCTGATTTGATTTTGGGTTTATTTGCAAAACCGGAAGAAGAAGTTTAATGTCCATCAAAATCAAACATTTCGAATTACATACATATTTGAGAAACTAAAAGCGATATTGAAAAATTTTTCAAATGAAGGTCGCAGAAAACAATATTCTACAGGGAAAATGTTCTGTTTTACAGTTTTGTTCATTGATTTCACTGGGGAACAGAGTTTTCGTTGAGTTAAATCTAACACTTGCCTTTTATTAGATTTTGAGTAGGGAATCCAAATATGACTTCAGATTTTTTCTATCACGTCAATTTTTTGTGATACAGGTGTCCTCCAAAAAAAAAAAACATAAAAATTATATACAGAGTGAAAATAAAGAAATATAGTTACTTGAAAGTACTTTATTCACAACTATTTTGTTCATACAAACGATATATTGTACCTTCACTTCAAATCATGACCAAGACATTTCAATTCGGGGATAAATTTGCGCTTATAGGTTTTCCTGGAGTGTGGAATTTGTGGACAATTCCGTCGAATGCTCCAACAAGAGTCTGCCAACATATGTTGATCCCATCTTCCTTGATACCGTGTTTCCATAACCTTCAGATCTTGGTGGAATCGTTCACGTTGTTCATCAGTGGTGGTACCAAGATTTTCCGGGAACACATCTAGATGACTATGTAGGAAATGCACCTTGACACTCATGTTGCAACCAAGCATTTTGTATGTGTCTAAGAGTTTCTGGACTATATCGGTGTAGTTCTCAGCTCGTTTATTTCCACGAAAATCTTTGACAACCGCCTCGGATA
This sequence comes from Carabus problematicus, assembly GCA_963422195.1. Lineage (NCBI taxonomy): Eukaryota > Metazoa > Arthropoda > Insecta > Coleoptera > Carabidae > Carabus > Carabus problematicus. The sequence continues at coordinate 14,178,581 of OY728581.1, read as the reverse complement.
ATAACCAAGCATTCTTTTCCAGTTCCGACATTGTTCCGATGAAAAGATCATCTCTGATAAGTTGCCGAATCTGTGGACCATCTGTGTTGTTTATACACTTACGACGATTAACAGAAGATGCAGACAAGATCTGAATGATCTAAAACACAAGTTTCAACAAGAACTAGGACACTTAAACACTCACAACGCTATTATTCGTGTAAATACCAACATAATCAGTACTGGTGCAGTGCTATTGCTAGTCAACTTTCGCAGCTCTAAAAAGTCATCTCCCACCCCTACCGACTGATTATTACTAGTCAATAAACACTAATACTCTCCACCATCACAGATAAAGTAATCGCTTGGAGATATGCACAAGAGAAAAAACTGACACCACAGAATAAAACTAACTGCAGTCTCAAAATCAGTATAATTAATTACCATAAGATAAGCGATAGAAAAAAAAACCTGACGTGATAGAAGAACACTAAATGCAGTTTCGAAATCAGCATGCATATTTTAGTTAGAATCAGCTTTAAAATCGACGTCAACAAAAAATGTGTTCAAAATTGTTCCCCAGTGTTATATGTGTGCAACCCCAATAATGGAAAAGGCGTGATGTTATGTATTGTATGAACATATTAAAAACAAAATATTTACAGAACTATGTGATTGAAATGTCTAATATGTGTCCATTTCAATTGTGTTTCGATACATATGTGTATAAAGAAAGTCGTGTGGGGACCAATTGTAATGTTTATTGTAAGTCGTTTCGACCATTATTACCACCACCATTATTAATATAATAGTTTCACCTCTCTAATATACGGTACAGTTGGGGCGTATGTTTTCGGGTAGGGCAATAATCACAAATTTTTAAAAAATTGTATATACATATTAAGGGCGAGGCTCATAATTCCGACATCGCATAACTCCGCCCCGGATCTGACGTCATTATACGTCACTAATACGTCAAAAACCGCAGTCACACCAGCGAAGGAAAATAGTTGAACATTTTAATTTTTGTTTCATGACATGTGTAGTTAAAATATGATTCTAAGATCTGCAGTGATATACGTAGACCTTATTAGGTTGCATGAAATTAATTTTAATTTTTAATAGCACTTTATTCTTTATGTGAAATTATAACCTCAAATGATGACGTTTGTGCTAGCTGTCATTTAAGTTAACTTATTTGTTCTGTTATGCATTTTATATTTCTTACTAAATGTTTCTATCAGAAAATACTAATATCATGAAGATTTCATATAAAATATGTTAAGGATTGGATTATTAATCTGTGGAGAGTACAGAAATATACATATCCTTTGGTGCAGAAAAGAAAAGAAGCAGAAATACAATCCCAAGTGAATACACAATTCAAGTTACAATAAGTATGAAATAATAAGAACTTTATACATTCCAGGATACCTATAGAATAAGAAACAGGAACCTATTAATGCAATAGCCCGTTTCATATGTGGAAACAAGGAAAGAGCGAACAAATTCTGGGAATATACAGAAGAACGGAGATGCAGAATATGATGTGAAACTGAGGAGGAGACGGTAGAACATATTGTGGCGGTCTGTTCACGACCAGAAAGAAAGGAGGTACAACTACGTAGATCCGAAGTACTAGAAAACACTGGAAGGGAACTACAGTGGATTCTGCAAACCAAGAAGAAATGGCGAAAATGTTAATAAATATATATCATATGGAAAGAATAATTTCATGCTAAGGTTTCATGTAAAATATGTAAAGAATTGTGTTATTGATCTATTAATTTATATAAGAATCTTTTGTTAATTATAGCAATATATCCATATTCTTTTCTTGCGAATTACTATAACAATAAAGACTGGAAAGGCAATATAAATAAATGTGATAACAATTTAACGCATTAATTAGGTTTTATTGTAAATCATACATCACGAACTTATTGCCTGTTAGCAGCTATCATATAACTTTTGTATTCGTACAGATATCGCCTTTGTAATTATTAATCTCGATACATATAATTTTTAGCTAAATATTAATGTGCATCACTTTGGAATAATTAACATAGTTTTTTTTATAAAATGTGTTAACAAATCGTATTTGACAATAATTACAATGATGGACTATCCAGTTCGTAGATAACCTTGCACTGTTTCTATATAAATATGTTTTTTTTTAAATATATGTTTATAAAAGGGTGTGAAAGCAAACTGATTCATGTTTATCACAAAATAAACCAAAACATTAATAATTCTTTCGTAAAATATGAAAATCACAAGTGGGTCATAATTCCGACATCACGTCAATTCGGAAAATGATTAAGAGATGGCGCATTTTGAATTCCCCATGAAGAAAATTTTTATTTTACTTGTAAGAATGAAGGAATTAATGTTACACAATCAACTATAACTAGAACATATTCATTACAACCTAAAACAAAACATTTCAAATATTAACCCGGAAGTAATTAATTTTATATATATTTTATTTTTTAAGATGATTTCAATACAGGTCACTTTATAAATAATTTAAATATATTTTTTTTTTAACTTACATGCCTTTAAATATGTCCTTACACTCTTAATAAAACTCTATTAATGAAATGTCAATTAGTTCGACAACAATGACAGAAAACAGTGAATTGACAGATAAACAAAACATCGTCTCTTGCATTTATAATCGGTCTGGTCTGTTTTGCTTTTGTCGACAAAACGCCCAATGAAAACGCTCCCACCCATGAAGGAGCAGCAGCAGCCAGACCTTAGCGCTTTATATGATAAGATATCACTTGGTTAATTTACTTTTATGTTTTTCTTATTATTTAATAAATTAAGTTTTAAGTTCACTTGATCACATATCAAACACAAGTAGATTTTAAAAATAAAAATCTGGTGTGGTCACCACACTACTTTCTTATACTCAATTTAAATTGGCACATATTTGACTTTTCAAATGCGTATTTCTGTAAATATTTTGTCTTTGTTTTGTTTTCATAGCATATATGATATTTTAAATACATGCCAATATATAAATACATTTTACACAAAATTGGATAAAGATAGACAAAAAATGTATACAACATTTTTTTTTCATAATAATATTCGCTACAACTCTTATTTGAAAAATTTTTACGCATCGTTATTTGTTTTTAAAATAATTTGAAATTTACAATTTCTGTGTTCAGTAAACTTCCTCTTCTGGTTTTCTAATTATACCCAAAATCTAATCAGCTCTTCGCCAATCCGAAAAACTTTTAAATATGAAGTTTCATTACTTTAGCTTTATTCGTTTTTGAGATAATGAACATACGGCCACACCTACATACATACATACATACATACATACATACATACATACATACATACATACAGTAGTTTAAATGAAAGAAGTCCCTTGAAGGTCATTGAAGGACAGTACGAGTTTAGATTTTAACCACGCCCATTTTCTCATATTCAGTAGCGTCGTTTATCTAATTTTTAATGGGGCATATAAGATACTGTAATTTCCGATGGTGAGGGGTTAGCAGATGACGGGGAGATATAAACAAAAGAAGAACAATGCATGCATTAGTATATACCAGATATAAAGTTTTCGGTGAATAGTCGGCTTAGCACCGGTAACAACAGAAATATGATGTTTTGACAGTTCATTACGTTAATTATTTGTGTCTCACATTTTGAATTACAACAACGATTTAGATAATGATATAATATCAGTGGTTGCAATAAAAGTGATTTATTATAACTGTGTTTGTGTTAGTGCATAATACTGGTGTTAATTAGTGGTAAATAAGACAAATTGACAGAAAATGCAGCAAAATGACGTTACACGCCTATGTGACAGCTAGTAGTGTAGGGAATAAGAAATCAACGTACGTTATTGCAATAGTATCGAGTACAACGAGCCTCATTTTGTTTTGCTTGTCGTAGTATTGTTCGGACATTCTAAAGACAAACGCGTTATATCCATCCTTGTCGCGCGTGCTGTTTGACAATTGAAATGAGAGAGATAGATATATAACTATACGTTAATTCGTATATGATACAGATAACCTTCATGGGACTTCTTTCATTTAAACTACTGTACATACATACATACATACACACAGACATCATTGAGAAAATAGTCAAAATGTATTCAGGAGACCTCAAAACGTGTATTTCCATCAAAATCTCGCAATCGAAATTTTTCATGATTCCTATATTTTCTTTATACTACGTATAAGAAAGTAAAAATGTCATAGTCCGCATAATAACCATTAGTCGAAATTTGGATTAGTAAGGTTATATAAAAAAAATTGTAAATTGCAATAATGACTTTCTAATACATATTTTTTTCGCTTTCTTTACTTATTTAATGAATTACTTTTGAAAATAAATGAATAAAGAGGTAAAATACATACAATATTATATATTTTAAAATTTCTCCCCGACTGGGCAGATAATTAATTCTTGAATCTGAAAATAGATGAGAATTATTTCAAATGTCCATTAAAATCATATTTTAAGGGGAAAATACACAATTATAACTTACTAATATATGGGGCGCTGTACCAATAGCATATAAGACGGCATCAGCGACATCTTCCGGTTGTAGTGCTGGAATGTTTTTCATCATTTCTGAATCAAAATCCGTATTACATGTCAATAGTTCTGTTTGCACAACACCAGGACTGACGCTCTGTTCAAACATAATTACGACGGAAGAGATTATTTTAGCAATGTACAATGTATTACAAAACTATAAAATATCACTGACTATACGCACCGTCACTTTAATTTTGCGTCCGTCAAGACTGATTTCTCTCCTTAGCGTATCCGTCAGTGCAGTTACAGCGAATTTTGAGGCACCATATATGTTACCTTTTGGAAAATCTACCACCCAGTGACCACCAACACTACTGATATGTACTATGTGCCCATCAATATTGTTTTCTTTCATAGATTTAACTGCTTCTCTGGTGCAAATACATAGTCCTAGGACGTTCGTCTCGAGTATTTGTTTCCAGTCTTCCGTTTTCCCCTCTATAATATTTAAGGTTTCATAAATTTTACATTTTGAAATATTTCAATTTTCAACAAAGTACCTGTAAGTGTACCCAAACGTAAAACGCCTGCGTTATTGACAAGGATGTGTACCGGACCCATATTTCCTGCAACCCACTGGATTCCTTTAATGATATCTTCTTCTTTAGTTACATCGCATTTGACATCAAACAATTTTCCTTTCTTATCAGCCAATTTCTTAGACAACTCTTCTACTCTTTCTGATCTTCTTGCAAAACCAGCAACCTAATTTATTTTTCTTTGTCGTAACTTAATATATCCAATACTTAGTATTAGAGTTAGCAATATAACTTACATTCATGCCTTCTTCTACTTACTTTTTGGCAATTGCTTCCCCAATGCCAGAACTGGCTCCAGTAACAATGGCGACTTTTTCACACCAGCGGTCCATGTTAATGAATGATTAGATCCTAAAAAATAACAGAAATTAAATCTACAATTATTATAAAATTAATTCAGTAAATATTTTCTTTTATTTTTTATATTTCTAATATCTATGACGTTCTACCCTAGCGACAATTTCCTCGTAGTATGTATAATGAACTAATGTACTATTATTACCAAGATACTCAAGAATGTACGCTATTCTCAGGCCTGTTATATAAATAACAACAGCAACTAGTGTTGGCCGATTATGAATGATATAATCGAAATATTTCGATTATGACTGAATGAATAATCGTTCATACGATTCACGGCCTATGTACTGGCCGTAGAGTGTACACAACTGTCACTCAATCGAGAAGGTCGTGATACGATTGTGTTATCGAAATAATCGAAAGAAAATATTTAGAAGTGTTTATTATTTGTAGATAAGTATAGAAATATATTAATTAATTACTATATTTGTATACTTACCTACAAAAAATAAAAACCAAATATTTTCATTCGATTATTTCGATAACATAATCGTATGAACGATTATTCATTCAGTCATAATCTAAATATTTCGATTATCATTCATAATCACCCAACACGAATTAAAACTAATGTACTATTGCTTATCAAATCATTCATAATCGATTAAACGAATGATCTATCGATTATTCGAAATGATTATTTCGATTCATTCGATTATTGAAATATATCGATTATGCCCAACACTAGCAGCAACAGCAAAATAGAATCGTTTAAGTTACTTGCATACCATCTTATAATTTAGACCAGGGATGAGCAATCCGTGGCCCGCGGGCCGCATGCGGCCCAGTTCACTTTATCTTGCGGCCCGCCAAAGCTTTACTTTTTAATTTTTAAAAATATATATATTTCTGTGTTAAATTAGAAAAAATTATATTATATTACAAACAAATAGATATATTTTAAAGCAAATCCTATTTCAGAAAAATATGCTATCAAGAGAACTGGCGTTTGATCGCTTGCAAAAAATGCAATTAATGTACTCTAATAATAGGCTTAATACTATTGACTCTAGCCCGACAGAGTCGTCTTCGTTGTGTTACAAAGACTCAGCGAGTTACGAACAAGGGTCCATGCTTTTTATACTGACAGTCGTTTGCATTCAAACGAACTGATTGTTACGTGATAGTTTTTTAAATTCAATTAAAAGTCTTTTCACAAATGTTAATAAAGAGATCATTTGTGTTTATTAACTAGTCTCTAATGTTCATATTTTCTTATATGCGACCCGCACAAAATTTTTAAATATGTTGTTGGCCCGTTGTGAAGAAAGGTTGCTCATCCCTGATTTAGACTAGTCCAACATTTACTTTAGTAATATCGTAATTTTGTTCGAAAATAGTATAGCATATTAATGGGATCTTTTAACATTTACCATATTTAAACATTAATACGAAAATAATTTATTTCACAGTACTTAGATCGCCGTTGTCAAACACAAACTAAATAGATTACGAAGTAGAATTTTTTTATATAATTGAAGATAAAACCGCTATCCTAATTTCTAACAAAACAAACACTAAGTGTGAAATCATGGTTATTTATAAATTAGGTTATTTAGGAAAACATGAATCTTCACATAGTATAAACAATTATCTTAATCAAATATTGTGAATATCTATTTCATTTGACCGGCAGTGTAACAACTCACACTTAATTAAATTTATTGTAAAATAATGGCACAGCCAATTCAGAATTTTACTAATTTAACAGATCTTATTTCACATATGATTTAAATCTGAAACAGAGGATATTCCAATTTATATAATATAATATGTATAATAATTGGTTTTATTAACTCACTTAATATCTGACAAATTAGGTTTTTCATGCATTGATGACGTGATAATGTTACCTTGTGATTATAATCTGCAGTTTTGTTATCTTTTAGTGCTTTATTTACTATATCACGAAATTCAGTATGCTCAATTGGTATAGTATGATATTAGATCTCATTATATATAGAAAAGCCCTTGTCTGTCCGTCACGGATAAAGTTAGCTGCAATTGCGTAACCTAGGCAACGTTAATGACAGCGCATGAAATGACAGCTCACCCCTTAGCAACATGAAAATAAACAATAATAACGTCATTTTGACATCTCACACATGCATATAAGTAGTGTGTGTGAATGTATGTTTAAAATATCTAAAATACGTTATTTGTACTTCTACGAAATTTATTAAAGCTTCCGTATAGAGGGTTATTTTTTTAAACTCCCGACAACAGTAAATATTTTTTCTACAATACAATATCTGACGGCAATAAATACAGTTAGATGCAGAAAGATAGAAAAGATGGATATACAGACAAAATCAAGAGTTTGCGACTAGGAGACGTAAAGGTACATACAACGCAGAAACAGAATTTTTTTATAGAAATTACGAATGTGGGCACATGGTGCTCACGGGTAGATCCTAGTATTAAAGAAAAACACACGTAGAAAACTACACATTCAAAATATGTATAACATAGTATACATACCTTTGTAAACTGTGAGTTGTGTATCTATTATGTCAACCTGATATTATGTCAAAATATAATATAAATATTAAGGCAGTATTAAATGTATGCATCATATCATTATTTATATGGCAAATTAAAGCTTAACGTTACAGACTCCTATCTGTGACGGTAGAATACTAAAAATTAATGAAAAAAACTGTATATTTTGTTAATAACAATAATAAATCATGCACGACCTGAACACAAAGAATTAAATGCGGGTTTAAGTTTAGTTCATTTTGTAATTGAACAAAATGCAAAGAACGAAATTAAAATACTTACTATTTTTTTATTAGTTTAATACCAGAAGCCTTATAATTTGTCACTTATTGAAGATAAACAATTCAACCTGAACATATACAATTCTGAAATTAAAATATCCCTCGCATATGTTTTCGAAAATTTGTGGTTTCTTTCACGCGAAAGAGGCCTGACCTTGTCATAAACTTATTTTAATGTGGAACAGACTCATTGAAAGCATTTAATACTTTCGTTTTGTTTGTTTGTCTGTGCCTAGGCGTACTGTTCCCGCTTATTATTATTAACCTAACCAAACTAGTTAATGCTGGTTGCGGTCGAAAATCGTGTATAGACGTGCCAATGCAATTTTCACTTGTAGTCCGCCAGGAGGCAACAAGCGATCATGAGCTATTTACTTAGAGCCGTGGCATCCAGACATTCTCAATATGAAGAAGAACACAGACAAGGAAGAGATGCGTGCACGTGCGTTGTTCTACGGTTAATGGGTTCCGGATATTTTCATGAATTATGTCGATGCGAATGAACTTTGGTCGCTCATGTGTCCGCACGAATGTCGCGGCTTTGCCGATTATTGGGGTGAGGAGTTTAAGCAACTGTATATCAAATACGAGAAGAAAAAACGATACAAACGTCAGATACCGGCGCAACAAGTGAATCACAGATTAAGACTGGTAAACCTTAGATGATGTACAAGGACACGTGTAACCGAAAGAGCAACCAACAAAATCTGGGTACAATAAAGAGCAGCAACTTATTTTCACGTACCCGAGTGGGTCATGAACAGTTGTCCTCGCCGAAGGGTGAGGTGGCCGGCTTCACAGTTTAGAATTAAGTAGTTGCCTGCACGACACCAAATTTGATAGGATGATAGGCTGGCCAACAAGAAGGACTGTTTGGCAGCTGGAGACCGAATGAGATTGTAAAAAGTTAAGGCTCGGAAAGACACAGCAGTAGTAAAGTTAATTCAATCTAAAATTATTAAATAATGATAATAAGAAAAACAGTAATTAAGCAAATGAGATATAAATACGTATATAAATAGTAATACAGTTGTCTGTTCACACTCGTGGTGAGCAGACGTGATTTCTTTGCGCTCCGTATTTTCTAATTCGGATTCCGTACGTCCAACTAAAAATCAATTAAGGGGATTATAAACCTGTTTTGTTTTGTCTCAGTAGAGTTTTAATTGTTTTCTTGTGGACTTAGAAAAATTTTCTAAAAAAGTGTGAATATATTTGTTGTTTTCCCGTGTTTCTTTTGCCACTGGTGATGGCGAGTGAGGATTATGGAGAGGGTCGTGACCCTGGTCCTCCTCTCAACCCACCAAAGCGACAAAAGGTAAGCCAGGAGACAGAAGGCCCAGTGCCCCGGTTTTTGGTTATCAAAAACAACGATAATAACAATTTCTTTAGTGTCAGTCCTTTCGTTATTAATAAATTATTGTATGGTTTAATTGGTGAAACGACAAGTATTAAAAAAATTCGTGATGGCATACTCGTTGAGTGTAGCAGTGCTAAGCAAGCCGGTAGACTGCTCGAAGTTAAAAAGTTTGGTTCCTTTTCTGTTTCTGTGACAGCGCATACTTCTCTAAATGTAAAGGCATTGTAACCTGTCGTGATCTTCTCAACTGCTCGGTTGAAGAGATTCACGATGAGTTGAAATCTCAAGGTGTGATTGAGGTTAAAAGAATGAAAAGTCGTCGTGATGGTGTGTTGAAAGACACCGCATCACTCATTCTTACCTTCAATCAAATCCATCTACCAGACAAAATACGAGCAGCCATGTACAGTCTTCCTGTACGCGCGTATATTCCTAGTCCCATGCGATGTTTTAAATGTCAGTTATTTGGTCATACTGCTACTCGCTGTAGTAAGGGGCAAATTTGTGCATGCGGCAACGCTGTGCATGAAGGCGTTCCTTGCTCAGAGCCCTATAAATGCAAACAGAATCACTTAGCCAATTCACGAAACTGTCCTGTGTATAAAGAAGAGTGCGCAATCATTGAATACAAGACACTGAATAAATGCAGTTACATCGATGCAAGGAACCATCTTAAGCGTAGCACACCACGTGCCCAAACATCCTAAGCGCAGGCTGCATCGAAGCCAACTGCCCCTGCACTAAATGTAACCGACATTGCCAGTCTGCTAATACCGCAGATTAAACAACTTATCGAAGATATTTTTTAAGGCAAACTTCAGCTCTATACTCAAAACCGCTACACCAACTCCTGTGATCATTTCTAAGCCTCTGATTAACAATACACCTGTCATTAATACGCCAACCAACAAACCAACAATTAGCAACGTAGCTTTGACACGCACCCTTCAGTAAATCTTTTGCAAACCCCATCAAGACCAAGCACACGTACTGAAAACTTTTCAAAACCCCCTGCACCCCCCCAACCCGGTAACGAAGTTACCAACATGGACACTGAGTCCACTGAGCGATGCTTCTGTGGACGGAGATGCCGTCGCAAAAGCTCGTCTACCCAAGGACCGTCGAGGATGGCCTAAGGGCAAACCGCGTAAACCCGGTCTGTCTGATCGATCCTCGTAGTATTCTCTTTTTCTTTATATCTTCTTCTATCTATCACTTCAAGTGTAATACCCAAATTTAACAAGTCAGCTGTATTACACAGCACAATTTCATTTACTTTTTTCTATCATCTTCTTTATCCAGTGGAACTGCAATGGAATAGTCAACCATTTAGCTGAACTCAAATTGCTGTTATCTGACTATAATCCCTGCTGTGTATGCATTCAAGAAACGCATCTCAAGCCAGTCGAGCCATTACACCTCAACGGGTTCAATGTCATTCGTCATGATGTTGTGCCCGGTGCCCCTGCACACGGTGGCGTTGCAATATTGTTGGACTCTAGGACACCACATCTTCCTTGTGCCCTTCAAACCAGGCTCCAAGTGGTCGCTGTTAAGATCTTTGCTCCTATGAACATAACAATATGCAACGTCTACCTTCCGAATTTCATGTGGATTATGAATGACATCATGGGTTTGGTGCAACAACTTGAACCACCGTTTCTTCTTGTTGGTGACTTCAATGCGCACAGTACCTTGTGGGGCTCAAACAGACGGCAGAGGACAGATTATTGAGAACATTTTGGACAACAACAACAACATTGTAATCCTTAACACAGGACAGTCTACCTTTTTTAATTCACGATCCAGAAGCTTCTCAGCTCTTGATCTTGCCTTTTGTTCGCCAGCTATTGCACCACAGCTTACATGGGAAGTTCTTGACGACCTCCATTTCAGCGACCACTTACCTATTCTCATAAAATCTTCTATTTCTTCTATTCCCCACGTGTTGAGCAGAAGGTGGCGAGTCGATTTAGCTGACTGGGACAACTTTACAGCCAATGTAGTACCTCCGATTCCATCAAATGACATCAACGTCTCACTGTCTGATATCAATAAATCTATCTTATTGACTGCTACAGACACCATTCCTAGAACATCTTCTCGCCCCAGAAAGCGTACTGTACCTTGGTGGAATAATGACATCGCCATTGCCATCCAAAATAAAAAGCGATTTTTAAGAATATTTCGACGGAACCCCACCGTTGAAAATCTAATTAATTTTAGAAAAGCACGTGCGCAAGCTCGGCGTACTATTATCCAAGCCAAGCGGAATTCTTGGCGAGAGTACGTGTCTTCAATAACGCCCGACGATCCTCCTAGCCTTCTGTGGAAGAAAATTAGGTACATGAACGGTCACCGGAAATATAACACAATTCCCTTGCTCCAGGTCGATAATGTCGAATGTACAGACCAGGTCAATATTGTTGAACACCTCGCTGATCACTTCGAATCTGTGTCAAGTTCGGATAACTATTGTCTAATAACTAATTCTTGCGCACCAACGCCACGGTTGAGGTCCCCCTCGATTTTGAAACGCTGGACGAACACCAGTACAACCTAGCATTAACCATGGAGGAGTTCGAAAATGCACTTAAGCATACCGGCTACACCTCTGTTGGCCCGGACAACGTTTCTTATGCTATGTTACAACATCTCCCTATGGTAATGAAGGAACTAATACTGTGTTACCTCAATGAAATTTGGCATTCCTGCAAATATCCCGATATTTGGCGCGAAGCAATAGTTATCCCTGTACTGAAGCCAGGCAAGAACCCATCTCTGCCCTCCAGCTATAGACCCATTTCTTTGACGTGTCACCTGTCAAAGGTCTACGAGCGTATGATCAGTCTGCGTTTGGTCTGGTTCCTTGAATCAAATCAGCTCATTGATCCGCGGCAATGTGGTTCACGCAAGATGCACTCAACAACTGATCTGCATTTCACCAATGCCATACAGAACAGCATTGTGGAGCGCAAGCATCTCGTTGCTGTATTTTTTGATCTTGAGAAAGCGTTCGATATGACCTGGAGATATGGCATTTTAAGAAAACTCCATGACTGGGGATTACGAGGCAATCTACCTCGATTCATTGAGAACTTCTTGTGTGACCGTTCATTTAAAGTGCGTATTGATGATACGTATTCTAGCTCCCATCCTCTTGAAAACGGAATCCCTCAAGGTTCGACCATCAGCGTGACACTCTTCATGATCGCAATCAATGACATCGCCAGCAATCTTCCCAACTCTGTTGACCATTGCTTATATGTCGATGACCTGACCATCTTTACTTCCGCATCTTCTGTTGATGTTTGCAAACGCCGTCTGCAAAATGCTGTTGACACAGTTACTCATGCAGCAACTGCGTGTGGCTTTCGCTTCTCAGCCGAGAAGACGAAAGTCGTTGATTTTTGTCGTCTACGGACTCCTCACGTGTGTCCCGATCTTACTATGTACGGTGCTCAAATACAGAAAGTTGCGGTTGTGAAATTCTTAGGCCTTTATTACGATAGTTATCTGACATGGCGTCGACATATGATGCACCTCTCGGGTCAATGTCGCATGTCACTGAATGCGATCAAGTGTCTGTCTAGCACTAAATGGGGAGCCGATCGAGAATGCCTGCAACGTTTGTATACCGCTTTGGTTCAGTCCAAGCTGGACTACGGGTGTATCGCTTTTTCTTCCGCCAAACGCTGCCACTTGCAAAAATTAAACACCATACTTAATGCTGGCATCAGAATGATCACAGGTGCATTTCGTACTAGTCCTGTCGAAAGTCTGTGCTGCGAGTCGGGCATTCCCCCCACTGAAATTTTGATATATGCGCATGGGTATGAAATACACTGTCGGTATAATTACCAAACCACTGCATTTGAATAACACCTTGTTATTTCATAACCAACCTGCTATTGACGTCTATCATCACAGTACTAGTACGATGTGCCCTGTTGCCATCAAACTTGTACGGCAATTGGAAAACCTGCCGATGAGGCAAGAAAATGTGTTACCGTGTCTCGTGCCATGAACTCCACCCTGGTGCAATCCGACCGTTCATACCAATTTGAGTTTGACAAGTCTGTCAAAGCATACCACTCCTCACGCTATGTATGTCCGAGAATTCTATACTTATCTTGAGCACTATAGCACGGCACTACACGTCTACACTGATGGGTCGAAAACGACTAACGGAACTGGCTGTGCATTCACCGTGAACGATGCTGTCTTCTCCTATCCGCTATCTCCTACATGCTCAGTATACACAGCTGAACTATATGCAATCTTCTTTGCGCTGCAATATTGTCTGCTATCTACTGCGGGTAACAATTCGATTGTAATATTTACAGACTCCCTTAGTGCTATTTTGGGTATCTCCACTCAATTTAGTACAGACCCAATTATTCAGGCAATATACGATATTTTTAGTGACTTGCATAGCCAGCATATACGTATCACATTTATGTGGATACCTGGGCATGTTGGAAATCCTGGAAATCACACCGCGGACCAAGCTGCATCTGAAGCTGCTAACAGTCAGTACGTTAACCGTTATGCTGTAAGGCCCGATGACATGGTGTCTGCTATTAATCAATTTTGCGGATCTGCATGGCAGGAGGAGTGGAATCTCTCCACTAGCAAACTCAAAGTTATAAAGCCTCTTGTTGCTAAATGGCCTTCTCCTTGTTCCGTCACCCGACGTGAGCAGGTGCTTGTTACACGGCTGAGGATAGGTCACACTGCTTTCACCCATCTCTATTTACTTCTGGATGACCCTGTACCCATGTGTGACAGATGTAACGCAAGGCAGACAGTGCGGCACATTCTAGTCGATTGTCCGCTACATATCAATGCCCGATTAAACTGTAACGTACAAGGCACGCTGGCAGAAATATTGGCCAATGACAGCACACGAATTAAAAATTTATTAAAATTCTGCAAGACCATCGGATGTTTTAGCGATATGTAAAATCGCCCCTTGTTTAACTCTACTTGTTTATTTTCTTTCTCAAACCGTCTCAATAGCGGCATATGGCCCTGGCAGCCGGTCCGCTCTTATTAATAAAAAAAAAAAAAATAGTAATACTGAAATGAAATAGAAAATACTAGATAATAACAAAAGCAAACAACCAAAGCGATGATATAATAAGTATTATTAAAGTGAAACAAAATTGTAAATAAGAAAAGGAACTCGTGGATGTCCGGAAATTGTCGACAAGCGTAGCGCATGCGCTCAGTCAACGTCGTAGTAGAGAGAGTATGGCGAGGACCAGATGCGACACGGCACAGGCGCAACAACAAATAATCAAATGAAATAAAGAAAAAAACACCTGGCTCATCAACACATATTTATAACTAATTACCTAAATGAAATTGAACTTAAGACTAACAAGACAACAATAAATGAAAGAATATGTGAGCTTTAACAATAACAAAATAATAGTAGGTATAATTCTGACAAAACCAAACGATGATAGTCTTTAAAGGGATGTGCGCCTACATGGACATATGAATCGCGCATCCACCATATGATAAATAAATATCTCAGTAAAAGTAAGAGTGGCAAAAATAATAGTATATTATACACCAAGGGAGAGAAACCACTTATTTTTCCTGAGGTGTAGTTTGAAGCCCGAGGGCGAAGCCAGAGGGCTACAAATACATCGAGGGAAAAATGGTGGTCTCTCCCGAGGTGTATATACTATTTTTTCCACGGTCGGGAGTAGAAACACTTAATTTCATAAATAATGAATTATAATAAATCGGAACGAAATTGCAATATTTAGAAGCCTTTGGAAATGTTTCCATGCAACGCGTACCATGACAACACACATTTATTTACAAAAACCTTTGTTATAATAAAAACTCCCTTACGAAAAGTGTTTTCGTCCCTAGGGAGTAAATGCTTCATTTCTGTCCCGCGTTTGACGCCATAGAAACCGACTTCTACTCCCGGACGTGTAAAAATACATATATCCGCGATCTTACGGCGAATATGCCGTAGTAGGGGTGGGGCTAAACACGGCGGAAACTAATGGAATTACGACAAAACTTTGCACTTAGCTCTCTCACTAGACCAGCATACGGCCATGTGTTATGAATTTATATATTATTTATATTTTCAGAAATATTTAGTAATCTTTAGCTTAACTTATATTTGTGAACAAACTTTCTCTTTAATGAATGAAAGTACAAGATTTACATTTGGAGACTGTGTTAAGACCAGCTACAACAAGTATAGAGCCAGATATTAAGGCCCCGGGATCACCGTATGCCTCTTAAAAACGACAGTTTTATAATCAAATGTAATTAATATAATTCTAGAAGAATTTTCACATTTCTAATTAATAATGAGGAAATAAAGATAAGTAATATGTAGAATATTTTTCATAATGATTCTACAGTATGCTATATTTTGTTCAAATTTTTCAGAGCAGCTTATGAATTAATTTCACAGTTGACGGAGCAAAACTTAAAATAATATAAAGGAAACAAAACAGAGGACAGCAATAATATGAAAGTGCCAGTGGCTTCTCAACATTAGCAGGAGAATATGAGAATTGTTTATGTTTGTTACATGACAACACGAAAGTTTATTAACAAAAATACTTGTATATACCTGCACGTAACGTATACACAATGTACTGCGTATTCCAATGATTATATTAATAAAATTTAAACTACAATAATACATAATTGCAACCAGCAACAGTTATAACGTTAAATATAAAATATGATGACGTTATTTTTGAATATAATGAAAAAAATGTAACGAATGAATGGGAACAGCGTGTTGTTGTATATGAATGTATTAATTAAAAATGGTTATCGAGAATTGATATTTTCGAAACTAAACTTTCAGAGAATTAGTATCTATATCCTTTGTCTCATTACATCATCATCGCTTGTGTTTGCGAACACCATTTAATAAATTCGGTTTTAAGAATGGCCAAGGTAAATAAGAAATTTAGTTTACCGTACTGAATCCTGATACAAAACGTTAAAAGACACGCGCGACATCTTTTAGAAAGATTGGCACTTTTTAATGTAATCTTCCTTTATTGATTTTACACACATTATTGCCCCCTGTGCCATCTGTTATGAAGCGGTAGCTTTCATATTTTACACCCTTATGCCTGACATCTAGCGAAGGGAGCAACTGTATTGATTCATGAACACAGAATAGAAATTGTACATCGCATCCCCTATAGAGGGTTCTCATTGCATGTTGGAGAGCTACTGCATTCTAACGTCAATTGCAGAACGTGACACTGCAAATTCAATATTAGTTTTTCCCAAATAAATTAAGATTACATCTAATGTATATTGGATATGTGCATGTAATGCTAAATGATTTTGTTGCAACAAATTTTATTTGTTGGATATGGGATACGGATGGGCACCTGCACTGGTACGTTCACTTGACGTTCCACAGTGTATGGTACAGGACGCTCAACGGGTACGAGGTAGGGACGGGGCACATTCACCGAGTACGGAGTATCCACGGGGACACGCACAGGCACGTGCACGGGGTAGGGCACGTCACGTTGGACTTGGACGGGGTAGAGCTGTGGCACAGGCACGGCTACTTGACGGGTGATGGTAACCTGGTTACCAGTCCACCACCGAGACCACCTCCAAGACCGTGTCCGCCTCCAAACCCACCACCGAGTCCATGTCCACCTCCGAATCCACCGCCAATGCCGTGACTACCAAAGTTGCCATGACTGCCCCCGAAGCTCTCGATGCCGCGTTTCGCGGTCACCTTAGACTCTTCGGAAGCGGCCACAGCCAGCACAGTGAGGAAGGCACAAATCTGTGAAAACAAATCAGTTTTGAAACTAATATTAAATATGTACTAGATATTCACTGCTCACCAGAAACTTCATGTTGCCGTGTGTACTGATGGAAGGTGTACAACAATGTGCTGCTGACTGTAAGTCTACAGTGGGGTTTTATACTGATTTTTACTACTAGATTCGTAAATGTAATTAATACATTCCAATTCTATCCGAAATGAAAAATAAAATGAGCTCAAAAGACAGAAAAACCAAATATTAAACAGAGCAAAATCACTGAAATTTTTACAGCTTCTTACTTTGTTAGATTTATATATGTACTCTATTTTTTTAGTCATGTCGTATCTAACAAAATACGATATGTAGTACAGTTGTTGATTTTTTTATTTTAAAATAAAGAGCCTTTTATTGGAAGAAAGTTGAAATTCGTAGATAATTAGGAAAATTTATATTTTCTGTCTTTTGTTCGATAATCCGAATATTTCGATAATCCAGATCAACCCGTGCAATTATTAGTTCGGATTAAGGAGGTTATACTGTACATCGATTTTCACAGATATGTAATTAAATCTGATATGCTAAACAAGATTGATGGGGAGTTTGTGTTTAATTGAACGTAGACACTCTCAAGGAATAATAATCTATTGAGTTTATTTTTATCAGTGTAGTTGTGTTGAATATGGCCAATAATATTATGTGTAATTAATTATTAAATATATATTCACTAACCTTGATAGTTGGTTGAAGTCTGCCGGCCATTTTGATTTGATCTTCTAGAAGAAACAACATCCAATTGTCGCTTTTAACAATGGTGGTTGGCCATCATGAAGTCTCATTCTTCTAACCTGTAAATAAAACACAAAACATTCATTTAAATGTCAGATAAAGCAGCACAAAATTCACTCAATGCACCACTGTATTTATAAAACAATATTTCAATTTCACATCACTTTCAATATGTGCAACAAATATAAATAAATAAAAGATAAATACCTGGTGGCTGTAGGTGGTAGATCGGGTCACCATTCTGAAAATACAAATACAAAATTACTATAGAATCAGTGTAAAATAATTGAAATAGATTACAGGTAACTAATATTGGTTTGTGCCGCCGTCTGCGAGTACAAACTGTATTTCATTTATTAAATTACATAGTCAATACTAATGATTCGAACGGAACACATTATGCGAGGCCAGGATTAAATTAATTTAATTTACATAAAGCGTCTGTTGTAGTGGTGAGATGATACCGTTTCTCGAGAATGGTTTCATGTAGAAATATCGCAACAACCACATTATAATTGAACAATTTACAACCATACAATTGATCTGTAAAGATTAGTGGAACGGGTGTAAGGTATATGCGAGTATATACGTTTTGAAGTGATTAATGGTGTTGTTATTTTTGTTAAATTTTTGCGTTCTGCTAAAATGAACAAGGTGCAAAGTTTTGCTAGTGTATGAATTGTTTAAAGTAATTGTTAATCTATTATTATCATTTGTTTGAAATTTGAAATATTGCATTTTGATGACGGATGAAAGGGTGATGGAACAAAAATTGCAGGTTTCTTTGATAGTTACAACAATAAATAATCAAAATATATATTGTATCATAACCTCTTAATCCGTCATTAAACTGCAGTATTTGAAAATTACTTTTCTCGTTACAGAAACATATTTAAAGTATGTATACTATGCAGTTTTTAACTTTGAACAACTTTCTTATTTACATGTATTGATCAAAAGTAACCACAATTTTTTTTTATATTTACATGTTAATTCCCGGTCTCAGATTTCCTGGCACACCCGGTACCCATGTGACGTTACTTGAAAATCTTTATTTTTTACATTACTATATATTCTAACTTTAAATCATCGCAGATTTCCAATCGTAATAAAAACGATATTTACGAATCACATTTATAATCCCGGTAATATAGTTTCTATAGAGTGTAATGTATCGTCAATAGTAGAGAGATTATTTGTTTGATATGCCAAGTATGCATGTAATATAGACTTGTATCGCACAATCCTGTAATCGCCGTATGAAATGAATTTTGCCCCTCAATATAGATATAATCATAACTAAAGTTATAGAATTTCTCCAAGAATCAATAGACATAATGATGATTGAAGAAAATGTTAATAAAACATGTACTTTTGACAACTGCAATGGTTTTATGCAAATGTCCACAAATTATGAGAAAAATATATATTTAGAGGTAAATAATTGTGTACGTTATGCATTAAATGCTATACCTGCTTTCATTAGGATTGTAGAACATAACTATGATTTGAGATAGTTATCAATTGTATAGGGAGTGAGTCGCCAGAACAAACTTCAATTGGACACTATATTGGTTTGTGCCGGTTTTTCTATGTGGGAAATGTATGATTTAAAGTTAAAATACGGTAATGCACAATTGAATATAATCTGATAATTTATTCAGCCAATAATAACGAGTGGGAACAACTACTTCACAAGCTGCGTCTAAAGAACCAGATACAACGTAAGGTGGTGAATATCAGTTAGATTGAAGTGTAGCATCTTGATAATGAATAACAGATTGTAATTTGATGCTCCGTACTAAGATGTAGAGCTATACAACTACATCGTTTATTTACCGATTAAATTATAAGAAAATATTGGAAACGTTTTTATTAAATAATCAGAATTCTAGGAAAAAGTTGTATATTTAAGTGTGTGTGTAAATATTTATTATAAATTGTAATATTCGCATTACATATACAGTACATTTTTCTTTTATATAATACATTTTGTTTTTAAGTTATCCTCATGGTAACGTTTTAGCAGGTTTTTCGATATCATGAGAACTTAAACACTATTTTAGCCTACATACATAATGTTTCTTAAATTTAATATTATTTTGTACAATTATATGTTCTACATTATTGTTATATAAACATAAGTTATCTTATTCTTAAGAAATACATTTTTAAATATATCTATTTTAAGATATAATGTCCCCATGGTAACGTATCTGTTTCATTAGGTTTTATACAGCGTTTGTTATCATGAGAACTTAAAGCTATTGTCGACTGACTTACACTATATACATCATGCTTCTTAAATATAATATTATTTTGTACAATACTATGCTCTATATTATTAAATAGACATGAGTAATAATCCTGAAATGTTATCTTATTCTTAAGAAATATATTTTTAATACCTTTAGACTTTTTTGTTTCAGTCTCATTTTCTACTTTAATAGTATACATTTTCGATCTTAATCCAATAAATTCAGCCATAATTTTACCATTATTTTCATCTTTCATTAGGCCAGGAATTTTTTTGTTAACTAAAGGAATATTAAAAATATTATTTTCAGGATAATCACTAGTGTCAAATTTATGAATATCACGCTTCATTATATCATAAATGTCTTCACAATTTATCGAATAAATTAAACTATCAGTATCTGTATACATTAACTTGCATTGATTTCCTAAAGTTTCTAACATATAATTGTAATGAAAATCATAAACGCATATTTTCGATATATCTAAAATGCACATTCCCACATAAATTGGTTTATTAACAAAAATATCAGTTTTTAGCATCTCTACGGCTACAGAATTTTCGGAAAAAACTGTTCTCTTTTTAAAATTTGGTCTTGCAATTAATTTTTTTAGACCCCACCGACCTTTCCACTTGGTGACTAACCGAATATTAACTTGTTTTCGAACATTTTCCATAGTTTTCCCAAATACTGCATTATTCATCAATTTAAATAAATTTTTGTCAAAGTTATTTGTAGCTTTCTTTCTTAGTTCCGTGTTTAAATTAATGTATCCTTTTAGCCAAGGAGATTGCTTAAATGATAGTACTCGATGAATTTTCTCTAGAATTAATCCGTGAGCTAAGCATTGTCTTAGATTTCTGTAATGAATGATATAATTAGTTTTCTTTTCTAAGGTGGTTAATAATTTTTCAGTTTTTGCACTAAGTGGAATTTTTCGTTCAGGACACATTGGAAAATCCTTGTGTTTATCATGTAAATGATCGGGATAACTAATATCTACTTCTAAGACATATCCGGTAGAAGAATTATCATCAATATATTGTACATTTAGATTTGAAACTTCAATTTCTGAAAGCCATCTAAAATTTCCTTGTGGTAGATATTGGGACATAGCCCAACCATATAAATTATTAACATCAAAATATTGTAGATATACCGAAGGTTTTTCAGGGTCATATGAATCTGTCATATATTTATTGTTTGCCTTCGCGTATCTGTTCGAACATTGACTCACGCCGCCGCGAATTCCTCTTTCTATAAACATTAACATATCTATGTCCGTTAGCAATTCCAATTCCACTCTGGTGAATTTTAACATTGCATCCCAAGTTAATCCCGGTGTTGTTACGTAATGCAGTGGATCTAAGTCATAAGCAATTTTACATTTTTTTCTAAAATTCTCAAATATATCCGCTAAAAGTAATACATCAATTTTAAGGTAGAGATTAGAATATTCCTTCAAATTTTTACATTTGAATTGATTCCAAACGTTTATTGCATGTTCGTAATCTGTTTCGGATATATTGATATCATTTAATTGATTATAGAATTGGTCTTTCGTCGGTAATTTAGTTTCTTCCAATTTATCGACATTATCTAAATAATCATAGGGAAAAACACCTTTCCTTGAAATTAAATTTAAGTTTGATTCGGATAAATCTGGAAATTCAGACTGTAATATTATTTTGTCATTCTTTTCCAGATTTGTGGCTAACTGATCTAAACTAGTATTCAAAAATCTGAATGAATCGATAAATTTAAACGAAATATTACTGTCTGCAATAAATTTTGTAAATGATATGTATCGTTCTTTGTTAATAGGTAAAAGACTTATTCTACCCTCAATTATGTTCGATAGTTCTTTTATAAAAAAATGTGCATCATATCCTGACAAATTATGGAAAATTACCGGAATGTACATAGGTATCGTTTATAATAAATTGCATAATTGATGAGCAGCTCCCCTAAATTTCCCACTTAAATGACAATGATCTCTAACACGAGTATCATGAGGTGTAAATTCCCTTTCGCATATATGACAGATCCGTGAGTTTTCGAAGTCTAATTGTTCCTGATATGTTAAAGTATCCATTGGTACACATACCGAAAATACCGGTTCAACATCTTCGACAATTTGTTGTAATTCGTTTATAAACCAAGTTTGACAATCAGAACCCGTGTAAGATTTGTAATACGATAATGAACTGTCATAGAAACAGTTAAAATAATATCCAATACTGAATGGTACATGTTCTTGAAATATCTGCGTCTTTGTTCGCATTTCTGGGTTCGTTACACGTTTAAGGATAGCTTCAAAATCCGCGTAAATACAAAAAGGTACCATTTCCTTATGATGAAAATTTTTAAAGGGTGATATATTTTCACCAGGTTTTGGTAACTTAATTCTGCAATTGTTCATCTTACTGCAGACTTGTTCATGTTCATCTAATAAATATTTTGAAGAAAAATAATTTAAACATCTGTCACAAATATATATTTTTTCACGATGTTTCACGAGGCTTGTTTGCACTAAACGAGCTAGGTCTTTAATCCAGCAATAATGGAACTTTTTTTTAGATAATTCATTGTTTACATCGTCATCGCTCGTTCAAGTGTACAGCACGATTCGTGTAATAAAACGGGATGTGCAAATGAATAAATTCTTGGAGTACGTATTTCAAACAATTGAATATAAGCTGATAATTTATTCAGCCAATAATAACGAGTGGGAACAACTACTTCACAATCTGCGTCTAAAGAACCAGATACAACGTAAGGTGGTGAATATCAGTTAGATTGAAGTGTAGCATCTTGATAATGAATAACAGATTGTAATTTGATGCTCCGTACTAAGATGTAGAGCTATACAACTACATCGTATATTTAATGACGAGTTAAAATTATAAGAAATATTAGAAACGTTTTTATTCAATAATCAGAATTCTAAGAAAAAGCTATTAGTTAATTCAATAGAAAATATTAGTAAAGCATTAGCAGAATTTAGTTCTTGTTTATATGAAATCTATTCAACAACAACCCTAGCTGTAACTAAATTACCTGATAAGAAAATACCATCAACAAATATGAAATCTTATGAAACAACTGAAACTGAATTGTTGCATAAGCAAAAAATATATATTTACGCATTAATTTTCTATAATTTGAATCCGAGTGCTTCCAAGTCGTGGGTGATGTTGTTGGTGGTGAATAAGACGGTTTGAGAGTCGTGCAAATTGCCTCGTAACAGTTTTCAGAACCCTCCAAAATTTGATAATATGGCTGTGTATAAGCGAACTTCCTCCATCAAGAAGAAACCATTATTTATAACGCCATGTTAGCTCTAAAATTAGAAAAAATATTGAATTTAAAAATGTGACTAATAAAACCAAATCGTTGAATAAGCAAAATATGTATTTACGCAATTATTTTCTATTATTTGAATCTGAATGCCTCCCCCGAGTTGTGGGTGATGCACTTAGCGGTGAATAAGAAGGTTCGAGAGTCGGTGTCATGCAAATTATCTCGTAACAGTTTTCGGCCCCTCCAAATTTTGATAATATTGCTGTGTATAAGCAAACTTCCTCCATCAAGAAGAACCATTAATTATAACCCCATGCTGACTCTAATTTAGAAAAAATATAGTGAATTTATAAATATTGTATTTATAAATGTGATTAAAACTTACGTGGTTATTTAGCTATAAACCTCCAATGTTTCTGTTGTCTTCTGCATAGGACTGACTGTAATGTGTATCCTCATTACAATTTTCAACAATTTCACCATATTTAAAATAGTCACTGTACAACTTGAAGAGCTGTTGCGAACTTGTAATGTCTGTTCTTCTGTATAGTATATAGTAAAAGTGCTGAGGTATGTACATATAATATTCAGCTGATGAATGTATAAGAGACTATTTGTTTTTCGATATCGATAAATTTCTGTACGTCATTTACTTATGCCGATCTAATACTGCCAGTGCCGGCTCATGCTTCCTGCACCACCAGGTCCGTACTAGGAAATAAATTTTCTTTACAGGTTTAATACTCGTTCCGTTTACAACGTGACGTATCACGTTTAGAACGTAACGTATCGCGTTTAAAACGTAACGTAACGTATCGCGTTTCCAACGTAACGTATCGCGTTTCAAACGTAACGTATCGCGTTTCAAACGTATTACGTTCAGAACGTAACTTCTTATGTTTGGAACGTACTTTCTTATTCGCTGGTACCAACATTATTCACACCTTGGGAGTAGTTTGATAGTTCCTTTATAAAAACAAATTTAAACAAGGATCGCGCGCAACTTCCCTATGGAACAGGTTCGTTATCATATGAATTCCGGGAAACGGGGGAATCACTGAAATATCTATGACGTAATAAATTCTAGGAATTATGTGAAACAAGTTTGAACAGGTCCGTAAACAAGGAAAAATTCTAGGAATGACGCAATAGTTACGCAATATTGCGTCATTGATTCCAGGAATTATGGAACAGGTTCGTTATCATATCAATTCCAGGAAACGGGGGAATCACTGAAATAGCTATGACGTAATCAATTCCAGGAAACAGTTTTGAACAAGTTCATAGTATGCCAGCATTGCGCATGCGCCACCAGATCCGTACTCCACCTAAAGAAAACCCTCCAGATGCGGTCTGGCTCACTGGGCAACGTACCCCTTGATTCAGACCCCTAATAACGTAACACCCTCCCGAAGAAGACCTCCAGGTACATGACCTTAAAAGAAGACCCTACGGTATATCCTGAGAATTAAATGCAGGAAACAGGGTTGAACAAGTTCGTAGTATGTCTGCGTTGCGCATGCGCCACTAGCTGCGTACTCTGCCTAAAGAAAAACCCCCAGATACAACCTGGCTCACTGGACCACGTAACCCTTGATCCAGACCCCGTGGCTCCCCCGAGTTCACCCCCTGACCATCAGGTACATGACCTTGAAAGAAGACCCCTGCCTGAAGACCTCCGGTACGGCCTGGCTTACTGGACCACGTAACCCTTGATCCAGACCCCGTGACTCCCCTCCGAGTTCACCCCTGACCATCAGGTACATGACCTTGAAAGAAGACCTCCAAATCTATGAAAGAATACGCTATACAACGGTACAGCCTGCCCCCTGGATGACGTCATCCAGTACCTTGATCTAGACCCCGTTAACGTGACTCCTTCGAGTTCACCCCTGAAGAAGACCTCCTGGTACATGACCTTGAAAGAAGATCCTGCCTGAAGAAGACATCCAAGTCTATGAAAGAAAAGGTCATACAACGGTACAGCCTGGATACCTGGATGACGTCATCCTGGATAACGTCATCCTGGATGACGTCATCCAGGTCACAGAAAGACAGAGAGAGGGAGAGAGAGGGTGTGAGAGGGAGATGTATTTGTAGCCCTCTGGCTTCGCCCTCGGGCTTCAAACTACACCTCAGGAAAAATAAGTGGTTTCTCTCCCTTGGTGTATAATGTACTATTTTTCACGATCGGAAGTAGGAACACTTAATTTCATAAATAATGAATTACAATAAATCGGGGTGACATTGCAATATTTAGAAGCCTTTGGAAATGTTTCCAAGCAACGCGTACTATAACAGCAGACATTTATTTACAATAACTTTTGTTATAACAAAAACTCCCTTACGGACAGTGTTTTCGTCCCTAGGGAGTAAATGCTTTACTTCTGTCACGATTTTACCGCCATAGAAACTTACTTCTACTTACTCCCGGACGCGTAAAAATATTATTACGTATGTCCGTATGTATGTCGTTCGCTCGTACGAGATTTTTTTGTTTCACTCAGATCTCCTAAACTACCCAACGGATTTTTATGAATTTTTTTCTGCAGATACGTGTTATGGTACATTTTATTTTTCAAAATTTTCTTTAGTACTTGAGAAAAAAATATTTTCCAATTTTTTTTCAGTTTTTATATTTTTTCTGCGTGATTTCCTATTCAATTGTATTCAAAATTTTCTTGCATATGCAGAAAATGGAACAATATTTTTCCATATTTTTTATTTTGAAAAATTATGTAAGACCATTGGAGAAAAAAATATTTTTTAATTAAAAATTGAACAAAAGAAGATCAGTGCATTTATAGTCGGCTTAGTTTGCTTTGCTGTTGCCAAGAGAAGAAAATGTATTCACACTTGTTTAAAATTTGTTGTTTTATTTGCGACCTAGCCACCTAGGATTTTAAAAGTGTATCTAGATAAATAATAATTTGTGATATATTCAGACTTGGACATACGTCGATGAGCTGCAGGCATGAATGTCTGTATTCATTCCTAGTTATCTCTGTAAATCATGTGAGCAAAATGCTCACGTGCGGCAATCCGCGTTTCTCTCTAAGGCGCGCCTTCTCGAGGGTTAATATATATATATATATATATATATATATATATATATATATATATATATATATATATATATATACAGTGTGTCCCAGCGACTACCATACATAGGGAAATTAACATTGGGAAATTATATAAGGATCAACTATTGCTTTGAGCTATATACATATTCTTTCTGAGTGACAAAAACAAAAGATTTAAAACAAAGAAATTTACTTCTGTCAAATAATTTTACATTACATAATTATTTAAAGGAATTTTATTTAAAATAGGAAATTGGGAGCGTCAATTGCCTTCGCAAAAGTAATAGAAACGGAACCCAGAATGTTAACGAAGTAGATATTTGGGCAGCTGTCGAAGTGTGAGGGAAATTACAATCACCGCACTCAAATACAAATATTTTGCATAAAAATATTACACGCTGCTATCAGCAGATGCTAGTGAAAAACTGATCACTTTTTGTGAATTAATGTTTAATAAATGTCATGCTTTAGAAAATATTTGTTTCACTGACGAGTACACATTTACATTAAATGAGGAACAGAATTTTGTGACAGATTAAGCCACTGTCTGCTAGTCAATGGGAATACGTTTGAACATTTCATTGAATAGTACCTGCTAGTTATATTGAATTTAGTGCTTATCTGTTGTGTTTTTCTTCGGTTTTCCATTCCACAATGCAATCTCTTAAGCTTTCTGTTGTTGGTATGTATTACTGAAAATCATCCAAATTTGTTTCTACACAAACTTTATTATAAAATATTAAATATAACCATATTATTTATCCCTAAAAAATATTTATTTGCAAGAATATTGATAATTCAATGGTAATAGTTGTATTGTTTCAGCAAATTTAAAAAAATAACAACAATCTGACAGTTTTAAATTTGATTAATTCAACTACCTACTGTTTAATTTGTGACAATCACATGTTTAGATACAGACACAGGAATACTTGATCCTTACATAATTTCCCAATGTTAATTTTCGTATGTATGGTAGTCGCTGGGACACACTGTATATATATATATATATATATATATATATATATATATATATATATATATATATATATATACAATCACATGTTTAGATACAGACACAGGAATACTTGATCCTTACATAATTTCCCAATGTTAATTTTCGTATGTATGGTAGTCGCTGGGACACACTGTATATATATATATATATATATATATATATATATATATATATATATATATATATATATAATAATATTTCACGATCAAAAGCGTATGCAACGTTTCTATATATATATATATATATATATATATATATATATATATATATATATATATATATATATATATATATATATATATATATATATATATATATATACCGTGTGTCTCATGACAATATATATATATATATATATATATATATATATATATATATATATATATAGAAACGTTGCATACGCTTTTGATCGTGAAATATTAATTTGATCGTTTTAGTTTTCTACAATCTAGACAGTATAATTGTTCATTTTATACTTACTAGTTTATTTCCTTTGATATTCTAGTATAATTTTGTAACATATTCGATGGAATAGTACATTATCAACGAATTTAAACGTCAAATTGACATTTGAATTACAAAAAAAAGAACAAAAACAACCAGATTAATATTTTAATTTAAAAATCAAAGATTGTCATGAGACACACGGTATATATATATATATATATATATATATATATATATATATATATATATAAATAGATAAACAACAATAAACATTTACTGCGTGTTTGATCAAGTTTTTTCAAGGGTTTTTTTATTCCTTTTTGGTGGAAACTTGATTTTTCAAGGAGTATTGGTTACTAGCTACCATGATAAGTATTATCTCCTTTAAAAAGGTCGATATTATATATTTATATATAAGTAATTTTAATTTATTTACATATGCTTTTCTTCGTTTGATAGTTGCTATTAGCAACATTATTAATTAATATGTATGTCAGTTAAATAATATTTATTACAGTTTTTCCGTTACAATATAGCCTGGTAAGCTTTTGTAACATAATTTCTTCCTACCATTCGCCCTTTATCTATTTGTAATGAATGTTAGAGAGATAAAAAGAGTACGTGACAGACATTGTGAGAGAAGATTTGCTACGTGGAATGTAAGAGGAATACTTGGAAAGGAAAATGAGGTATTGAATGTTATGAAAGATTATGGAATAGATGTTTTAACATTATGTGAAACAAAAAAGAAAGGATGCAGTGAAAATGAAATAAATGGTGTATTTTGTTTATGGTCAGGTGTCAGTGAAAACATTCATGCAAAGCATGGTGTTGGTGTACTTATTAGCGAAAGAGTGAAACCGTGTATTCGTGAGTATAAATGTGTTTCTTCTCGTGTTTTATATGTAAGAATGAAAATTGGGTTCCACAGAATATTTCTCGTATGTGTTTATGGTCCGACTGAATGTGAAAATGATTATGAGAAGGAATGTTTTTGGAATGAATTAAATAATGTGCTTGATACTTGTGAGCCTGGTGAGAGGATAATTGTTTCAGGTGATTTAAATGGATGGGTTGGTGTAAAGAGAAATGAAAGTGAAAATGTTGTGGGAAGATTTGGTGATGCAAGGGTAAATGAAAATATGATTGATGCCTGTTGTATAGA
This sequence comes from Carabus problematicus, assembly GCA_963422195.1. Classification (NCBI taxonomy): domain Eukaryota; kingdom Metazoa; phylum Arthropoda; class Insecta; order Coleoptera; family Carabidae; genus Carabus; species Carabus problematicus. The sequence goes on along the minus strand of OY728581.1, from coordinate 14,149,117 downwards.
ATATGGTCTCTTTATATCGAATACTTTCTTCAAACATAAGTCTTCGCATATCTATACATGGGAGAATATTCATGAGAATAGACGTAGTGTGATTGATTTGATAATGTATGATGAGAGATTAAGAAGCCTTGTTGTAGATACACGAGTAAAACGTGGTGCTGAATTGGGAATGAATGATCATTATTTGGTTGTATCCCGTGTTAAATTGGCTCAGGGCTGGAAAATTAGGGTAAAGAAATCTGAAAGAATGACACGTGTTCGATCATACAGATTGCAGAATGAAGAGGTCCGACTGCAATATATTAATAAATTGAATAACGTTTTACCCATTTGCTCAGAGAATTTTGAAGATCTAGCTAGTGAGCGGAATACTTTCAGGGACTGTGTAGTAACGTGTGCAACTGAAACATGCGGTGTATCGAAAGTAGGTATACGAATGAAAGATGATTGGTGGAATGATAATGTGAAGGAGGCTATACGCTTAAAGAAAGAAGCATATCTGTGCTTTTTGAGTGTTAAGGATTCATATGGCGATTTCCGAGATGCATGTTTGCTTAAATATAAAAGTATGCGAGCGAATGCAAAGCGTGTTGTGCGTGAAAGTAAAATGCAATGTGAGAAAGAGAAGAATGAAAAATTGACGAATGACTTTGTTCTCAATAAAAAGATGTTTTGGACATACGTGAAAAAGCTGACGGGTGGTAACATGTCTTGTGTAAAAGCAGTTAAAAATCATGATGGTAATGTATTGTGGAAAGAATCTGAGATTGGAGAACGATGGAGCAGTTATTTTACCAAATTATATGAAAATAATTGTGTTATAAATGATAATATGAATGATTTTGATTGTGGTGAAAATGAATGTTGGGATATAAATGAAGACGATGTAAGTAATGCTTTGGCTAGAATGAAAACTGGAAAAGCTGCAGGAATAGATGATATTACAGTAGAGATGTTAAAGTATGGTGGCGAAAAAGTGTTTGCTTGGCTAGTTTATTTATGTAAATGCTGCTTGCGGCAAAATGTTGTTCCAGAAGATTGGAAGCGTGCTGTAATTGTTCCATTGTATAAAGGAAAAGGAAATATGAGTGAATGTACAAATTATCGTGCGATTAGTCTCTTGAGTGTTGTGTGTAAGTTGTACAGTAGTGTTCTAATTAATAAAGTAAGGGAGATTACATGTAGTAAACTGAATGGTATGCAAGGTGGGTTTTTGTCTGAAAGAGGATGTGTGAATCAATTGTTTTCGCTTCGAATGATTGTGGAAAAAACTTTGGACCGAAACAAGAAATTGTTTTGTGCTTTCATTGATTTAAAGAAGGCATATGACAGTGTTGTGCGTGAAAAAATATGGCCTATTTTGAAAGAGTATGGCGTTAGTGGTACGTTATTGAGAGCACTAATGGCTTTATATGTAAATAATCAAGCAGCAGTTCGTGTGGATGGTAGTTTGAGTAGTTGGTTCAATATTGACGTGGGAGTTAAACAGGGTTGTGTGATGTCTCCTTGGCTCTTTAATTTGTATATGGACGTGTTATTGCGACGAGCATTAGAGTGTACAAATGATGGTGTGAAAATAAGTGATTTCGTTGTGCCTGCATTAGCATATGCTGATGATGTGGTTATTATGGGTGAATCTGAGGAACAATTGACGAGAATGATTGAGAGTGTCAGGAATCAGGGAAAATGTTTGAATTTGATCATGAATGCTTCAAAATGTAAGATTTTAGTTTTTGAGAAGGATGAAGTTACGGAATGCAAGATTAGCATAGATGGTGTGCAAATGGAACCAGTTAATGAATTTATGTATCTGGGATGCATGTTTTCGAAAGATGGACGGATGAATGCTGAAATTGAAAGAAGAGTGGTTGCAGGTAGAAAAGTTTTGGGCGCTTTGGGAATGTTTGCTAGAAATGTGAATGTATCAAGAGAAGCTAGGTTATGTGTGTATAATGGTGTACTTGTGCCATCGTTGATGTATGGATGTGTATGTTGGGTATGGGATAACCGGAATAAAAAAAGGGTAACTGCGGTTGAAATGAGATTTTTGAGAGGAGTGTGTGGAGTGACTAGAAGAGACCGTATTAGGAATAAAGTAGTGTATGATGAATGTGAAATTAGTAAAAATGTTGTGAAAAGAGTGGCTTCAAGTCAGCTGCGTTGGTTTGGACATGTAGAAAGAATGTCAAATGATAGATTGACTAAGAAGATTTATTTAGGTGAAATTGAAGGAACACGAATGCGAGGAAGACCGAGGAGTAAATGGATGAATATGATAGAAAATGTTTTGAGTGAACGTAAAATTATAAGTAGAAATAATAGGAGAGCATGTATGACAAGGTGTATGGATATTAACGAGGCGAGACAGTTATGTCTGGATAGGAGTATTTGGCGAGCTATTGTCAGAAAATAAGGAATGAAAGGCAGTTTTTTATATAATATATAATATTAATTTTTTTTTTTTTTTTTTGAGTGATTGTAGGGAATAAAGGGCCTGCTACCCCAGTAATGGGAAAGGCGTGATGTTATGTATGTATGTATGTATGTATGATTTCGGTGGTATATCCTTGGTAAACATATAATGGCAGTGCTCACACAAAATCAAGATACAGTAGAATCGCGACTTAGTGAACTAATTCCGGCCAAGCCTGTTCACTCTTTAGGGGTGTTTACTTTTTCGGGGTTCTCGTGTCACTCAGATATTTTGAGAAACAACCTTTATTCTAGGTACCTAAATCAATAAAATTATGTATGTATATGTAAAATAATAAAAGAGAAGGAAAAATATTGAATCCAAAATGGTTAGAATAAATGACTATAGTTCAAGGTGTTGTAAACTGTTTATTAAGAAAATTTAATCATAAAAATGATAACAGACATGTGACGTTTCGACCATATGGTTTTTGGTCATTTTCAAGCAAAAAAACAAAATTCTAGTTCAAACAAACATAAACAAAACCTCTTGAGAATTTCATGCAAAAGGTACAAAAATATTTTGAAAAATATTAGAAAATATTTTTGTACGTTATTCCAACCATTTTGGATCCAATATTTTTCCTTTTTAAGATCTACAATTGACTAAAGAAAATCTACAATAAAATAATAAAATCAAAAAATACATGTACGTATTACATAATATTATGTATACGTGTATTATGTAATGGGAAGGTACATATAAAATGTTATTTATGGCAGAGGCGAAAAAATTAAGTAACCGATTGTTTACGCTTTTTGTTCAGGTTAATTTGTACTAATTTTTGTCTCAAATCATGTAACACGAGCAAATTACAATATTCTACTAGCAACCACGGTCACATATTCTCCTTTACCCAGACATTTAAGTAATTAATTTTTTTGTTTTAAATTATAGCATTTTTTACGTACTATCTAGATTTAAAAAAATTCTAAAACTGAAATTAGTACCTTCTGCGTCAAGATTTACCACTGATCTGTGATGCGAATGTTTACATACTTAGGCAGCAAAATGAAATCCACATCTCCCAGAGAAGTATCGGAAATACGATAGTTTACTGTACCGGGGTTTACAGCTGTTCACTATATCAGAATGCAATGATAAAATTTGAGTGTTTACTCTATCGGGTAGTTCACTCAATCGAGAATTCACTAAATCACACCTCTACTCTACTGAAGAAAGTACCGAACTTTGGTTGGTTTTGCCCAAGTATATTGAACAAGATTCAGAGGCTTAGGAGGTTTATATATCGCACGCACTTTTAAATAATGTGGTTCTCTCTTTGGATTCAAACACCATCAATGTGACTGCAAGAAGTAATGCCAGTTTATTAATTTCACGTTTGTTGAACCAGAGTATGAAATCAGTGATAGTAAGAAAACAAAATTGTCTGATACGATTAATAAGGAAGGTCTGAAATACTCGTATATTACAGGTTACATTGTGTATAGATTTAAACATACATGTATATATACAAATATAAATTTCATACTAAGCAGCTTGATTCTTCTAGACAGTCGGATTGGATATAATTTATTGCAAATAGTGTATTTTTCTATTGTGTTCAGATCAGGGTGTGTAAAAAACTAGGAATGGATACAGACATCCATGCCTGCAGCTCATCGACGTATGTTCAATTCTGAATTTATCACAAATTATTTACCTAAATACACGGTTAAAATCGTAGGTGCCTAGGTCGTAGTAAAACAACAAATTTAAAACAAGTGTGAAAACATTTTATTCTGTTAACAAAAGCAAAGCAGACTAAGCCGACTATAAATGCATTAATCTTCTTTTGTTCATTTTTTAATTATAATAGTACATTATACACCAAGAGAAAGAAAGCTCTTATTTTTCCTGAAGTGTAATTTGAAGCCAGACCGCGAAACCGGAGGGCTACAAATACATCTAGGGAAAATTGGTGGTCTCTCCCGAGGTGTATATACTATTTTTTCCACGTTCGGGAGTAGAAACACTTAATTTCATAAATAATGAATTATAATAAATCGGAACGAAATTGCAATATTTAGAAGCCTTTGGAAATGTTTCCATGCTACGCGTACCATGACAACACACATTTATTTACAAAAACATTTGTTATAATAAAAACTCCCTTATGAAAAGTGTTTTCGTCCCTAGGGAGTAAATGTTTCATTTCTGTCCCGCGTTTGACGCCATAGAAACCGACTTCTATTCCCGGACGCGTAAAATATGTTATGTACATATAAAACAATTGCAACCAAATAATATTTAAATATTATATTGTCAGTTCCGATATTCATCGTCAATATTATTAATAAGATGTAATATGTTCGGTTTATGAACTCGTCCATTTTAGTTAATATCACAACGCGTTTCAAACTCTTGTTCATTATCAACTGATAATAATCATTTGATAATGAACGGGAGTTTATCATATTATATATAATATACCGGGTGTCTTTTTTAACCTGCAACTTTCAAATATCTCGAAAAATAGGCACTCTAGGAAAAAATGTCTAGTATCAAAATTTAATCATTCTGCGGGGGAAATACATTACTGCAAAAAATAGTCCCCCACCCCCCTCTGTGTGGGTGGGGCGAGGGGTAACTTTGAATCTAAAATAGGAACCCCAATTTTTTATTGCAGATTCGGATTCTACGGCTAAATATACGTACGAATTGAATAAAATATTTTGTTCGGTTCGCTGTAATTGACGAAATTCAATTTTTTTCGATTTCTTCTACCAAGAACATATGCCTATGATTCTGCAATACGTTTTAAATAAAAATAATCACGTTTTCATTGTAAATACTCGAAATTGGTTGTCAAAAAACAAATATCGCGTTCTGATTTTAAAAAATTTATTGAAGTGAACTAATTTTAGCTTAAAATAAGTGTTCAAAATGAAGGCTTTCTGCTTCAATGCACTTATCAATCCGCTTTGCAAATGACTCTACACAACTTAGAAGCGTGTCTGCCGGAATTTCGGCACAAGCATTTCTAATTCGCTCAATCATATTCTCACGTGTTGTTGGTTCTTGTTTGTAAACTTTCTCTTTGAGATAGCCCCACAAAAAGAAATCTGGCGAAGTAAGATCTGGTGATCTGGCAGGCCAATTTACCGGACCAGCTCTACCAATCCAGCGACCATTGAAATTACGATCAAGAACTTCACGTGCTACCATCGAATAGTGTGCTGGACAACCATCATGTTGAAACCACATGTTCTGTCGCACTTCTAAGTTCAAGTCTTCAACTAATGTTGGCAGTTCATTTTCCAAAATGTCTCGGTACATTTGAGCAGTCAATGTGCCTTCAATAACATGGGGGCCTATGAGTTTTTTTCCAATTATGCCACACCAAACGTTGACAGTCCAAGGACGTTGATGTTCAACTTGGCGAAGCCAGTGCGGATTTGTAACACTCCAATAATGCATATTGTGTCGATTGACCGCTCCATGGTTTGTAAAAGACGACTCGTCGGAAAACAATACGTACCGAAAAAAATTGGGGTTTTGCTGCATTTGTTCACGTGCCCACTGACAAAAAGTTGCCCGATTTTGGAAATCAACTCCATGAAGATCTTGGTGTAAAGACACATGATATGGATGATACTTGTGATTTTTTCAAATTTTCCAAACACTGGCAAAAATCCAAAATCCACTACCATTCCGGATGAATACGATCGTGAGAATGTCGCTGAAAGAAGGATAGCAGGTTTCGCTCGAGTTCACGATGAAGTCCGGAAGCGTTTAGATCATGCCTACAAACAAAGTCGGACACAATACAACCTACGACGAAGACCCGTTCAGTATGACGTAGGACGTACCGTTTGGCGCAGAAATTTCGCTTTATCAAATGCCGCAGACCATTTCGCTAGTAAGCTAGCTCCAAAGTATATCGGCCCATTTATCATACGGAAAAAGCTTTCGAGTACAACGTATGAGCTTGGCGATCACAATGGAAAAGAACGAGGTATTTGGCACGTTAAAGATCTGAAGCCCGGACCAGATGATACCGACACTGACGATATTGCTGCTAACGATTAAATGAGGAAAAATTTAGGAATTTTCCCTCATGGAAGTAGAGGGGAAATGTTACGATTATTTTGTCACTCTTGCGTTTTGTATTCTTTTTGACGTTTTGTGTTCTTGTTATTGTTCGTATGTGTCATTTTCGCCTTTTGTTATTAATCTGAAACACATTTTGTTTAGTTCCGATCCCTTTGATTATCTAGAAGTATTTATAAATAATTTAGAGCCACATTTTCATAACTTTCATTCTACTTACCGTTTAATTTAATTCAGTATATATGTTTTTCAATTCCATATAGTAAGGTTAGCGCAACACGTTAATGTGACAATACTATGAAGTTTGACTAGCTTGTTCAATTATGATAGTTTAATGACAGACCGGTTTACACCTAGTCACTAGCGTAAAGTATTTTATTTATTGTTTTATATTGTCACGAGTAATTATATTCGAAGCATTCGTAAAGTTTTATTTCATTTATTTGTTCAATTAATGTCATTAATTTTTAGCTGACCCATATTTTGTCCCGTATTTCAGATTATTCTTCCGTTCTTTCGTGTAAACGTTCCTTATCGTCACCTTCACTAGGTCATAGTTTTGGCGCGAGTTTTTTTATCTATCTTTCCTTTTCTTTCTTACTTAAGTGTAATGTTCTCGCTCGATGAACAGGCTGAAGGGCGTCGTTTCGGGTTCTTTTGTTTTCAAGTCTTTTGTTAAAAAGATAAGTAGTGTTCTGACCTTGCGAGAGCTCGCATCAAGGGCGTGGTTCGTTTTTGCGATTTTGAAAAGTTCTGTGTAACGTTTTGCTTTTGTTTGTGAGCTACCCTATTTGAGGGGATTTTGTTTGCACAAAACTTATTTGGTGCGAAATGGTACGTGGTACGTAATTTCGACCAGACACCCTTACGGGGATTTAAACGTGAGCCGAACCGCCCTAAGAGCGTCGCCGATTATTCAAGGACCCAGAGAGGACGTTGGTAGGGTTGCAGCCGATCCGCCACCCCCGGTATCTTACTCTCCGAGCGCAGATCACAGGGTGTAGCGTCACCCTGCCCAGCCCGTTTCAGCGAGTCCCGACGAGTGAGGGAGAAAGCTAAGTGCCCTGGCCTCACCACGCTACCGTGTTTCTTTTGTTTACATTGACCTCTGACTTTTTATTATTAGTTGTATTCATATTTCTCTTTATTTGTCTATTCTAGTTTTGTTTTATTTTGGTATTAATTTTATTATAAGTCAATTAAATTCCCCAGTTATCAATGTATGTATGTTACTATGTTAACAATACTTATATTTTGATTTTGAAGACCATTTAGCCTTATCGCATTTAGTTATTATTGTTTTGTATGATTTTGTTTATTCGTTTGTCGCCACCCGGATGTTCGCCATATAAATACATTTCCTTTTGTAATTCACTTCGCGCCTGCGCCGTGTCGTATTCGTATCCCCACCACTCTGTGAACCGACGTTGTACAACCTAGGGCCCTCTACATTATTTGTTACCACTACTGATTTGGTTGGACGCATGCGCCACGCACGCCGGCATTTTGTTTATACAAACTTTTTGTTTACTTCCGTGTTGTTGACTTCATCCACGGTTATTTTGATTTCGCGGACATCCGATTGGATTCTGTTTTAAAAGCAACATTTTATACTGTATCATAATTATTTACATACATATTTTTCCTTTGTTTACACATATATTTTTTTATTTAAACTATTTATTTCTTTATATTGAATTACATCTTTCGTCAATATAATAGTTGTGTCACTTAAAACAGTAACGTACTTAATTGATTTTACTGGCCCTTGTATCATCCCTCACCCGTCCGTTGGTCGAGTATAGCCAAATTATTTACTTTTGTCCAAGTCACCATCGCAATTTGGCACGGTGTAGTGTTCCGACAATAATTGCGTGGCGCCCAGATATTTGTTTTGAACCACCCCGTCTCCACTGAGAGCCGGCAACCTCACCCTCTGGCGAGGACAATTGTTCGTGTCCCATCTGGGCACGTAACAACATATATATATATATATATATATATATATATATATATATATATATATATATATATATATATATATATATATATATATATATATATAAATATAATATGATAAACTCCCATTCATTATCAAATGATTATTATAATGAACAAGACATATTACATCTTAATAATATTGACGATGAACATCGGAACTGACAATATAATATTTAAATATTATTTGGTTGCAATTGTTTTATATGTACATAACAGATTTAAAAGCAATTTTATGTATTCAGTCGTAATGGCTCACTCTGAAAATCTTCCTTTTTATTAGTTTTTTTCTTCGAAATTAAAAAAAAGATATTAATATTAACCTACCGATCATTATAAAGAGAAAAAGTAGTGCTTTTTAATTATATTAAAACTCTCTATGATTCTCATTAGCATCTAGTTTGCCATGCGAAATGTAGAAAATATTGAAATTACGTAATTTATTATTAAGATTTACTAATATCGTGTGTTAAGCAAATTTCGTGCAGGCAACACTAACTATAAATAATGTCTATAATTTGATATAAGTAACTATTGAATCTTCGTTTATTCTCCGAATAAATAACATTAATCAACAATTTTGTGTTACGGTAAATATAAACTTCCGTATTAGTATGTCTTTTTAATTCAGTGTGTTGAAAAACATTTGTGTATAAACAAACCATCTAATTTAATTGTAATTAATCAATGGAATAGTTGGTCGTTTCGTATAGTTTCTTATATTTCATATCACTTGCCTCTTGTTACAATTGGTGCAGCCGGTAGAATTAATAAAACTACACCTTGTTTCACATTAAAGTAAATATCTAATTTCGTACGAAATGTGTGACAACAAATTGCATGTTGTTTATTCGGAGCTCAATCGTATAGATGTATATACATTAAACGCGAATTTATATACTACACAACATTTGGACATATTCAATGAAGAAATAATAAGCTAAGTTATGGAACGACGATAACGCTTCCACATTATGTATTCTCGTAGTATTAAATTTAAAGGAGAGTAAATCTAATAATGTAGATAAAAGACGACATTATGAGAATATAGAGGCAAATAAAATAGCAAAATAATCTATTGGGTAACAAAATGTCTAAGCAAGGAAAAGTTTGTTATTCGAAAATGATTCTCCTTCACTCATCTTTGCACACTTCAAACAGTTACAGATCAACATATCTTGTTATATACTAGCAAATGGTTCAAAATTAACATAATAAGTTACATTATTTTGAACAGTAAATAGCAGTAACAAAAACTTATTAATTTAATATTTGTGTTTTACCGTGTGTTGCTTGCTCCATAAAGCTAGCTAAAATAACTTGAATTGGGTTAAAAATTAATTCAGTATAAATGCATAATTGTTACAACAATTATTTTACAAATCATAAACCGAGGCAGGTACGGAAATAACAATTATTTTATATATTAATGCAAGTTGCCTGCAACAGAAAAAGTATACTGACGATTTATAATAGTTAATATAACTATTACATAACTCATATATGTTATAATATATAATATATAATAATATATATGTTATAATATAGAAGAAGAAATGTTATACGGTACGACACTGTGTAATAATAATATTGGATAGAGTTATTCTGCCGGATGGATATATATCCTTTTAGCATTGAATCGATAACTGTCAACGGATGAGTTACAATTTCTATACCATTCTACAATGTCGCGTGTATCAACTGCTAGTCGCTGATGTTTTCAATTAACCTAAAATACATCAGTGCAATGGTAATGTGCACTATTAATCAAAATGTTGACATAAAGCACAAAGTTAAGCTGCACTAATAAACGATGACTAATATGCACATGGACCTGTATGACGAATCAAAATCTGTTATTATCACATATAATTCATAATTTTAGCATTTCACTACCAATACAGTTTTTTTATACGTTCCTTCCATGGTGTAAGATTTGGTGTCTATACTTATCTCTCTCGCGGACTGTTACTGCTACTATTAAGTATAATGTTTATAGTTTGTTTTAATAATTATTTTGTCTAATTATCTTCTACAGTTTTCAAAACTAATTTTTTATTAAGGTGTCTCAATTCTTTTCATGTATGACATGGCAAGGAAATTTATTAGAAATATCGGGCAATTATGCAAGAACTTCATCTGCCAAAAGCTTAAAAAGCATGAGGCCTTTTAATAATAAATTGCCAGGCAATATTTGGAACCTCTTATCTCGCATTCGTGTTACTTGTAACAAAATCTCATTGGGATGTGTTAATTGGTCACTTGAAATAAATTATATCCAATCCGACTGTCTAGAAGAATCAAGCTGCTTAGTATGAAATTTATATTTGTATACATATATACATGTATGTTTAAATCTATACACAATGTAACCTGTAATATACGAGTATTTCAGACCTTCCTTATTAATCGTATCAGACAATTTTGTTTTCTTACTATCACTGATTTCATACTCTGGTTCAACAAACGTGAAATTAATAAACTGGTATTACTTCTTGCAGTCACATTGATGGTGTTTAAATCCAAAGAGAGAACCACATTATTTAAAAGTGCGTGCGATATATAAACCTCCTAAGCCTCTGAATCTTGTTCAATATACTTGGGCAAAACCAACCAAAGTTCGGTACTTTCTTCAGTACAGTAGAGGTGTGATTTAGTGAATTCTCGATTGAGTGAACTACCCGATAGAGTAAACACTCAAATTTTATCATTGCATTCTGATATAGTGAACAGCTGTAAACCCCGGTACAGTAAACTATCGTATTTCCGATACTTCTCTGGGAGATGTGGATTTCATTTTGCTGCCTAAGTATGTAAACATTCGCATCACAGATCAGTGGTAAATCTTGACGCAGAAGGTACTAATTTCAGTTTTAGAATTTTTTTAAATCTAGATAGTACGTAAAAAATGCTATAATTTAAAACAAAAAAATTAATTACTTAAATGTCTGGGTAAAGGAGAATATGTGTGAATATATGCACTGTATATATATATATATATATATATATATATATATATATATATATATATATATATATATTATGACGCTTTCGTGGCTGTTAAATGAGCGTTGTTGTTTATGCTCGATGCTAGAGTGCCGACTAGTCAGTTGCGGAGTGGGGAGCGGGTTCACGTTCAATAATTTATTTAGTTGAGCGCCACGTATTTTGAAAATTATCGGTACTCTCCAAGGTAGGCAAAATACGAAACGGTAAGGGGGTGTTCGGAAGGGTGAGTACCCGTTTGGCACGAGATAAATATACTGCACTGCAATTACGTATGTGAACAAATCGTTTAATGATTGTTCCGGAAGAGTTCGTACATGAAATACACAAAACATGATCCTTAAATCTAAGCGAATGATACGGTGAATGAATGATGAAATGAACTTAAAATTACAATAGCCTATTTTACAATTTTACACAAATAAATGATCTTGTTAATCAAGATCATGCGCGTTAAGCGCGTTAATGCTACACGGCTGACAGTGGCGTAACACAAAGAAAATAATGACCACAATAACTCAATTAAATCATGCCACTGACAGGCAGGTGAACACCAAGAACCGAAAATGTTATAAATATTAACTATAAATTCAACATACGAAATATCTTGAACGACACTGGACGTCGAGAATAACCGAGTATTGCCGACCGGTGCGGACGCCACTGGTGTGACCGAGTATTCACTACACGCGCGTTACCGTCGCGTTCACACGGAATCAGACTTTTGCGAACAATGAAATGCAAAAAGAACAATACTATTCTGTACTCATCTGAATCCCTGATAGTATGCGAACGTTGGATCCTGGAAGTCTGGATGATTCGACGACGTTGGAACACGTGAAGACGGGGGCCACGGCAAATCGTCAGCGGCGGGCACGGGGCGACAGGATCGGCGTAGATGGTCCGCGAGTCCGAGGACGGAGGTACAAAACTCCCCAACAACCGGGTCTTTTCGTCAACGACTTTTTCTCCACGACACGTGGTCACGAGCACTAATTACGTTTCGACGAAATAAAACAAACACACGTCGTACTGACTCAAACTCCCCAACAAACGGGAGTAGTATATGATGGGGGGAATCCAGCCACCCGTGCAGGTGTCCGGCGCGGTGTAAGAGTATGGCGCTAATATGCAGGTGTTTAATTAGATGCAGGTGTTCATTAATTAGATGCAGGTGTTCGGGCGCCAGGCGTCGAACAGTATGGAATGTTTATTTAAATCTGTGGTGGGTTGAATATATATATATATATATATATATATATATATATATATATATATATATATATATATATACGTATAACAGTGTGGCGCTAATATGCCGGTGCGTATTAATTAGATGTAGGTGCCCGCCGCCATGCGCAGAACAGGACGGGTTGCTGGTTTAAATCTGTGGTGAAATATATATGTATATATATATATATATATATATATATGTATATATATATATATATATATATATATATATATATACATATATATATATATATATATATATATATATACATATACATATATACATATACATATATACATATACATATATATATATATATATACATATACATATATATATATATATATATATATATATATATATATATATATATATGCATCTGGGGGATGTATGTATGTATTCAATAGTGGTGGGGTTAGTGACATATAAAGCCGAAGAAGAGGGTGAGAATTCTATACTCAGTTTTCCTCGCCAGCACTAGCAGCACCAGCAGCAGCAGCAGCCAATACTTACCAGAGTAACTATTGGTAAGTATATCGAGTGAATTCCATTTGTAATGTATGTATGTAATGTATGTGTTTGTTTTGTGTTTATAGATCGCGCACAGAATGGAAATGATGAATGCAATCGGTCTAATGAAGGCGGGGAAGCCGACCAAGAAGCTGTGTGATCTTCCGGTCGATATTGCACAGCCAATCTATGAGTTTAAACTTGTGAAAACAAAGTTCGGGCAGAAGCTCTTGGTGGTGTTGCAAGAATTTCAAGTATACCTGCCCGCCCGTTTCGCCGTAATGACCGAACCTGACGTGACTGAATTAAATAAGAGCTGTCCGACGATAGGGCTCGTGTATCGTGGAAAGAAGGAATGCTCAAAAGAACGGATGGCACATTGCGCTGAATTTGTTCATACAACATAATGTGTGTTTGTAATATATATAAAGAGAAATAATAAACTAACTAACTATTTAAATGATATTGTCTATTCTTCTTAAATATAAGTACAATTGTGTGTGTGTGTGTGTGTGTGTGTGTGTGTGTGTGAGGATCTAATACAGATTCTATTTCAAACTATGCATAGTTAACTATTGACTATTCTTTAGTGTTCAAATATAATTATGCCGTATGTGTGTGTGTGTGTGTGTGCGTGTGTGTGTGAGGGGATTGAAAGAAATACACTGTTTAAATATAAGAACATTTATTATTACTAATTTACAATATAAACTTAGTATTAACTACCGTAATCGGCTACTACATTTCTAAACTTATCTATTTCAATAATATTATCAAACTCTGCATATACAATACAGTTAACAGTCTCTTCAAGAGACTCGTCGAATCTTAACTCTATGCGAAGTGAACCTTGGCGTATTAGATTCCAGTGTGACACTGCATTAGCTGACAGATCAGGGGTTAAATCGAACGCAAATAAACAATAACCGTTGGGGTAGTCTTCACGCGTTATCTCATGCCCACCATCGGAAAAATGTATACCTGTGCCCGTGAATAGGGTGTTATATGACTGGATATATCGACCGCCATCGTTAAAGTTGGGTTGAAGTGGTTTCGACGGGATTTGTTGACCATTCAAATAAACAGATAAGAAATTCAACTTGAAATTGTCAAAATTAAACGGATTACTTTTAAAATCGCCGTTGAACGCTTTGTTGGACACGAGACCGACAATGATACGTTTAGGTAGCTGGCCGAGAAATATGTTGTCCAGTGATTTCCCTTGAACACCCGCCGGGATGGTCTGTACTTTACACTCGGTACGCGTTACAGGGTATTTACAAGTACTCGTCTCTAGCCCGCGACTGTGTGCCAGTAATACACTCGGATTCAGGCGCATTCTCCGTACCAGCAATGTTGCGTCCGTGATATGTACATTTACCGGGCCATTTGCGCTCATGAGGTTAAAGCTGTCCCGCGATTTCACAAGACGGACCCGTAGTTCGACCCCGTTGACGAGAAATTTCTCCTGGTTGAATATATCGCCGTGGAGATGACCGATCATGTCCACTTCCTGACTCCGGGCCGCAGCTTTCTTTCTCGCTGCATAGCCCTTATTCGCCTCATCCACTGTGTTGAATTTACCAGCATTGTCCGCGTACCAGAGTGACGACGTCAAATGTGTTTTCTTCGCATCGGCGCCGTAATTCAAGAGTGTCTCAATGTATGAACGGTATGCATAGGTGTTTGACGACGGAGTTACAAGTTTCTGGTTGAGATATATATCCAGCTGAGAGAAGAGCGAGTGTAGCCAGTTGTTGACGGGGGCAACTTGATCCGTTTGTACAAGTTCAGCGATGGCACCGGCCGCATTTTTCTTCTGAATTCTCGCCTTTATATGCAGCATGGTTTGTGATAAATCCGTGTACTCTTCACCGCTCCCCGGGACGACAAACTCAATCGGTGCATCGTCGGTTAGCGATGAAAGCGGTTGATAAGACACCCATTGACCGTGTTCGATGCTTGTCTGTGTTGGCGGTATTGAAAACAGATCCAACTCCGACTTGATACACTCACACGAGTTTACATGTAAAAATGCCATGATTATCCGAAAATGTCTCTGCGTGCTGTATTTTTTTTCTTAATGTTTGACCGTCCGACACGAGTAACTGTCGACTGAATAACTTTTTTTCCAGTGCGTCTTCTTTTATATCCAGCACCAACGCTCGACGACGACGACGACGGCGGTGTAATCAACGACACAATTTTATTCTGCGCCTTGCGTTTTAGATTTTCACCGGCCTCGGCTACACGTCGCTGGAACGACTCTCTTACCGGGCGATTCGCACCGACATCACCGAGAATGTCGATACCTGTTCTTAGCGCCTCTTTACCGACAACACCGACACCTCGCCTTATCAATGGAACAATGCTACGGAACAGACCACCCAGGAAGCTCCCGATGCCGTGGCCACGCTGGTACGGTGCACCGGTATAGACCATCCCTATACCTTAACCCGCCTGCCGAGTGTAATATTCTTGATATGGACACACCCTCATTTTGTGCAGCGTCTAAAGTGTAGTTTCACAGAGCAAGTACCCTGTTGAAATGGTACAGACTCACCCGTTTCGATTCTTATATCTATTTCAATGCGGTCGAACTCGTGTCTCAACAAACGTACATAATGCGGTTGTGCGTATATCTTCGTTCTGCAAATACCGTGCTTGTATCTGTCCACATCTACGTTCACCACCCTTAACAATGGCGTCAAAATATCTCCGACAAATTGCGGTTCAATCAAGTCGCAATAGATGTACATGTGTGTGGGGATACCGAGAATGACGTTGGCAGAGTTCAATGCAGTGCGGCCGGCCGTTATATCTACATCCGGATCATAACCTAATTGTAACATTAGTCGGGGAGATAATTTCAACGCAAATATGTCATCCACATCGAATTCCGCTTCAATTCTACGTTTGTTTAGATTATTAACAAATTGAACTTTGTGAGCCTCCAGCAGATGGTTTGAATTTAACGCGCCCGTTATGCCGAGTACATCTTCATAGTAATTCGGTATTATCGTAGAACTAAAACTGACTTTCTCGTTATTTCTAATTTTCGTTAGAGAAATAGAGTTCCCTCCCTCGGTCACAGTTTGAAATGTTAGCGGATACAATACCTCGACAACTGCCACCTCCCACTCTCCCTCGAGATTTATATTCCGCGGTAGCAATGTATAAAAATGCGTTGTTTTGTTATCCGGAAAATATTTCATCGAACTATTACTGGGTAGTGTAAGGTAAAAGTCTCGATTCATATTTGCTTTAAATTCGATGCTGGAATCCACGAGTTAAATTTATCAGGATAACCGCGCCACTTCACGTACACCTGTCTTCTGACGCCGCGACCACGTTCCGCTAGTATTTTATCTATTTGAAATTCGGATGTGTCTGTCATTGTGACAAGTTGTAATTCAGGCTTGTAGAACGTACCGTCAATAAGTTCCCCGTTTAGATCTTCGAGCTCATACACACAGCGGTCACGTTGTATAACGCGGACAATTTTAAAAATTTCAGTACTCCAATTATTTTCATAGCTCTTCTCAAATGTCCCCTTCGCCTTACTAATTCTCACAAAATCACCGATTTTCAACAAATTTTTGGTCTTGTTGTTGTTGTTGTTGTTGTTCTTTACAGTATCCCCATAGAGATTTCTCCAAACTTGTAAAATATTCTTGGGGTTTACCTGCTTTGGGGTCATTTTTATACTCGAATGATAGGTGTTATTGTATGCTTTCATTAGGGATTGCAGTGAGTCAACGTAGCGCAAAGTGTTTTGCCGTGTGAAAAATCTCCACATGCGCGTTTTCAACGTTCTATTAAATCGTTCGACAATGCTTGCTTTTATATCGGGATTTCTGGTAACATAGTATTTAACACTGTTTTCATTTAGATATTTTTGTACAACAGTCGCGGTAAATTCTGTCCCCTTGTCCGTTTGTAAATGCAGTGGTTTTCTATTGTTGAATATTTTCGAAAATGCCTCAACTATCTCTCGACCTTGCTTCGTGTACAGCGGTAAGGCCCACGCATGTTTACTAAAAACATCTATAACACACAGTATGTATTTGTAACCGTCGTTATGTTTCGACAGACCGCGCATATCATTCAAATCGGCCTGCCATAGTTCATCAATGTTTGACACTCTGTATTTATTCCTAGTGAATTTTCTACGTATCTCTTTGTGCAGTGTGTAGGTATCTTGACCGCTTAACCATTTTTCTACCTGCGGCGCACTTATCTCGCCCTTCACGGCACGTGCCAGAGTTGCAGCCCCTGAATAACCAGCCGGGTGTTCCGCATCGTAATAGATGCGGGCGAGTTTCTTGTTCATGGTGATTAAAATTTAAGTTTCTTCCAATGTTCAAGTGTCTGTCCCCTCCTCCCCCTCTTCTTCCCCTCGCTATGTTTTTTCTTACGAGTTGTACTTGTATTTGCTACTGGAGTGGAATCATAATCTGCATCATATTCTCTACTCAGTACAGGTGTCAGCGGTTTCCCCCACTCCTCCTTTATTCCGAATTTACCACTGTCCCGAATAAAATCCCTTCTTCGCGGGTTTCCTATTAACTCTGTAGGAATATTAATTCTATGTAGTTCACGTGCAAACACCTTCCACCCGCGCGGATCTGAAGTACCCTTTCTAGACCGTATCACGTCACCAACTAAATCCGTTATGTTGGTGTGTGCGAGTTTTTCTCCAGATACTACGAGCTCTCCTAACTCATTCCATGACACGGTACCGTCGGTCTTCAATTTTTTCAACAGCATAACCGCCTTGTTACGATACGTTTTCGGAACAAGATTTACTATTTCTTCAATATTATCGAGTGTTTGCGGCGGCGACGACGACGACGAGTCAACGATTTCATTAATTGGAATCTCGAGTGGTTTTCTAGTCTGCTCGGCAAAATGTAGATATCGCTGTAGAATTTGCTGTAACGCAGGCCATTTTTCATTGTCACTAATTTTGTTACTAGTATCATCACTGTCGTTTGAATGTAATATAGTCTTCATATCCGTATCGAGTCGGTTTAGTATATCAGGTTGTACGGAATCACTGCGACGTAGTTGCTGCAGCGTTTCCGGTGAAATTAACATCATCTTCCGTGAATGCTCCATAATGTGTTTACTGAGATTTAAATAGACTCGATAAAACACCACTCATAAGAGGACCAAGGATCAGTGGTAGAAATGCACCACCCTTCTGTACCAGCAGTTGTTTACGCTTCTTCCACCCGTCACGACCACCACGACCACCACCACTACCGTGCTGTATAAGTTTCCGTAACACGTTTTTATGTCTGGTAAGTGCCGCTCGCTGTTTACCTGAGAGCGGTACAACCCCGTGCAGTGTGTTGTAGATGCACTCACAAATACACTGAACTGTTTTACAATCGGCTGCTTTTAATAACGCGAGACGTTGCACTGGTTTTAATTTGTACAGAGCCCTCAAGTACTCTGCATTGTTCATTACTTCTCTGGACATTGTCACATAATAAACTCGGGCACTTTCACGTCACCGTATTTATACTTTTTTTTCGGGATGTACACGCATGTGTCACCCTCGTCAGGGAAAATTTGAGTTCTGTAACGGTACCAATCCTCCGTATTCTGCTTCAGATCGAATAACATGTATCCATGGGCGCGCGCTGTTGCATCGAAATACGATTCTTGAATAAATTTTATATTGTCCGGACACACCTGACGTGCCAAGTGTAATATTTGTGCACGATCTCGAGGGTTTTTAAAGTACACTATATAGTTACTATTCAGCGATATGTCGCGTGTCCCCTTTTTCTGGTGAAACAGATTCTGCGTTATGAAAAACACACTTAAATTACGATGGTGACATCCTTTTGTGAAAATATCAACGATACGCTCATCAGCCTCCCGCATTAGGTCATCGATAATTATCAGTTTAGGCTGTTCACCGTCGAAATCTGCGTCCGGCAGACCTTTTTGAAAAGTTATAGGGAGTTTAGAGTACAACGGTTGCCATTCATCGTAGTACCATGTAATTTTTGAAAATTTAACATCACACACTTCAGATATATGTTTCAGAAAATTAACTACAAAGTACGACTTTCCGCAGCCAGAGGGGCCTGCAACAATTGCCGAGAAGGGGTGTTTGAATCGCGTATCCATCACGCGTAATACTAGTTTATACTCGTGAGGAACCGGACGTGGACTGATGGGGTTACATAAATAACAACACTGTTATACTTTTTACGTATCACATTTATAGAAAAAAAAAATGCATTAATAATAATGAATAAACACAGAAAATAAAAAAAAAACTATAAAAAGAAACATTACTATTCTCGAACTAAATAACACAGATTAATATATACGTAATAAAAATAAATATACAAATAAAAAATTTATACAAAACAAAAAATATATACAGAGGCATCATTTTAAAAATAACACACACACACACATTATACAAAACAATACACAGTTTCTTTCATTCACTCAATAAATACTTAATGAATAAATACACTATGTGTTACCGAGAGCAGGTAGTAGTGGCCTTACGCGTTTATATCCGTACGGAATCGAATCAAAGTCCGCTACTCGACGTCGTTTCGTGAACACAATGTTGAATGTCTTTTTCTCGGTACGCGTAACAACACTATGTCCAGTACAGCGACGAATATTGTCCGAGCAGATTACGACACCATCGGCACTATTGTTCGTATCACCACTGGCGAGCACAAATTCCTTTAACAAATTAAAGTTTATTGTTTGTGAATTTTTAAAGTTCAGCGTGATGCCCTTCACTTTGCACACTGTATTCAACGCACCAGTCCCAGTGCGCACGGTGTATGCGTAATTCTTCGGCCCGCCACACACAAACTCACTAATGTACGAGCCCGCACCGTACACCTCGAGTTCATCCGTGAGGTCACCGAGAAAATTACCAGTCGGTGGCTCATATTGTCCCGCACTGTGCGTGAATATCACAGAGTCGGTATCGTAGTATAATACACGACGATCCAGAGCCTGTAGATATTCATAGAGTTTTAATCGTGCCTGACACGTAGTGTAAGCCGCGATTAAAACATTCACAGTAGGCGTACATTCAGAGCTGGCATCCGCATACTCCCAGTTCGCATATACAACTCGTTCACCGGCCGGGATGAGGTGATTTACGACAATGTTGGGGTTCGTGAGAAGGTTGTACAGTTCCTCATGCGTCTTCACTATCTGCGTCTTCGGTTGGTTCTCTCTCTGACCAAATTTACCCCAGAAAGAGTTCAACATTAATTTGGCCAGAGAACGACGCCCGGCGTTCTTCACAATGGCCGTCTCATCGAGTTGGACACCTTCCCGACGCAAATACGACTTAACGTATCCACGTCTCAGCAGGGCTGCCATATCCGCGTCATAGTGGCTGCACTCGACGGGAAATCCGGAAGCTTCCTGCTTCATTTTTAGAAAGGTGTCTATATATCCGGCAAATAGACCACCCGACTTGGTCACCGGGTCGTACTGCATGGTCTCGTATTGCCAGATCTCGTAGACGGCTGTTATCCGGTACCCCATCTGTACAGCCTTCTTCACCTCATCCGACACCCAGGTACCGGTGATTGCACGCTGTTGTTCACTATGCGTACAATCACTCTGTCGCATCTCCTCACAGCACACGCGACACAACGCGAACATCAGCTTACCACCGGTTCGCAACGGGAGAACGGGGTGATACAGATCACTCGGCGGTAGCACTGTACACTTAATTAGTCCCTCCACGGCGCTGATGTCATTGTCCGGACCGAGGATGGTACAGCACTCACTCGCGACGTACACGGTAGGATGACCGATCGGGTACTTTCCGTATTTACACACCCACGGATACAGAGAGCAAACGTCGACGTATTTAATTTTACTATCGCCGTCCGCGCGCGAGTACAGCGTCGTACAACCCGTGCGCCCGCCTGTGAACGCAACGCGCGGGTTCAGAGGCAGCGTAGCAATAAGTGGATGATATTCAACAAAGCAACGCAACTCTGCACTATCTTTAAGTATACGTCGAAATTCACACTCCCACACATGGACGATGTGATAGCCGCGAGCACGGAGCTTCGCCAACTTACACAACGTACGTTGATACCGTTCATGCATTGTATCCGTGGGGTCATCGTTTAACTTGTTGTCGCGATTCGCGGGGAAGCAGATGTCGTGCCCGTGATAGAAACACCCGCTAAACTCGAAAACGGTGTTTGTCGCCTCATGGAACCCGTCAACAACCATATTTCCCGCCACAGTAGCCTCGCGATCGCGACCCGTATGTCGAATAATTATCCCGCGCTCGCGCTCCTGCACAACCAACCACTGCAACGCTATCTTTGACTGGTTGTCTCGCATACGGTAGCCGTTGCGCGGGACAATTCCAATGGTTTTCGGCGTCAAAAATCGTCTACGAAACACAACGTTACAAGCAGATGCGATTGTAACGGCCTCGGTAAACGGATCCACACCGCATTCCGACATAAAGAACCCGCGAAATTTCATGCACGCACGCCGGAGAATGTCAACATCAGATACACAATATTCAACGATCTCCCTCTGCATGTTGAACACGTAACCCGCATTCACTTTCTCCGTGTGCCACTGTACAAACTTTGCGCGATCCTTCTCGAACATAGAGTCCGGCGCGTAATACTCGGCCTGCGGTATAGGTCCGTTATAGTTGGCGTTCGCGGTCGTGTTGAACAAATGCGGAAAGTACCCCTTTTTTATTTCCCCCGGCAGGTCAAACGATTCGGGGAATTTCGCGAGAGCCATCGGTATATAGCTCAGCGAGTCGACAAATCTGAGTATCTCGTTCTCTACTAAAATAATTTTTGAACCCCGCATGATTCGCACATGTATTTTAATAGAAATTGAAAATCAAATCCTTGACCGTTATGAGCTATACACGTCACGATTTTAAACGATTTACGCGGGAGGTTTACGTATTTTAAAAATTCTCCGACCGGGTCACGATTAAAAATCCACTGTCGCACACCGCACACTGTACAGTACCGCCCGAAATCATCGCTGTCCTGACACGCGTAACAGACCTGCTGCGCCACACACAGATTAACCTCGTGCACCCTGTCTCCCGACGCGGTGGTTAATTCTTGGCGCGTTTCGAAATCGAAAAAGATGAAAAGATGCTTCTTATCCGGTGCACCCTTGTTCACTTGCATATAGCAGCGGTGATCGCGCGGTTTGTGAGCGTGGCATAGTTTGCAAAACACTTCACCACACTCATGGGCCCGTCGCGTGGCTCTAGTCGATATGAAGCATTTTTTACATCGTTTTAAATTGTCACATGTCCCGTTGGTCCGATGATTTTCAAAACAAAATGCACCCCGGAACGCTCGTGCACACAATCTACAGGATAATTCCTCTAACAATTTTACTTTTGAACAGGGAGGGGCTGAATAGCAACAGGGGCACGAACCGTGGCAGCGATGATTTCCGCGACCCGAATACGGTGTATGACACTGTTCACAGTAATAATCGCAAGTAAACGCGACCGTTAAACTGCGAATCACGGAATAATGCCCGACGTGGTGGAGAATGTTCAGACGCGGCAACTCACTGTCCTTTACCCCCTCGAAAATAACACTACGCCCGCGGGTTTTATGTTCATATACGGTAATGTTGTATTTTCGCAGGTATTGTTGCAACACGCGCAATTCGGAAATACCGCACCCCTCGTCTGGAACGATCACTCCTGCCTTACTCACGAGTTTCCGCGCTTTTATTGTCTGTATATTGTGCACATTCGACACCATGTCTTTAAAATTCCTGTCGTTCACACCCGCACGGGCCACAACCAACGCTCTCGGTAAACACAAATTGTCCACGTTATTTATATATACTAATCCACGCCTCCGTGAGCAGAACTCCTTGAATGTCGTCCTACCGACTGGAAGTCGTGGCTGCTGAGGACGTCCTCTCCCGACCGGTAAGCGTACCCTCGTCAATTCCACCTCGAAGTTGCCGTCACCAAATATTGTTGCATTACTCTGCAATATCCGTGACAGCAGGTCCCACACAACATCAATGTGGAGTTGGTCGCGTCTTCGGAATGAAAGGTACGCCGGCGGTTTGTCCAAATTCGGGGATCGAAACACTAATCCAACCTGGTCCGACGGCAACGTATCCGCTGTCACCCTATCTAAAACATCGGATATGCCACCCTTGAACCAGAGTATAGGGTTAGCGCGGTTCGGCGGGTCTTGGACTTTGAATGTGACTCGGTGCCCGCGCATGTTAAAATAGCGGACCGTGACTGTCCGCTAACCGAGCACGGTGCAACGTGCACGTCTTGCACCGCCGCTCTGACCTGACGTCCCCGGCTGTGTGAAAAAATATAAATTAGATCATGACAATAATAATTTATAAATAATATGTCTTACCCTATCAGTCTGTTGTGGTGGTGGTGGTACAAAATCGTCGGTTAAACCCCCGATGATGCTTTCTACATCCTCCCACACAGGTGTCTCTGACATCAGATTACCACCGGCAGTTAAAAAATTTAATATCCCATCAAAATCATTCTGATGGAATATTTTCTCCACTTCAGCCGCCACCAGTGCATCTAACTCAGCCTCGTTAAACGAATTAGACATATTTTTATGGAGCGCGCTCTTGTACACTGCAGTGTGGAGCAGATAAATGAAACGTGTATTATATAAGAAGATCCCCCACCCCCAACTGGTCACTATACTTTTCTCCCTCACATCAACCCTCGTACAAAACCAGGTAATATTCTGTCCCATCTCACCTCTCTCTCTTGTGTGCCTCGACCCTTACACACACACACACACACACAGACACAACTCAGGTAATATTGGGTGATAATAATAATTATACTATATATGCATTACGCACTAGCAATATAGCTCAGTGCAGTTGCATTACTCCGCGGTATGGATGTAATTCTGGATATCCAAGGTTTCCACGGAGTTTCTAAAGAGATCATTGTCAAGGAAATAGCATTATTATCCGTGGACGGTGTATTTGTACAGCATATTTTATTTAAACCTCCATTTGCGAAGAACAAACTTCACGGGAGGCAACTAGCACGTGTGGAGCGACAAGAACGAAGCGGTCATAAGATCGACTGGGGTACCGGTTTCGTAGAGTACGATGAATTTGCTGCTGTATTAAAATCACTAACTTTCACGGTTCGAGACATATTTGTCCGAGGTGTAAAGAAACAGAAATTTATAACGCGAGTTTTGAATCGGACGGTGTATGAACTAGCAAACTATTATCCCGACTGTCCAACGTTGAAGGCACTGAGACGGTCAGCCGTGACAACCTACGTCAATAAAAAGTGTCTCTACCCGCTCGATCATAGCCGTAATCAACACTCGATGACAGCAGCAGCAGCAGCAGCAGCAGCAGCAGCAGCAGCAGCAGCAGCAGCAGCAACAACAAATTGCGCTTTGGAAAACGTGTACATTCTTCAACAGTGGATAAGTTTTAACAATGAATTCGCAGGACATAGAGTTAACACTGAAGACGAATTACTTCAATTCAACTGTACATCGCGGTGTATATGCGTGTAATAGAATACCGTATAGAGTGAATTTTCCGTGTGCCATCATAGTTAACACTCAACCCGACACCATGCAAGGAGAACATTGGTTAGCGATATACGTGGATCCCTTCGGAACAGCTGATTATTTCGACTCGTTCGGTAGAGCCCCGACAATAGTTCGGATTAAAAAATTTATCAGCAATCACTGTACTTCATGGAGCTACAATCATCAAGTCATACAGAACATCGCGTCCGATGTATGCGGTCTGCACTGCCTATTATTTCTACTGTACAGATGTAACGGTTATTCAATGACTGAATTTTTAAAAATATACTCCACAAACACTATGAGCAACGACATTGTAGTGAAACTTCTGTTTCGCTATTATTTTAAGAATGTTTTCTGGTGAGAGTCTCTGTCTCTGTGTATTAGAATAATATACTGGGAATGTATATGTACAATGTAATACAGAAATAAAAATATATATATAAATATAATTAAAAATTTATTAACACACACATTAAAATTTATAATATTTACATACACAATTACCATACATTAAAATTCGTCCCCTCATAGTTGGTTATCGCCCAGTTGATGTGAGATTTAAATTTTATTCTATAATACGTTCTGTATTCCCACATCAACTCGGCGAAGAACCCACGCAGAGGGGACAGGTTTAAAAATATCACGTCGTCCACCTCGGCTTCCGGAACACCCTGGCAGCACCCCGCGACATTATCAAGAAACATCATGTAGCGGTGCCAAATGTGATCTTCCCCGGTCATCGAGTCGACAACACGCCTGTCCTCGCTCACCAGGTACTCGGAAATACCAACAAACTGTTTTATTTCTACCTCGGTCAGTACCAAGCTCACATCTCTATGATTTAACCCGACTTTACGACCTGCCAGCTGCGTATACGATACTCCGTGTTTTAAAACTACAGCGGGTGCACCAGGCAGGTCTTCTGATAAATTTTCGGCCATCCGCGATAAAATACCCGCTACAATAGCAATATTACGTATGGGAATCGTGTTAAAAGATTCCGTATTGAAAAATCGACGAGTATAGTCAAACTCACTATTAGGATTAAATCCCCCCGAAACAAAATTACACCCCGAACCCAGACCAATGAACGTACACTTTAACAGTCTGTTGTTATTATCCGCACTGAACACTACATTTGGCAGCCGCGAATACTTACCAGCGGGGGCCGGCTCTGCCAGGGCATCCAACATCCGATCGGTGGACGAGTCCCCCGCACAGGACTGCTGCTGCTGCTGCTGCATATCACCTTAAGAAACTGCTGCTATTATTATTATTCTAAACTATTATTATTATTATTATTCAAAGTTACAAATAACAGTTGTGAATACTTACATGCGGGACCGGCGTCTAACATGCGTTCAGTGGACGCGTCTAACACCAGCGACTCCCACATGTCGGTGCCCTCTACCACGCCGTCCAGTAGCCGTTCGGTGGACGCGTCTAACGTGAACGACTCCCACCGGCTCCTGTCCAGCAGCAATGTGGTTGCGTCCAGTATCCGCTCCAGCTCCTCGTCCAACTCCAGCGTACTTTCCATCCACTCCTCGTCGTCGTCGTCGGCGGGGACTCCACTCACGAGGGGATCCTCGAACATGGTGGAATCCCCCGGGGACAGGGCTCGCGCCGGCTCCAACATCGTCGAGCTGATGAGTGGTGGTGTTGTCAGGGAGTCGTACGCCTGTACAACCCCAACACGGTCGAACCACTCACCACACCCAGCCACGAACTCGTCCTCGTGCTGGCCGGAGCTGGCCCCTGTCACCCCCGACAACCGCATGATGGTATCGTCACTCCCGATAGTGTCCATCAGCCCCGCCAGCCCCGACATCTCGATGCTGGTATCATCTATGTCTTCGAAGCCGGGGCTGGATATGAACGGTAGCAGCTCTTCGATGGCGTCGTCACTGTTCTCGAATATAAAAGTCTTCATTCTGTTCTCGTTGTCTTGTAGTTCGGAAACTGAGTGTGTGTGGATTTCTCACCCTCTTCGATTTATACACCACAAACCCCACCACTATTGGACACATATACACACCCCCAGATGCTAAAAATCATCCCGCACACACATACACACTTTATTTAATTAGTTAGTTTCCCACGGCCACCTGCAGGACCTAAATCTGGATAATTGTAGAGTTTATCGGCGGAATTGGGTTAGCCTACCCGCGCCTATATGTACATGTTTCCTCCATCATCATAAAATGATTAGAAACACAGATCCGCGCCGTCGTTAACCGCAGGTATAGGAGAAGGGTTGATCGGGTCCACACTCACACACAGATTTAAATAAACATTGCATTTCAGATGTTAAAAATTATCCCGCTCCACACACACACACACACACACACACATACACTTCATTTAATTAGTTAGTATCCCACGGCCACCTGCAGGACGTAAATCTGGATAATTGTAGAGTTTATCGATATATATATATATATATATATATATATATATATATATATATATAAATATATATATATATATATATATTCAACCCACCCACCTACATCTAATTAATACGCACCGGCATATTAGCGCCACACTGTTATACGCATATATATATATAAATATATATATATATATATATATATATATATATATATATATATATATATATATATATATATATATATATATATATATATATATATATATATATATTCAACCCACCACAGATTTAAATAAACATTCCATACTGTTCGACGCCTGGCGCCCGAACACCTGCATCTAATTAATGAACACCTGCATCTAATTAAACACCTGCATATTAGCGCCATACTCTTACACCGCGCCGGACACCTGCACGGGTGGCTGGATTCCCCCCATCATATACTACTAACGGGTAACTTTGGCAATCACACGCACTTTTGCGTCACACTACAACAATAGTGAATTGCCCAAAATAATAATCACAGTACGAACGGATGACCTCCTGGTCCTGCAGATCGGGTCTACGTCTATTCTTTCTGCCGTCGTTCAAGCAACCACCCAAAAAATTCTCGTCAAAATCTCTCTCGCCCGGACATTCCTACGTTTAGCGATTCCGTTCTGATCCGTCTCGAGCGGTACAATTAATATCTAATTTACTTACTTTACCCTATCAGCGTTTTGTTCGTTACTAACCCTACCCTTACTTAATTTAAAAAAAAAAGAAAAAAAAAGAATCAAAACCCCAAAGAATTCAATCGGTTTGGATCAATGGTTTCAAATCATTGACGTGCCAAGAACCCGCTATTTTATTTTGATCGTCAATTAATTCGTAGACCGTATTAGATAATTTACGTTTAATTTTAAATGGGCCAACAAACTTGGGTGCAAGTTTATTGGAAAAGTGTTTTGTACCATCAGACAGAACGTGGTTCTTTCGCCACACTAGTTGACCAATCGTATAATTGACCGGACGTCTCCGTAAATCGTAGTATTTCTTGTTACGTTCATACGCAGTATTTAAGTGTCTTGTAACTTCCCGAAAAGTATCTTGTAAATGAGTGACGTTAGGCGGAGTACGGTCAGCGAGGGTGAGGGGTTGATTCGCGTCGACTGCTCCAAATAGGTCACCTGAGAGAACGTGTTCTCTACCGAAATTTAAATAGTAGGGAGTATGTCTCGTAATTTCATGTTTCACGGTGTTACATGCGCAAGCGATCTCTGCTATATGATCATCCCAATGTCGGTGGTCGTCTCTCAAATAGGCTCGGATCATAGTTTTGATTACACGATTAGAGCGTTCAGTAGGGTTACTCTGAGGATGGTATAGCGGATTATAGAACAGTTTAACTTTATATTGTTCTGCTAACTTCTTAAATTCCCGGCTTACGAATTGCTTACCGTTATCACACAGTAGACTCTGCGGCACTCCATATACAAGAAATACTTTTTGTTCGATTAATTCACAAAGTTTTCCGGCGGTTGCTTTGTGCATTGGAAACAGTAGAACATATTTTGAGAAGTAGTCGTTCACAACAAGTAGATAAGAATTTCCACTTTTAGAGCGCGGGAACTCCATGAAGTCCGCGCTAATTCTTTGCCAAGGCTGAGAAATTTTTGATCTTTTCCCCATTAAACCGGCCGGTAATTTTTGCAAGGGCTTTTGGACCTGGCATACTGTACAGTTTCTTACATAGTGAATTACATCGGCTTTTAGCTTCGGCCAATAATACAGGTTGCTAATACGGTGGTAGGTCTTGTATACACCGAAGTGACCTGCGGTAGGTTTGTCGTGAAATTCCCGTAAGATCTCGGGGCGCGAGTCTTTAGCTACTACAATTTTCCAATCGTATCCTTTTCCGGTTCGAACTAATTTAAATAATTCGTCGTTTACTACTTTCCAATTCCGGTACGAGGCTGGTTCTTTCCGAATCTTATCACGCACTTCTCGGTACCACGGATCTTTGACTTCCGGTCCTACTCGAATTAAATTCACTTTCGCGGTATATGCTCGCGATAATAGATCTGGTAACACGTGATCTTTTCCTTTACGGTGTATGATCGAAAATTCATACTGTTGGAGGCGTAAAGCCCACCGAGTCAGTCTACCAATAGGATCACGCAAACTGTTGAGCCATAAAAGGGAATAATGGTCTGTAACTACGGTAAAATGGATATTTTCCAGGTAAGGTCTAAATTTTTCGACTGCGAAGATCACGGCTAAGCATTCTCGTTCGGTCGTTGTGTAATTTCTTTCCGCGCGGTTTAACGTTCTACTGGCATAAGCAATTATGCGTTCTTCTTCTCCCGATTTCTGCAGTAGTACCGCTCCCAAACCATAACCGGACGCGTCTGTCTGAACAAAGAACGGCAACGTATAATTCGGACAATTCAGAATCGGCGCACTGACAAGTTTCTCTTTAATCAGTAGAAATGAATTGTTACAATCCGCGGTCCTCTCCCATTTCTGATGTTTGCGTAGAAGGGCAGTAAGAGGTGCTAGTACGGTAGAGTATGAAGGAATAAATCTTCGATACCATGAAGCCACGCCAATAAACCTGCGCACTTCGACTACGGACTTAGGAGGGGGGATATCAAGAATAGCCTTGACCTTTTCAGGATCAACATGCAAGCCAGTACCGTCTACAACATATCCTAAATATTTTAGTTCCGTACGACAGAAACTACATTTACTTTTATTGACAGTTAATCCTGCATTGGTTAATCTCTCGAATATCTTTTCTAAAATTTCAAGATGTTTATCAAAGGTGGTTGTGACCACAATTATATCGTCTAGATATACAAATACGTATGGCTCGAATTCGGGTCCAAAAAGACGGTCCATCAACCGTTGCCATGTCGCAGGGGAATTGTGTAACCCGAAAGGCATTCTGTTGAAATGGTACAACCCGCGACCGGGAATCGTAAACGCGGTTTTTTCTTTGCTGGATTCCGCCATGGGAATCTGCCAATAGGCCGACTTAAGATCTAACGAAGACAGGAAACGTGCATCTCGAAGTTTGTCCAGGATTGAGTTGACATAGGGGAGGGGGTAAGCGTCTTTTTTCGTGACCGCATTAAGTTTACGATAATCGACTACGAAACGAAAACTATTATCTTTCTTCTTAATGAGTAATGCGGGGCTAGACCATGGACTTTTTGACGGTTCTACTATCCCATGCTCAATCATTTTGTTTAATTCTTGGTCAAACAACTCTTGCGTTTTAGCATTTACGGGATAATAACGTTGTTTCAAAGGTAACGCATCGGTACTGATTTCGTGGCTCACCAGATTCGTACATCCGATCTTATTTCCTATTAAGTTAGAGAATTTCTCTACTAAGCGGTTTAGTGCGATTTTCTGGAGTTCCGTTATATTTTCAATAGCGCGTTTATCATCGCAGGTGATTACACTCGACTTCACGCGACACCAGGTACCCTGATTCAAGTCAGGCACAATGTTCATGGATAACCAGAAATCCACGCCTAGAATGAATTCGCCCGGGAATGAAGGAACGATTAAGGCCGATATTATCCGCGTTTGGTGTTCTAATTGTATAGGGATATCAATAGTACCCAGACAAGTGCACGAAGTACCGTCAGCAACAACACATCGAGTTATAGATTGGGTTTGCAGTGTTAATCCGAACTGTTTGATGATGTTCCACGCATCCCCTCCAATAATGGTGTGTGTGGCTCCGGAATCTAACAACCCCAGAAAGGAGCGTCCAAATACTTTGAATCGTAAATAAGGTCGGTTATCAGCGGGACATGAAGCAAGAATGAACTTAATTCTCGGTTTTATGTGGGAGGCACTCACCGTTTGTAGCCATTGCTTCCATTCGGTAGTCTGGTTTGCCAGTAGAGGGCGCGAGAAGTCTTTAGAGCGATTTCGGGGTTCTAGTCATTTGTTACTACGCGATTTACAGTTTGGGCAATTTTTTCTGGTAAAGTCAGGCTTACCACATGTAAAACAAAATTTATTCCGCGTCTCCTGGCAATGTTTGAATAGGTGACCGGGACGTTGGCAATTCCAGCAGGTAGAGTTCGAGTTTTTCGACGAGAAGGTAGCACAGACGCGGGTTTTGTGGGCGGGACACGCGAGATCTGGTTCTAAGTAATTGCGTCGGCTCAAGACGGGTGGTTTAAAGTTATCGGCAAGGTATCGATTATTTTCCAGCTTCTTGCAAATGTTCAACAATTCTTCTACCGTTTGAACTTCAGAAAGGCCGACATGGTGAATATAATAAGGGGCGATGTTTCGTCGCAGAACGCTTAGTTTGTCTTCTTCTGTGGGTGGATGTGGGAGACGTGCAAACAGGTTTATCATTCGCGCAAAGTACGACCCTACTCGCTCGGATGGACCTTGAGAGCGCGATCTAATTTCTGACCATAATTCAAATTCGTAACCCGCTGGTTCGAATTCTTCACGCATTAAATTCTCCAATTCCGACCATGATTTGGCTTTAGACCGGACTGACCTGTACCAGATTAGTGCGTCACCCGATAATAATTCGATCGCTGATTCGAATAATTCGTGCGGAGAGATCCGTCGCGAAATTCGAAATTCGTTAACTCGCTCCAGGAAAGCGTTAATACTGAGTCCGCTACCATCTCCGCTAAACGATATATTCCATTTGCTAACTGGTATGGCCGCGGGGTGGTAGAAGGCGAAGTCTGAAACGGTTCCGATGTTAAATTTGCGATACTAGTAGTCGGTCTACTAATAGGCAGTTCTGTTACGACGTTATCTATAGTTTGAGTAACCGCGTCTTCTAGCTCGTTTAATTGTTCGCGTAATGGTTCGGTCGCTTTGCCCATATCTGCGTCACTGGCTTTAGGTCTCGCGAGACGGCCGAGTATGTGTGAAAGTTTCGTTGTAAACTTCTTGTATTCGTTAGTTTGATTTGACCCGATAATTTGATCTGCTAAGGTCCGTATCTCTTCACATTTACTGATACACGTAGTTAATTCTTGTCTACTATCTAGTGTGCTCAAGGCAGGTAAGCTACCCAGTTTTTCAGATTTAAGAGCCTAGCTTAAGGTCTTTCGCATCTCGCTAACCGGTACTGATTCTAGATTCTCGTGACCGCGTACGTTTAACTCGTATTCCAACTCATCGCGGGCCTGACGTACAGGATCCATGACGCGACTAGTATACGATAAGTAAATAAGCAAATTCCAAACTCAACGATAATGATAAGCACAGAATGTCCTTTTGAAACAATTTGAAAACGACGAGCCAAATAATCGTCTGTTTCGGAAAAGGTCGGCAAGAGTCGGTTGTACAAAACCATACAGAATCTTCACGGAGATAATAATACAATAATAATCAAGTAATATAACATATACTTTGTACGAACACTTCTGGAAACAACACGCAAAGAAATTTCGGTACAGTGTGAGTTTTGCCAAGATATGAGATTACAATGAATACACGATTGAACTGAACTCATTAATTGCGCGGCCCCGCACGTTGGGCGCCATTTTTCTATGACGCTTTCGTGGCTGTTAAATGAGCCTTGTTGTTTATGCTCGATGCTAGAGTGCCGACTAGTCAGTTGCGGAGTGGGGAGCGGGTTCACGTTCAATAATTGATATAGCGCCACGTATTTTGAAAATTATCGGTACTCTCCAAGGTAGGCAAAATACGAAACGGTAAGTGAATGTTCGGAAGGGTGAGTACCCGTCTGGCACGGGATAAATACACTGCACTGCAATTACGTATGAGAACAAATTATTTAATGATTGTTCCGGAAGAGTTCGTACATGCGATACACAGAATATGATCCTTAAATCTAAGCGAATGATATGGTGCATGAATGATGAAATGAACTTAACGTAACAATAACCTATTTTACAATTATACACAAATAAATGATCTTGTTAATCAAGATCATGCGCGCTAAGCGCGTTAATGCTTCACGGCTGACAGTGGCGTAACACAAAGAAAATCATGAACACAATAACTTAATTAAATCATGCCACTGACAGGCAGGTGAACACAAAGAACCGAAAATGTTATCAATATTAGCTATAAATTCAACATATGAATTATATTGAGCGACACTGAACGTCGAGAATAACCGAGTATTGCCGACCGGTGCGGACGCCACTGGTGTGACCGAGTATTCACTACACGCGCGTTACCGTCGCGTTCACACGGAATCAAACTTTTGCGAACAATGAAATGCAAAAAGAACGATACTATTCTGTACTCATCTGAATCCCTGATAGTATGTGAACGTTGGATCCTGGAAGTCTGGATGAATCGGCGACGTTGGAACACGTGAAGACGGGGGCCACGGCAAATCGACAGCGGCGGGCACGGGACGACAGGCTCAGCGTAGATGGTCCGCGAGTCCGAGGACGGAGGTACAAAACTCCCCAAAAAACGGGTCTTTTCGTCAACGGCTATTTCTCCACGACACGTGGTCACGAGCACTAATTACGCTATGACGAAATAAAACTACACACGTCGTACTGACTCAAACTCCCCAACAAACGGGTAATTTTGGCAATCACACGCACTTTTGCGTCACACTTCCACACTAGTGAATTGCCCAAAATAATAACACAGTACGAACGTGTGACCTCGTGGTCCTGCAGATCGGGTCTCCGTCTTTTCTTTCTGCCGTCGTTCAAGCGACCACCAACTCGAATTCTCGTCAAAAATCTCTCTCGCCCGGACGTTCCTACGCTTAGCGATTCCGTTCCGATCCGTCTCGAGCGGTACAATTAACATCTAATTTACTTGCTTTACCCTATCAGCGTTTGGTTCGTTACAATATATATATATACATATCAATACGTCTCTTTCACTGGTCAAAACAACTCCTTTCGTGTTCTGAATACTAAATTCACAGACAAATTCAGTGACTTCCACACGGAGTCACAAGGCGCCCAAAACTACATCGCTGGAAGGCCCCCGCCCGTCTCCACTGATGCCAGCCGGTCAATATCTTCACGCAATACCGCGATAATACTTTATCAAGTACAAGCCGGGATAATAGCTCGTGACATATATATATATATATATATATATATATATATATATATATATATATATATATGTCATATATGACATATATATATATATATATATATATATATATATATATATATATATATATATATATGTCACGAGCTATTATCCCGGCTTGTACTTGATAAAGTATTATCGCGGTATTGCGTGAAGATATTGACCGGCTGGCATCAGTGGAGACGGGCGGGGGCCTTCCAGCGATGTAGTTTTGGGCGCCTTGTGACTCCGTGTGGAAGTCACTGAATTTGTCTGTGAATTTAGTATTCAGAACACGAAAGGAGTTGTTTTGACCAGTGAAAGAGACGTATTGATATGTATATATATATATTGTAACGAACCAAACGCTGATAGGGTAAAGCAAGTAAATTAGATGTTAATTGTACCGCTCGAGACGGATCGGAACGGAATCGCTAAGCGTAGGAACGTCCGGGCGAGAGAGATTTTTGACGAGAATTCGAGTTGGTGGTCGCTTGAACGACGGCAGAAAGAAAAGACGGAGACCCGATCTGCAGGACCACGAGGTCACACGTTCGTACTGTGTTATTATTTTGGGCAATTCACTAGTGTGGAAGTGTGACGCAAAAGTGCGTGTGATTGCCAAAATTACCCGTTTGTTGGGGAGTTTGAGTCAGTACGACGTGTGTAGTTTTATTTCGTCATAGCGTAATTAGTGCTCGTGACCACGTGTCGTGGAGAAATAGCCGTTGACGAAAAGACCCGTTTTTTGGGGAGTTTTGTACCTCCGTCCTCGGACTCGCGGACCATCTACGCTGAGCCTGTCGTCCCGTGCCCGCCGCTGTCGATTTGCCTGGAAGGCCCCCGCCCGTCTCCACTGATGCCAGCCGGTCAATATCTTCACGCAATACCGCGATAATACTTTATCAAGTACAAGCCGGGATAATAGCTCGTGACATATATATATATATATATATATATATAATTTGCAGGAAAAGTAAATAAAGAAGGAGAAGATTAATGAGAAAATGTAGATTCTCTTCGATTCTGGTATTCTCTGTATATGTTGGTGCAATGTTGGTTAACTGTAGCGATATTTAGTTTTTGTACCACCATATTTAGAGAAGCAAGATTCGCTCAAACGGTCATAGAACTGGAATATGCCGTAATTTCCTTGGCTTTTCTTGATTTCTGAATGGATTTCGGACTCAATAATTCTTTGTTTTTATATTTAAAAAAAAATAGTCTGTTACGGATTCTAATTCTAATAAGCGGCAGATGTAATTTTTAATATCATTGTGGATTTCGATATTCAAATACAATTCAGATTCTTGAAGGAAGTCACTAAGGGGCAAATTCATAGACGTCCCTAAAGTGACACTCACACTCACCTTACACTCATTTCTCACTCACTTTGAAATTTTGTATTCATAAACAATCCGCCACTCATTGGCCACTCAAATTTGTCTAAAAGTGAGTGAGCAGTGAGTGAGATATGAGTGCAGTCGTTGGGTCCACTCATATCTCACTCACTGTCAGTTCAAGTGCTGTGCGTGACGGGTTATTGTCAATTTATAAAATTTTATTATTAAATATTTGATATTATTAATTAATTTTATTATTAAATATTTGATATTATTAATTTTAGTGGAAATTAAATTAGTTTTTCGTATTAAATTGTTAATATTCTATTATAAATCATGGATGGCAATTTTTTGGAATTCATTCAATATATTGAAGATGATTTATTTTATTTGCGTGTGCCACGGTAAGTTTTAAATAATATAGGTATTAGAATTTGAATTAATTGTACATTTAATTATTTTAAAATTTTAGACGCATTTTACGTGACGTGCAAAATCCTCTGGAGAAATATACCAATGCTGAACTTCTGAACAGGTACAGATTTTCGAGAAACACTATCGGAAATCTTATACTTCCCATGGTGTATCCTCCGAATATGCCAGATACACAACGAGGATTACCTGTGCCTCCGCTGATAAAACTTTGCACTGCATTACGTTTTTATGCCACAGGCAGCTTCCAAGTAAATACATGAACCATAACATAATATTAATGATCAAGAAATTCATTTATTTATAGAGAACATGTGGAGATCTTCAATCTATAAGCCAGTCGTCAGTTTGTCGCATAGTCGGGGAGGTTTCTGAAATTCTTGCCAGGAACTTAGGACGCTATGTGAAATTCCCAAGTACAGCGGAAGAGATTGCGGTAAACCGAAACTTGTTTTTCAATATCGCAATGTTTCCTGGAGTTATTGGATGTATCGACGGAACTCACATAGAAATTAAGAGTCCCGGAGGTCCAACGGCAGAAAATTATCGTAATAGAAAAGGGTGGATGTCGTTGAATGTACAAGTAGTAGCAGGTCCTCATTTAGAAATTCTCGACATAGTAATTCGTTGGCCAGGATCTACCCATGACAGTAGAATTTTTAACAGCAGTGCTTTAAAAATGAAATTTGAAGATGCCCGTTTATCTGGAATTTTGTTAGGTGATAGTGCATACCAACAGACACATTATTTATATACTCCAATTCAAAATCCAAACACCCAAGCAGAACGACGCTACAATTATGCACAAATAAGAACACGTAATATAGTAGAACGAGCATTTGGAGTCTGGAAAGGACGATTTCGGTGTCTCAATAGTGCCATCAATTGCAGATTGCGTAATACATTAAGAATAATTGCTGCTACTGCTGTATTGCACAATATTGCTATTGGAGAGAAGGAACCATTTCTCCATGATCCAAACTTTATTGAGCATGTTGTACCAAACCCGCCTCCACTGCCTCTACTAGCAAGAGGTAACGCTGTAAGAGCAACATTTATCGAACGACATTTTACAAATCCATTGAACCAAAATTAGATAGTAATGAATAAATGTATTTACATTTAAAAAAATAAGTAATTTATAATACAATTATATCTTATTATTTTTATTTTCTTTTAATTGTTCCAAAAGCAGCATCTCACGCTGTAATTGGATTTTTGCCACTTCAACTTTGAGTTGCTGCTCTTGAATTTTCAGTTTATGTTCTTCTAGAACTAGAGCATGTACTTCTGCATCCTGTTTCTGCAGTTTCTCGTTTCTGCTCAGCCGCATCTCCAGTTCTCGTTCTAAGGCCGTCCCTCGTGACGTGTATTTAGATGATCTTTTATCTTTAAGAGAACAAGATTTTTTTTATTTTAAATTTACTTATAAATTGAAGCTCTATTTAAAACTACCTTTTGAACTGCCATAATCACAGGTAACAGCTTCATGGTCGGAAGTGATACCAGCGTCCAGTTGTTCTTTCCGAGGAAGCTCATCTACACAAACAATTATATATTCTAATCTTATGATGATAATAAAGAAAAAAATACCTTGTTCTTTTCGTGTAGACCTCACGAGTTCTTGATTTTCATTTAATAAATAGTCTCCTTCTTCAACGGAGGCTAACGCAATCGTATCCGAGTCGAGAGTATCTGGCACTTCAATATTCACGTTAAAAAACGCATCAAGGTGATCTTCCTTGTTTGGCGGCTTATAGCTTCCTCCACCTGTCTTCATGCGTTCTATTTTTTCCGCAGCCAGTTCTTTTCTTCTCCTTGATTTAAGGTTTTCCCATGCTTTTCGAAGATTTTGCGTTGTCCTCTGGAAGCAATATTATGTTAAAAAACATATTTTTTTTTTTAAATTATACGCTTAAATTATGTATAAATCATAAGATTCACTTACCGTGCTATTCTCTGATAACGAATTAAATTCATTCGTTATTTTTATCCAGGTTTTTTGGCGCTGCGAAACACTAACACAATCTGTCCGTTTACATTCTACCACATCTTGATACTTTCCTACTAATTCTTTCAAAAAAACTTTCTCATCACCTGTCATAAATTTGTTTTTCGACATTATTAGTCACGAGAAATAAATTACACAATATTTAAAATTGACAAAATAATAGACGCAAATACACTCCGATATGTTACCGCCGTGTCTCTTGGTATACAGTTATTTAAGTACAAACATTAAATTTGTTGACAAAAGCAAAGCAAACTAAGCCGACTATAAATGCACTGAACTTTTTTTGTTCAGAGTAACGTCAAAATTTATCAAAAAAAAATTTTTCTGCGACGGTCGTTTATAATTTTTTAAAATAAAAAATTTGGTAACATTCTGTATCTTTTCTCGCATATGTAAGAATTTTTTAAATTAAATTGGATGGAAAATAAAGGAAGAAAAAAATTAAAACTAAAAAAAAAATAGATATATTTTTTTTTCTCCGAGGCATTAAATATTTTTAAAAAACTAAAAATACCTTGTACAACTAGAGTATAATATGTATCTGTAAAAAAAAAATCATCAAAATCGGTTGGATAGTCTAGGAGTGCTGAGTGGAACAAAAATTTTACTTCACGCGTAAATGCGATGACCCGCCCTAAATGTTCACTCAAATGAGTCACTCATTTATGTTGTATTCTGAATACGAAATTTGAGTGGAAGGAACACTCACCCTAAATTGAGTGGCAAATGAGTGAAGATTGAGGTGAGTGTGAGTGTCACTTTAGGGACGTCTATGAATTTGCCCCTAAGAGTCGACAAACAGTAAAAAGTATTTGTTCCACAGCTGACATCCACTATTGCAATTTACGTGATAACGTTACCATTTCTGTTTTTAAAAATATTAACTTGTTTCTTTGTCAGGCATGTCTCATTCAGTTTTAGAAATATGTCAGCTAGAAATGTCATCAAAGAATTCTTGATAACCATGACGTATTTGTTAATCTGTCTAATGATCTTAATTTGTGGTCCATAAAACACGCCAACAGCTCTTTCCGCAGTTCAAATATCCAATTCAGGGTCCGCTTTCACCTCGGGATAACAATCTAACATCTGTGTGTAAAGGTATACTGCTATGCACACTACCCGTTATTTACGCAAAATATGTACTTCTAAAATACGTGATTGCAAGACCAACTTTTAATAAAAATTAATCATCTGCACTATTTTATCTAAAACAGATGGTAATGAAACTAAAATCTTTTTAGGTTGATCCAGGAATTTTATCTAACAATAAGTGAGAAAAATTGATGTCACTCAGGCTGTGACCAAATCTGTTAGTAAACCTTGTAGGTCCGGGGGGTTGTGGATATTTTAAACATCGGACCATTGTAAGGTAGAATATATTTCAGATTATTTTATTGAAAGCAATATGAACGAAGTAACATCCCAAACGTAAACAGAAATTACAGAGTCGCTTCTCCAGTAACTCAAAGTGGTTGGGCAAATGGAGCTGGTAACGCGTTATCAACTATGCTAGCGATGCCTGAACGATATTAGCTCATTGTATATCGTATGTATTTTAGTTTTGATTTAAATATTGTAAAAATAAACAAAGGTACACCAACCACGGGTTTCTGCGGAAGCCACTTTGAGAAATCAAATCTCATTTAAAGCATTTGAAGACTATCCAGAACTCAGCAATTAAAATATCCCTAAGAGCATTTTGAACCTTACACATGTCATATCTCTTCCCAACCCAATCTTCACTTATATCTACCACACACGACAATAACAATTACAAGATCTATAAACTTAAATTACCACCATAAAAAAGATCACAAACTTCCTATAATCACTCGATATACATCTCCCGAAAAATAAACAATTCACTACGGTACAACACAAGCTTATAATATAAACTTAATAGAATTTCACCTAGATTAACTTCCCATCCCAAAAAGGCAAACCCTTTTAACCTTCTATGAGCTGAATTTTCTGTTTCTAAAACAACAATTCAGCTACGAATTCCTCTACAAAGACAACTTCAAAGCACAGAATATAATCCTTGTGGCATTAATATGCCATAAAAACATATAGATATACCGACTCCCAAATAGAACAAAAAAACGGATAACACTACTCACCAACAAAACATCACAAACTCGATATGAAATAATATAGATATCATCACATATAAGAATCACTGAAAACAAAGCGGATGAAGCTGCTAAAGATAACCCAATAATAACTTACCAATACCTGTACATAACATCAAGAAACTTAATAAAATTTAATAAAAGAATCAATGGAACCAACAATGGTGCCAAATAAACAACACGCACAAGAAAATAAAACACGATACAACCAATTGGTTCACGGCAGGAAATTGAAAACCACAAATAATTCTTAATAAAACCGAGAAACATCTATGTGGCGAAACCGCACCACCCATAACAGATGTAACGTACAGCTAACACAATCACTTGGTGGAAAAGGTTCAACAATTAATGTAACTGCTTCCATTTACCGACACCTTAGAAGGAGTCCTGAACAATAATTCAAGAGCTATCAAAAACTGTTCAATCCTCAGACGACACAAACATCACACGAAATGTTGAATATTAGTAATAATGATGTATATAGTCGAAGTACCAACAATATAACACATACTTATAAAAGTTTCTGTAAATGTCAGGTGGTATAACAAATACACACGACTGAAATGAAAAATGTTGTAAGTTACATGTTCGTAAGTTGGATACAATAGATCTTTGAATCTGTAGTTCTAAGTGTTACTTAATATTGACAAATGTGAGATTCTTTGCTCGTTAAATTGGTTGAGAATTACAAGGAGGTAGTCCTTAGGTTTTTTTAACACTACAGTATACCTGTACTATTTATTCCAATATATGAATATTGTATACCTACCTAAATAAGGCTTTTAAATTTTCTGGCAATTCTGTTCTACCGGCATATCCAGGATTCATAGTAATAAATATGCCAACTGTATCGACTAAAGCAATTTCGTCTCCCATGAAATCAAAATATTTTTTTTTGTTGCGTATAGCATCTTGAACAGATTTGACTTGAACCGCAACAACAGACAACACTTCTACTGAAATTCTGTTAAATTCATCAAAACAACCCCAAGCACCTGTTTGGGCCAAACCTTTGTATATATTTCCGCATGACTGAAAGAAAAATAGAATACGTAAAACGTACTAGAATTTATTCATAACTTGTTCGTATTTTATCCTAATTACTGTACGTTGAAATATACGTGTATGATCATGCAGAGAGTATTTAATTTATTAGCATGCCTGTATATACATAATTTCTTTATTTATATAAGAAATTAGTATATTGTTATTAACTAAATGAACACGTTAACTTTGTCTTTTATTAGAAAGGCGTTCATATATCATTCTATCAGATTTTTTTTTTTCTCTAAGGCCAATATTTGATATAGACACAAGTAGAATCTAATCCTTTTCGTAAGCAACAACAAAAGATTATATATTAATAATGAAATTATATATGCACAACATCAACAAAAAGTAGAGAAT
The DNA here is from genome assembly GCA_963422195.1 of Carabus problematicus. Lineage (NCBI taxonomy): Eukaryota > Metazoa > Arthropoda > Insecta > Coleoptera > Carabidae > Carabus > Carabus problematicus. The sequence goes on along the minus strand of OY728581.1, from coordinate 14,107,458 downwards.
TTAAGTATACTTTTCCATATATAAACACTGTTACCTTGTAATCCATTTGTTCCGAACAATTAAATACATACACCATAATTCCTAGAGCTCTACCTAAATCTTTGGTGGTCTCTGTTTTTCCAGTGCCTGCGGGTCCAGCCGGTGCACCACCCATAACCAGATGCAAGGACTACATAATTTAAAATGGAAGGGTTAACGAAAAAAATTATGATATCATTAAATATCTAACCTGTGTTAAAGTAATATAACACCTATCTGTTAACGGTGTAATGACTAATCTAGGCGTATTACCCAGATATTCATGACTATAGCGAAATTGGGCGTCACATATATTGGCGAAACAGTCCTTCTCGATATCGTCCCAGCGGTGGCGCAATTGTGATACCCATTGAAAGGTTGTTGCGTTCTCAACTTTCATTTGAATCAGTTTACTGACTACATCTCGGGAATGTACGTCTATTGTACAGATTGTCATAAGTTTTTGTCTGTCTTGTTTATTTAAATCACCAAGTAGAAGAGAAATTGAGGTACTTAATTGAGAGACTTGCTTTTTATAATAATCACGTATAGCATTGTCATAGCCTTCTTCAAGTCGAGAGAAGGCTATATTTACCTTAAATTCAAATAATTTGTTTAATATTTAACATTTAGATTTGGTTCTATAAAACAGCATACTTCTGTCGACCACCAAATTTGTGTACCGCACAATGATACCTGAGCTGGATAATCGAACAACCATTGGTCTCTAGGTTTTTCTTCATATGTAATGATAGCCTCACCTAGAGAGTGCTTGATTGTCGTACGCATTGATTCTTGTAATTTATTAAGCCAGATTTCAACCTACAATAAATTAAAATTAACATATGTGCTTATTTCGATTGTATAGATGATTACAGGACCACAACAATCACAATATGCATCAAAGTCTACATATTCCCCATGTTTTGCAGTCATTCCTTTCACTCGTTTTGTCAAATTTCCTTCATTATCTGTTTCAAACTTCAATTTAGCTATAGAATCGAACAGTTTCGTAAGATGTTTACATATTAATTCAGGTTGATTTCCACTTGATAATATATCAAGTAAATCTGCGGATGATACGAAATAAAATCTAGGGAAAGCTAAACGTTTTGTTTCAAGATAAACAGCGAGAGCTTTTTCGCAAAGAGTAAGTTTTTCTTGTAAATCTTCAAGTCGTTCTATTAGCCCGTCTTTGTTAGTTGAAACGACAACATTCAATACTTTTGACATTTCCATCATAAGTTCCTGTAAAAAACATTTGTTATATTATATACACTCAGACATGTCTTAGAAATATTTAAATTTAATTTTCCAGCAAATCCATACGAAACTAGTGTAATATAAAATAGTCTTTTCATTAACTTGATAGTAGTTTATATTTAAAATAAGACAAAATTAATACTACGTTCTACCACTTTAATTGAAATAAATATTACATATTTCATTTCATTGAGTCATTTCAATTACTTCTACAAAACGTTCAATTAATCTTATTTTAAAATTTCTCTTCGTTTGTCCAATTTGTCCAATATCAATGCTGTTCCAATTACAGGTTGATAAATACACTCCAGATTTATATATAATTTCAATATGCCTTTATGATTAAATTGTTGTGATGTAGCCGATGCTTTTAAAAAAGATATATTTTAAATCAACATCCAAATTAAAAGATATTATATATAATATATTGTGACAAAGTGTATTTTTTTGTGTTTACTTGTGCACAGAACAATGACCGTTAGCGAACCAATTAATGCGGTCTGCGCTCGAGCTCTGGACGGATTGAAACACTATTCGTTGAACTGACTGGTTTAATTCGGGGTTGAAACATGTGTGTATCTCGGGGGTATAAATAGCCTACCTAAATTCTTGATTGTCAGTTAGTGTTCCGCTCTCCGAGGTGACTCCAGCTACAACCGAACCGTAAGAAATACATTCTATATATTGAAATATATTCTTTGTATTGTTGAGTGTTGCTCTGCACTGTTGCAGAAGTAGCCGCATTTTTTGACTTGTATCTTCCAACTGTTGCTTGACACTGCAACCCGACCTGTTCTCAAGTCATCAGTTTCTGTTCCGTATCAGCCGCACTGCGACCCGACCTGGGCGGCTGTCCTACACTGTTGCTTGACACTGTGACGCGATCAGTTGTCAAGATATCAGTTCCTACTCCGTACCAGCCGCACTGCGACCCGACCTGGGCGGCTGTCCTTTCCACTGTTGCTTGACACTGCGACCCGACCTGTTGTCAAGTCATCAGTTTCTGTTCCGTATCAGCCGCACTGCGACCCGACCTGGGCGGCTGTTTTACACTGTTGCTTGACACTGCGACCCGACCTGGTGTCAAGATTTCAGTTCCTACCCCGTATCAGCCGCACTGCGACCCGACCTGGGCCAAGATCAGTCTCCGTCCCGCTACTAAAGTATCTCGTTATAACGACCATTGTGCATTTCTATGTATGGCTATGATTTATGGAATAACGTGTATTGTTCATCTGAGTGATTAGCGAATCACGTCGCCTGGCACAAGCTAGTGTATTTTACAGTTTGTGCTACAGTACAACTGCACAACGTTTAATAAAACACCAAACTTTCTGTGCAAGCTAAGTTATTTCTGTGACCCTAATCTCCCTTATACTATCCTGGCACGAATCCGATTGGCGCCCGAGCAACCCGACACCCGCACTACCAGGAAGCGTCACAATATATATATATATATATATATATATATATATATATATATATATATATATATATATATATATATCACCCACCTTTCTCCGGGGAGTTGGGGTGGTAAACGGTGGCCGGCTAGTCGGTGTCGGCGAGGGCACGAACTGGCGTACGGCGTGGGTCAGGTAACGGGAGCTCGTGCTGGGCGCCACGATAGTTTGGACGGCGTAAAAGTATCGGAAAGTATCTTCACGGGATATATAAATGTTAGGGATGTAAATCGTCACTCGAACGTTCAAAAATCAATCAAAAGCGTATTGGAGTTAAATTTGCCGGAGCATATATTGTGCCACAAGACTGGAGAAAACATATACGTAGATCTCGTAGATCTGACAGAAGATAATAACAAATTAAATTGGGGTGGGCCGTTGACAAGCACAGTCCGGGAAAGGTTCGTGAATGAAAACTTAGTCTGATGCAGGCGGGCTAACCCGGTACTGTCGGCGCGTAATGAAATAATTACGTAGCGTTCCTAAACTGTCCGTGCCAAGGGTACACCAGAACAGTATGTAAATAAGTAATAATATAACAAGAAATGAGCAACAATACTTAAATTAATCTTATAAACTAGTAATAGGGTGTGGGCCACAGTCAGTGGTAGCCTGGCGTGTGTCAGTACCGAAAAATATAGAAAGGTGCAGATGGGCTAACCCGGTCCTGTCTTCGGGTGAGTTAAGTGACTTGACACATCCACGATAACACTGCGCGGTGGTACACTCGACAGAGGGAGGTGATATTAACAATAATGTCACAACAGTTAAATTGATAGTAATTAAAGAAATTAAGTTAAATTTATAAATTGACAAAAAAAAAAACAAGCGTTAGTAGAACTACAAGGGCAATGTTCGAAATACAATTTAAGTGTCACAGTTGAGTATGAGCGGTCATCACAGCATGATGGTTGTCGGTACACTAACGGCACTAATTGAAGTAGACACGTTAAGAAAAGGGGGAGGGGGGTGTCGTAATCGGTGAGTAGTCGAAGATGGTCGAAATGACTCGATCGTCTTCTGAGCGGACCACGCCCGGAAGGGCGAGATGGAACGAGTCGACAAGACACGCAGGTTGTCACTAGTTAGCACGTAACGTGGTCGAGAACAAAGAAAAGTTACCTAGCTGCAGGTGGTGAGCTGGTTGTTAGGGTTTGGTTCACCAAATCCTCCACGGCGGGAGCGGGTATTTCGCCTGGCGGTAGTCCTCCAGCTTCCAGCGGGTTAGTTCCCAAACGAAACACGGTATGGCGATGTGTGGGTAGGTGGCTCACGGAAATCCTCCGACTCGGAGTACACAGAGATTACTCGTCCGATACTAAACACGACGATAAATTGAGAGTAACCCTCTGAGTTACCACAGTACACTTTTCCTCTCTCACAACACTAACACTCACTCGTCTGATAACTAAATAACTGCACCACGTCAAGTCAGATTGACGATCTCCAAACGACTCTCGTTGTTCTTGTTCGTGCACAACTTGGTCATAATTATTCTGCTAAACTTAATTACACACCCGCCTACCTGTCGTTATACATCGATACATGGCGCTATCTACTTCCAGTCTTGTTTTACAATATATGGCGGTAAATATAGAAAAAAAAAACCGTGACAATACAATGGCCTACTACTCCAGTAATGGGAAAGGCATGATGTTATGTATGTATGTATATATGTACTTAATGGTTTAATATAAAATATTATTATTTTTACCCATTTTATTGTTTAATTAATTTAATTTGACTTTATTAAATTATAAAAATTTTTTAAATATAATATTAATTTAATTAAATATTGTTTTTAATTTATTTTTCTTATAGTAGGTTTAGTAAATTATTGTTCAGATGTTCGTGTTTATTAATATGCTAGTTTTTTGTTATTTGTATGTTGCTTGAAAATGTCACAATGATGACGAAACATGTAGCTCTGCTATTAATAAATATTGTGAAATAAAACCATGTAATTAAAACATATATAATTTATTAATATTACTAATGACTTATTAAATTGTAAGGAAGAGAGAATTAATAATATCATTTATCCAAATTCAACCTATAAAACTCATTCTAAATTTTATTCATTAGGTTATTTTGGATCAATGTCTTATAAAATTGAATTTTTATTACGTGGCAAAATTTAAAAATATCTTTTAAATCATCGACATGTACTGAAAATTCTACTTTTGGTAATCACGTCTTGTTTGTTAAAATATCTCGACGACCTGTGTGCTCTGTAAGATTTCTGTAACATCTAGGACAGACTCCCTGAATCACGAAATGACTATTACAGCATATGTCCGCATAATTAAAGTGCAGATTGCAACTTTCTCTACATACTTCATTACTGCCATACTAATTATGAACTGCAAATATGATTCATAAATTCCCACAACCTGCTCATTCGCACTCTGTGGGTGCACCCAACTATATGGCGGATAATTGGCCACTGCGGCTAAAAAATGGTATTGCAAAAAACGTTTTGTGCATACACCGTCTAACCATCAATCCAACTAAATTGAAAGCATTATAATTTTGGATGAAAACAGGTCATGCCAGAACAGCATTCATTACGAGGGGAGTGAAGATCTGAGGCATACCTGGGGGTTGTAATAGACGAAAAACTGTTCGGGAAAGCTCACATAAAGTGAGAAGGCAAAAGCCCATACGAGGGCACAATCCAGCAGAACTAACAAAGAGAAGAAAAGAAGGAATGGAGGGGACCCGAGTGCACAGCCCCTGCAAGGGAAATTCAGAGCCATTCTAATAGCCCTTGAATACATACAATATCGATCAGATTAATTGAAACAAGATAAAAAGTTCAGGAAAATCTTTTTATTTGTTACTGTTTTGAAAAATTAGAACTAAATATTACTAACAAATACTTAATATAACCTCCTTTGGCAAGGGTAGGAGGTAAATGGAAGATGGTATATAAGAAATTATCTATTTAAATTGTGTTTTTCTCGAATATTTATCTTGATCGCCGGGAAAATATTACGATTTTACTCTTATTAACAACGTATTTACCATATATGATACGTTAATTTTATCTTTTTATCATATGTACATTTCAAAATCCCTGGAAAAATTGGCTGAAGGTGCGACGGCTGTCAACCAAGAAAGTATGGTGGTCAGCGTTGGCCCTATTCACGGCAAAAGTTCTGAGGCTGTCAACGGACGGTATCAGCGAATACAACCCGGAGAACTTTGAAAACGACAGCAATGTTGCTATACAGTGGGAAGAACGGCGGAGAATTAAAAGGACCAGCATGGACTTGGAGAGGACTGACAAGAGTGACCAAAGGCATATGCAACAACAATCAAGGGGACGTTTACCACCCCACACGGTCGTCATCAGCAGAGTAGGCAAAAGAGATACACAGTCGAAGGAAATACCAACACCCAGGCTAGTGTAAAGAAATCGGGGCGCTGGAAAGTAAAGGAAAGTGTAAAGTGAATAAAAAGTGTAACGAACATTAATATGTCGCATGTAAACAGGATATGAACCACAAGATTACAGAATAAACACATAACATGTAACTTGTAACCAAACAAATGTTAGTATTAAAAACAAACACACGAAAACATGTAAGTGATGCGCTCTAAATTATTACACATAATAATAAGAGCAAAATAAAACATATCACGAAAATATATAAATAGCAAAAGGATAACATATTAGATGTAAAAAAATGGTATAAGGAACGACAGAATGTGTAAGATATCATGAGGACTCAGTCGAATGAAGAAAGACTATTTGGATATAAGTACTAAGAAATAAGAAATCCACTGTATAATAATCATATAATTCCATAAGGTACAAACACTGCAATAAATCAACATTACTGAAGTTCCAAGTGAAGATTGAAGAGCGAGAATTTTTTTGAGTATTGAGATTTTCTGTACAAACTTCGTGTACATCATAAATTCGAAAACGATAAAGAAGCAGATTACAAACCAAATAACGTTAACCACACGCAAAAATAATGAATTTCTGGAGCGCTGCCAAATTCGTAATGTTTAAAAAATTCGCTTTAACTAAGTCATAATATGACGTCGTAAAAGCTAGCGCTACTTTCTGATTATAGTCCACTGCTATTTTATATTACGAGATGCAATGGTATTAAGTTTTTGTAAATATTTTTCTTCAGTTTTACGTAACTTAACCCTTCAGTAAGTATTTAAGTAATATTGTATTTAAGTTAAGTAACAGGTAAGTATGTTTAAGATTTAGAATTAAAGGACATATAAAATAAATTGCTTTAATTTAGTGGTTATATTTAAAAATCCTGGCGTCTACAATTTTGATAATTTTATTGAAAACAGAATTATTTCCGTTCTGTTACAAAACTATTGTCAAGTGTGTTGAATATTTAAAGCTTCGGTTTCCTCCAAAGCGGTGCCGTCAGTGACGTCAGAAAAACGGAAAGAGAGGTACGACCGTTATAGTGGTAGAGAGTAGTAAAAGTCTGATGTCCGAGTGGCACAATGGACTATTTAGTCGTCGGACTTGTAATTTTCTTAGAGGAAGAAGAGAGACTAAAAGAGAACCTGAATCTGAACTATTCAAAAAACGTAGAGAACACGGTGTATATAAGATATTAGTGTGTCGTCATCTATTTCATAATGAAACCAAGTTTAGAGAGTATTTTCGCCTGACTCCGGCTTTGGTTGGCTATTTCGATACTCCTTCAACTGGATATTATATACTCTTTCATGTATCCTGACAAAGTCAATAAGTATTTCATCTTGTTTAGATGACCACGTAGCAATATATTGCTTTGAGCACATAGTGTGCTTAATAAAAAACTATTATTTACTTAACATACGAAGGAGCGTTGTACTATGTTCACCGCTTTACAGAACTCCACCGTCAAAAATCGTTGCTGAACTGTTTCGTACCGTACTGGCTCACCGCTTCAAATTAGACGGCACCGCTCTATTACGTTCGGTGCGCACATCGCTCTTTAGGAAACCACATCGCTTATTATACACGACACCGATTTTCGTGACGTCCCCCACCGTATTATTACGGCCGTAAGATGACGGCACCGCTTTCGAGGAAACCGAAGCTTTAGTGCATTGCAATTTATGACTTCTTTGTGCAGGTAGGAGATTTGGATTAAAATATAATATTCTGAAGACAATATTTAAGGTTACTAATATAAAAGTACATGAGAATAATTTGTAGTGAAAAATATTATTTTAGAAAATATAATAGTATAATCGTTTATTTGCTTACTTTGTCATAATCCATAGTAAATAAATGAAATATTGTTACGATGGTTACGACGGCCAGGAGAAAAAGGCAATGTTGCCCTGGTAACTGAGGGGTTGTTGAAAACGTGTAGTTGTTTTTGGAAAAATAGATAGATTTTTGTCAATACTGTGTGCGAATAAAACCGATTATTTTTGAAACTTGTTGGTGTATTTATTCGTGAGAACGAATAACCGCCCGTGCGTATCATTTGGTGTCAGAAGTGAGATTCACGCAACAACATGCTGGGAAAGATACGGTTACGTTAGAAGCGATCATGAAGACAGTAGAAAACAGTAGACTACAAGTCGAGCATGTAAGCCTTCTAGCAAGCGTTCAGACTGTCAGAGAAGACACGAAGTGATAGGTTAGTCAAGTTGATAATCGCATAACTACATTAGCAGGTAATGTTGGTGAACACGTTGTATCGCTAACGGAGCGAATTGAGAGACTAGAAATTTCAAACCGGATATATCCTCAACAGTAGCCAGGTCTGTTATAACACCTAACCCGTATGACGGCCAAATAGCATAGAAAGAATACAACACTTAATTCAAAATCGTAGGAAAGACAAATGGATGGGGGCCTGTAAAAAAGTTGGATTTTATACGAGATGCTCAGAGGTGAAGTCATAACTGTGCTGACAGGTCTACAAGAGAATGAAAGATCTGACTTTGAGTATTTACGTAGATCACTCAGTCACACCGTTCAAGAATGTCAACGGGAACTACAAGATAAACTTGCTTGTGAACAATTTATGCACGCAGTTGCCGACTTGGATATGAAGGAAAACGTCTTACTCGCACAATCTAGGATAGTGAAAGAAGCAGTTGTTAAGGCGCTCGAACTGGAAGCTATCCGGGACAGTCTGCGAACACCGAACAGGGTACGTAGTGCGACAGTGGAAACGTCACAAAACATGTCACGACTAGAAGCACTGGGAGTATTACTAAAGAACAATACAGCAGCAAAACATACTTGGTCCGGCCGTGCTGATAATCAGCTACGCTGAGCTCAGTGCAAAGAAAAGAAAGACTGTAGCGATTTGTCGACGTCGGAAAACGACATCTAATCGGCCAAGTGAGGCATGGTCCGAATAATGAAAAAGTAGGCCTCGATTTTATCGATGTACGTGTAGGAATGGGAAACCGGTTTTCGGTTAACCGGATAATTTTGGCTAATTTTTACTATTCGAATAACCGGATTATCAACTCGAATAGTCGAATACTTTATTGCGCACATTTCTATTTATTATTTGAAAACTTAAAGGAAAGAATGATACAACGCAGGAATAAAACCTTAATGACACTTATCATTTACCTGCACACTGGAAGTATCCCTAAAACAAGTCAATATTTCGAATATTCGAACAAAACCGCAACAATTGCATATGCTAATAAGTTAATTAATCGAATGTTTTCCAACAGTAGTGAAAGAGTGGATAGTATTGATGACAACGAAAATTCTAATTCATCTGATTCGGACAACGATTTCAACATAAATGTAAATCCCAGCATACATCAAGATCGTCTAAATCAGGAATTACCCAGAGCAATTAGTTCAATTGGAAATATTCCCACTCGCTCAGAGAATTGTCCTATAAGCAATGTAATAAATGAATTCAAATCATTTGATTTAAGCAGAAAACGGGGAGATTTATTGGAAAACTTATACCAAGGATTGATGACTATCAGACCAACATCAACAGCAAATGAGCGAGTGTTCTCAGTCGCATCTAATTTTGTAACGAAGATACGCTACATTAAGTTCGAAATCACTAAATGCCTTGATTTTCTTAATATTTTTTCTTGAAAGAGAACAAAAATAAAATATAGTTTTATCTTTAAAGTTAACCAGCAAATTAAATAAATTATTTGTGAATTACAAGCATTTTTGTGTTTTAATTTCTTTCCTGTCGGTTAACCGGTTATTTTGGACATTTACTATTCGATAACCGGGTAATAAAAAAAGTCGAATAATTCCCATCCCTATGTACGTGCATTGCATGGATACGACAGGAGCCAGCTTGCTGACGGGGCAGCCGATGCGTCGAATGGTAATCGACACTGGTGCAAACGCAACATTTATACATCCACCGGCACATCGGTCAAAAGCTTGGAGCTGAAGACCGTCACTGGGGAAAGAGCGCCAATAATAGAGCAACGGGAAATCAATCTACGGGTGGGTAACAAACTCGTGGTGCATACAGTCCAAGTTGCTGAAATAGAGGACGATGTTATCTAGGGAATCGACTTCTTGCGGAAATATGATTGTGTGAACGACCCAGTGAACAATCTGCTGCGCTTTGGCACTTGTTTTGTGTATATTATAGTCGAGTGACGAAGAAGGAATCGTACCCTTAACCCGTATAGATGATACGCTAGGTATATGGTCAGAAAATTGGCTGTCTGTCTTTGAGGAACTAAGGGGAATGCTGACAGTTGCACCGATTCCAGCGTATCCAACATCGTACGAATCATTCATTTGGGATAAAAGCGCACGGGAATGCTGACGGCTTGTCCAGAAGACCATATGCTCTCGACGGGTGTAAACACTTCGATCGACTTGACACTACAGAACATGCCGTAATCGAAGTGCAGCGAACCACTGTGGAAGTTAAAGAGGAGGATGGTTCCAATCCGTGGCAAGCAGATAAAATCAAGCGAGCATAAGAAGATCCGAATCTCCAGTTCTTCTTCTCATGGTAAGAGCAGGGAAATCGACCGAACTGGCAGGCCGTATTATCGCATCGCGCGACAATGAAAGCGGGCCTTGCGGAATTCTCTACCACTTGCAGATGGAGTTTTTCATCGACGCTGGGAGGCCTCGAATGGTAGACGCGCTCAACTGCAGTTGGTTCTACCACGGTCACTTATACCAGAGGTGCCGAACCGATATGAAGACTTAGAATGAGGGTCATCCATGTATACCGCCTGAAAAAATATCGGGGTAACAATACTCCCAGATGGAAGTTATCGGAGGAAAACCTTGCTCGTGACGAGCAGAACTAAGAGGGGGATAGTGTTACGGTGCTTAGGACGACCAGGGAAAAATGTAGTGTTGCCCTGGTAACAGTTGTTGAAAAAGTATAGTTGTTTTTAAGAAATAGAGGGGTTGCTGTCAATACTGTATACGAATAAAAGCGATTATTTTTGAAACTCTTGTTGATGTATTCATTCGTGTGAACGCATAACCGCTCGTGCGTAGCAATATCAAATTACGTTGCTCTTGACCACAATATTTAATAATTTCACACTACTAGCATGTTACAATGTAGAAGAAACTAGTATTAACTATAAATATTGTAAAAAATAATTTGATACTTTACAAATTATATTATGTATGTAGACAATAAAAATATTATTTGCATCAAGACCTCCACATTTGTCATCATAATATAATAGATTTTTAAATAAATTGTTATTTACCTTGAAATCTGTGTCTATGTTATCAAATCTATTTGAATCATCGGGAAGTTGTCGTCTTATATCTTCAGAACTCATAAAAATGGATTCTAAATGCAGCCAAGTCCGTTGCACTTCAAACCATACCGTTATTACTTGATCCGCAATACTCAATTTTTTTTGCCAACTTGATACTTCTTCTAAGAAATGCGCAATAAATTTGGATGTAATTAGATTTTGAAGTTGCACCTAAAAATTAAGTTCATACAATATCCATTATTAAATTTTACAATGCACTAAATTAGAGATAAGTACCTGATTATCTTCTAAAGTTTCAATTAGTTCTTCACTTGCTTTTAACAATGTACATCCCGTTCTTTGGTGAATTTCTTGTTCAAATTCCATAGTTGACCACGTGCTATGTAATTCACGTAAAATCTTCTCCATTGACATTTTTTTGACAGCTTTATCCACAATATTTTTCACCTCTTCTTCGCATTCATGCAAGTTTAACTCCAGTAGATCTGCTAGGGTCGTACTTTGATCCATTACAATGCGGACCTAGACAGGAATTAAATAGTGAGAAAAGCATATTACAAATTTAAATTACAAAATTCCTAATTATGTTACAGATATAAATCGAATCATCTCAAATTTACTTGTTTCTGAATAATTTAGCAAAAGTGCATGTGACTGCACAAATGTAATAAAACAGGTCAGGTAGAGTAGCGGTCGTTTTTAAATTAATTCCTAGTTACTGTCGTAGCGGAGAATATTATGACATATGTATAATGTTTATAGGTTATTTAGTAGTTAATTCATATCACACTACTATCGGCTCATATCGTTTGAATATGATAATGGCTGTGTGGTCGCAGGGGTATATGGGTAGTCTGTAAAACCGAAAAAATAAACTACGTAGTATCTGGAACATATCTATTTGTGCGGTTTATTAATGACATCCCAGAATTCTCCAAAATCAAAACAGCCCTCTACGTTACCGATACGATTGCTTATGTCCATTCGTTCTATGCAGAAGTAGGAATTTGCAGAAGCAGCAAATTCCTTCTGAACATACTTCCATCACACTGGTAGTCCAGAAAATATCCATCAACCAATAAAAATCGAATTCATTGTATTCACACACAAATATATGCACAACATCTACACACTCATCACAATGCACAGACACCAATACCTCCCACTTCTCCCACCCAATACCTGACCACGTGCTTGGATTTCCAATTATCGTACAATGTACACAACCGTTACAAATTATATTTAAGGCATTAAATCTATTACAATAAAAGCTTAAGGCGTAGTATAAACACTTACTAATAAATGTATATATTTACTACCTTTACAATACAACCCCTTCACCATTCTATTTTACCCTACCTTTCAAAAATTTAGCCTACCAGCAATGTGTATACTTACTACTAATTGAATGCACCGACTGAATTGATACTTTTAGGCTAATTATTCAAAGTAGGTTTTTTAACAGACATTTTCTGATATTAATAAGTTATATCAAAAAATAAAGAATAGTCACGCACTTTACATTAACCATTATATATCTAGATAAGTTAATAACAATAACTGGGAAATATAGTTATTGGCGTCACTAGCGGAGCAACAAGGGGGGTAGCACCATGAATGACTTCACCGGGTGTCGCCAACCGTACTAAACTTAGTTAATACTAAGCTTTTATACTAACACAATACTAACACTAAATGTAGGATAATGTATAAGATTTTAAGAAAAATATAGAAATAAACTACGAGTGTCCGATTAACAATAAACTGTACGTGTCATCCTCGTGTAAAATTACATTACATTTTTTTACTGACGAATTTACTTGATTTTTTCAACTTAATTATATTGATATTGCCATAATAGCAATACGCTAAACCAATGCAATGTTGCATACCAACAGGGTGTCAACTGATGCAGTATGACTGATCATTCCATATCTAATTATCGACAAAACTCGACTGCCGAGAATTTGAAATATATGTATTTCTTTACCTCGAGAATTTAAATTTGGTGAATAAAAATAGTTTCATTATAGAGCTTTTATAAACGACCATTTCCCTACCCTTTCCTTTATATTGGCAACATATAAATGAAGGGAATTATATATCAGTAAATCGAATTCGAAGGCAATTTTGTATGAATACAACTACTAATTGTAGTGAACAATATATTTACGTGCATGCAGTGCGGCATCAATATACATAAAGCATTCAGCAAATAGTGCGAATACAAATATACAATTTAAAATTTGTTTAACAAATATGTAGGAACCAGCCAGACAGTTTCATTGCTTTGGAAAAAATATCTTTATGAGATCATTAGTTTAATTCATATAATAAGAAAATTGGTGCAAATTATAGTCTGTTCTGGTTAATTTTATACTTACTGTATACTCTGGAGGTAGTGCAGCTAGTGTCTGTAACAAATCACTTACAAGTAAGGAACGGTGTCAATTATGATGAATATACAAGTATAATGACGGATGTAGTATTTATACATTTAAGGAACAGGATATTCAAGGAAATACTTAATAGTATATAGTACAAATATTCAAGTTGTAATAAAGTAAAATTTGCACGTTGGCCGTTATACCTAATATGGCAAGCTATGTAGGTACAGTGTACATATTTGACTTCATTTGGAAGAAATTCAAGAAATGATAATAAAATTTGGCTATATATACAAGTTTATTTACACGAACAGCGTCTCTGAGAAGTATTACATTACCTTTGTAGACTTCATTAATTGATTCCAGTGACGCTCTCTGATAGCTGGGTTTTGCAATTCTCCGACAGCTCTCAATGAGGTCAGGGTATTTTTTACTGTTGCCTCAAGTGATATATATGTATCCCATGACCTCATTTCTTTGTCCAAAGTTCGAATTTCTTTAGCAAACTTTTTGCACTCAATATCCATATTTTCAACGTCAATTTTCCGCCATGGTGTTGTTTTCCAATCTTCAACGCACGTGCGCACAATAAATACGTAATCCCAAAGTTGCTAAAACAATAATTTGTTCATGTCAAATTTGTAAAGGAACTGCTTAAATTAATTTAACTCACTTTCAGCATCTTTAATTTTTTTCTACATTGTCTCAGTAACTTGAAATCTGGTACAGAAACTTCAAACAATGATCCTGACTCTTGGATATCTCGCATCTCGTTTTCAAACCGCTTAATATCTTTATCGGTTCTGTCTAAGAGAACATACGGTTCTTTACACGAGTAACGCAGGAAGTCGTACCGTCTAAAGACCTCTCTGTAGAAATTTATCCTGCCATCAAATGTAAAGATTTTTTTCCTTATAGAAGTAACTTCATTTGCTTGTAGTGGTGCTACTTGCTGTTTCACAGTAACTGCTATTTTCTTGGTGTTATTCCATTGCTCTGGTAATTCCTTCCATGATACATAAAATAGTAATCGGTTGATAAGATTAAGATAGAAATAAACAGACTCAATATCGTAGTCAGAACATAATAACAACAAGAAATATGATCATTCACTATACGTATACATAAGTCAAACTATTTATTTATGTGTGTAAACAATCGACTTATTATATCATCATTTCTCGTTTTGGAAACATAAATAAATCGGCCGACTATCACGTGCGATTTACCGCCTCAGGCCTTTTTTCCTTTGCTGTCATATAAAAGGGAAAGTTCATGCGAATGTTCCAGAAACAATTGAAGCACATTTAGGACAGTATACGAGTTTCTATTGGTGAAATAGGGTCTCAATTATGAACATTTCGTCACATTTTAATAGATTGTAAATTGTAATAGATACCTAGGCTATTTGTCACATATTAATTATCGCTGTTAATCAGTTATTTTATACTTGGTATTAAAATAAAATAACAGAACTTTAAAAATATATATTTTTTCAAATATTTAAAAATAAAAATTATGTTTCGATCACTCTTTATTTAATTTTAATTCTGTTTCATTTCATGCACTTGCAAGAAAATTTTGAATGAAATTGAGTGGAAAATATAGGAGACATTTTCTTTTAAATAATTAAATAAGGTAAATTTTGAAAAACAAAAGTCACATACAGAACTAGATCAAATACGTATTTGTAAGTCATCAATATCGGTTGAATAGTTTAGGAGGAGTTGGAATAAAGAATGTACGAGCGAACGATTTCATAATTACTTTGTGATCCAGGGGGTCTGCGCAAACATTTTTGTAATTGGAAGATGCTATACATATCGTACCGAACACTGCAACTCTTTTACACGAGATCAATGTACTAAAAATTGTTTAGTAGCCTATTGCCTAAATTTTCATGAAAATTTTAAAATTAATTTATTTGATGCATAAATGCAACAACTTTTTTTGTATACTTTCCCTTTATAGGAAAAACCTTTATAGGAATGACCTGACATTTTTGTCGGTTTGTATGTCCCAAAAATTCAAGAATAATTTAAGTTTCAAGCAGTCACAAAAATGATTTTTTTTTCTGCATTTTTGATACCATTTTAATATGAAAGGATTTATCCCCAAAGGGTTGGAATGATGACTTCAACTTCAGATGTAAAGAAGTTTATTCAAAGTTCATGTAAAAACTTATGCCGACGTTTCGACCTTGAGGTATGAGGTCATTATCAAGGCTTATAGGAAGAAGCGAAGAACAATATTACCACGTGGATTTTACATGGAAGTAAACACACAAAATTGTGAACAAAACATGTTCAATACAATTGAACAGTGTAAGAAAAACGTATGAATGTAAATTTAAAGTAATAATAACAATAAAAACCTGACCATGGCCGTCAGAGAAAAAACGCAGAAAACAAGACAGACCACATGGTTGTCTTGTCAAGTCAAAACAAGTTTTGACTTGACAAGACAACCATGTGGTCTGTCTTGTTTTCTGCGTTTTTTCTCTGACGGCCATGGTCAGGTTTTTATTGTTATTATTACTTTAAATTTACATTCATACGTTTTTCTTACACTGTTCAATTGTATTGAACATGTTTTGTTCACAATTTTGTGTGTTTACTTCCATGTAAAATCCACGTGGTAATATTGTTCTTCGCTTCTTCCTATAAGCCTTGATAATGACCTCATACCTCAAGGTCGAAACGTCGGCATAAGTTTTTACATGAACTTTGAATAAACTTCTTTACATCTGAAGTTGAAGTCATCATTCCAACCCTTTGGGGATAAATCCTTTCATATTATATTTCGACTTAAATAAATCTATTATGGATACCATTTTAACGAAAAAAAAAATAGATGCTATTGAAAAACAAAATCTTCAAAAATCAATGATAAATATTAATTGAATATTGAGTGATATTTAGTGTGCATAGAAAAGTATTGTTATGAATTGATAATTTAAATACAGAATTGTCGTAATTCGAATGAAGGGCCATTTACATTATAATCTTTATTTTTCAACAACAATGAAGTATTGGAGGTCTTATAATTAATTTTATATTTTATAACATGTCGCTTCACATATTAAACGATGAACGGGAAATGCTTATTATTAATATAATAAACATTTGTCTATTTCCTTTACAAACAGCATTTGAACCTTTAAGAGTTTACTAGATTTTAATCTAAGATTTTAATAAATATCTAAAGCACATCAAAATGTGTATTATGTTCTTATGTACCCCACTAATGTTGTATATATTAATGGAATATTTAATTAATATTTTTAAAAATACTAAAGACGTAATTAGACATACCTGCAGAAGGACATTTACTTCTTCAGGTATATCTTGATCATAGAATTTAAGTAGTTCAATAGTGTCTCTTAGAGGTGTAAACATATCGTCTGTAGTCGATTGCCGTTCTTTCACGTTAAGTAAATAGCCCATCACATTCACTAATGCATTGTAGTCACCTTCCGCAACAGTTTGTTGCAATCCTTCGTCTGCTTTCCGTATGAAATTAGCAAGGTTACACAAACTGTAACGAGAGCAATATCAAAAAATAAATTCATAACAGTATAAAACTATAATTTTATAGATATTTATCTAATTTACCGGCAATTAGTAATAACCTACCGTGACCGCTGGTATGTATTTTATAAATGAATTCACAATATGGGGAATGGACCTTATTACGCGACTAGACGGGCACGAGTAATTGTCCTCGCCAGGAGTGAGGTTGCCGGCTTCTCAGTGGAGAATAGTAGGATTAACGAAAATATTCTGGGTGTCCATCAATAAACAGGTTACCTGCACCACGCCACATTGCGATGGGATCATTGACTATCCTCGACACTTCGATAACGCTTCCGAAACAAATCAGAAAAGAGGTACGGGCACAAAAGGGGACAGTAACAAAGGAAACAATTAAATGTAGTAAAAAAAATCAATGCTAAAAAGGCTTAACTGAATAAATAATAGTACATTATATACCAAGGGGGAGAAACGTCTTTTTTCCTGAGATGCAATTTGGAGCACGAGAACGAACCCAGAGGAAAAAACGAGTTTGTTCTCCCTAGGTGTATAATGTACTATTTTTCATGATCGAGAGTAATAATATAATTAAAATAAATCGGAGCGAAATTGCAATATGTAGAAGTCTTTGGGAATGTTTCCATGCAACGCGTACCATGACAACAGACATTTGTATACAAAAACCTTTGTTATAATAAAACCTCCCCTGGAGAAATTATTTTCGTCCTTAAGAAGTAAATGCTTTACTTCACATTGTATCCTGTATCCAATCCAATACAAATTCGAATAAACGAACGCCGGTTACCACGAATAACTGCGCTTCCTGAAGGGCGACGCGAGAAACTTAATATAAGATGTAATGAGCTAAATACTAAATACATATACATAAAAACACAAATAATAAAAATATTGGGAATAATTAAGATAATACGGGGAGCAAGATACTGGCCATAACGCTTAGCATATACAAAAATAAAGTCAATAAACAAAAGAGTTGGAGGTCCACACAGCTGGTCTTTACGGGTTCGCGATTTCGAATGATCTTGGACACGGCAACGTAAATTGCAGGATTCAGCAAGGAAGGACCTCACACGGATATCCATGGGTGCGTAGTCATCCGCACGAGTACAGCGGAAATTTAGATATAGTACGCAAATGGATAGGCATGAACAGGTCTGATAACAGGCTTTTTAGTGTATCTGTTTATTAACCTATAAATTATCTTTCGAATACAGCACGTGTGCTATTTTGAGACAGGTAAGTAACTTGAAATTAGTAAATAAATTATTCTGACTTTACACATAACATTAAAATGACTCTGAATGAGTAAACTAACAACAAACATGTATTTCAGATACGAAAAATAGTACTCCTATAACACAAGACAGAAAGCTATTGCAACTAGACCAGTGCACGGTCTACCCAATCCTACCTTACGTACTACACACAGTATCACCGGAGTATAGTAATATTTGAATGTTTTCTCGTGTAATGTGTTGTTTGAGTTTTGAATGGGCAGGAAAAGGAAGTGTGAGTTTAAGGCCGGGAAAGTGGCGAACTGAGAATTCATTTACCAATGACATCATCAGACACTACACATTATTAATAACTAAGCTAAATTTGATAAATATCTATGAAAGTATACATAATTATGAGATTGGTCGCATTTACATACTTATGAGTGACATTATTCACAAGATGTTCTTTAAACATATTTCCCCATTTTCGGACGGTATTCAATAAAGCCTGTTTAAAAGGTTTTACGTCTACTCTGAACCAGGAATTGAATATCTGTTCGGTCTTTAATCCTTCTCCTTCAGTGTAAAGTGCTTCAAAATTATCAATCTAAAATTATTACCAGTTTCAATTTAATTTTTTATGATATGTAAAAATGTATACCAAGCAAGAATAATTCATTTACATATATATATATATATATATATATATATATATATATATATATATATATATACCGGGTATCCCAAGAAATCTGGGACATAGGTAATTAACATGTAAATATAAAAAAATGATACCTTCTGATTACTGATTACTTTTGCTCTAAAACATATTGTACAGAAGAACAATCACACTTTTTCTATATGTACATGCTAATTCCCTATGTCCCAGATTTCTTGGGACACCTGTGTGTCTCATGACGACCTACAGATAGGTTCGTTGTGCACTCATTTGAGTTTTAAAACCAAATGTTGATCTGACATTTTTTACAATCTAGACTATGTGTATTTGTATAGTATAATTTTGCAACATGTTCGGTGTTATAGTACATTTTGAAGGAATTCAAATGTGAAATTGATAATCACACTTTCTAGATAGTAAAAGAAAAAGGAAAGACTGTGACATTAATATTTTAATATCAAAAATCAAAAGAGCGCGCATCGAACCTCTGTGTAGTTCGGCATGAGACAGACGGTATATCTCTTTTAACATTAACTTTTAATAATCCTTGAAATTCAACAATGCTATTTACATTTCTCTCAAGAACAAAAAAGATATTTTAGTATACCTGTTCTCGGAAAGACTCCATTTTCGGTGGATTCGGTTGCGGTGCAAGTGAATCCTTGGCGTGTACGAGATCCATTTCTTCTTGACTAAGTGGTCGACCATACGCAAGAAACTGATTCAGGAAAACGGTCCTATCTTCCAGCCATAGGTACGAATAACTTTGAAAATTATGACAAAAGTCATTAGCCTCTCGTATCACTTGCTCCACACTGGAGAATATTTCACTTTTCATTTCGGCAATGTCGGGATTCGTTTCTATTTCCTTTTCATAAGTTAATGATTTAATTGCCAGACGTGGCATAAATGACGACATCTTAATTATATCCGAAATAAGATCAACAATCAAAGCATTAAATCCGTCTGTCGTTTCAGTCTCTAGCGACGGTATGAAAATCATAATAGGTTCTTCCAACACAAGTTGGGCCTTAAACAGTGGTGCTAAGTTATTTGTCTGATCCATATGTTCTGTTATGTATCCAAGACTATAAAATCAGCCTTGTAACTGGTATATAAACGTCACACAAAAATACTTACCTGCAGCCAACCGCTTTGTACAAATATTGTAAAACGATGCCGTCCACGTAATCAATATATGCACGCCACATTTCACTATCCTGCTTCTCTCGCATCCCAAATAAGTCCAAATTGTGACGAAGAAGCTTTGAAATTTGCTCTGCTGCATTTCTGATATCAGTGTATCGTTTAGCTGATCTTTCACTTCGTTCCTCCAGTGCCAGAACCGTAAAATTTTTTCCATCTCTCCGTTCAAACAAGGGTTGTTTACTGCAAGCTGCCATTATGTTTTGTATTTCAGTAAAATTATCTTGAGTATTTTGTACATGTTTTTGAAGGTCGCCTACTAACGAATGAATATTTGTCAAATATTGACCCAAACCTAGAAATCAAATATTCAAGTCAAATTAAGTAGTATTTAATAAAATTTATAAATTTACTTTCGGTTTCCCAGTTCAAAATAGTTTGGCCTTCTTCTATAAGTTTATCTATTTCATTGATTTTACTTTCGATTAAATTGAATTCCACTTCTTTAGTCGTCCTTCTGATCTTATTATACCAGTCTATTGTTAAATTCAAGTTAGAGATATATTTACGAAGAATTTCATTTCTTTCCGCCATTTGCAGTGCTTCATGCGGTAAATTCGAATGATTTAGTAATTGCAAATAATGTACTTCTCGCAATATTGCAGATAGCTTAAATTAATTGTAAGTATTTAGTAATAAAGTTACTATACGTTTAGAATTATACTAGTACTTCTTTTGTCATATAGTTCAAATAAAACTAATTAAATAATTAATAGATGTGAAAAATGACACTATTTGTTTATATTGGTCACAGACACCAAACGGAAAAATCATGTCAGTTCTTCTTACCAAATTAAACTGGACAGACAAGAATAATGACCAGAACATGAATTGAAAAATTATTTACGTTTAAACATTTTATGACAAAGAATAATCTGCTCAACTTTATAAACTACTTTCATCAAAAAAAGATAAATAATCAAGGAGAGGGCACGAGTTGATAGTACACCGGTCAGTGGCGTCTCAACATCGAGAAGAGCAGATTAACATGTAATTGTACTCAGCAGTGGATGTGTTGTGCCGTGATCATATCGTACTTCCTCGGAATCGCCGCAAAATGGATGACACAAAACACTTCGACGTGTGTTTACGTACGTTAGCATACAATAAACAGACTCTCGCAAGTAAGGCTGAATTCGGAACTATCGATAGTTACAAATTACATTCTTAACACGAATTCTGAATAAAAAAATCTTTTTAATAGCAAAACGAGAGGCTGATCGCAAGTGACCTATAGTAAAAAAAACACGTACAGTTCCCAGTCTGTAAGTCATTATGTCTAAACTGAAGTCGAGTAAATATGTATAAACAATTTTATTTATTTATTGGCATAAATTTGCACTAAAAAATAAAAAGTCATGATATAATATAAAGGAAGATCCATGCATGGTGCTCACCATTGCGACTCCGAAACTGTAAAAGACACAAAGTCGGTTAAATTACACAAAATTTGCATTTTTAACAGACTCTGTATTTCTTATAGTTTTGGATATCCCAACGGCGAGCGTGATACTTGGGTCACCTGGATATAACGGTACCCCAAAAAATTTGGTACGTAGGCAATTAACATGTAAACATAGAAAAACTTATTACTTCTAAACTATACTTTATACAGCAAAAATGTAAGTAAAAATGTCAGTCAAAAATTTTCAGTGCTCACATATGTATCTATAACGAGTAAATCAATTTCGAAATACTGCATTTTAATGACAGATTAGATAATCCTGAGACAAAAATGTTGTGTATTAATAATTTGTTGTTTTAATTAAAAAAATAAAAATTGGAATTTTTGTTCTATTACCTCCTGATTTGTTATCATAATGCATTATTTCAAAATTGATTTACTCGACATACAAAAATATTTGAGCATTGAACATAACATCATATTATGCAGTTTATATTTCTGAACAACTTTTTTATTTACATTTTTACTGTAAAATTTATTGTTCAGATTTAATCAAAAATATTCTACATTATTAATTCCCTTTGATCCATATTTCTTTGGACATCTAATATAATACAGTCCATTTAACAATTAATAGGACAGCATGTATGACCAGTCGTATGGATATTAACGATGCGAGACAGTAATGTAGAGATTGGAATATGTGGCGAGCAATTGTTAGAAAATAAGGAATGTAAGGCAGACTTCTGTGGACGGAGTGCGTTGCATTGCTGGCGAAAACTCAGTCCAACCTTGAAACTCCGTAGTGTTTTGTTATAATATATAAATATTTTTGAGGTTATTGTAGGGAAATAAAGGGCCTGATACCCCAATAATGGGAAAGGCGTGACGTATGTATGTATTTAACAATTTATTCACCATAGCATATGGCGCACCAAAACATATCACTTGTATTTCACGAGAATGACAGTGAACATTTTTAAATTATATACAGTAAACGAATTGCTCCTGTATGTGCCTGAGCTTAATCCAATTGATTATTTCGTTACCAGAATTTTATAACGTAACAAGACGGTGTTTGACTAATAATATTCACTACGCAATTTGTACTAAAAAGCAAATGGTATGTCATACGACAAAATATACGAAAAGGTCGTCTGTGCCAATTGTAGCACGATGAGGTTTTATTAATAATGCCGATTGAGTCAATTGTAACACAATGAAAATTTTATAAGAAATTACCGAGATTGTAAAAGCCCGAACTACGGTAAATCCTAAGGTTTTCCAGTAAAATTTAACATTTACCAACTCTTAATGGTAAAAGTCCGAACAGTTCTGTGATCATCGTTCATTTCGAACTTTTACTACCATTCACTTGGTAAATTTTAGGATTTACCTCAAAGACACGGCAAATGTTGAAAAAGACATGTCGTAACGTGTTCGGTGCATCGTCTCGTACTCGTGAGCAGTCTGCAGCCCTCCCCCTCCCACTACCCGTACCGCCTTTGCTCGCCTCAATCGATCGTTTGACACGATTGAACATAAATCTTATGAAATAATGGACGAGCCCGTGGCAAGCAAATGAGCTCACGTTGTCAAATAGATCTCATAGACCTACAAACCAACCCTGACGGAAATTATAAATTCATATTAGTTTACCAAGACCATCTTACTAAATTTGTGATCCTTCATGCACTTCAAACTAAACGCGCAGCAGAAATTGTATACCATTTCTTGAATATTTTCACCACTTTTGGAGCGCCGCACATCCTTCATTCCGATAATGCTCGGGAATTGTGTAACCAAGTAATTGAAAATGTATGCTCTATGTGGCCGGATGTTAAAATCGTGCCAAGACATAGCCAGAGTCAAGGATCAGTGGAGTGTCTCAATGAAGACATCGAGAATATGCTCAGCACGTGGCTGGAAACCAATCACTCATCAAAGTGATCAGAGGGTATGAAATTCATCCACGCCATGAAAAATAGAGCATATCACGAGGGAATTAAATGCTCCCCCTACGAAGCAATGTTTGGTAGTCCAATGAAAATGGGCATTGTGACGTCAACAATTCCTAAAGATATGATTGGACTATTAAGATCTGAAGAAGATTTACAGAATTTGTTGCATTCGCAAAAAAATACAGAACAAAATATTAACGTCGAAAATGTAATTGAACAGGACAAGGAAGACAACGTTGTTGAAAATGGGTCAGAAGAGGATATAAACAGTGACAATGTGAGGAACAAAACACAAGAAAACGAAATGATTGTAACCCGTAAAGATGAAGCAGAAGCAAATAACCAATGATACCAATGTAAAGATTGAGAGACATACCGATCCAGAGACAGAAAACGCAACTCAAGAAGATCCAAAATGGAAAAAGAAAGAATCTGCCCAGACAATAAAAAAAAGCAAAATTGAATTTGGAAAACCAAGCTGAAAAAATTAAAGGCATGTCTGCTGACAAATATCCAAATGTGAAAGTTGGCCAAAATATAAGACTGGAAGTTCCTGACATTGACGGAACTAAAACTGACCTGAACGGCATTATTGCAGCTGTGGTTCAAAAAATGCTTGTCGAAGAAATGCGCTTTCAACTCATCAGGATTACTTTATAATTTTAAATGCCACAATAGCGCTCCATGTTGTAACAAGTAAAATGATTTTTTACTATAGAGTATTCAAATCCATATAGGAGTGACGTCATAAAGAAACAAACGAATTATTGAGAAGTTCCGCCCCTTAAGCGTGCATTACACGATGAAGTTTTTCTTTTCAAGTAACTTTAAAAGTTTTCTCTCTCGCACAATTACGTAAGTGTAAGAGAGATAGTAAAGTAGACTTATAACGAAAAACTTATAACGTAAAACTGCAACATGCACTACTTTTTTCTTAAAAGTTCCTTCAAGTTCTGCTCGTGAGCATGCGCATTATTGCTTATACTGCATTGCCAACTTAACGCATGTTTAAAAGTAGCTTCCATTTATTTTCATCTGTCAGTTTGTTTTTTTATTTGTTTATATTGTTAGGTTTAAACTGTAAAATGGCACATATTCACTTTGTTAAATACCAAATAATAAGAAAAATACTGATTCAGTTAGATTAATCAACGTAAGCGTTATGCTAGTGAGAAGATAATTTTATTTGTCTTATTTTATATTATTCAAGCGGTATTTTAAGGGTGTGTTAAAATGACTAGTTACTAAAAATTAATAAATAAAAGTACCAAAACAAAATAATTTAAAATAGGTAAGAATTTGACTGATTAATAATATAAATGATTACTCTCATATGATACATAAAAATATGTAAGGTTTTTACTGAGTTATTTGAAATAAATGATTAAAAAGTACTCATTGTTTGATTCCCAAAGCCAGCATTTACCGGCCGTCACTGGTAAAACCTAGCATGTACTAAATTCGAATGGTAAAAGCCCGATAAAATTGTCCATTTTTTATAAATCCTTACATTTACCAACTTATGTCAGTAAATCCTAAGATTTACTAGTAAAACCTAAGACTAACCAATATACTGGCTTTTATGGTAACATACATATATACTACTTTACATATATATCTATTTTACCCATTGAGGAGGCTTTCACCAAATAATTTGTATTCAATTCTAATAAATAGATACACCATTTAAATCAGAAAGAAACAAATGTAAAACTACAAATTAAAAAATAAAGTCTAAATTAAAATACGAGGTTCAAAAATGATTCAATTTTTAACTAAAGAGTATCCAAGATGATTATAAGATTTATTCATTACACTTTCAGTTTGTTGTACTGTAATTTCTTGTGAAGTTCGTAATAATCTTTCATGCAGTTCATTAGTATCTCAAATAGACACACTAGTATATACTGCGGCTTTAATTTTCCCCAGTAAAAAAATCCAACATATTTAAATCAAGGGACATTGCAAGCCTCTGAATACTCCCACCTCTACACATCTGTTTGGAAAATTTATCCATATCGGAGCTTCTAAGTTTAAGGCTTTGAAGGCTGGCATGATCCTATCACGCAGCAATTCTAATTACTTCGTGCCATTTAATGTTCTATTTATAAAAAAGGAACCGATAACGTAGGAATTAATAATACCCGATCAAACGTTAAGTTTTTCAAGATATTGGGTACGAGTTACATTGTACAGATGTATTTTTAATTTTTTTAGATAAATTTGCCACCGGTAAATGACATTTGATGGTTCTGTCTGGCAATTCAACGCTGAAGTAATCACAAACTTGTCGCAAAGACGCCCCTTCCAAATACCAGAAGTACATCTTAAACTTTTTTTCTGTGGTGTAAATTTTTTGCACTAATTGTTACGCAAACTCGTAAGATATTAGTAACATATTATTAAAACACAGTGACATTTACCAAAACAAGTGTCATTGTAATTTCAATTGTCACTGACATGGGCAAATTTATTAAAGTTAAAATAAACTTGTCAATGTATAGCCTTACGTTATTCTCACTGTAATATGTATACAGAATGTCTGTTTTAAACGGGCCACTTAAGGGATCTTGGAAACTATAAGATTTACGATCTCGCTTAAATTAGACAAAAGTTGCCAATTTATGGACCGATGTTAGTGGTGACTTTGTGACTTGACAATTTTGCATGGCTCACTGGATAATGTCAAAAGTTTAAATTTTTCGATTTATAATTATCTTTTATAACTCAGAAGATACTGAAAATTTTGAAAAAAGTTTCAAATAAATATTTTAGCCCTACATAAGAAGCTATTCGTTCAATTTGATGAAATTTTTTATTGAGTATGTCTGGAGATACAACATTTAGAGTTAATTTTTTTAAATAGAAACCATAGTTGATTTTATTCTAGCTAAAAAGTGCTATTTTTTCTCTTTGTATCTCCAGAAATATCTATTAGAAAAAATTTCATCGAAAAGTTTCTTATGTATGCTAAAATATTTATTTGTAACTTTTTTCAATATTTTTTAAACTTTGTGAGTTATAACGGAAAATTAAATTTTGAGAATATCACATATTTGTCATTATCTAGTGAGCCATGAGCCATTATCATCGGCCCGTAAGTGCGCAACTTTTGTCTAATTTAACCGACCTTGTATCTCTTATAGTTTCTGAGATCCCTGTAGTGGCCCGTTTAAATTAGACAGCATATATATGTATATATACCGGGTGTTAATTAAAAAACTGGCCATAGGCGTTTAACATGTAAAATCAGTTTTTCCTCCTGCATTAGTTACCAGATTACTTTAGAGAAAAATACTTTAAATAAAAGTTGTAGAGAATTAAATTCTGCATCTAAGTGAGCAATCAGATTTAATTTTTGACATTTCCTAACTGAGAACATCAAGTTTAAAATTTCATGAAAACACATGATATATAGGAATAGCCGTGGAATTTAAACAAAATTAAAAACAAATGTCAGCAAACGGAGTAGGCAATCTTCATGTTGTTGATGGCATTGTAAATACCGATAAGTACATAGCAATACTCCAAGATCATCTTTTACCGTCTATTCCTCGTTTGCAAAACGGTTATGGGGAGTACACATTCCAACAGGATGGTGCTTCGTGCCATACATCTCGTAAAAGTAAGAGTTGGATTGCAGAAAATAATATTCCAATATTAGATTGGCCATCATCCAGCCCAGATCTGTCTCCAATAGAAACATTGTGGGGGAAAATGAAAAAAGAATTGCGAAAGAATCCAGCACGTACCAAACCAGAGTTAAAGAAGAAACTAAGCATAATTTGGAACTCTTTTACTCCGAAATTTTGTCAATTACTAGTAAATTCTATGCCAAAACGAATTTCGGAAGTGATTTCATCGAAAGGTGATGTAATTAAATATTAAATTGAAATCAATTTGAGAAATTTAAATATATCTGTAAATAGTCCAACTATTATGACGAGAGCAAATATTGTGCAAAATCAATTATTTAGTATTTTTACGAACCAAATTAAATGTAGTATTTTTTATTTTATAATAAAAGAGTATAGTTTAATTTTCATAACAACAATTTTTTTTTTAAAGCCATATCCTTCATAAATTATCTTTGTTGTGCGGAATGGTGAAAATATTTTACTGGTCCAACTATTATGAATTTGGGCTCGTATACCGTATAAATATATTATTGTAAATATGGTATTTTTCTTCATTTAGTTGTGTTGGAGGATTCGGTTCAATATCTTTGAAAATATACTCCGCAAATACTTCCTCTTTGTCTTTATCTTGTTTAACCCATGTTTCCTCTTCTTTGTGGATTGGAGCTATATGTTGTTTTGGCCATTTTAGTTTTTCGTTTATTTCCAGAATGAGTAGTTGTCATGCAAATAGAATGAGAGATTTCTTATATACGATTAAAAATATTATGCTTTTGTATAGCAATCTCATTAATGTCGTTGATAAATTATTTAGATTTTTATTGCTTGGAAGTCTGGTTTATTGTCATTGATGTACGGCTTTCCTTTTATCATTCATTTTGTCTTTTACGTATTTTGAATACTTTGGAACGTTTTATATTCTAGCCCTTATTCGGCGTTGTAGAATGTTATGCTGAGTTTGTTATATTTGTTGTAGTGTCGACTGCTTCGTCGAAATCGTTTGTTGTTTGAATGAAATTTGTAGATCAATATTTTCGTTCAGATATTTCTTGAATAATTCCCAGTTTGTGTTTGGATTGCACTGAGAAGTTAATTTTTCTTTGGTTATAATTGTTGATGGTCAATGTTCTGATGAAAGATCGTAGTCAGTTTCTACATCTATGTAGTTTCCTGATATTTCGTTAGAAACAAAGAAATTTATTAGATGTGGTGTCTTGTCTGTACGCCTTTAACTGAAAGGCTTTAAGTTGGTTTGACTGTATAGATATGCCTGCAACCTTTTATAATCATTGCTTTCTTGTGTTCTTTGCCTTTATAATTCACAAATATTGAACCCCACTGAGGATATTTTGGATATATATTGAATATTCTTCATTTAATTTTTTTACCGTGTTCTTGAAGGGAAATATACTGCTGTTATGGCTAATTGTCTATTTCTTTCGATATTTCCTTTAGATATCATCCATTTAAAAAAGTATGTCAATCTATTTTTGACATTTGTTTGATATTTGTACGGTAAGTTATTTTTCAGTTTTTATTAATGGAATGAATTATAGCGATTATAATTTTTTGTAATACAGAAACATATATTTACATGTATTAGACAATTTGTGCATTTATGTACCTTTCAACAAGTTCAATTTCAGCTTGCTCAACTTTTTCAACACCAACTGGCATTGGTAACACAGTTTGACCATTTACTTGGCCTTTTACTTGATATACAGTACTTTTTAAACTATGAACATGTTTCTGTACGTCTTGCGCAATAACGGCTGGCCATCTTTGGTGATTTAGTGGATTTGATAATAATGGAACGAATATCTGCAAAAACAAAATTTAATAGCCGTTTCAAGATGCAACAATAATGCCTTACTTCATCTACAATGGTTGCTAGTTGATCGATAACTTTACATGCCAAATCTCCCATGATAAGCGATTCAGCAGTGTTTATCTTAGGTACGGGCATTGGTGCTCGTTTGATGAAATAGACACCTGTATAAAAATGCATTTTGTTAATTTTTACGAAATTTTAAAATGTGTACGTAAATATCAATTTGAGTTATAAGTTTTCGATTATATTAAATTGTACATGTATTAATTGTTTTAAACTTATTTCTAGAATTTATTACGTATAATAATATACTAACAACAATTTTTCTCAAATTCAGACTAGTTAACATATCTAATTTTGAACGTTTCCTTGTAGGTTTATAAATTTTTTTTAATAATTTCTAGACGGTAGAACTACTCAAAAATGGAGTCGAAGAAAATGAAAACACAATAATTAGCAATGAAATAAGAAATTTCACAGAAAAAGAAACGAAAACCGTACTTGAATAACTAAGAAACAGAAAAACCCGAGAGACGACAATATAAAACCATAATAACTGATATAGATGGGAGAAGGAGACAAATACTACTAGAGATGCTAAACAGAATATGGAAGTTGGAAATAATCTGAAAGATTGAGAAAAGGCAGTAATTTTCTCTATTCACAAAAAGCGAAAATATAGAAACTGCTGTAATTATAATAGAATGTCGCTACTATGTACAACGGCTAAAGTATACGAGGTAATCCAAGAAAATAAACCAAGATAGGCAGTAGAAAGCTCTTTACACAAAGCCTAGAGCAGGCTCGGAAAAGAAAACACAGGACCACATATAGAAAATACAACGAGGCAAAACAACAAATTATTCATAGCTCTTACAGACTTGGAAAAAGCATTTCAGATTTGATGCAGCAAGTAATGTGGAAGATATTGGAAAAATTGCGGATAGACAAAAAATTATTGAAGCAATTAAAAGACATCTAATTATATCAGCACAGGAAACGAAACGTCGGAAGAATTCGCAAATAACTAGAAATTAAAACAAGAACAAGCGCTAAGCTCAATACCATTCATCATATTCATGACTATTTGAAAGTGTTTAAGAAGAATCCAAAAATATTTAGAACCAGGAGGGCGCCACGTGTTTAGTACAGTTCTATTTTTGCTGAACTACCGTCATCGCAAGAGCATGATGGTCTGTGGATTAATTTTGAAATGGCTCCATGTTAACGACAAACAAGTAAATCAAGTCCAATATACAAAATTCAAATGAAATAAAAATAAAAATAAAAATTTAAAATAAATATATATATATATATATATATATATATATATATATATATATATATATATATATATATAGCCTACTTTGTTTTAAAGATTGTTGCGGTTTGTTAAAATCTATTATGTAATTCAATTCAAATAGAAGCTTTTTTTGACAGATCGAAAAAAATGTTTCATATAAATGTTTTATTTTCAAAAATCGATCGAATGGTTTTCAAAATATTTTGTTTTTAAATTTTTTATCGGTCGCCATTTTGTTATTTGATAAAATTGAAAACAATTGTAAAAACAAATATTTTAGAGAACCGAAAGCAAATGTTGTGAGTTTTTTATTTTTTTGAATATTCCTTCAAATAAGGGAGTAATGACGATTTTTCGAAAAACAAAGAAACGCCAATAACTATGAACTGGGGCTCTAAATAAAAAATTTTAACTAAGAGAAGTTGTTTCTTTCAATGAGTTCTAACTGCCATTTTCGGGTGTTACAACTTAGTATTAACACCCTGTATATATACAGTGAACTTCGCTTATAACGAACCTCAAGGGACCGACGAAAATAGTTCGCTATAAGCGAAGTTTGTAATAAACGATAAACATCAGAAATTCATTATTTTTATTAATACATAGGTACATGTTTCAAGTAGGTATATAATATGAAGAACTGTTTTGCAAAACTAGACACATCCAGATTTGAATTATTTATTATTTAGACTTGTGTCAATACATTTGCTGTTTGTGCAATTTATAGATTTGGCTACTTTACCCTACCCTATATAATAGACTACCCTATATAATACACTACTCTACTTAACCCTCCCCTAACCTACCCTGCCCTAACCTATCCTACCTGTAATAATAATTAATGCAGTTCCACGATTTCCCGATTCCGTAAATCTCAGAGTTATATGTTCGTACGGGCTCGGTTACTGGCGGAGGTCTGGAAACTAGACTCTTGTAGAAAAAGGGCCATACATACATATATTCGGGTGACATTTTTTCTTTTAAAATTAAATTTCTTAGAAACAATAGAAATTTTTAAACATAAATCCAACAATTCATTAAATGAACAAATTGATTTAAAATATTCGATTCTTTTTAAATGTCTAAATTAAATTTGTGTTGAGATTTTAAACCCCAGTACAGGATTTGGAAACTACAGGCTGATGGGTGAAATATTTATTGTAGTTAATAACATATACAAAAAAATTTCATGGCGTTTGGACCATATGTATTAACAATAAAAACAAAACCAGCAACATGTGCATGGAAACAAATTTACAAAATAAGTTATAAATGAATATAAAATACAAATAATTTTCCTTACCAAACGTATATTGTGAAAAGTTATAACTGGTTGGTTGTTTACGCTTTTTGTTCAGGTTAATTTGTACTAATTTTTGTCTTAAATCATGTTACTCGAGCAAACTGCAATATTCTACTAGTAAGCACGGTCACACATTCTCCTTTACCCAGGCATTTAAGTATGTAATTTTTTTGTTTCAAATTCAAGTATTTTCGTTTTCGTGCCATTTAGCTTAAAAAAATTAAAACTAAAATTAGTACTTTCTGTGTCAAGATTTACCACTGATCTGAGATGCGAATGTTTACATAATTAGCAGCAAAATGAAATCCACATATTTTGTGGGACCCCCCAGAGAAGTATCGCAAATACCATAGTTTACTGTATCGGGGTTTACAGCTGTTCACTATATCGGGACGCAATGATAAAATTTGAGTGTTTACTCTATCGGGTAGTTCACTCAATCGAGAATTCACTAAATCGCGACTCTACTGTATGTAAACAAATTTATTACTTTGGTAAACTGTCTCTTGAAACAAAAACGTTATGAGAGAAACTTAATATTTTATCTGAATCAGAGTGTGTATTTTTTACAATCACGTGATTTAAATCACGATTAAAATCATATGATTATATAAGATAAAATCTGCTAATGAAATCACTTTTTTCATTTTATAAAATTTCATTCATTCAAATTTATTCAACGCAAATTTAATAAACAAATTAAATTCTGTACAGTTATGGTCTTATGGTTGGCTATTATTATGAAGAGTGTTTAACAGACAAAGAAACAAAAATAGAAAATTCAATTTTAAATTAATATGTAATAAAAAAAATTTTCCTATAGGATATTCTATTTTCTATTCTCTGTTTTAAATTAACAAACGATCTGAAAATAATTTGTATTTTTACTAATTGCCGAATTACTGTCTTGAGGAACTAAGATAGGTAATATGATTTTTATTGTGTTCGGTACGATGTCTATAGCATTCTCCGATTTTAAAAATTTTTGCGCAGAAATCCCGGACAGACCCTTTGGATCACGAAATGACTATTACACTGACTATTGACCGTATGTATGTCGTTCGTCCGCTCGCTCGTACCGTTTTTGTTCCACTAACTCCTCCTAGACTATCCAACCGATCTTGATGAATTTTTTTTTTGCAAATGCGTATTATGGTCTAGTTGTGCACCTGATTTTTGTTTTTCAAAATATTCTTTTTTCAGTTTTTATTTTTTTTTCTTCTTTATTTTCCACCCAATTGTATTCAAAATTTTCTTGCATATGCAAGAAATGAAACATTATTTTTCCATATTTTTTTAATTTGAAAAATTATGTAAGACCATTGAAGAAAAAAATATTTTTTACACGTCCGGGAGTAGAAGTCGGTTTCTATGGCGTCAAACGCGGGACAGAAATGAAGCTTTTACTCCCTAGGGACGAAAACACTTTTCGTAAGGGAGTTTTTATTATAACAAAGGTTTTTGTAAATAAATGTCTGTTGTCATGGTACGCGTTGTATGGAAACATTTCCAAAGGCTTCTAAATATTGCAATTCCGCACCGATTTATTCAAATTCATTATTTATGAAATTAAGTGTTTCTACTCCCGAACGTGGAAAAAATAGCCCTCGGGCTTCAAATTACACCTCGGGAAAAATAAGAGGTTTCTCTCCCTTGGTGTATAATGTACTATTATAATTAAAAAAATGAACAAAAGAAGATTAATGCATTTATAGTCGG
Organism: Carabus problematicus; assembly: GCA_963422195.1. Classification (NCBI taxonomy): domain Eukaryota; kingdom Metazoa; phylum Arthropoda; class Insecta; order Coleoptera; family Carabidae; genus Carabus; species Carabus problematicus. The sequence goes on along the minus strand of OY728581.1, from coordinate 14,073,811 downwards.
CTTAGTCTGCTTTGCTTTTGTTAACAGAATAAAATGTTTTCACACTTGTTTTAAATTTGTTGTTTTACTGCGACCTAGGCACCGTGTATTTAGGTAAATAATTTGTGATAAATTCAGAATTGAACATACGTCGATGAGCTGCAGGCATGGATGTCTGTATCCATTCCTAGTTTTTTACACACCCTGATCTGAACACAATAGAAAAATACACTATTTGCAGTTTTATGTACAAACAAGATGAGATTAATAAAACCGTAAGTTAGATGCTCAAGCCGAATAAAAGAACGGCCTTTAAATGAGCTAAATTGGAAACAGCATTATATAATATGTCAAATATATGTATTTATATTCATTTAGTAAGTATGCGTGTTTTATTATTCATATTTACACTTAAATTTAATAAACCCTCGGTACTGTGAACAATTCGATAATATGAGCAAGCCTGGATTTATTCTGTTCACACTAATGTGATTGTACTGTATTCATTAAATGAGTTATGGTATAAAATTAAATTTTAGCATACTTTTTTGCTAATAACTAATAAGATAGTTTTCCTGTTATGATTGACAGATATTTATTTAATATATGTACGGGAATGAAAATAATCAATCCACATGTATCGTATAGCAAAAAAAAATCATTATTATTATCAAAAGATTTTAATGATTGTTTCAAGGAGCTTCATGTAGTTCAGTTCTATTATTATTACGTATTACATTTCAGTATCGCTGACGTACTGTCTGAATCTATGAAATGTAAGACGCAATCTTGGCAACAAGCATTGTGCACATGCTGCTTGCAATATGTGCTCAGTCAATATGATATCTGATATCGATTCGTTGCTGAAGATGATTAATGTATAGTTTCTAAATTTTTAATTCATAGGATGACGTCACACATCTATGTTGACTCTCCGCTCCCTCGCATACTTCGAATCTTTAGTCGACTCGCTACTGTTAACTGGTTATGCAACCCGCTATACCAAGTAAACGGTAGGCAACCTGCAACACGGCAAGGAACCTGCAACACGGTCGGCAGCCTGCAATATGACATGCAACCTGCAATACTGAGTAGGCTACCTGTAACACAGGTGACAACCCATAATACTGCAACCTGCAACAGCCAGGGTGTACACTCCTTATCTACTCATGTAAACCTTTTTTTTATATTTTGGTAAAAATATTCAACAAACCTCCATTAAACCTTTCGATATATGTAAAACGAACCATCAATAAGTGACAGAAAATTTGTAACCAACACACTTATTAATGGTTTTATATCACGATTAATAAAAAATTTAAAAAAAATTATTTGAATCCGATCTTATTCATGGGGAAGGCTGGCCCTGGCTAATATTCATTTCTTGCAAACAACCATCATTTAATTATGTCCTAAACAATCTATTTATTTTAGTTAAATATCATTTTACATGTAGTATTTCAAACTAATTTAATAGTAAGATAAACTAGTTAATTTAGATTGATTATTTATTTATTAAAGATATAATATCATGAAAATATAATTAGAATACAAGTATATAAATCCCTAACAAATCAATCCTACAAATATTATATAAAAATAAAATTGTACAAATGTAAACTATATAATATTATTAGGTAATGCTAATATAGAATGAGAAAAATCTAATTTCTTTGTATAATTTCGTATAATAAGTTTATATAACTTTTTTCCGAACACTGAAGCAAATGCTGGAAGTTACTGTATTAGAATGTTTTAACTGGTTCCCACTAACAGTACACACTATGTTCATATTAATCAGAGCTAGGATGATAATGTAATTAATGTTAGAAAATACCTTGTTCACACTACGGAGTAGTTCACATTTACGAGTGTTCACGTTTACGCGATTGTACTGTATATAAAGAAACAAACTGATAAATATGACTGTAGTTTCAGCATTATTTTTTAAATAATTTATGAATTCATATTGTGGTCCTAAAAAGGACCGTATACCAAACTATCCTCTATACTCTACCCCAGGGGGCGGACACGAATTGTAAAATTTTGTGACCCTATTCTGCAACCCATCTTACATGTATGGACTGCAAATTTCATAGTTCTGATAGAATAAGTTAGATGTCACTAAAACCGTTTTGACTGATTTTGACCGCACTAGGTCAGCGAATACAGCGGTAATTGGCGGTATATTTAAATTGACTTAAATTTTGTGTTTAGGGAATTGATAACAAAAATTTTATTTTTGTGTAGAGATTTTTTATTTACTATTTGCTAAAATTCTTAATTTACTATTTACAACATTAATAAAATAATTAATACTAAACATATATACAATATTTACAATTTTACATTCTAAGAATTCACGATGACATTCAGGAATGTCGATTTTAATTGCCTTTTTTTATTTCATCACCAGTTGAGCAGATATTTTTACACAACAACTTCGAAATAGCTTTATTATCTATTTTCAATTGTTGAGTAAAACCTTCTGTCTGTGCCCGTGACACAATATTTGCATCCACGAATACAAAACCCCTACATAATGCACAGTCGGTAGGCAATAATTGGCTGGTTACATTCTTGACTAATTTAGCCATTGATGTTACCTGCAACAATTTCGTAACACCCGTCCCTGAATTATCAGAGGAGAGTGAACAGACGGGAAAGGGTGTATGTGTGATAGATTCCGAAGATGTAGGAATTTCAGTGGAAGGTACGATGGAAAGCAAGTGTTTAATTGCGAATAAGAGATGACAGCCGTCGTCTTCATAATTTGATCCCTTGCTCGACTTTAATGTATTATTAATAATACAAGTCTAGAATGCGGAAACAAATTGTGAACAGGTAGGATTGGTATTTTGTGCACACAAACCTCTGATAACTCCGAAGAAAGTCTCTAAAGGATCTTGTTTCAGATTTTTTGTATGCAAAAAATCAAAACCAAGATCCTTTAGATCATTCCATAGGGATTGAATGTTACGAATGTATATGTCATATACTGGATACTTGGTGGAGTCGGTACCGTCTTACAATCTTTGACGAATTTTAACTGGCTGATGATCTTTTTTACCCTGCCCCAAAATTCGAAATGCGGCGAGTTGTCACATAACTTCGCCGCTAATGGTCTAGGTGATTTATTTACACAATTCAGACTATCGAAGAGATCATCATAAAAAGAATGAATTCTACAGTGTCACGTGCGTCAAGGGCTCCAGCATTACTTAGTAATGTTAGATGACCAAATGTGGAGCGACTAAACATCTGTATAGCATATTTCACGAGCACCTGTAAAATCTATATGGTTAACTGTTAACTTTGTCACTTTTGAATCTACTGTTTTGCCATCGATTGTGTACAATTGTTTTATGTCGCTCCACCTTGCACTTTTTCCAATGTATATAATATCTTTGGAAATAAAATTATTACACTTAATAAAATGGGGCGCATCCAGCAGATGAAACATTTTATTAGCATCGATATTATATACGTAATCTCCACCACCTTCATTCGCATAGTCTTCAGACAGACTGCGCACGGCACAACGATTGTTGGTGGCGAGATAAGAGATGGACGCGACAACACGAAATTCAGTCTTGCTATGAATGACTCATACAACTTGCTGAATACATGACTTCAGTGTATATGTTTTCGCGGTACTGCGCACAAAATAGAAAGCAATTGCTTGCTTCCATTTGCTATGCAAACCACGAATCATAAACACTAAGGCATGATTAGCAAATTTCGATGTTCTATGCATACCTAAATCAACTAGACCTTCAATTATATTTTCCCGTAATTGAATGACAGACCTTCAGCCAGCGAAACTTCATCAAACATAAGTATACAACTTATCTACCTGATCCAGTTTCTGTGACATTGTATTCATGTATGCAAATAATGTGTCATTTATACCTGGCGTGACAACAATTATATATAGAAAAGCCCTTGTCTGTCTGTCACGCATGAAGTTAGCTGCAATTGCGTAACCTAGGCAACATTAATGATAGCGCATGAAATGACAGCCCCCCTTAGCAACATAAAAATAAACAATAATAACATCATTTTGACAAGTAGTGTTTGTGAATGTATGTTTAAAATAACTAAAATACGTTATTTGTACTTCTACGAAGTCTATTAAAGCTTCCATAGAAGGATATTTTTTTAAACCCCCGACAATAGTAAATATTTTTTTTGCAATATAAGATCCGACTGCAATAAAGACAGTTAGATGGAGAAAGACACAAAAGATGGATAAACAGACAAAAATTAGATATTTTAGAGAGTTTGCGACTAGGAGACGCACAGGTGCATGCAGAACAGAAACAAAATTTTACAATAATATTTTTTTATAGAAATTACAAATGTGGGCACATGGTGCTCACGGGTAGAGCCTAGTTACATATAGAATAGCCCTTGTCTGTCCGTCACGCATGAAGTTAGCTGCAATTGCGTAACCTAGGCAACATTAATGACAGGGCGTTAAATGACAGCCCCCCTTAACAACATAAAAATAAACAATAATAACGTCATTTTGACAACCCACAGATGCGCACAAGTAGTGTTTGTGAATGTATGTTTAAAATATCTAAAATACGTTATTTGTAGTTTTATAAAGTCTATTAAAGCTTCCGTATAGATTCTATACTATAGAGGGATATTTTATTTAACGCCCTGCAATAGAGACGGTTTGATGGAGAAAGACAGAAAAGATGGATAAACGGACAAAATCAAGATGTTTTAAAGAGTTTGCGACTAGGAGATGCAAAGGTACATGCAACGCAGAAACAGAAATTTTCAAAAATAGTTTATTATGGAAATTATGAATGTGGGCACATGGTGCTCACGGGTAAAGCCTAGTATTAGATAAGCATCTATTCAGCGTCTTGACCATACACAACTGAAAATATATTTTCATATCTAGTTAAAAGTAAACTTAATCCGATTTAATAGCACAAGTTTCGAAGAATTGTTTACCCACCACTTCAAATCATTCAAATAACTGTCAACAGACAACATTTGTTTGTCGCGTGATCCCACGTGATCACAATTTTTCAACCGGGCTGACCTATTTAACTTATTTGCTAGTGCCAGCTAGTGCCATCTAATTTTTTCCTGCGTAACTAAGGGCAACTAAGATATTTAGACAAAACAGTTTTACAGTACTGAAAAGTATGCTGTATCTAACTTGGTCACAGGCGCGTACATAAGCGTGTCTATCCCGTGCTCTGCCCTATCCTTCCCTACCCTACTCTACACAACCCTACTCTACCCTATCCATCCCTACATATTTAATATGAACATATGTATATCATGTGTTTAGATTATAAACCCTCACGCGAAGATAACCAAACTAACATTCCTGTACAACGGGACAGCTGCATTACGGCGCAGCGGAACAAATGAGAAAGGGAACTAATGAGAAACATTGAAATGTAGTGGGGGAATCTTTCGAGAGACATGTATGTATTGCAATAATGTAATAATTAGTATGTGGTGTGGATGCATTTCGAAGTTGTCGGAATATGAACAAATGGGAAGGGAGCAGCTCATAATTCCGACAATGACGTCAAAGCCTATACGTCATCAAAGTTAGAATCACATGCGCGAATTTTAGACACAATTTGTATAGTTCTACCAAAAGTAAGAAGTATGAAAGTAAAATTACACCAAAAAAATCAATCAATGTGTCCCAGAGCATTTGTTAATAACAATAATTATGGCATAATTATCACGATTGAAATATCTTGCAAATTTGTTATTAAAATTGCTTCTTATTAACCTATTTATTACAATTATTAATTTGGTATTCATATGACTATATATAAGCGTTTATCATAAAATAAAATACTTCCGGGTTAATATCTGAAATGTTTTTGTTTTATGTTGTAGTAAATATGTTCTAGTTGATTGTGTAACATTAATTCTTTTTCTCTTACAAGTAAAATAAAAATTTTCTTCATGGAGAATTTAAAATGCGCCATCTGTTAATCATTTTCCCAATTGACATGATGTCGGAATTATGATCCACTTGTGATTTTCATAATATATGAAAGAATTATCAATGTTTTTGTTATATTTTGTAATAAATATGTGGATTACATAACATTAATTCCTACTTTCTACCAAGTACAACAAAAGTTTTCTTCTTGGAGAATTCAAAATGCGCCATCTGTTAACCATTTTCCCAATTGACGGGATGTCCGAATAGGGAACTTGCACATTTTTTTTCTATTTTTTTCTGAATCTGTATACGTTAAAATAAATGTTTATATCTAATTTGATGTTCTCACATCCATATGCAGCAAAACTTATTTTTGATCAAGAATAATATGATACAATTATTTAATGCATCAGATTGTTCAGTCGGTCAGTTTTTTTGCAGTTACAATATTCAGTCAAAGTATAATTCACAAGCTTAGAATCGGATAAATATACAAATGGTAGGAGTTTTTACTCCATATGTACATGTATGTTTTTCGTAATACCTGTATATTAATTTTATATTAACAAACATAACATATTCTATTTATTCAATTGTTATACTATAGAATATTAGGTGATTTTAAACAAATTATAAGGAAACTGTGGAAGGGCTTCATGCGAGCAGTAATTTGTATGTAGTTGGCGAAGGATAAATATGTTAACAATAGAAGACAAGGATGTTTTACAATATATTAATTCGGCAAAATAATACATTTAACTTTAAGAGCTGTCATTTTAAATTACATGAAAAACGAAGAAGAAATTTTTTATTTTACTTGTAAGAGAGAAGGAATTAGTGTTCTACAATCCACTAGAACATATTTATTACAGAATAAAACAAAAAAATTGATAATCCTTTCATATAATATGAAAATCCCAAGTGAGTCATAATTCTGACATCGCGTCAATTCTGAAAATGATTAACAAACGTCGCATTTTAAATTCTGCATGAAGAAATCTTTTATTTTACGTGTAACAGAGAAGGAATTAGTGTTATACAATCCAGTAGAACATATTCATTACAAAATAAAACCAAAACATTGATAATTCTGTCATATAATATGAAAATCACAAGTGGGCCATAATTCCGACATCTTGTCAATTGTCAGAATATTATAGTGTTAACAAGTGGCGTATTTTGAATTTACTTTGATTACTACCTTGTAATAAGTGCAAGGAGTAATGTTAATGCTAGAATGTTCACTGAATCACATTTATTAGAAACAGAAAAAAAAAACGTTGAGCAATATCACATACATTGCTAATTACATTAATGGTTCATTATTTCATCGTTCTGATAGCTGCCAACAGTCAATAAGCTCGTAATGTATGATTTACAATAAAATCAAATTAATGCGATGAACATTTATAATTACATTTACGTATATTCAGTCTTCATTGTTATTATAGTAATTCGTAACAAACGGATATTCATATACAGTAGAGTCGCGATATAGTGAACTAATTCCGACCAAGCCTGTTCACTCTTTAGGGGTGTTTACATTTTCGGGGTTCTGGTCTCACTTAGATATTTTGAGAAACAACTTTTATTCTAGGTATGTATGTATATGTAAAATAATGAAAGAGAAGGAAGAATATTGAATCCAAAATGGTTGGAATAAATGATGTGAACTGTTTATTTCAAAACTTAATCATAAAGACGATAACAGATATGCGACGTTTCGACTATATGGTTTTTGGTCATTTTCAAACAAAGAACAAAATTCTAGTTCAAACAAACATAAACAAAATCTCTTGAGAATTACACTCAAAAAGTACAAAATTATTTTGAAAAATATTAGAGGATATTTTTCTACGTTTTGAGTGAAATTCTCAAGAGATTTTGTTTATGTTTCTTTCCTCTAGAATTTTGTTATTTGCTTGAAAATGACCAAAAAACATCTGGTCGAAACGTCGCATATCTGTTATCATCTTGAACTATAGTCATTTATTCCAATCATTTTGGATTCAATATTTCTTCTTCTCAAGATCTACAATTGACCAAAGAAAATCTATAATAAAATAATTAAAAAAAAATACATGTACCTATTACATAATATTATGTATACGTGTATTATGTAATGGGAAGGTACATATAAAAGGTTATTTATTGCGGAAGCGAAAAAAATGAAGTAATGTTGGATTGTTTACGCTTTTTGTTCAGGTTAATTTGTACTAATTTTTGTCTGAAATCATGTAACACGAGCAAACTCCAATATTCTACTAGCAAACACGGTCACACATTCTCCTTTACCCAGGCATTTAAGTATGTAGACTCTCGATTATCCGCGGTTATGGTGGGGAGACTCGGCGCGGATAATCAAAAACAGCGGATAAACAAAGTACACATTGTTACGACTTGTAATCGTTCGGCGCGGCTCGCGGCTAGTCCCAGGGGGCAGGGCCGTAGTTCAATACAGTTTACATTCAAAATCAAATTTACAACACAACGAATTGATTAGTTGGGCGCCACTCTGTCTTTTACAGCGCGAACAGAGAAACGCTGAAGGTGGGAAGGCAGAATGGTTTTACATAAATAAGAACACTATTTGAATTAATTTCAGGAAGCTTATAATTATATATATATATATATATATATATATATATATATATATATATATATAAATGACTGTAGACTTTAGTTTGTAGATTAATATAGCTATATATTAGAATATAATTTATTATCTTGATTAATAATTTTTGGATTAATTATAGGAATATATACTAAATATATTTATTTATATAGGTATACATGATATAATGTATCAATTTACATATAGCATAAAGGGTATTACAATTAAGTATAAAATTAATAGTTATCTTATACCACGTGTCTCAACTTTATTATTTTGACGATATATTAGAAAGCAGTGGACAATAAAATATTGGCAAAATGTTATATTTTAGATTATTATCATTGCAGTTTTCTCTACAGCTAACAACTTCGTTCTAAAAATATCAAAATTAGTTGCTATTTTACTCCAACATAAATATATTTGAAGGACAAATGGGACCTTAATCGTTGCAGTTTTTTTTTCATTCTGCTTAACATTTATATTAGAATTTTTTTATCTAAATAAATAAATTAATTAATATTGCCAAGTAAAATGATTTACATTAAATTCCCTATGTGACACATTTCGATGAGACAACCGGTATAATTACAAATATACAGTAAACTTCGCTTATAACGAACCTCAAGGGACCGACGAAAATAGTTCGCTATAAGCGAAGTTCGTAATAAACGATAAACATCAAAAATTCATTATTTTTGATAATGCATAGGTACATGCAGGTACATGTTTCAAGTAGATATATAATATAAAGAACTCTTTTGCAAAACTAGACAAATCCAGATTTGTTCAAAATTGAGATCGTTATTGGTTTGTCATACATATACATTTGTACACTAACAATAGTTCTTATGAATCTTATTTAAAAAAATCGTTTATTTTACTTTTGTTTATATTTGTTATTATTTTATATGATTTTTATTTATTTAAAGTAAGAGCTTTACGTGTTTTCTTCAAAATTGCGTAACTCATAATTGTAATTCTTTAACACATTAAATACAGTGAACAGGGGCGGACAGGCCATGTGGGGCATGCCGAAATTTCTACATGGGCCGCTCGAATCGCGGGAAGGTCCGATAATTTTTTTTCATACAATTTATCACATATACACAAGTACCGCAAGAATTGTTACGGTGACCCTACATATGCGGAATTGAAAGATTTCGAAGAATCCCCTGATTATTTGGTAAAATGCCGTTTTAAGTTCGTTATAACCGAAAACTTTTGCGAATATAATAAAAATTAAGGTTCGTTATACCCGAAAGTTCGTTATAAACGGGTTTGTTATTTGCGAAAAAAATAACACACGTTTAATGATACTTTAGTTCGTACCTTATAGATTGGTTCGTTATAACCGAAAATTCGTTATAAGCGGGTTCGTTATAAGCGAAGTTTACTGTATTTGTTTTTGTCTTTCATTACAAATATCTTTTGAAGTATCAAATAAAGAACTAAATTAATTCAAAACAATTGACGTCTTGCTTGCAAATTATTTTGGTTATTAATTCAAGCTTTCACTTGGTCGGGCGTTCTATGTTTTAAAGCGGATTCCTCTTTAATAGCAATTATACAATTTAACATAGGAGGTAATGTTGCAGTTTCCAGGTAGTGAGAAAACCTTCGTCTCATTACTATTTTCTCAGGCGTCCTCCAGGTTCGTCTTATGATTTTTCTAGAATCTGTAAATAATTAATTTTATTAAATATATTCCAGTTACCCGTGGTAGCAATATAATATCTGATAAGATCAATCACAGGAGTTAACAATTCATACCAGGACGGTACTAATAGTTTATTGTGTAATGAGAATATTCTCAAAGCGGGAATCAATTCCGCGTTTATTTTTATAACCTTGTTGCCCTGGTTATTTCTTCGAATTTTCAGGCGAACGCATATATACTAACTATGTTAGATAGGGAATACAATCGTAATATTTTATGTTGGTAGTATTACGGTCCCCATTGTATTTAGTGCAAAGGTAGTAAAATAAATTTACGTATAATCGAAAATTGCACCGATTAAGCGCAGGTTCACTTCTTAAATACGTAATAAACTTTGAAATTTTCACGATATATGAAATAGCTGTATATAACTAAATTAACTATTTGTGTTATTGTCATGATTTGTTCCCCAAAGCTGGCTAATTCTTCAGGAAAACGTCAAAATTATTTTCCAATTTTATGTATCATAAATAATATTTAAAGGACAAATAAGAAGTTAATCTATGCAGTATCTGATTCTGAATAACATTATTTATATTACAACTTTTTCTCTAAATGCAATAGAGAACGCAATAGCGAAAAGTAAACATACTAAGATAGGATTACCTACATATCAATCACATTTTGGTGAGTCACGCGGTATATTATGTAGATGCAACAGATTTTGGAATAAATGTAAGTTCATTGTGTAATCAATATGCATAATATGTAATTAATATTGCTCGATATTTAATAAAATTAATATGACAACTTTCCGACATTTATTGTGATGTAACGATTTAAATTTCTGCTTTCGTGGCGCTCTGGTTTTGTTTATAATATTAGATGCATCCCCATTGATATCTGTAAACAAATTCAAAATATAGAGTGTGCATATATTTGTTGTTGTTAAAGCATTAAGCTATACAGTAGACCCTCCATGTACGAGAAGGTGCCGTTCGCCAAAAACCTCGCGTAAATGGAACCAAAGAAGCAATAGGAAAAAGGGGATTAGGTTCCAAAATATATTTAAGACTAGAAACAAAAGTTTAAAACTAACGTTTATTTACGAAATATGTATTATTTAATAGTTATTTATGCACCTAGGGTGTCATGACGATGATTATAACCGGAGGGTGACATGTTCCAGCCAGTGGGCCTCTGTATATACATCTGTATTTATTATGTAAACAACTGTCAATTAATATCTTTAGCTTCGACATAATTTATAATTATATATGTACACCCATACCTTGAAATTGGTTTATGCTCTATGGATAATACATAATTAATAATACGCAAGAACTTAATTCGCGTTAAAATGAATTTTGCTTCGCGTACAAAGAAAATCAGGTATCATAATCTAATTCGCGTAAATCTGCATTTGCGTACATCGAATTCGCGTACATGAAGGGTTTAGTGTATATTCACAAACCTGACATATTCGTATTTCCCTGGAGAGAGACGGATAATGTATCCAAGTTTTTTCCTCTGTATTCCTCAATTTCTGGATCTTCTGAGGCAAGTAGTAATTTAGATACTTTGCCAGTTTGCAATGCTAATTCTGAGTTTCTGTAGTGTGCTTTATGGATATCGAGATCATGGCCCATAAAATAATAAAAGCAGCTCCACAAACCGAAGCAATGCTTCTTAATTCCTTGCAAGCTGATAAGTAATTGCCTTTTTTGCCAAATACGTAAAGATTACCTGAATGAACTCCTGCTTGTTCTCTCATAGACAATATTTTATTTATGTAATTGACATGCACATCTCTTAATAAAATTGGAACTCGTCTTCCTAATTTGCCCCTTATTTCGATTCGAACAAACTGTTGACTAAGACGTTGTTCCTCTGAGAGAAGAGTTTTAAAACTATCACTATTTGCGTCGATTCTTTGTCTCTTGTTATACTGACTGATAAGCAATCTTTCTGTCGCCACTGCGTTTTCTATTAAAAACCATAATTATCACCAACACGTGACTCATTAGACTATTCCATACAGAATAATTGAATCCGTTAATTTCCAATTGTTGAAAACCATATTCTGACTGCTCGTCGAGATATTGATGCATTTTTTTTATGTCTGAGATTGATGGTAATTCAATTGATTTGTTCCATTTAGACTGCGTAATATTTTCTACAGCTGCGGAAGCTATAAGTGGACCAAATTCAATGTCATAAAGCTCCACGAAATATTTTGCTTTCTTCTTTAATTCATCGTCACTCCGAATTGCGTTCGTTAAAACTTTCTGTGCACATTGTTTTAATGTAATCCCTGTTATGGTTGCAAATGATGGTAGTTTATACGTTCTTGTTTCCAAATCGTACTTTGAGATTTTATTAATAGCTGCTATAACGGTATCGAAATATATGGGATCAATACACATACTCAAATTCATAATTTTGGGATTAATTTCTGTCGCTCCTATCAAGAAACGTCCTAATATTCTCAATTTACTGCTTATTAATGTTTATCCAAATGTTTCTTAGTCACATATTTGCGACATAATAAAGATCCGTAACTTAAAATAAGTGAATCATTTTTTATGATTTCAGTTATTTTATCGCCTTTGAGTTTAGGTAATATATTGATTCGCATGATATCATTAATAGGAGCTAAAATTGTTTCCAATAAACTTTTACATGTTGATTGTATTTGCCGTCCCAAACAAACGCCACATTTTTTTAAATGCTTCCGTAAAGAGAATTTGCCAAAAATCCCTTACATTGAGGACAAGACAAATCATCTTGATTAGTTTTTTTAGTGCCATGTTGTGGACGCCGACTAACAATCAATTTTCCTTTATTATGTGCAGTTGTGTTATGAACGAATGTACCTTCATTTCTAATTTGTTCTATTAAAACTAATCTTTCTTTACACTTTTTTGGCAACGCTACAAACTGTTTTACGCTTTCCTCGGATTGATGATTTCGCTCTAAATGACGCGCGAACTTTTTAACTGTACATTTGCAATATATACAAAAGTATAATTTTCCTTTTTGTTGACTCGATGGAATATAAGGAATTAAACTTTCATTTGAATCAACGGACGTATCTGTGCCAGTCTTACTGAAATACAAATTTTAATTAGTACATGTTTGTTAAAGATGTTGGGTGCTTGATCTTATACATACCTTGCGTTGTTGATAGTATCACTTTGAAATAGTTTTCTTCTTATTTTTGATCTCAATACATCGGTATCTTTTGTAGGCGACAATAAAGATTTTTTACTGATTTCGTTTAATGTTGAAGAATCTACAAAATATTAGGTATATAAAAAAGTCTAATATTTTTCTATATAGCGCAGGTTTAAACCGGGTCAATGAGTGTGCCAATAATAATTCTTAATTCTACAAATAAAAATCACAAGAAAAGTTATTACGAACATATATAAGCAAATAACTATAAAGTTACATATCAGTCACAGTTACTACATTGCGATTGAATTAGCTTCTATAATAGTTAAAAAAAGAACTTAACCTGAGTATGCTGATACCATTAAAATATTGTAAAGTCTGTAACATTTCCATTTTTCATATTGACTTTTCTCATTATTTTTATTTGCCACATCATGAAACATTCTTTGTTATATACAGTCATAATTAGAAATATTTATATAAATAATTTAGTACCTGCTGTTTCGATGATATTTTAAAGATTATCTAATGTATTATTTAAATCAAAATTACTGAATTAAATATCAATAACTAACAAGATGTTCGAATTGTATTTTAATACATAATATATTTTACGTACATATACGTGGAGTTAATGGAATTGCCGGGTGACGTGTTTTCTTTTTTGTACACTGTATGTTTATAGTCGGTGAGACGGCAACTAACATGAAATGACAATATAATTTAAGATAAAGGTATTATTTTCTACTATTCGTTTTAAATGAGAAAATTTGATTACCTGTTTTTGAGTTTACTGGTATTTGTTCTTGTTCTTCTATTACAGTCGGCGCCTGTAACTTATCTTTCATAACAGTAGTTTGATTCAATCGTAATAGTTTGTTCATTGCGGATTTACCTACCAACAAATACGCTCATTGAGAATAGAAATGCACAAATACGATAAACAAGTATCTTAAATACATACCTCCTTTTGCCAAAATGTTAACTTCATAATTAACTTTATTGTTCCACTTAATAGTATGAATTTCTTTCAAATCAATTTTTTTTTTTTTTTTTTTTTTTTTTTTTTTTTTTGCGGATCGACTGCTACGGTCATTACCGCTGTATGAATTTATTTTTAAGTGTGAGTTTGGTCAAGATCATAATAGAGAAAAATTTACAGTTGAGTTAAAAGCCCTGTTGTGTGACAATATGAGATTATTTTATTTATACAGTCGCTATTATTTTTTAATATCATCTCTAATGGCCCATTGATGTCGCAATTTTGTCTGTGATTTTCGTACGTGGTGCAATCTTCAAGGAGATGTTTGACGGTGATCCTAGTGTCACATTGATTGCAGGTGGGGGGTGTATCTCCTAGGACGAGATGTACATGAGTCATACTGGTATGACCAATCCGCAAGCGGGTGATTGTGACTTGTTCGCGGCGCGATAGAGTGCACGGAGTTATCCACCGTGTCACTTCAGGCTTAATTCTGCGTAGTTTGTCTTCAGCAAGATTCCATTCGTTCTGCCATATGCTAATACAATAGTTAGTAATAGTTGCTGTCAAATCATCAGTTCTTACGGGTCGGTGGCTGGTATAGTCGCTGTTTGCTGCTTCTAATGCAGCTAAATCCGCAGCGTGGTTTCCCGGGATTCCTACGTGTCCAGGTATCCACACGAAGGTGATTACCTTATGTTGTCTTTGTAGGTCACGGAGAGTGTTAGCAATTGCCTGAATCATCGTATCAGAGCTAAATCTGTTTGCTATTCCCAAGATTGCACTGAGTGAATCAGTGCAAATTAGGGTTCGACTGTATGTTGGAGCTAATTGCAGGCAGTGTTTTAAAGCGAATAGTATAGCGTATAACTCAGCTGTGTATACTGAACACTTATGAGAAAGCGGAAAGGGGTAAGCTACATCACTGAAATAGTATGCACATCCAGTGCCTTTATTGGTCTTAGAACCGTCAGTGTATATCTGTTGTGATGTACCGTACTGTTCAACTAGTGAGTAGAACTCTTGGATATAAACGGGGTGTGGTGTTGAGTCTTTTGGCAATCTTGTTAGGGATAGATCGTTGGAGACTTCCGGTGTGCACCAAGTAGGGATTGTTGGCGTGGAGAGGGGAAATACCTTATCACGCAGTCCTGGCATGTTATCCAGGTGTTTAGTAAGTGTGATAGCTAGAGGGCATAATGAAGTGGAGCTTTTTCGGAATGCATTATGTGTTTCAGGGTTTTGAAATAACACATCATAAATTAGATGTCCTGGTTTAGCAAGAATACTAGCAGTGTATCTCATTCCTAGGCGTATTCGTCGTACGTTTAGTGGCATAAGGCCAGACTCACAGTATAGACTTGAAGCAGGGCTAGTTCTAAAAGCCCCAGTAGCAATACGAATTCCGGTGTTGTGTACTGTATTTAGCTTTTTTAGGTGGGTGGGTTTGGCGGAGGAGTATGCAATCGATCCATAATCCAATTTAGTTTGTACAAACGAGGTGTATAAGCGCAGTAAAGAATCGCGGTCTGCACCCCAGTTGATGCTCGCAAGACATTTAATTGCATTTAGTGACTTACGACATTGGGCGGCTAGGTGGTTTATATGCTGCTTCCAAGTTAGATATCTGTCGTAGATCAGGCCAAGAAATTTCACCTCATTTACAGTCTCTATTTCTCTGTCATTCAGTGTAAACCTTGGACATCTGTGTGGTTTGCGTAACCGGCAAAAATCGATACATTTCGTTTTCTCAGGTGAGAAACGAAAGCCACAATTAGCAGCTGCTCTGGTAACAGTGTCAATAGCTAGTTGCAGTTCAGATTTGCAATCATCGAGGGAGGAAGAAGAGGTGAATATTGCCAAGTCATCAACATATAGGCAGTAATCAACAGTGTTCGGTAGGTGTTTCACAATGTTGTTTATTGCTATCATGAAAAGTGTGGCGCTTATAGCAGATCCTTGAGGTACGCCATTTTCCAGTATTCGTGACGATGAGTAGGTGTCATCTATACGCACTTTGAATGCTCGATCGCGAAGAAAGTTAGCAATGAATTGTGGCAGGTTTCCCCGCATTCCCCATTCATGGAGTTGTTTTAGAATACCATATTTCCATGTCATGTCGAATGCTTTTTCTAGATCAAAGAATACAGCAACAAGATGGTTACGTTTTAGGAAGCTAGTATGTATGGCATTCGTAAGGTATACATGTAAATCAGAGGTTGAGTGGTGTTTACGGGAACCGCATTGGTGTTTATCAATGAGGTCATTTACTTCGAGGTACCATACTAGTCGGTAGTTTATCATTCGTTCATAGATTTTTGACAGATGGCAAGTTAAGGATATTGGTCGGTAGCTAGAGGGCAAGTGAGGGTTTTTGTTTGGTTTAAGTATTGGAATGATTGTGGCTTCACGCCAGATATCAGGATAATCGCCAGTATGCCACAAGTGGTTTAGATAGTTTAATACCTGCTCTCTCATTTCAGAGGGAAGGTGGCGCAGCATGGCATAAGGAATGTCATCTGGGCCCACAGAAGTGTTGCCGGTATGTTGTAATGCATTGTCAAATTCTTGCATTGTAAAAGGGAGGTTGTATTGTTGAATTGTATTTGTTAGGAAGTTAAGCGGTATTTCACTTGTGGCTTTAGTGCGCAAAAAGTGGAGACAGTAGTTATCAGTACTGCTTATAGACTCGAATTGTTTCGCAAGTTGTTCACTAATAGATTTTCGGTCTGTATATACTGTATTATTGACTTGGAGTAGGGTGATTGAAGTAGATTTCCTATAGCCGTGCATATATCTGATTTTTTTCCACAGTAGGGAGTGATGCTCGTTGGATGTAATTGTTGATACATACTTGCGCCAAGAGTCAGTTTTCGCTTGTAGTATTGTGCGGCGTGCGTGGGCACGTGCCTTTTTGAATAGAATCTGGTTATAGATAGTGGGATTTCTTCTATATACATTCAGTGTGCGCTTTTTCTCTTGGATTGCTTTAGCAACGTGTTCATTCCACCATGGGACGGATCGATTGCGATGGCGAAAATATAGTTTTGGGATATTTTTGGCTGCTGAAGTTAGAATAGAGTTATTTATGGCATTTATATCAGCATTAGCGTCGCCACCGTTGATTGGAGGTACAATATTGTTTGTGAAATTTTTCCAGTCAGCTTGATCTAATCGCCATCTATTTATATTGGTAGGTAGTGGAGAGTGTATGGGTGAGGTAATATTTATGGGAAAGTGATCACTATAGTGGGGGTCATCAGTGACGTTCCACAGGAGGTGCGGGGCAACAGAGGGTGAGCAGAAAGAGAGGTCGATTGCTGTAAATGTTTTTGACCTTAAGTTAATGTACGTAGGTTGTCCGGTGTTAAGGAGAGTTACATCATTGTTGTCGATGACGCTTTCAATAATCCTCCCCCGACAGTCAGTTGCAGCTGATCCCCATAATATGTTATGAGCGTTGAAATCACCAACCAGAAGAAAAGGGGTTGGCAGTTGTTTCACTAGATCTTCTAGATCGTTTATATTCCATGTGAAGTCGGGAAGATAGATATTACATATTGTTAGTTTCATGGGTGTGAATATTTGCACGGCGACAGCCTGAAGTCTTGTCTGTAGATTATAATGTAGGTATGGTGTTTTCGATTCTAACATTATTGCAACTCCACCGTGGGCGCGGGCGCCAGGATCAACATCATGACGTATGATGTTGAAACCTTTGATGTTAAATGTCTCGAGTGGTTTGAGATGAGTTTCTTGTAGGCATATACAGCGAGGATTATGGTCAGCTATTAACAATTTGAGTTCTGATAAATGTGAGGTAAGTCCGTTACAGTTCCATTGGAGAGTGAAAATGTTTTGGGCGAAAATGAAAGAATTAGAAGTAAGCTGACTGATGGAAGGTAATTTGGCCTATTTCGAGGTTGTTTTCTTCTTGGCTTTGCCTGTTATGTTTTTGTTAGGACGAATGCGGGCAGCGTTTACCGAAGCGGTGTCTACGGACATTTCGCTCGATTCTGAGCCAGAGTCACTATGAAGTGTATTCTTGTTCATTGGGTAGGTAGTTTCACTTTGTTTTTTCGCATTATGCTGTAGTGATGGTGGGGGGTGAAATATGGCAGAAACGATTGAAGATACTGGTGAGGGGGCGGTGAATGGGTTTGAGTTGGGAGGTTCATATTGCGCTATGGTCGGAGTTTTTTGTGGTATGGCAATGTTACTGGACATTGTGTTCTTTAGAAATGCTGATATGTTGGTTGAAATGATTTCCTGAACAAGGTTTTTAAGCTGAGGTAGAAGAAGAGCAACAATATCGTTGGCCGATGGTGATGGCGTAGTAGTATCTCTGACAACTTTCGCATATGAAATAGGGAACTTGGGTGAGTTGCGTTGAACGTAGCTTCTAGCTTCTGGATAGCTACATTTGTTAAGAGTTTTATATTCGGTGATCGCATATTCTTCTTTGAACTTTGGGCACTCTTTTGAGTTTGCATTATGGCTACCTTCGCAATTTACACATTTGACCGGTTGGATACAAGGGTGACTTTCATGTGGTGGTAAGCCGCATACACACAGTTTAGATTTGGTGCAGCGTTTTGACAAATGACCGAAGAGTTGGCAGTTGAAACATCGCATCGGGTTGGGTATATATGGCCTTACAGGGAGACAGTACATAGCGACTCTAATTTTGCTTGGGAGTTCTGTACGGTTAAATGTAATAATTAGGGATGCAGTGTTTTCAATGATGCCGTTCTGTCTTCTTGTAATTCTGCGTACTTCGCTAACGTCTTGCGACTTTAGTTCGACTAGTAATTCTTCTACAGAGCAATTTAGAAGATCCCGACAGGTTATTACACCTTTTGTGGTGTTAAGTGATGAGTGAGGTTCTACTTTGACTGTGAAATCTCCAAATTTAGTGCATTCAAGCAATCTATTTGCCTGTTTAGCGCTTGTAGTTTCAATCAGCAGGCCGCCGTTGATTTTTTTAACATTCTGTGTTTGACCAATTATACCATATACGATTTTTGTTATTAGAAATGGATTGATCTTACCGAAATCATTCTGATCAGTTCGTCTGACCACCAGGAACCGGGGAACGGGAGTATCCGTCAACTGGCTGGTCTTCTGTTTTTTTGTAGGGCTTCCATTTCCAGAGTCGCCCCCTTCACCGTATTCACCACCCGCCATGGCGGTGGGTGTGGCTCGACTCTCTTATTTTCACCAAGTTTTATTTTAATTGTTTTACAAGAATAGTGTAAAAATGTAGTGTTTAGATGCAAAGACAAACAAGCCGGATTAGTGGCTAATTATTCGGCGCACACCTGCACACGACGGTACGTCTGCTTTTGTCGAGTGACAAAGGCAGACTATCAATTTTTTTTTTTTTTTTTTTTTTTTTTTTTTTTTTTTTTTTTTTTTTTTACTTTTTATTCTGTTAAAAAAAGAACTTAACCTGAGTATGCTGATACCATTAAAATATTGTAAAGTCTGTAACATTTCCATTTTTCATATTGACTTTTCTCATTATTTTTATTTGCCACATCTTCAAACATAAGTCTTCACATATCTATACATGGGAGAATATTCATGAGAATAGACGTAGTGTGATTGATTTGATAATGTATGATGAGAGATTAAGAAGCCTTGTTGTAGATACACGAGTAAAACGTGGTGCTGAATTTGGAACGAATGATCATTATTTGGTTGTATCCCGTGTTAAATTGGCTCAGGGCTGGAAAATTAGGGTAAAGAAATCTGAAAGAAAGACACGTGTTCGATCATACAGATTGCAGAATGAAGAGGTCCGACTGCAATATATTAATAAATTGAATAACGTTTTACTCATTTGCTCAGAGAATTTTGAAGATCTAGCTAGAGAGTGGAATACTTTCAAGGACTGTGTAGTAACGTGTGCAACTGAAACATGTGGTGTATCGAAAGTAGGTGTACGAATGAAAGATGATTGGTGGAATGATAATGGCTATACGCTTAAAGAAAGAAGCATATCTGTGCTTTTTGAGTGTTAAGGATACATATGGCGATTTTCGAGATGCAAGTTTGCTTAAATATAAAAGTATGCGAGCGAATGCAAAGCGTGTTGTGCGTGAAAGTAAAATGCAATGTGAGAAAGAGAAGAATGAAAAATTGACGAATGACTTTTTTCTCAATAAAAAGATGTTTTGGACATGCGTGAAAAAGCTGAAGGGTGGTAACATGTCTTGTGTAAAAGCAGTTAAAGATCAGGATGGTAATTTATTGCGGAAAGAATCCGAGATTAGGGAACGATGGAGCAGTTATTTTAGCAAATTATATGAAAATAATTGTGTTATAAATGATAATATGAATGATTTTGATTGTGGTGAAAATGAATGTTGGGATATAAATGAAGACGATGTAAGTAATGCATTGGCTAGAATGAAAACCGGAAAATCTGCAGGAATAGATGATATTACAGTAGAGATGTTAAAGTATGGTGGCGAAAAAGTGTTTGCTTGGCTAGTTTATTTATGTAAATTGTGAAGATTGGAAGCGTGCTGTAATTGTTCCATTGTATAAAGGAAAAGAAAACATGAGTGAATGTACAAATTATCGTGCGATTAGTCTCTTGAGTGTTGTGTGTAAGTTGTACAGTAGTGTTCTAATTAATAAAGTAAGGGAGATTACACGTAGTAAACTGAATGGTATGCAAGGTGGGTTTTTGCCTGAAAGAGGATGTGTGGATCAATTGTTTTCGCTTCGAATGATTGTGGAAAAGACTTTGGACCGAAACAAGAAATTGTTTTGTGCTTTCATTGATTTAAAGAAGGCATATGACAGTGTTCTGCGTGAAAAATTATGGCCTATTTTGAAGGAGTATGGCGTTAGTGGTACGTTATTGAGAGCACTAATGGCTTTATATGTAAATAATCAAGCAGCAGTTCGTGTGGATGGTAGTTTGAGTAGATGGTTCAATATTGACGTGGGAGTGAAACCTGAACCTGAACCAAAAACCGTTCCGAACCCACTATATTTCTGAACCCGAAACCGAACCTGTACCTACGATAATGTTATCGACTTGAACTGGAACCGGAACTGAACCCTCGTCTTGCGGGTTAAAAAAAACGGTTTCATCGAACCATTTAATTTTTTTTCAGTAAATTTTGTAACAAGCAATCTCTTTTGATCTATTCGTAACTGCTTAATTCTGCGTAGAAAATACACTTCGTTGGTGGCTGTTGGGTGTTTATAAAGGCAATCGCACTGCTTGCAGGATCTTATTCGCCCGTACTTTACTTTGTCATAACCGAACTTCTATAGTTTTGTAGTATGCTCGTTAAGCGAGGTTCCATTGTATATGAAACTTCTATTAGGGAACTGTTATTACTAGCTAAATTAATTTTGTTTTAAATAATACAATATATATTAAATAAATTAGATATTTAAATGGTCAAATAATGTTTGAATTATATTTGATTTTAAATATTGCTTAGCTAATAGCGGTTGGTTACTTTAAAATTTGAAGTTACTATTCCTTCATTTAAATTTTAAATGGAGGAATAGTAACTTTGTGGAGGTATTATCAGTCGTGCGACAAGATAGTGTTGTGTAGTTTATGACGTATTTCAGAAATCAGCATTAATATCTAAGTAAATTCAATGTCGGGAAATTGTTTGACAGTTATTGAGAATTGTATGTATTAATGAATTTATGTTATGAAATTGTTTACATATCTTCTTGGTTAAAATAAAATCTAAGTGCCATGACGTGCTAGAGAAATTTTGGTTTACAATGATTTCTCATTCTTCAGTTCAGTTGCTGGCGTCTATTCTTAGTTCCGTTTGTCAACACTCAACACAATTAGATTGATTGATTGATTTATGGTGGTGCTCTGCTATAGGCCTGAGCCTCTTCAGAGTGTATGCGTCAGTGTAGTGCAGTGTACCTATCAGTATACCTATCCTATGTGTTGTATTGTTTCATTTGTATGCCTTTTTGTGGCTGCCATTGGCCCCTCTATCTGCTTGTCACATGACGTATGCCAGAGGTGACATTAGTTCGATTTATGGCCTAGCGTGTTTAAGTACTAGTGTACCTAGGCAGGAAAAACCGGAGTACCCGGAGAAAACCTGCCGCTCACTCAGCGCGAGCCCTACCGGCGGAGCGGTTCCGCTTGGACGGTCACCCATCCAAGTACTGGCCGCGCAGTGTGTCACTTAACTCACATTATCTTGCGACAAGCGAGTTACCGCCACACCGGTCCACCGGCTACACAATTAGAGAGAAAATAATTTAATAGATTGTTGTATAATTAAAATGTTTTCATTAGTTCATTTTAAAATTGATAATTACAAGTGTGTTTTCCCAACTGCGAGAATACATACATACATAACATCACGCCTTTCCCATTACTGGGGTGGCAGGCCCTTTATTCCCTACAATCACTAAAAAAAAAATCCTTATTTTCTAACAATAGCTCGCCAAATACTCCTATTCATACATAACTGTCTCGCCTCGTTAATATCCATTCACCTTGTCATACATGCTCTCCTATTATTTCTGTTTATAATTTTACGTTCAATCAAAACATTTTCTATCATATTCATCCATTTATTCCTCGGTCTTCCTCGCATTCGTGTTCCTTCAATTTCACCCAAATAAATCTTCTTAGTCAATCTATCATTTGACATTCTTTCCACATGTCCAAACCAACGCAGCTGACTTGAAGCCACTCTTTTCACAGCATTTTTACTAATTTCACATTCATCATACACTACTTGATTCCTAATACGGTCTCTTCTAGTCACTCCGCACACTCCTCTCAAAAATCTCATTTCAACCGCAGTTACCCTTTTTTTATTCCGGTTATCCCATACCAACATTCACATCCATACATCAACGATGGCACAAGTACACCATTATACACACATAACCTAGCTTCTCTTGATACATTCACATTTCTAGCAAACATTCCCAAAGCGCCCAAAACTTTTCTACCTGCAACCACTCTTCTTTCAATTTCAGCATTCATCCGTCCATCTTTCGAAAACATGCATCCCAGATACATAAATTCATTAACTTGTTCCAGTTGCTCACCATCTATGCTAATCTTGCATTCCGTAACTTCATCCTTCTCAAAAACTAAAATCTTACATTTTGAAGCATTCATGATGAAATTCAAACATTTTCCCTGATTTCTGACACTCTCAATCATTCTCATCAATTGTTCCTCAGATTCACCCATAATAACCACATCATCAGCATATGCTAATGCAGGCACAACGAAATCACTTATTTTCACACCATCATTTGTACACTCTAACGCTCGTCGCAGTAACACATCCATATGCAAATTAAAAAGCCAAGGAGACATCACACAACCCTGTTTCACTCCCACGTCAATATTGAACCATCTACTCAAACTACCATCCACACGAACTGCTGCTTGATTATTTACATATAAAGCCATTAGTGCTCTCAATAACGTACCACTAACGCCATACTCCTTCAAAATAGGCCATAATTTTTCACGCACAACACTGTCATATGCCTTCTTTAAATCAATGAAAGCACAAAACAATTTCTTGTTTCGGTCCAAAGTCTTTTCCACAATCATTCGAAGCGAAAACAATTGATCCACACATCCTCTTTCAGGCAAAAACCCACCTTGCATACCATTCAGTTTACTACATGTAATCTCCCTTACTTTATTAATTAGAACACTACTGTACAACTTACACAAAACACTCAAGAGACTAATCGCACGATAATTTGTACATTCACTCATGCTTTCTTTTCCTTTATACAATGGAACAATTACAGCACGCTTCCAATCTTCTGGAACAACATTTTGCCGCAAGCAGAATTTACATAAATAAACTAGCCAAGCAAACACTTTTTCGCCACCATACTTTAACATCTCTACTGTAATATCATCTATTCCTGCAGATTTTCCGGTTTTCATTCTAGCCAATGCATTACTTACATCGTCTTCATTTATATCCCAACATTCATTTTCACCACAATCAAAATCATTCATATTATCATTTATAACACAATTATTTTCATATAATTTGCTAAAATAACTGCTCCATCGTTCCCTAATCTCGGATTCTTTCCACAATAAATTACCATCCTGATCTTTAACTGCTTTTACACAAGACATGTTACCACCCTTCAGCTTTTTCACGCATGTCCAAAACATCTTTTTATTGAGAAAAAAGTCATTCGTCAATTTTTCATTCTTCTCTTTCTCACATTGCATTTAACTTTGACGCACAACACGCTTTGCATTCGCTCGCATACTTTTATATTTAAGCAAACATGCATCTCGAAAATCGCCATATGCATCCTTAACACTCAAAAAGCACAGATATGCTTCTTTCTTTAAGCGTATAGCCATTATCATTCCACCAATCATCTTTTATTCGTACACCTACTTTCGATACACCACATGTTTCAGTTGCACACGTTACTACACAGTCCCTGAAAGTATTCCACTCACTAGCTAGATCTTCAAAATTCTCTGAGCAAATGAGTAAAACGTTATTCAATTTATTAATATATTGCAGTCGGACCTTTTCATTCTGCAATCTGTATGATCGAACACGTGTCTTTCTTTCTGTTTTCTTTACCCTAATTTTCCAGCCCTGAGCCAATTTAACACGGGATACAACCAAATAATGATCATTCGTTCCAAATTCAGCACCACGTTTTACTTGTGTATCTACAACAAGGCTTCTTAATCTCTCATCATACATTATCAAATCAATCACACTACGTCTATTCTCATGAATATTCTCCCATGTATAGATATGTGAAGACTTATGTTTGAAGATGTGGCAAATAAAAATAATGAGAAAAGTCAATATGAAAAATGGAAATGTTACAGACTTTACAATATTTTAATGGTATCAGCATACTCAGGTTAAGTTCTTTTTTTAACTATTATACAAGCTAATTCAATCGCAATGTAGTAACTGTGACTGATATGTAACTTTATAGTTATTTGCTTATATATGTTCGTAATAACTTTTCTTGTGATTTTTATTTGTAGAATTAAGAATTATTATTGGCACACTCATTGACCCGGTTTAAACCTGCGCTATATAGAAAAATATTAGACTTTTTTATATACCTAATATTTTGTAGATTCTTCAACATTAAACGAAATCAGTAAAAAATCTTTATTGTCGCCTACAAAAGATACCGATGTTTTGAGATCAAAAATAAGAAGAAAACTATTTCAAAGTGATACTATCAACAACGCAAGGTATGTATAAGATCAAGCACCCAACATCTTTAACAAACATGTACTAATTAAAATTTGTATTTCAGTAAGAGTGGCACAGATACGTCCGTTGATTCAAATGAAAGTTTAATTCCTTATATTCCATCGAGTCAACAAAAAGGAAAATTATACTTTTGTATATATTGCAAATGTACAGTTAAAAAGTTCGCGCGTCATTTAGAGCGAAATCATCAATCCGAGGAAAGCGTAAAACAGTTTGTAGCGTTGCCAAAAAAGTGTAAAGAAAGATTAGTTTTAATAGAACAAATTAGAAATGAAGGTACATTCGTTCATAACACAACTGCACATAATAAAGGAAAATTGATTGTTAGTCGGCGTCCACAACATGGCACTAAAAAAACTAATCAAGATGATTTGTCTTGTCCTCAATGTAAGGGATTTTTGGCAAATTCTCTTTACGGAAGCATTTAAAAAAATGTGGCGTTTGTTTGGGACGGCAAATACAATCAACATGTAAAAGTTTATTGGAAACAATTTTAGCTCCTATTAATGATATCATGCGAATCAATATTTTACCTAAACTCAAAGGCGATAAAATAACTGAAATCATAAAAAATGATTCACTTATTTTAAGTTACGGATCTTTATTATGTCGCAAATATGTGACTAAGAAACATTTGGATAAACATTAATAAGCAGTAAATTGAGAATATTAGGACGTTTCTTGATAGGAGCGACAGAAATTAATCCCAAAATTATGAATTTGAGTATGTGTATTGATCCCATATATTTCGATACCGTTATAGCAGCTATTAATAAAATCTCAAAGTACGATTTGGAAACAAGAACGTATAAACTACCATCACTTGCAACCATAACAGGGAGTACATTAAAACAATGTGCACAGAAAGTTTTAGCGAACGCAATTCGGAGTGACGATGAATTAAAGAAGAAAGCAAAATGTTTCGTGGAGCTTTATGACATTGAATTTGGTCCACTTATAGCTTCCACAGCTGTAGAAAATATTACGCAGTCTAAATGGAACAAATCAATTGAATTACCATCAATCTCAGACATAAAAAAATTGCATCAATATCTCGACGAGCAGTCAGAATATTGTTTTCAACAATTGGAAATTAACGGATTCAATTATTCTGTATGGAATAGTCTAATGAGTCACGTGTTGGTGATAATTATGGTTTTTAATAGAAAACGCAGTGGCGACAGAAAGATTGCTTATCAGTCAGTATAACAAGAGACAAAGAATCGAGGCAAATAGTGATAGTTTTAAAACTCTTCTCTCAGAGGAACAACGTCTTAGTCAACAGTTTGTTCGAATCGAAATAAGGGGCAAATTAGGAAGACGAGTTCCAATTTTATTAAGAGATGTGCATGTCAATTACATAAATAAAATATTGTCTATGAGAGAACAAGCAGGAGTTCATTCAGGTAATCTTTACGTATTTGGCAAAAAAGGCAATTACTTATCAGCTTGCAAGGAATTAAGAAGCATTGCTTCGGTTTGTGGAGCTGCTTTTATTATTTTATGGGCCATGATCTCGATATCCATAAAGCACACTACAGAAAGTCAGAATTAGCATTGCAAACTGGCAAAGTATCTAAATTACTACTTGCCTCAGAAGATCCAGAAATTGAGGAATACAGAGGAAAAAATTTGGATACCTTATCCGTCTCTCTCCAGGGAAATACGAATATGTCAGGTTTGTGAATATACACTAAACCCTTCATGTACGCGAATTCGATGTACGCAAATGCAGATTTACGCGAATTAGATTATGATACCTGATTTTCTTTGTACGCGAAGCAAAATTCATTTTAACGCAAATTAAGTTCTTGCGTATTATTAATTATGTATTATCCATAGAGCATAAACCAATTTCAAGGTATGGGTGTACATATATAATTATAAATTATGTCGAAGCTAAAGATATTAATTGACAGTTGTTTACATAATAAATACAGATGTATATACAGAGGCCCACTGGCTGGAACATGTCACCCTCCGGTTATAATCATCGTCATGACACCCTAGGTGCATAAATAACTATTAAATAATACATATTTCGTAAATAAACGTTAGTTTTAAACTTTTGTTTCTAGTCTTAAATATATTTTGGAACCTAATCCCCTTTTTCCTATTGCTTCTTTGGTTCCATTTACGCGAGGTTTTTGGCGAACGGCACCTTCTCGTACATGGAGGGTCTACTGTATAGCTTAATGCTTTAACAACAAAAAATATATGCACACTCTATATTTTGAATTTGTTTACAGATATCAATGGGGATGCATCTAATATTATAAACAAAACCAGAGTGCCACGAAAGCAGAAATTTAAATCGTTACATCGCAATAAATGTCGGAAAGTTGTCATATTAATTTTATTAAATATCGAGCAAGATAAAAGAAAAATATAAAATCAAACAATGGGTAAGATATGTAGATGACATATTGTGTATCACCGACTGCGAAAACACCACCGATATACTAAATTACATAAATAATATACACACCAATATAAAATTCACAATAGAAGAAGAAGTTAACAACAAAATAAATTACCTCGACATAACAATAACTAAAAATTGCACAAGCTTAATATATAACATGTACCGTAAACCAACACAAACTGACAACATCATACACGCAAAATCAGAACACCCGAAACAACATAAACTAGCAGCCTTTAGAAGCCTAATACACCGACTAGAAACCATACCAATGAATAAAGGCGATTATAACAAAGAACTAAACATTATTAAACAAATAGCCACCAACAATGGATATAACGTTAATACTGTAAATAAAATACAACAAAATAATAAAAGAAACCACAAAAACAAAGACATTAACAATACTCAAGAACCTAAACAATGGGCCACATTTACCTTCATAGGAAAACAAACTTACAGAATAACTAAACTTTTTAAGAAACACAACATAAACATAGCATACAAAACTACAGACAACCTCAAAAGTCAAATTAATAATAACATAGAAAACATAGATAAATACAACCAAAGCGGAATATACAAATTAAAATGCAACACTTGTAATCTAAACTACATAGGCCAAACCGGTAGAAAATTTAAAGACAGGTATAAAGAACACATAAACTCCTTTAAAAAACTCAAAATCGACTCCAACTACGCAGCCCACCTACTTGATAACAAACACGCAGCAGGCGACATAAAAGACATAATGAAAATAATCAAAAAACACTCCAAAGGTAGAAAACTAAACATCATCGAAAACCTTGAGATATATAAAGAAAAACTAAAACAACCTATAATAAACATACAAATAAACAGCCAATCTAATGCCATATTTACACCACTCAAAGTATTACACAAAATACACGCATCATTGAACAGTCACACACCAATGAACACGGCAGGTATATAAGCCACAACATTACACCACACCTTATCACTTGATAATGAACGAGAGTTCGAAACGCGTCGTGATCTTAACTAAACTTGACGAGTTCATAATACGGACATATGACTTGTTTTTAATAATATTGACGATGAACTTCGGAACTGAAAATATAATATTCAACTTCAACTGGCTGGAACATGTCACCCTCCGGTTATAATCATCGTCATGACACCCTAGGTGCATAAATAACTATTAAATAATACATATTTCGTAAATAAACGTTAGTTTTAAACTTTTGTTTCTAGTCTTAAATATATTTTGGAACCTAATCCCCTTTTTCCTATTGCTTCTTTGGTTCCATTTACGCGAGGTTTTTGGCGAACGGCACCTTCTCGTACATGGAGGGTCTACTGTATAGCTTAATGCTTTAACAACAAAAAATATATGCACACTCTATATTTTGAATTTGTTTACAGATATCAATGGGGATGCATCTAATATTATAAACAAAACCAGAGTGCCACGAAAGCAGAAATTTAAATCGTTACATCGCAATAAATGTCGGAAAGTTGTCATATTAATTTTATTAAATATCGAGCAAGATAAAAGAAAAATATAAAATCAAACAATGGGTAAGATATGTAGATGACATATTGTGTATCACCGACTGCGAAAACACCACCGATATACTAAATTACATAAATAATATACACACCAATATAAAATTCACAATAGAAGAAGAAGTTAACAACAAAATAAATTACCTCGACATAACAATAACTAAAAATTGCACAAGCTTAATATATAACATGTACCGTAAACCAACACAAACTGACAACATCATACACGCAAAATCAGAACACCCGAAACAACATAAACTAGCAGCCTTTAGAAGCCTAATACACCGACTAGAAACCATACCAATGAATAAAGGCGATTATAACAAAGAACTAAACATTATTAAACAAATAGCCACCAACAATGGATATAACGTTAATACTGTAAATAAAATACAACAAAATAATAAAAGAAACCACAAAAACAAAGCCATTAACAATACTCAAGAACCTAAACAATGGGCCACATTTACCTTCATAGGAAAACAAACTTACAGAATAACTAAACTTTTTAAGAAACACAACATAAACATAGCATACAAAACTACAGACAACCTCAAAAGTCAAATTAATAATAACATAGAAAACATAGATAAATACAACCAAAGCGGAATATACAAATTAAAATGCAACACTTGTAATCTAAACTACATAGGCCAAACCGGTAGAAAATTTAAAGACAGGTATAAAGAACACATAAACTCCTTTAAACAACTCAAAATCGACTCCAACTACGCAGCCCACCTACTTGATAACAAACACGCAGCAGGCGACATAAAAGACATAATGAAAATAATCAAAAAACACTCCAAAGGTAGAAAACTAAACATCATCGAAAACCTTGAGATATATAAAGAAAAACTAAAACAACCTATAATAAACATACAAATAAACAGCCAATCTAATGCCATATTTACACCACTCAAAGTATTACACAAAATACACGCATCATTGAACAGTCACACACCAATGAACACGGCAGGTATATAAGCCACAACATTACACCACACCTTATCACTTGATAATGAACGAGAGTTCGAAACGCGTCGTGATCTTAACTAAACTTGACGAGTTCATAATACGGACATATGACTTGTTTTTAATAATATTGACGATGAACTTCGGAACTGAAAATATAATATTCAACTTCAACTGGCTGGAACATGTCACCCTCCGGTTATAATCATCGTCATGACACCCTAGGTGCATAAATAACTATTAAATAATACATATTTCGTAAATAAACGTTAGTTTTAAACTTTTGTTTCTAGTTTTAAATATATTTTGGAACCTAATCCCCTTTTTCCTATTGCTTCTTTGGTTCCATTTACGCGAGGTTTTTGGCGAACGGCACCTTCTCGTACATGGAGGGTCTACTGTATAGCTTAATGCTTTAACAACAAAAAATATATGCACACTCTATATTTTGAATTTGTTTACAGATATCAATGGGGATGCATCTAATATTATAAACAAAACCAGAGCGCCACGAAAGCAGAAATTTAAATCGTTACATCGCAATAAATGTCGGAAAGTTGTCATATTAATTTTATTAAATATCGAGCAATATTAATTACATATTATGCATATTGATTACACAATGAACTTACATTTATTCCAAAATCTGTTGCATCTACATAATATACCGCGTGACTCACCAAAATGTGATTGATATGTAGGTAATCCTATCTTAGTATGTTTACTTTTCGCTATTGCGTTCTCTATTGCATTTAGAGAAAAAGTTGTAATATAAATAATGTTATTCAGAATCAGATACTGCATAGATTAACTTCTTATTTGTCCTTTAAATATTATTTATGATACATAAAATTGGAAAATAATTTTGACGTTTTCCTGAAGAATTAGCCAGCTTTGGGGAACAAATCATGACAATAACACAAATAGTTAATTTAGTTATATACAGCTATTTCATATATCGTGAAAATTTCAAAGTTTATTACGTATTTAAGAAGTGAACCTGCGCTTAATCGGTGCAATTTTCGATTATACGTAAATTTATTTTACTACCTTTGCACTAAATACAATGGGGACCGTAATACTACCAACATAAAATATTACGATTGTATTCCCTATCTAACATAGTTAGTATATTATATGCGTTCGCCTGAAAATTCGAAGAAATAACCAGGGCAACAAGGTTATAAAAATAAACGCGGAATTGATTCCCGCTTTGAGAATATTCTCATTACACAATAAACTATTAGTACCGTCCTGGTATGAATTGTTAACTCCTGTGATTGATCTTATCAGATATTATATTGCTACCACGGGTAACTGGAATATATTTAATAAAATTAATTATTTACAGATTCTAGAAAAATCATAAGACGAACCTGGAGGACGCCTGAGAAAATAGTAATGAGACGAAGGTTTTCTCACTACCTGGAAACTGCAACATTACCTCCTATGTTAAATTGTATAATTGCTATTAAAGAGGAATCCGCTTTAAAACATAGAACGCCCGACCAAGTGAAAGCTTGAATTAATAACCAAAATAATTTGCAAGCAAGACGTCAATTGTTTTGAATTAATTTAGTTCTTTATTTGATACTTCAAAAGATATTTGTAATGAAAGACAAAAACAAATACAGTAAACTTCGCTTATAACGAACCCGCTTATAACGAATTTTCGGTTATAACGAACCAATCTATAAGGTACGAACTAAAGTATCATTAAACGTGTGTTATTATTTTCGCAAATAACAAACCCGTTTATAACGAACTTTCGGGTATAACGAACCTTAATTTTTATTATATTCGCAAAAGTTTTCGGTTATAACGAACTTAAAACGGCATTTTACCAAATAATCAGGGGATTCTTCGAAATCTTTCAATTCCGCATATGTAGGGTCACCGTAACAATTCTTGCGGTACTTGTGTATATGTGATTAATTGTATGAAAAAAAATTATCGGACCTTCCCGCGATTCGAGCGGCCCATGTAGAAATTTCGGCATGCCCCACATGGCCTGTCCGCCCCTGTTCACTGTATTTAATGTGTTAAAGAATTACAATTATGAGTTACGCAATTTTGAAGAAAACACGTAAAGCTCTTACTTTAAATAAATAAAAATCATATAAAATAATAACAAATATAAACAAAAGTAAAATAAACGATTTTTTTAAATAAGATTCATAAGAACTATTGTTGGTGTACAAATGTATATGTATGACAAACCAATA
This sequence comes from Carabus problematicus, assembly GCA_963422195.1. NCBI lineage: Eukaryota > Metazoa > Arthropoda > Insecta > Coleoptera > Carabidae > Carabus > Carabus problematicus. The sequence goes on along the minus strand of OY728581.1, from coordinate 14,041,012 downwards.
TCGATCTCAATTTTGAACAAATCTGGATTTGTCTAGTTTTGCAAAAGAGTTCTTTATATTATATATCTACTTGAAACATGTACCTGCATGTACCTATGCATTATCAAAAATAATGAATTTTTGATGTTTATCGTTTATTACGAACTTCGCTTATAGCGAACTATTTTCGTCGGTCCCTTGAGGTTCGTTATAAGCGAAGTTTACTGTATATTTGTAATTATACCGGTTGTCTCATCGAAATGTGTCACATAGGGAATTTAATGTAAATCATTTTACTTGGCAATATTAATTAATTTATTTATTTAGATAAAAAAATTCTAATATAAATGTTAAGCAGAATGAAAAAAAAACTGCAACGATTAAGGTCCCATTTGTCCTTCAAATATATTTATGTTGGAGTAAAATAGCAACTAATTTTGATATTTTTAGAACGAAGTTGTTAGCTGTAGAGAAAACTGCAATGATAATAATCTAAAATATAACATTTTGCCAATATTTTATTGTCCACTGCTTTCTAATATATCGTCAAAATAATAAAGTTGAGACACGTGGTATAAGATAACTATTAATTTTATACTTAATTGTAATACCCTTTATGCTAAATGTAAATTGATACATTATATCATGTATACCTATATAAATAAATATATTTAGTATATATTCCTATAATTAATCCAAAAATTATTAATCAAGATAATAAATTATATTCTAATATATAGCTATATTAATCTACAAACTAAAGTCTACAGTCATTTATATATATATATATATATATATATATATATATATATATATATATATAATTATAAGCTTCCTGAAATTAATTCAAATAGTGTTCTTATTTATGTAAAACCATTCTGCCTTCCCACCTTCAGCGTTTCTCTGTTCGCGCTGTAAAAGACAGAGTGGCGCCCAACTAATCAATTCGTTGTGTTGTAAATTTGATTTTGAATGTAAACTGTATTGAACTACGGCCCTGCCCCCTGGGACTAGCCGCGAGCCGCGCCGAACGATTACAAGTCGTAACAATGTGTACTTTGTTTATCCGCTGTTTTTGATTATCCGCGCCGAGTCTCCCCACCATAACCGCGGATAATCGAGAGTCTACATACTTAAATGCCTGGGTAAAGGAGAATGTGTGACCGTGTTTGCTAGTAGAATATTGGAGTTTGCTCGTGTTACATGATTTCAGACAAAAATTAGTACAAATTAACCTGAACAAAAAGCGTAAACAATCCAACATTACTTCATTTTTTTCGCTTCCGCAATAAATAACCTTTTATATGTACCTTCCCATTACATAATACACGTATACATAATATTATGTAATAGGTACATGTATTTTTTTTAAATTATTTTATTATAGATTTTCTTTGGTCAATTGTAGATCTTGAGAAGAAGAAATATTGAATCCAAAATGATTGGAATAAATGACTATAGTTCAAGATGATAACAGATATGCGACGTTTCGACCAGATGTTTTTTGGTCATTTTCAAGCAAATAACAAAATTCTAGAGGAAAGAAACATAAACAAAATCTCTTGAGAATTTCACTCAAAACGTAGAAAAATATCCTCTAATATTTTTCAAAATAATTTTGTACTTTTTGAGTGTAATTCTCAAGAGATTTTGTTTATGTTTGTTTGAACTAGAATTTTGTTCTTTGTTTGAAAATGACCAAAAACCATATAGTCGAAACGTCGCATATCCGTTATCATCTTTATGATTAAGTTTTGAAATAAACAGTTCGCATCACCTTGAACTATGGTCATTTATTCCAACCATTTTGGATTCAATATTCTTCCTTCTCTTTCATTATTTTACATATACATACATACCTAGAATAAAAGTTGTTTCTCAAAATATCTAAGTGAGACCAGAACCCCGAAAATGTAAACACCCCTAAAGAGTGAACAGGCTTGGTCGGAATTAGTTCACTATATCGCGACTCTACTGTATATGAATATCCGTTGGTTACGAATTACTATAATAACAATGAAGACTGAATATACGTAAATGTAATTATAAATGTTCATCGCATTAATTTGATTTTATTGTAAATCATACATTACGAGCTTATTGACTGTTGGCAGCTATCAGAACGATGAAATAATGAACCATTAATGTAATTAGCAATGTATGTGATATTGCTCAACGTTTTTTTTTTCTGTTTCTAATAAATGTGATTCAGTGAACATTCTAGCATTAACATTACTCCTTGCACTTATTACAAGGTAGTAATCAAAGTAAATTCAAAATACGCCACTTGTTAACACTATAATATTCTGACAATTGACAAGATGTCGGAATTATGGCCCACTTGTGATTTTCATATTATATGACAGAATTATCAATGTTTTGGTTTTATTTTGTAATGAATATGTTCTACTGGATTGTATAACACTAATTCCTTCTCTGTTACACGTAAAATAAAAGATTTCTTCATGCAGAATTTAAAATGCGACGTTTGTTAATCATTTTCAGAATTGACGCGATGTCAGAATTATGACTCACTTGGGATTTTCATATTATATGAAAGGATTATCAATTTTTTTGTTTTATTCTGTAATAAATATGTTCTAGTGGATTGTAGAACACTAATTCCTTCTCTCTTACAAGTAAAATAAAAAATTTCTTCTTCGTTTTTCATGTAATTTAAAATGACAGCTCTTAAAGTTAAATGTATTATTTTGCCGAATTAATATATTGTAAAACATCCTTGTCTTCTATTGTTAACATATTTATCCTTCGCCAACTACATACAAATTACTGCTCGCATGAAGCCCTTCCACAGTTTCCTTATAATTTGTTTAAAATCACCTAATATTCTATAGTATAACAATTGAATAAATAGAATATGTTATGTTTGTTAATATAAAATTAATATACAGGTATTACGAAAAACATACATGTACATATGGAGTAAAAACTCCTACCATTTGTATATTTATCCGATTCTAAGCTTGTGAATTATACTTTGACTGAATATTGTAACTGCAAAAAAACTGACCGACTGAACAATCTGATGCATTAAATAATTGTATCATATTATTCTTGATCAAAAATAAGTTTTGCTGCATATGGATGTGAGAACATCAAATTAGATATAAACATTTATTTTAACGTATACAGATTCAGAAAAAAATAGAAAAAAAATGTGCAAGTTCCCTATTCGGACATCCCGTCAATTGGGAAAATGGTTAACAGATGGCGCATTTTGAATTCTCCAAGAAGAAAACTTTTGTTGTACTTGGTAGAAAGTAGGAATTAATGTTATGTAATCCACATATTTATTACAAAATATAACAAAAACATTGATAATTCTTTCATATATTATGAAAATCACAAGTGGATCATAATTCCGACATCATGTCAATTGGGAAAATGATTAACAGATGGCGCATTTTAAATTCTCCATGAAGAAAATTTTTATTTTACTTGTAAGAGAAAAAGAATTAATGTTACACAATCAACTAGAACATATTTACTACAACATAAAACAAAAACATTTCAGATATTAACCCGGAAGTATTTTATTTTATGATAAACGCTTATATATAGTCATATGAATACCAAATTAATAATTGTAATAAATAGGTTAATAAGAAGCAATTTTAATAACAAATTTGCAAGATATTTCAATCGTGATAATTATGCCATAATTATTGTTATTAACAAATGCTCTGGGACACATTGATTGATTTTTTTGGTGTAATTTTACTTTCATACTTCTTACTTTTGGTAGAACTATACAAATTGTGTCTAAAATTCGCGCATGTGATTCTAACTTTGATGACGTATAGGCTTTGACGTCATTGTCGGAATTATGAGCTGCTCCCTTCCCATTTGTTCATATTCCGACAACTTCGAAATGCATCCACACCACATACTAATTATTACATTATTGCAATACATACATGTCTCTCGAAATATTCCCCCACTACATTTCAATGTTTCTCATTAGTTCCCTTTCTCATTTGTTCCGCTGCGCCGTAATGCAGCTGTCCCGTTGTACAGGAATGTTAGTTTGGTTATCTTCGCGTGAGGGTTTATAATCTAAACACATGATATACATATGTTCATATTAAATATGTAGGGATGGATAGGGTAGAGTAGGGTTGTGTAGAGTAGGGTAGGGAAGGATAGGGCAGAGCACGGGATAGACACGCTTATGTACGCGCCTGTGACCAAGTTAGATACAGCATACTTTTCAGTACTGTAAAACTGTTTTGTCTAAATATCTTAGTTGCCCTTAGTTACGCAGGAAAAAATTAGATGGCACTAGCTGGCACTAGCAAATAAGTTAAATAGGTCAGCCCGGTTGAAAAATTGTGATCACGTGGGATCACGCGACAAACAAATGTTGTCTGTTGACAGTTATTTGAATGATTTGAAGTGGTGGGTAAACAATTCTTCGAAACTTGTGCTATTAAATCGGATTAAGTTTACTTTTAACTAGATATGAAAATATATTTTCAGTTGTGTATGGTCAAGACGCTGAATAGATGCTTATCTAATACTAGGCTTTACCCGTGAGCACCATGTGCCCACATTCATAATTTCCATAATAAACTATTTTTGAAAATTTCTGTTTCTGCGTTGCATGTACCTTTGCATCTCCTAGTCGCAAACTCTTTAAAACATCTTGATTTTGTCCGTTTATCCATCTTTTCTGTCTTTCTCCATCAAACCGTCTCTATTGCAGGGCGTTAAATAAAATATCCCTCTATAGTATAGAATCTATACGGAAGCTTTAATAGACTTTATAAAACTACAAATAACGTATTTTAGATATTTTAAACATACATTCACAAACACTACTTGTGCGCATCTGTGGGTTGTCAAAATGACGTTATTATTGTTTATTTTTATGTTGTTAAGGGGGGCTGTCATTTAACGCCCTGTCATTAATGTTGCCTAGGTTACGCAATTGCAGCTAACTTCATGCGTGACGGACAGACAAGGGCTATTCTATATGTAACTAGGCTCTACCCGTGAGCACCATGTGCCCACATTTGTAATTTCTATAAAAAAATATTATTGTAAAATTTTGTTTCTGTTCTGCATGCACCTGTGCGTCTCCTAGTCGCAAACTCTCTAAAATATCTAATTTTTGTCTGTTTATCCATCTTTTGTGTCTTTCTCCATCTAACTGTCTTTATTGCAGTCGGATCTTATATTGCAAAAAAAATATTTACTATTGTCGGGGGTTTAAAAAAATATCCTTCTATGGAAGCTTTAATAGACTTCGTAGAAGTACAAATAACGTATTTTAGTTATTTTAAACATACATTCACAAACACTACTTGTCAAAATGATGTTATTATTGTTTATTTTTATGTTGCTAAGGGGGGCTGTCATTTCATGCGCTATCATTAATGTTGCCTAGGTTACGCAATTGCAGCTAACTTCATGCGTGACAGACAGACAAGGGCTTTTCTATATATAATTGTTATCACGCCAGGTATAAATGACACATTATTTGCATACATGAATACAATGTCACAGAAACTGGATCAGGTAGATAAGTTGTATACTTATGTTTGATGAAGTTTCGCTGGCTGATGGTCTGTCATTCAATTACGGGAAAATATAATTGAAGGTCTAGTTGATTTAGGTATGCATAGAACATCGAAATTTGCTAATCATGCCTTAGTGTTTATGATTCGTGGTTTGCATAGCAAATGGAAGCAAGCAATTGCTTTCTATTTTGTGCGCAGTACCGCGAAAACATATACACTGAAGTCATGTATTCAGCAAGTTGTATGAGTCATTCATAGCAAGACTGAATTTCGTGTTGTCGCGTCCATCTCTTATCTCGCCACCAACAATCGTTGTGCCGTGCGCAGTCTGTCTGAAGACTATGCGAATGAAGGTGGTGGAGATTACGTATATAATATCGATGGTAATAAAATGTTTCATCTGCTGGATGCGCCCCATTTTATTAAGTGTAATAATTTTATTTCCAAAGATATTATATACATTGGAAAAAGTGCAAGGTGGAGCGACATAAAACAATTGTACACAATCGATGGCAAAACAGTAGATTCAAAAGTGACAAAGTTAACAGTTAACCATATAGATTTTAAAGGTGCTCGTGAAATATGCTATACAGATGTTTAGTCGCTCCACATTTGGTCATCTAACATTACTAAGTAATGCTGGAGCCCTTGACGCACGTGACACTGTAGAATTCATTCTTTTTATGATGATCTCTTCGATAGTCTGAATTGTGTAAATAAATCACCTAGACCATTAGCGGCGAAGTTATGTGAAAACTCGCCGCATTTCGAATTTTGGGGCAGGGTAAAAAAGATCATCAGCCAGTTAAAATTCGTCAAAGATTGTAAGACGGTACCGACTCCACCAAGTATCCAGTATATGACATATACATTCGTAACATTCAATCCCTATGGAATGATCTAAAGGATCTTGGTTTTGATTTTTTGCATACAAAAAATCTGAAACAAGATCCTTTAGAGACTTTCTTCGGAGTTATCAGAGGTTTGTGTGCACAAAATACCAATCCTACCTGTTCACAATTTGTTTCCGCATTCTAGACTTGTATTATTAATAATACATTAAAGTCGAGCAAGGGATCAAATTATGAAGACGACGGCTGTCATCTCTTATTCGCAATTAAACACTTGCTTTCCATCGTACCTTCCACTGAAATTCCTACATCTTCGGAATCTATCACACATACACCCTTTCCCGTCTGTTCACTCTCCTCTGATAATTCAGGGACGGGTGTTACGAAATTGTTGCAGGTAACATCAATGGCTAAATTAGTCAAGAATGTAACCAGCCAATTATTGCCTACCGACTGTGCATTATGTAGGGGTTTTGTATTCGTGGATGCAAATATTGTGTCACGGGCACAGACAGAAGGTTTTACTCAACAATTGAAAATAGATAATAAAGCTATTTCGAAGTTGTTGTGTAAAAATATCTGCTCAACTGGTGATGAAATAAAAAAAGGCAATTAAAATCGACATTCCTGAATGTCATCGTGAATTCTTAGAATGTAAAATTGTAAATATTGTATATATGTTTAGTATTAATTATTTTATTAATGTTGTAAATAGTAAATTAAGAATTTTAGCAAATAGTAAATAAAAAATCTCTACACAAAAATAAAATTTTTGTTATCAATTCCCTAAACACAAAATTTAAGTCAATTTAAATATACCGCCAATTACCGCTGTATTCGCTGACCTAGTGCGGTCAAAATCAGTCAAAATGGTTTTAGTGACATCTAACTTATTCTATCAGAACTATGAAATTTGCAGTCCATACATGTAAGATGGGTTGCAGAATAGGGTCACAAAATTTTACAATTCGTGTCCGCCCCCTGGGGTAGAGTATAGAGGATAGTTTGGTATACGGTCCTTTTTAGGACCACAATATGAATTCATAAATTATTTAAAAAATAATGCTGAAACTACAGTCATATTTATCAGTTTGTTTCTTTATATACAGTACAATCGCGTAAACGTGAACACTCGTAAATGTGAACTACTCCGTAGTGTGAACAAGGTATTTTCTAACATTAATTACATTATCATCCTAGCTCTGATTAATATGAACATAGTGTGTACTGTTAGTGGGAACCAGTTAAAACATTCTAATACAGTAACTTCCAGCATTTGCTTCAGTGTTCGGAAAAAAGTTATATAAACTTATTATACGAAATTATACAAAGAAATTAGATTTTTCTCATTCTATATTAGCATTACCTAATAATATTATATAGTTTACATTTGTACAATTTTATTTTTATATAATATTTGTAGGATTGATTTGTTAGGGATTTATATACTTGTATTCTAATTATATTTTCATGATATTATATCTTTAATAAATAAATAATCAATCTAAATTAACTAGTTTATCTTACTATTAAATTAGTTTGAAATACTACATGTAAAATGATATTTAACTAAAATAAATAGATTGTTTAGGACATAATTAAATGATGGTTGTTTGCAAGAAATGAATATTAGCCAGGGCCAGCCTTCCCCATGAATAAGATCGGATTCAAATAATTTTTTTTAAATTTTTTATTAATCGTGATATAAAACCATTAATAAGTGTGTTGGTTACAAATTTTCTGTCACTTATTGATGGTTCGTTTTACATATATCGAAAGGTTTAATGGAGGTTTGTTGAATATTTTTACCAAAATATAAAAAAAAGGTTTACATGAGTAGATAAGGAGTGTACACCCTGGCTGTTGCAGGTTGCAGTATTATGGGTTGTCACCTGTGTTACAGGTAGCCTACTCAGTATTGCAGGTTGCATGTCATATTGCAGGCTGCCGACCGTGTTGCAGGTTCCTTGCCGTGTTGCAGGTTGCCTACCGTTTACTTGGTATAGCGGGTTGCATAACCAGTTAACAGTAGCGAGTCGACTAAAGATTCGAAGTATGCGAGGGAGCGGAGAGTCAACATAGATGTGTGACGTCATCCTATGAATTAAAAATTTAGAAACTATACATTAATCATCTTCAGCAACGAATCGATATCAGATATCATATTGACTGAGCACATATTGCAAGCAGCATGTGCACAATGCTTGTTGCCAAGATTGCGTCTTACATTTCATAGATTCAGACAGTACGTCAGCGATACTGAAATGTAATACGTAATAATAATAGAACTGAACTACATGAAGCTCCTTGAAACAATCATTAAAATCTTTTGATAATAATAATGATTTTTTTTTGCTATACGATACATGTGGATTGATTATTTTCATTCCCGTACATATATTAAATAAATATCTGTCAATCATAACAGGAAAACTATCTTATTAGTTATTAGCAAAAAAGTATGCTAAAATTTAATTTTATACCATAACTCATTTAATGAATACAGTACAATCACATTAGTGTGAACAGAATAAATCCAGGCTTGCTCATATTATCGAATTGTTCACAGTACCGAGGGTTTATTAAATTTAAGTGTAAATATGAATAATAAAACACGCATACTTACTAAATGAATATAAATACATATATTTGACATATTATATAATGCTGTTTCCAATTTAGCTCATTTAAAGGCCGTTCTTTTATTCGGCTTGAGCATCTAACTTACGGTTTTATTAATCTCATCTTGTTTGTACATAAAACTGCAAATAGTGTATTTTTCTATTGTGTTCAGATCAGGGTGTGTAAAAAACTAGGAATGGATACAGACATCCATGCCTGCAGCTCATCGACGTATGTTCAATTCTGAATTTATCACAAATTATTTACCTAAATACACGGTGCCTAGGTCGCAGTAAAACAACAAATTTAAAACAAGTGTGAAAACATTTTATTCTGTTAACAAAAGCAAAGCAGACTAAGCCGACTATAAATGCATTAATCTTCTTTTGTTCATTTTTTTAATTATAATAGTACATTATACACCAAGGGAGAGAAACCTCTTATTTTTCCCGAGGTGTAATTTGAAGCCCGAGGGCTATTTTTTCCACGTTCGGGAGTAGAAACACTTAATTTCATAAATAATGAATTTGAATAAATCGGTGCGGAATTGCAATATTTAGAAGCCTTTGGAAATGTTTCCATACAACGCGTACCATGACAACAGACATTTATTTACAAAAACCTTTGTTATAATAAAAACTCCCTTACGAAAAGTGTTTTCGTCCCTAGGGAGTAAAAGCTTCATTTCTGTCCCGCGTTTGACGCCATAGAAACCGACTTCTACTCCCGGACGTGTAAAAAATATTTTTTTCTTCAATGGTCTTACATAATTTTTCAAATTAAAAAAATATGGAAAAATAATGTTTCATTTCTTGCATATGCAAGAAAATTTTGAATACAATTGGGTGGAAAATAAAGAAGAAAAAAAAATAAAAACTGAAAAAAGAATATTTTGAAAAACAAAAATCAGGTGCACAACTAGACCATAATACGCATTTGCAAAAAAAAAATTCATCAAGATCGGTTGGATAGTCTAGGAGGAGTTAGTGGAACAAAAACGGTACGAGCGAGCGGACGAACGACATACATACGGTCAATAGTCAGTGTAATAGTCATTTCGTGATCCAAAGGGTCTGTCCGGGATTTCTGCGCAAAAATTTTTAAAATCGGAGAATGCTATAGACATCGTACCGAACACAATAAAAATCATATTACCTATCTTAGTTCCTCAAGACAGTAATTCGGCAATTAGTAAAAATACAAATTATTTTCAGATCGTTTGTTAATTTAAAACAGAGAATAGAAAATAGAATATCCTATAGGAAAATTTTTTTTATTACATATTAATTTAAAATTGAATTTTCTATTTTTGTTTCTTTGTCTGTTAAACACTCTTCATAATAATAGCCAACCATAAGACCATAACTGTACAGAATTTAATTTGTTTATTAAATTTGCGTTGAATAAATTTGAATGAATGAAATTTTATAAAATGAAAAAAGTGATTTCATTAGCAGATTTTATCTTATATAATCATATGATTTCAATCGTGATTTAAATCACGTGATTGTAAAAAATACACACTCTGATTCAGATAAAATATTAAGTTTCTCTCATAACGTTTTTGTTTCAAGAGACAGTTTACCAAAGTAATAAATTTGTTTACATACAGTAGAGTCGCGATTTAGTGAATTCTCGATTGAGTGAACTACCCGATAGAGTAAACACTCAAATTTTATCATTGCGTCCCGATATAGTGAACAGCTGTAAACCCCGATACAGTAAACTATGGTATTTGCGATACTTCTCTGGGGGGTCTCACAAAATATGTGGATTTCATTTTGCTGCTAATTATGTAAACATTCGCATCTCAGATCAGTGGTAAATCTTGACACAGAAAGTACTAATTTTAGTTTTAATTTTTTTAAGCTAAATGGCACGAAAACGAAAATACTTGAATTTGAAACAAAAAAATTACATACTTAAATGCCTGGGTAAAGGAGAATGTGTGACCGTGCTTACTAGTAGAATATTGCAGTTTGCTCGAGTTACATGATTTAAGACAAAAATTAGTACAAATTAACCTGAACAAAAAGCGTAAACAACCAACCAGTTATAACTTTTCACAATATACGTTTGGTAAGGAAAATTATTTGTATTTTATATTCATTTATAACTTATTTTGTAATTTTGTTTCCATGCACATGTTGCTGGTTTTGTTTTTATTGTTAATACATATGGTCCAAACGCCATGAAATTTTTTTGTATATGTTATTAACTACAATAAATATTTCACCCATCAGCCTGTGAGATAAGTACGGCCGTCATAGCGGTAGAGAGTAGTGTGAAGTCTAAAGTCGGAGTGTCACAGGTATCATCAAGAACGGGATGGTGGCCAAACCGGATGAGTCAGAGACCACGGAAGTTAGCGATTACCCGTACAGAGCAGTAGTAGGAGCACTAATGTATCTGATGTGTGGCATACGTCCAGATATAGCCTACGCAATTGGTGTAGTTTCACGCAATCTGGAGAAGCCAACTTCAGAGGATGTCAACCGGGTGAATCGGATCTTTCGCTATCTCAAGGACACCTTGAACTATAGTCAATTATTCCAACCGTCACGGATTATATATTTTCCTTCACAATATTACATTTGGATTAAAGAAAATCTACAATAAATTAATATACATAAATTTAAACGTTTAAATTTATTTTCTTCGGCGTGCAATATAGTTGGATGTTCAAATTCTAATTTGTGTTTATAATTAATGGCATGATCAACAATAGCGCTGTGATTTAAGTTGTTGTTGAGTAAATGGTATTTATGTTGGTACATTATCTTGTATTACATGTTTCACGAATGTACGTAGCGGGACAATCCGCGCAATTGATTTTATAAACTACATTGCTAATTTTATCCTTGGGTGTACGGGATTTAAAAAGGGTGTCTAAGAACTTTAAAGAGTTCGAACTGATGAATATAAATTGAATCGGTATTTCCCTGAAAATATTACGTATGGCATGTGTGATATTATGGTGATACGGTAAAACCAAAAATTGTGGAATATCTAAAGTCGTTATGTTGGTTTGGTTATCAGGTAAAGCAATGCTACTTTTATTACGGGATTTAAGTTGTTATAACAATAATCAGCAAACTTGCTAATTCTACTATGAATGACATTAGTTATTAACCTTTTGTGGTAACCGTTAGCTAATAAAGTGATGACTATGTATGAGAAATTCTTGTTATATATATATATATATATATATATATATATATATATATATATATATATACAGTGTGTCCCAGCGACTACCATACATAGGGAAATTAACATTGGGAAATTGTATAAGGATCAACTATTGCCTTGAGCTATATGTACATGTACAAAAACAAAAGATTTAAAACAAATAAATTTACTTCTGTCAAATAATTTTATATTACATAATTATTTAAAGGAATTTTATTTAAAATAGGAAATTGGGTGCGTCAATTCCTTCGCAAAAGTAATAAAAACGGAAACCAGAATGTTCACACCGAAGTAGATATTTTGTCAGCTGTCGAAGTGTGAGGGATATTACAAATAATCTCAGTGAATCACCACACTCATAAAAAACACAAATATTTGGCTTACAAATATTACACGCTGCTATTAGCAGCAGATAGTGAAAAACTAATCACTTTTTGTAAATTAATGTTTAATAAATGTCATGCTTTAGAAAATATTTGTTTCACTGACGAGTACACATTTACATTAAATGGGGAACACAATTTGATGACACATTAAGCCACTGTCTGCTAGACAATGGGAATACGTTTGAACATTTCATTGATTAGTACCTGCTAGTGATATTGAATTTAGTGCTTAACTATTGTGGTTTGTTCGTTTTTCCATTACAAAATGCAAACTCTTAAGCTTTCTGTTGTACAGTAGTTTAAATGAAAGAAGTCCCATGAAGGTTATCTGTATCATATACGAATTAACGTATAGTTATATATCTATCTCTCTCATTTCAATTGTCAAACAGCACGCGCGACAAGGATGGATATAACGCGTTTGTCTTTAGAATGTCCGAACAATACTACGACAAGCAAAACAAAATGAGGCTCGTTGTACTCGATACTATTGCAATAACGTACGTTGATTTCTTATTCCCTACACTACTAGCTGTCGCATAGGCGTGTAACGTCATTTTGCTGCATTTTCTGTCAATTTGTCTTATTTACCACTAATTAACACCAGTATTATGCACTAACACAAACACAGTTATAATAAATCACTTTTATTGCAACCACTGATATTATATCATTATCTAAATCGTTGTTGTAATTCAAAATGTGAGACACAAATAATTAACGTAATGAACTGTCAAAACATCATATTTCTGTTGTTACCGGTGCTAAGCCGACTATTCACCGAAAACTTTATATCTGGTATATACTAATGCATGCATTGTTCTTCTTTTGTTTATATCTCCCCGTCATCTGCTAACCCCTCACCGTCGGAAATTACAGTATCTTATATGCCCCATTAAAAATTAGATAAACGACGCTACTGAATATGAGAAAATGGGCGTGGTTAAAATCTAAACTCGTACTGTCCTTCAATGACCTTCAAGGGACTTCTTTCATTTAAACTACTGTAGGTATGTACTACTGAAAAGCATCCAAATTTGTTTCTACACAAACTTTATTATAAAATAATAAATATAACCATATTATTTATCCCTAAATATTATTTATTTGCAAGAATTTTGATAATTCAATGGTAATAGTTGTATTGTATCAGCAAATTTTAAAAATAACAGCAATCTGACAGTTTTAAATTTGATTAATCCAATTACCTACTGTTTAATTTGTGCCAATCACATGTTTAAATACAGACACAGCAATACTTGATCCTTACATAATTTCCCAATGTTAATTTTCCTATGTATGGTAGTCGGTGGGACACACTGTATATATATATGTGTGTGGGTATTAAGTAGAGAAATATTGTATGTGAATATATATTGAAAACAAAAGAATACAATGCACTTTAGTACACACAAAATCAAGTTAATTCTAAGCGTCCACTCTCTCGTTAGTCGTAATCGTGTCGACCATCTTCTTCTCTCTCTCTGCGCATGTCCCTACACAGTGGCGTCTCGTTACCCGCCAGTAGTGGAGACTTGGCTCCCACATCTCGGCCAGCCCTGACAATTGTGCTGGCCTCAGCACTGGATGTTGACAGGTAGGCCTCATGGTCGGAGTCCTCATCTGAGCTTGGATCCTGGATCCATGGTTTCATCTGGTCTGCGCTGGACGTGGTGTGAAGTGGGCCTTCACCAGTCCCCATCTTTTGGACGGCATATCTGTCATTGGCCTGGATGCCAGTGACCTTGTATGGACCTAGAAACTTAGGAAACAATTTAAGACCAGAGCCGAATTGTGTTCGTTTTATCGCCACGGTTTCGCCCAACTTGTATTGTCTGGCCGGTCTTCTTCTTTTATTGTAGTTTCTTCTATTTTCTGTCTGGACTTTGATTATCTGTTCTTTCGCACTTCTCCGCAGCTCTTCTCTTTCTTGTTGGTATGTAGCGGCGAACTCTTCGTCGATTAATTCTTTTAGTCGTACGTCATCTTTTGTTCGCATTTTTGTTCCTATCATCAACTGGAAAGGAGTCGCGGAGATACTTCTTTGATATGACGAATTTAAGAACTGCTGTAAGCTACTTATGTGCTTATACCACTGACTGGGGTTAGTGATAGCAAGTTTGGTAAGTACTCCAATTATGGTCCGATTGACTCTTTCAACCTGCCCATTCCCTCTTGGTACTCCGGTTGTTATCCGAATGTGCTCGATTCCCTGCTCTCTGCAGTAATCTTCAAAGTCATTGGAGGTGAACGATGTACCTCTATCGGATATTAGTCTCTTGGGGTTTCCGAACGTCCGCTTCTGTTGCTCCAATTTTTCTAGCACTTCCCGTGTAGTTGTGCTCTTTGTTGGATAAATCCAAGTGAATTTAGTGAATCCGTCAGTTACAACGAACAAATACTTATAATTCTTGTTTGTCGACGGCAAGGGGCCGAGATGGTCAACGTGGTACGTATGTAACGGAGTATCCCCTTTGTCGATAGGGTTTAAATAACCTTCTTGTTTCCCTAACTTCGCTCTTCCCATAATACACGGAACACAATTTCTTATTACCAAATAGATTTTCTCCCTTAATCTTGGTATCCAGTAATCGTCCTTGATCGCGTTTTCGGTTTTCCTCACTCCAAAATGTCCTCTCTCATGGGCCCTTCTTATTATTTCGGTACTCATTCGCGTTGGTATTACAAGTAATTTGTTTATTAACCCGTTTACTTCCTTTCGTTCTGGTTCAGACAATCTTCTCGGTCCTTGATAAACTGGATCTTCGTTCGATAGTGTAATCTTCGTTGTTATTCCAGTGGTTTTGATTGGAATTGGTTTGTAGTTTTCAATCAGGTTGGAGATCTGCTCTTTACACTCCATGCTGCACACATGCAAACAATTTGTTTCGTCATTTTCACTAATCATCATGATGGAATTTAACGTCTGTACCTCGTCGGTGCTAGCGTTTTGGTCCACTTTTCTTGGATTTATCTTAGATATTTTCATTACTCCATCCTTAATTATAACGTCGGCTTTTGTCAGTATTCCATTTCCGATTATCATGCGGGGTGACATTGTGTTATCTGGCACAACATACACTTTTGATTGGAATTCAGATCCGTCGATCTGTAATGTCGTTCTGAATGATCCTAGCGTACAGGTTTCTACGGTTCCTAAACCATACAATTTTATATCATCCTTTTCTAATGATTTTATTTCCAGTTTTAAATACTCAGTTGCTCTTAGAAGATTTACACTACTTCCCGTGTCGATCATAGCTGATATTATTTTTCCTTCTATGGTGATGTCTTTGTATACTTCGCCAGATTTCTTTTCTTCGATGCACAGAACTTCAGGCTTCTTCAATTGGGTTTTCTCGCTAATGTTTCTCTTTTCGCAGTCAGCTGCTTTGTGACCAAAATGTCCACAAGCAAAACATTTTGATCCCTTTTCTTTATCGGTACAGCTCTTAGCTTGATGACCTTTGCGACCGCAATTGTAACATCTCATATTGACTTGATCGCTTTTAGGTATGCTGTCTTCGTCGCGCCCTGTACTTGCTTTATTTATCGCTTTCTTTTAAAATGTTCCACTTCGGTCTTTTATTACTTCTCTTCTATGCTTCTCCTGCTGTAGCGTGTCTTCGTAATTCTTCATTCTTCTCAATAATTGTTGCAGACCATCGTATTCGGATAAAGCTAGTGATCTTGTCATCTCTGGATCGCCAACGCCTGTTATGATGTACTCCATGATCGCTTTATCACTAACAGCACTTTTTCTTGCGACTGCTACTACCGAGTAGAAATATTCTTCATAGATTTCGTCTCTTCTTTTCTTCCTCTTCATAAGTTCTAAATGAACGTCAGATTCATCTTTGCCTGTTGGAAATGCGCCAATTATTTCTCTGCTCACCTTAGCCCATGTTGTTAGACTTTCGTTTGCACAATCAAACCAGGTTCGTGCAGCACCCTTGAACTTTGATACTGCCTGTAGAAGCGTGGTTGAATCGTTCCAACGGTAAGCATCTGATATTGCCTCGACCTTCTGTACCCATTGCAGCGCTGTGAGTGAATTTACTTTAGATGGGTTGAATTCTGGTATGAGATCAACTACATCTTTAGGTCGATATCTAACTGATTCTTGACTGGTTCTTGTCTCACTAAATAGTTCTCGCTCTCTGATCAGCAACTCTCTTTCTTTCTTCAACAATTCGCGTTCCCACTGCAGAAGACTAATTTGTCCACCATCGCCGCTTTGCGTTGGACTGAAGGGTGTATACGCTGGTGTGAAAGTGAGGTTCATTCCAGGTGTACCGGCCATTGGAGTGGATGTATGTCTTGACACCTCCGCAACGCCTGTCGTTCCTTCCTCATTACTCATTGTGATATTTTCCCGCGCCTGATAGTACGACTGTTCCGCACTTCTCGTATGTTACTTTGGTTGCCTATACAACAAAAGTAAATTTAGTTCAACAAATCTGTTAATTTTCTTAACCACAGATACGTATAATTTGTCGAATTTGCACATCTACACAACGCACAACAGTTTTTTGCAATGTCTGCAATGTCACTAGTCTCAAAGTTCAAGTTATTGCGATGCACATATCACGCCCTTGTTTCTTTGTTCTCAGCGTCTGCGACTCACGCACTCACAATTCACAGCAAAATTTGCTCTTTTTATCGCGATGCACATATCACGCCCTTGTTTCTTTGTCCTCAACGTCTGCGACTCACGCACTCACAATTCACAGCAAAATTTGCTCTTTTTATCGCGAATCACATATCACGCCCTTGTTTCTTTGTCCTCAACGTCTGCGACTCACGCACTCACAATTCACAGCAAAATTTGCTCTTCTTATCCCGGACGAGCCCCCAAAATTTGTGGGTATTAAGTAGAGAAATGTTGTATGTGAATATATATTGAAAACAAAAGAATTCAATGCACTTTAGTACACACAAGATCAAGTTAATGCTAAGCGTCCACTCTCTCGTTAGTCGTAATCGTGTCGACCATCTTCTTCTCTCTCTCTGCGCATGTCCCTACACAGTGGCGTCTCGTTACCCGCCAGTGGTGGAGACTTGGCTCCCACACATATATATATATATATATATATATATATATATATATATACATATATATATATATATATATATATATATATATATATATATATATATATATATATATATATATATATATATACAGGGTGTAGAGAAAGTAATGCAACAAGGCTATATTTTTGTTATTATTGAATTTAGACAAAAATGTTTCAGACAAAAGTTACATGGTAAAAAGTACTTTATATTTCTGTGACCTTGAAATTCTCTTAAGTCATTACCCGCATGCGTTACGCTGTGCAACTTTAATTTTTTAAATGGCAACATACCATTTTGACTAAATTTTTGGAATCAGGAAGACTTTTTACTTCCGGTAGTATAAAAATTTTTGATGGGTTACATAATCAAATTTTTAAGAAAAATAGGTATTAATTTATAATATTTAAGTAAAACTTAAGGAATAATCAGTTTACCTTTGTTTAATTAACAAGTGATGTGACAACTAAACAATTAAAAAAGCTATGAAAATTGCGTTGGAAATACAACGTATTATAACGAAGATTAGTAGATCATTGACTCCCAACTTAAGGTATAAAGTATGTCTAGACGACAGTAGAACAGATACATAGTTTGCCTTAATTTTGTAAGAAAATATATATCCGGTATGGTATAGTGGCTAGGATACCTGGCTTTCACCCAGGAGGCTCGGGTTCGATTCCCGGTATCGGAATTGATTTTATGTTGTAACATTTTCTGTATGTTATTTGAAAATATTCCGAATATATTCTGAAAAAAATGAATGATGATACCCTAGCCATATTAATATCATTCGTTGGGGACCCAGCGATCAAAGTTACAGTAAAATTTAATATTGTATGATTAATTGAATGCACTTTATTTAACATGATACCGTTGCAATTTTATTGATAGTTTACGCTTGGAAAATGGGGTCCTGTGGCGCAACGGATAACGCGTCTGACTACGGATCAGAAGATTCCAGGTTCGAATTCTGGCAGGATCGATTAATTTTCTTGTGCATAGAAGAGTTTTAAAGATTTAAAGATTTGAAAGATGAAATTATTGATTAAAAGTTCAGTCCTGTAAGGCCCCGGGGGGATTCGAACTCCCGATCTCCTGTTTACTAGACAGGCGCTTTAACCAACTAAGCCACGGCGCCTATATACGTGTAATACTCAAGTTCTGTATATATGTTTTGTTCATATTGACATATTTTTCACTTTTGTTAATTAAGTAATTAGATTATAATATGGAAATGCCGGGGATCGAACTCGGTTCCTTTCACATACAGAGCGAACACTTTGCCACTGAGCGTTATGCTCGATTATCGCGTTTTACTCATTTATTTTATAGTTATTGTCACTGTTTTTAATATCAATTTACAGAAACTGAAATTATTAATGAACCAGTTATTGAAATATTATCATTAAAATAACAGGGCTCATCCGGAATTAGAACCGGGGACCTCTCGCGCCGTAGGCGAGAATCATAGCCCTAGACTAACGGTTTAATATATTCTACAGTTCTCATCTTCTTCAACGGCATTACTGGTATACTGCGTTGTTTTCATAAAAATTGAAATACATAGTGGATTTATTTAAGTCAAAAATTGATATTAAAGGTTGATCCCCAAAGGGTTGGAATGATGACTTGCAACTTCAGAAGTAAGGAAGTTTATTCAAAAGTTCATACAAAAACTTAATTTGATTTGCACTAAAGCTGACAAAGGTAATGTTACTGTTTTACTTGATAGATCGATTTATATGTCCAAGACCTCAGAATTGTTATCAGATATCAATACTTACACTCCTCTTCAGAAGGATCCCACCAATACTTTTCAACTCCGTAATAATAAATTAATAGATAAAATGATAAATTTGTTGCAGCTACCGGCTAAGAGCAGATACACACTTAAAATTCACAATGCTATTGCTCCGAAATTATATTGTCTTCCTAAAATTCACAAGTTGAACATCCCTCTACGACCAATAGTTTCTAACCTTAATACTCCAAATTGTAAGTTGTAAAAATATTTAGCTAACATATTATCTCCACTTAAATACTCTTCATCCTTTTTCTTAGAGAATTCCTTCCAACTAATAGACAAAATTAAATCTCATTTTGTGCCTGATAATTTCAAGTTAATTTCTCTAGATGTTGTTTCTTTGTTTACAAGCATTCCACATAACCTCATCATTTCTACTATTAATCATAGATGGTCAGAGATCACAAAACGTACTACTTTATCCTTGAGTTCCTTCTTAGAATGCATTAATTTCACTTTAAACTGTTCTTATTTTCAATTTAATTCAGCATTTTTTACACAAACATCAGGTGTCCCTGTGGGTTCTCAATTAAGTCCGATCTTAGCCGAGTTAGTCATGCAATTCCTTGAACAGTCTGTATTCAATGTTTCCGACTTCCAGTTACTGTTTTATTTCCGTTATGTGGATGACATTTTGGTTTGTTTACCTGAAAATAGCATCTCTAAAATAGTTTCAGCTTTCAATAACTTTAACAGTAATTTACAGTTTACCTTTGAACTCGAGAATTCTTTTAATTCTATCAATTTTCTTGATATAACCATCATACGTAGTAATAATAGATTAATTTTTGATTGGTACTGCAAACCTACTTCTTCCGGACGTTATTTATCCTTCCTTGATTATTCTCCCCAACAGTATAAAATTTCGGTCATTATCAGTTTAGCGGACAGAGTAATCAAACTGTCGGACCCGTCATTTCACAAAAAGAACTTTCAATTTGTCATAGATACTCTCAAATCGAACGGTTATCCTGAATCACTTATTATTAGTGTTATTCATAATAGAAAGAATAAATTAACTTTACCATCGCAGCCTGATACTAATAATAATGTTGATGCTATCACTGACCTACATCCTTCTGATAACAATTCTGTATTAACACCTAATCTGGAAATTCCTCCTTACATAGTTATTCCGTTTCACCACAATCTTAGCCGTTCTTTACTTAACTTGTTTAAAGACATTCCCACTAAATTGATTTTCATTAGTACCAATTTTCTGCATAGTTTATTTGCTCATTTAAAATCACCAGTCCCTAAAAACAAAAAAAGTAATGTAGTTTACCAAATCAACTGTAACAATTGTCCCGCCACTTACATTGGTGATACACGACAGTACCTTGAAACCCGTATTTACCATCATAAATACCATTTAAAAAATAAGAACTCTTCTCATAGTGCCATTGTTGAACATGCTGGTAGTTCTGGACACAATATTGATTTTATTAATGTTAATATTTTACATACTGAACAGAA
This sequence comes from Carabus problematicus, assembly GCA_963422195.1. NCBI lineage: Eukaryota > Metazoa > Arthropoda > Insecta > Coleoptera > Carabidae > Carabus > Carabus problematicus. The sequence continues at coordinate 14,020,080 of OY728581.1, read as the reverse complement.
TAACTATAAACGGTTGTTTTTAGAAAGCTGTTATATCCAGTCTACTAAGAATTCTGTTAATCATAAAACGGATTTCTTACAAAGTGTTTTATGTTACGCGCCATTATTAAACAAGTTTTGATTTTAGTGGTTTCCGCTAGGTGTTTTGTACTTTGTTTCTGACGTCCGAATTTAGTTCTGACTTGACAAGACAACTATGTTGTCTGTCTTGCAATTTTGTGTTTTTATTCTGACGACCATGGTCATCTGTTGTAATTAATTTTTACAATTTCACATGTTTTTTCTCCTGTTCAATTGTATTGAACATGGTTTGTTCACAATTTTTGATTTATACTACCATGTAAATTCCACGTGGAAATTTTGTTCTTCGTTGTCTTCTCTTAAGCTAATTTCAAGCTCGTATTGTTATTACTATTTTAATTGTTATATTTAACATTTGTTGTTTATCAAATTGTTGTAGCCTTGAAAATGACCTCATACCTTAAGATCGAAACGTCGGCATAAGTTTTTGTATGAACTTTTGAATAAACTTCCTTACTTCTGAAGTTTCAAGTCATCATTCCAACCCCTTGGGGATCAACCTTTTAACATCAATATTTGACTTAAATAAAATTACTATGAATATCACTACCGGGAATCGAGGTAGGACTATGACCTTCTTTGAATATTACACACATGTTTTCGGATCCGAAACATCTGGATCTATAAAATATTTAGCCACGCTGTTTGGAAGATTACTTTGTAGCGACATCTATTAAGTAATAGACACACCACCGAAGCTCCCAGCGCCAAGCGTTGAGGGCGACAACCCGCTCTCGATACCAAGCCAGTCTACAACGCGTGCTTAGCAGCAACGTACATATCTGACCACTACGACTTGCTTTGTTCTCTTTGTTCATTTTCTACTTGCCCAAAACCAACATTGTAAAGGTGTTATCGCGTTTAATAAACGTCTAATAAGCCTTCTAACATCTTATTATTCACTCAACCCTTCACGCGCCTACAAGTGGTGACCCCGACGTGAGTTTTCAGTTAGTGTAGTGTAGTGAAACGGTTAGTGACAATAACAATGGCCGTGCCAGCAAATGAAGGCAGCATCAGCCGCGTCGCCATACGCGTACCGCCATTTTGGCCAGCCGATCCCGCGCTTTGGTTCGGACAATTGGAAGGACAATTCCTAATAAACGGGGTAGCTCGCGACGAAACTAAATACGGGTACGTAATCGGTAATCTCGAAGCGAAATACGCGAGTGAAGTGAAAGACATTATTATCGCACCGCCCGAGACCGGTAAATACGACGCCATTAAACAAGAGCTGATCGCGCGTTTATCAGCGACACAGGAACAAAAGACGCGACAATTGCTAGAACGCGAAGAGCTCGGCGATAGGAAACCGTCTCAATTCCTACGGTGCCTCAGAGACCTCGGTGGCGACACCATTTCCACCACGCTGCTACGCACACTCTGGATCAGCCGTCTTCCTAACCACGTGCAAACCATTCTCGCGACTCAAAGCGAGTCCACCGTCGACGCCGTCGCACGTCTAGCCGACAAAGTGCTAGAGATCTCACCCCAAACACATGCGGCAGCTACGAGTGCACCAAACACGGCTGACGCGACGAACGAGTTGCGTCGGAAGGTCGACGAACTGCAACAGCAAATTGCAGAGTTACAGCGTCCTTCACAAAGCCGCTCCCAACAAAACACCCCCACACAAACACGTCCGCGTTCTGCATCCCGCTCGCGCTCGTGCTGGTACCACCGCACATTTGGCGACAAGGCCCGGAGATGCACCAAACCATGTGAATACTCGGCGGGAAACGAAACGGGCAGTCATTATACGCGGCAGATGACAGCAGCCCGACAACCTCGCGCCGCCTGATCGTGACCGACCGCGTTTCAAAGCGACGATTCTTAGTCGACACCGGCGCCGACGTGTGCGTGTTCCCCAGGAACGCAGCAGGGAACTCACTAGTCAAGTCATCGTACGAGCTCGCAGCGGCTAACGGCTCACCGATTTTTACGTACGGCTACATCACACTACGTCTCAACTTCAGCCTACGTAGAGATTTCACGTGGCGTTTCATCATCGCTGACGTTACCAAAGCCATTATAGGTGCAGACTTCCTGTCCTATTACGGCCTACTGGTTGACGTCAAGAATCAACGCATCATCGACAGTGAGACAACGTTGGCAACACCAGCCCAGATGATTTCTGCGCAAGGCGACGAAATCAAGACCGTCACCGTTACAGGAAAATTCGGACAACTCCTGTCATCTTTTCCTACAGTGACGCGGCCACCCGGTGTCCACCAGGCGCCGCCCAAACACTCAACGATGCACCACATCCGGACAACTCCGGGACCACCAGTCGCAGCCAAGCCGCGCAGGCTCGCGCCCGACCGCTTGAAAGCCGCCCGACGCGAATTCGACGCCATGGTAAAGCTAGGAATCACACAGCCATCCGATAGCCCGTGGTCATCCCCGCTGCACATGGTACCAAAGAAAGGCGAGGACGAGTGGCGCCCATGCGGTGACTATAGAGCACTAAATGCGCGCACCATTCCCGACCGCTACCCAGTGCCACACATAGAAGATTTTGGTCACGGACTAGCCCAGAAGACAACCTTCTCAACCATCGACCTAGTCCGAGCATACAGCCAGATCCCGGTACATCCCAACGATGTAGCTAAAACTGCTATCACAACACCGTTCGGCCTATACGAATTCCCATATATGTCGTTCGGACTACGGAACGCCGCGCAAACGTTCCAAAGGTTCATCGACGAGGCACTGAGGGACCTGGACTTCGCATACGCGTACATTGATGACATCTTGGTAGCGTCATCATCAGAAGATGAGCACGAAGAACACCTACGCCGCTTATTCCAACGACTGAGCGAGTACGGAGTAGTCATCAATCCCGCAAAGTGTACTCTCGGCGCTCCGGAAGTATCCTTTCTCGGATATACTGTATCATCCGCCGGTGTCACGCCGCAGCAAATCAAAGTGCAAGCAGTACAAGACTTTCCTCAGCCGGACACAATCCAACAGCTCCGTCGTTACCTCGGCATGCTAAATTTTTACAGGCGATTCATCCCGAACGCCGCCGCCATTCTGGCACCGCTAAACAAACTGCTGGAGGGACACAAGGCAAAGAGCAAAGATCCGATCCAGTGGACGGCAGCCACACTCCAGGCTTTCACAGCCAGCAAGCAGGGCCTGTCACGCGCTGCACTGTTGGCGCACCCAGACCCCCGCCTACCTCTCGCCATCTTCACTGACGCGTCGGACACAAGCATCGGCGCAGCACTTCAACAACACACCGCAGACGGCTGGCAACCTCTAGCTTTCTGTTCCAAGAAGCTAACACCGGCACAGCAAAAATACAGCGCATTCGACCGGGAACTTCTAGCCATATATCGGTCAGTAAAATATTTCCGCCATATGGTTGAAGGCCGCCAGTTCGTCATCTACACGGACCACAAGCCACTGACATTTGCGTTCCAGCAAAACCCGGACAAGAGCTCCCCGAGACAGTTCCGGCACCTGGACTACATAGCTCAGTTCACCACTGACATAAGGCACGTCCCTGGACACGACAACGTCGTAGCCGACGCCCTTTCCCGGGTTAACGAGCTAGCCGCCTCCATCGACTACGATGCCCTCGCACGAGCCCAAGAGAACGACACGGAACTAAAACGCTGGATGCAATCCACCACAACGGGTTTGCTCCTCCGGAAGGTCCATATCCCAGGCACATCAAGCGACCTCGTCTGTGACGTAGCAACGCCAACAGCGCGCCCCTACATAACAGACTCGTTCCGCAAACAAGCCTTCACGTCAGTGCACGGCCTAGCACACCCAGGAATAAACACCACGGTAAAGATGGTCACGCAGCGGTTCGTGTGGCCCTCCATGAAAGCAGACTGCAGGAAATGGGCACGCAGCTGCATCCCGTGTCAGAAGAACAAAATTTCCCGGCACGTCTCATCCCCACTCGGACAGTTCCAGCTCGCCAGCACGAGGTTCGAGCACATCCACATCGACCTCGTGGGTCCACTTACCCCTGTTTCAGGTTACAAATACTGCCTGACCATCGTCGACCGCTTCACCAGGTGGCCCGAAGCAGTTCCGCTAGAAGACATCGAAGCCACAACCGTCGCAGCAGCTCTCGTCTCGAACTGGGTGGCCCGCTTCGGGGTCCCAACAAGGATCACCTCAGACCAAGGCCGACAGTTCACGTCGAAGGTGTTCCAGTCGCTAAGCAAGATCTTAGGATCCAAGCACTGCCCAACCACCAGTTATCATCCACAGGCAAACGGAATGGTAGAACGCCTGCACAGGCAACTCAAATCAGCCATTCGCTGCCACGCCGACATGAACTGGATCCACAACCTGCCACTAGTCCTCCTGGGGATCCGCGCCGCCTGGAAAGAGGATCTCCGTACTACATCAGCCGAGCTGGTATACGGAGAAAACATCCGGTTGCCAGGTGAATTCCTAGCTCGCCAACACCGAGACGAACCACTACTCGGACCCGCAGATTTCGTCAGCCAGTTGCGTCGCCACCTGCAGGATATCCGCCCGACTATCGCCCGACAACACGGTACGAAGAGCATATTCGTGTCACGAGATTTGGCCACGACTACCCACGTATTCGTGCGCCACGACGCGACCAGAGGACCACTACAACCATTCTACAAGGGCCCGTACGAAGTCATTACACGGAACGACAAGTTCTTCACCATCAAAATGAACGAGAAAAACACCACGATATCCATCGACCGTCTCAAGCCAGCGTACATCCTGTCTGACGACCTCGACGACACGCCACCAGGAAGCACCCCACCACTGACGACTACCAGACCAGATACACAAGAAGCAACCCAGGGCGTAACCACCCAAACAACACGTTCCGGACGCAGAGTGCGTTTCCCAGAACGCTACGACATATAACGTTAAGCCACTGCCAGGGGGGTGATGTAGCGACATCTATTAAGTAATAGACACACCACCGAAGCTCCCAGCGCCAAGCGTTGAGGGCGACAACCCGCTCTCGATACCAAGCCAGTCTACAACGCGTGCTTAGCAGCAACGTACATATCTGACCACTACGACTTGCTTTGTTCTCTTTGTTCATTTTCTACTTGCCCAAAACCAACATTGTAAAGGTGTTATCGCGTTTAATAAACGTCTAATAAGCCTTCTAACATCTTATTATTCACTCAACCCTTCACGCGCCTACAACTTCAACAATAGAAGAACCTACTTAATACGCTGTAAACATTTCAACTAGATACCACGGTTTTTGTGGTATGAATTGCAACTCAGTACCTAAAAATTTTGCCAGTTTTAATAAACTTCGATAACATTTTTCAAGAAAATTACTTATTTTAGAGATTGACAATACTGTAAAAACGATTGGATATTTACACAGGGAAATTAGTGTTTGTAAATCCCACTTAAAACAACTTTTACCTCCTAATATATTTAAAGAATTCACTAACACACAATATTCTAAATATAATAAGAAGTTTCGTAATATTAAATCACATAACATTAACAAATTTAACAAACTTTTGACAGATAGCGGTGGTTTTAGATTGATTAATATAGTTAAGTCTAAATTACACTTATGGTTAAAGAACACTACAAACATTGATATTCCTGTGGAAGTGTCGGTCGTGTTAGCTTTAGGTTCAAAATTTCATTTTAGTGATACTAAGGACTCCAATGTAATCAGAAACAATTTAGTTGACACCTTAGCGAATATTGAGTTTAGTTTGCAACATCTTGATCCGCTTCGTTTAGCTAATTTACGTACTAAATTGATACAGTTACTTTTAACACATTCCGATAACATTCGTTTACATGAGTTTAACAACAGTTTACATTGTTCAGAGATTCTTTTACTTAAATATATACAAACTACCAAAACATTTTTGAAATGTCACCCTGATTTGATTTGCTCGAAAGCAGACAAAGGTAATGTTACTGTTTTATTTGATAGATCGATTTATATGACCAAGACCTCAGAATTGTTATCAGATATCAATACTTACACTCCTCTTCAGAAGGATCCCACCAATACGTTTCAACTCCGTAATAATAAATTAATAGATAAAATGATAAAATTGTTGCAGTTACCGGCTAAAGCCCGTATGACACGGTCAATGTTTTTGTACATTTTTAATGTCAATTTTTAAGTTCAATTTTTCTGTACATTTTTGTGAAAGTGAATCATTGAAAGAAAATATTTCTGTATGCAACGTATACAAGATTTTCACTTTGTAAGCATGCGCAGTTGTCGAGACTTTTTGTTTTGACGGTTTGAAATGGATAACTATTTTTTTACGAACTAACCAAACTTTGTCAAATATTGAAATGGATTCAAGTGAGGACGAATTATTCATATTAGCAGCATTAACTGCTCATTAATCTATTAATAACGAAACTTGTTCCCGCGACCACGACATTTTATTAAAAGAAAAACGTTTGACGTTTCAATCAGCTATCACGCGCTTATGCGCATCTTATTTGCGCAATTAATTGAAAGAAACATTGAAGGAAATAGAACCAGTTCTATTTTTTAATGTACATTAAAATTGACTGAAACATTGAACTACTTTACGTGTATGATACGTTCAATTTTTGACTTTGTAAAACATTGACATTAAAAATGTACAAAATCATTGACCGTGTCATACGGGCTTAAGAGCAAATACACACTTAAAATTCACAATGCTATCGCTCCTAAATTATATTGTCTTCCTAAAATTCACAAGTTGAACATCTCTCTACGACCAATAGTTTCTAACCTTAATACTCCAAATTGTAAGTTGTCAAAATATTTAGCTAACATATTATCTCCACTTAAGTACTCGTCACCCTTTTTCTTAGAGAATTCCTTCCAATTAATAGACAAAATTAAATCTCATTTTGTGCCTGATAATTTCAAGTTAATTTCTCTAGATGTTGTTTCACTTTAAACTGTTCTTATTTTCAATTTAATTGCATTTTTTAATATAATATTCCTGTTGCCACAGAGCCAGTAGCAGGAATAGTAGAGCCTGGTGTCGACGATATATGTCGAATTGAAGAAGAATTTGTTTCTGTTGAGACAACAAAAGAGCCGGTAAAGAGAAAGATAATCAAAATATGTAAGGGTTGGAGAGCATTGGGAACTCTCTAAATTCAATTGTAAGCACTATCAATCGGCTGTGTGATATTCTAAGTCAAACTAATGTTAACAAAGATAAATACTTATAATACTTCATATTTACTATAATAGATTTTTCCTACCAAAGAATTTATATTTTTTGTGAATTATTAATGATTTCAGATTTTTTATATTCCTACCATATTATACATTGTATAAGAATTTATCTTTTTTTTTTACTTATTATTTTTTGTCATATGAGTTTTTTTAGTGACGAAGAAGGAAATGATAAGGATTTGATTTCTTCAACTTTTCAACTCAAGATATGCCAAGTACAGTTGAAGTAATTCCGACCATGGTATGTCGACTCATTTTTAATTACGTAAGACTTTCAAAACGAACTATAAGTTAAGATTCTAACGAACCTGTGCGGAGAAAAACTTCACCACCGGAGGGAGTAACTATAATTCTGTTAGTCAGTATTGTGATTGGAAGTCAATTAGTAAGCAACCCACTCTCAGTGGGTCGCGCCACAAGTACCCCTACGAGCTAACTAGGGGAAACCAAGAGTAGTCTCTGCGCCACGCGGTCAAGTGGGCTGCCAACCCGAAATTTCAATGGGAAACACGGAAGAAAGAACAATGTATACTGATTGCGGTCTCTCGGAACCCGCGATGGTATTGGCAATGAAAAAAACATCCAGCATGAGTCGATCCCGGCAATTCATCAGTTTCTTTGCGAAGCAATCTTTTTTACAAACTATCAGTTGTTGCATGATTTGCGACTCTTAGGCTACCGAGCAACAGGCACAATGCGAGAGACTAGAACTAATAAACATCCAGTTAGTGCTGTGAGACTAATGAACCTAGTGCAGAGTATGACTACCGATTTGATACAAAAAATATCACAATTGTACGCTGGAAAGATCATAATGTTGTTTCGATGGGATCCAATTTTGACAAAATAGAGCCTCTGGGAAAAGTTAAAAGATGGTACAACACTCTAAATTAGAAGATGGAAGTCAATATTGCAAGACTGTTTATAAATTACAGCAAAGTAATATGTGGCGTCGATCAAAAAGATCAGCCTTTCAGCCTGATTAGGGTGACCCTTGTATTGTAAGCAATATCATACTCGTTACAAGTGTGAAGACAAAGTTCTTGAAGATATTGTAACAGTTTGGTATTACCAATTCTAGAACCCCACTCAAATACGTAAGTGTTTGAACGGTCTTTGGAGGGGTTTTTATTATCGGTTTAATAACCGTACTTTCTGTTTTATTTATTTTTCTTCAGATAGCATGAATAATGAATAGATGAATAATAAGAATATTACGGTTTCCGGTAAGTCGTAAATTAAACAATAAAATGCCCTAAAATGAATTGATATTTATTAGTGGCCGCAGTTGATGGTGCTATTGATATTTCGATTTTGGCTTATGAAACAACCGAT